>CM062819.1:655901574-656541676 GCA_031772625.1 Pinus tabuliformis | reverse complement strand
TGGTCTGTACTAGACCATACATTGCACATGTAATGGGAATATTGAGCAGGTTTATGTCAAAACCAGGGAAGGAGCATTGGACAACAATGAAGTGGGTTTTCAGGTATTTGTGTGGCACTAGTGGTTATGGTCTGTGCTACCAAGGAATACTAGGATTGGATAGAGTTTGGGACATCCGTGGATTTGTTGATGTAGACTGGGCTGGAGATCTGGATCAAAGAAGATCTAAAAGTGGGTATGTATTAACCTGTTTGGAAGTGCAGTCAGTTGGATGAACAAGAGACAGTCTGTAGTGGCACTTTAAACTACATAGGCAGAATACATGGTAGTCACTCATGCAAACAAGGAAGTAGTTTAGTTGCAGAGATTGTTTCAAGTATGGGGTTGGTACAGCGATCTATAAGGATAGACTGTGACTATAAAAAGTGCAATTTTCTTGGCAAAGAACCCTACTTATCATTCAAAGACAAAGCACATTGATGTTCAGTATCACTTTGTAAGGGATATGGTTGAGGACAAAAAGGTGTTGCTGGTAAAGGTGGACACTTTTAAGAATACTACAGATGCATTAACAAAGTCTGTGATCACTTGGAAGTTCTCTTGGTGTAGAGAAATAAGGGAAATTGCAGGGCGGGACCAATGACTAAGCTCTCTTATGGCCCCTTGTGAAAAGAAAACAACAAGTGGGAGAATGTTGGGTGTGTGTTATATTCTTTCCACGACTAGCCCCACAGGTGAGGGGGGGGATAGTCCCCCCTATTTGTTGTGCCGAGCACAGCAGGGGTCACAGTGGAGGTGACAGCACCCCCTGTCGAGGCGTTTGAGAGGGGCGGTAGCCCCCCTCTATGGGTTTTGGGGCAGCGTCCCAGGGGAAAAAAAAATGGACCCTATATTAGGTGGGCGAACCTACCTATGGTTTTTTGTGGGGTTTTCGCACATGGTTTTTGGGCATGATGGTTTTCTGCCCATGGTATTTTGTAGATCTGGTCAAGGGAACTATTATTATGTTTGAATCCAGGGTTAATGGATTGGGGTTTATGGATGCTTCAGCGTGTATATATATGTATTGTAATATTGAAAGGAATATAATGAAAAATCAATTTAGTAGTCCCGGTTTTGGGATCTAGGGGAAAATATTTGTGTATATTTGTTTTATGTTTTATGCTCTCACCATTGTTTATTTTTTGTTTTTCAGAACCCATGTGCAGGTAATTTATGTACGATGTTAAAATCTAGAGTTAATATTTTTTATTCATTATTGATGATCAATGAGCATAATTTCTTATTTAATGACTATTTTTTCATGGCTTTATTGTTGGTTAAGTATATACTACATGCATAGTGTATTTATCATTATACGATGTGCTCTTGATCTAGATCTAATTCATGGTTTGACAGTCTCTTGGCTATTTTATATGGATGCATGAGTTATTATGTGTTTCTTGTAGCGAGTATGAGAGGCTAACAAGCCTTCTTGTTGAACATCTAATGAAACCAATGTAAACAATGACCAAACTAGGCATCCATGACTTATAGGTACTATGTATGCAAAGTGTTATTAAAAATGAATAGCATGCATTGACAAGTTAGACCCCATTTCCATAACTGTGCCTTGGAAGTTGGGTCATGCATAGTAATTTTCAACTCATGTTTACCATGGTACGTATGTTAAAGTAGGTAAATGTGAAGTGGGGCGTTACACATACCTTGATTATGTTGAAAGATCTAGCATGCAACAAATTTATAAATACAAAGTGAAAGTTGAATAGAAGGTGCTCCCATAAAGAGGGATAAAATCATGATAAGATGTTTTCTTCAGTTATGAGGTACACCTCTGGTAGAATCATTACTTTTTTCACTAGATGGATGCAGAGATTGTTTCTCTCAATGAAAAGGAAAAAGTGTACATAGATGGTTTTGAAGTGCATGAGAAGAAGTCTTATGAATGAACAAGTTTTTGTATTATCGCAAGAAGACACGTTGGGCTTGGTATCTTTGGGTTAAAGCATCAAGGATGATACTATATGAATTGTCTCTAACATAAGCAGAAGGACCCATGTGTCAAAGAGAGAAGCTATGATAGAATGAATTACTTTTGTAACAAAAGGAGCATTCATAAAGCATTATTTTAGCTTCAAAGGGGTCAATTAACCTCTAAGTTCAAAATGTTGATGTTGTCAGTCCAGATAGCTGGAAGGAAAAGGAAGCAACCAAAATTACCACATGTTTCAATGTGAGAGGGAGCACCTAGTCAGGGTGACAAGAAAGTAGTCTTAACACACCCCCTTATCTAACTTGATAAAGAGCGATGGCTACTAGGTTGACACGACTCTCAATGTGTAGTTATGGGAATATGGTGCCAAGTTCTCGATCAATATATATGTTTATTTTGTCTCTTTTTTTGGAAACATAACATATTTATCTCAAAGTATGTTCACTCAACCACTTTCTCCTCTACTCCCTATTTGTTTGTAGAAATTTTATCTGTCTTTGCACACTTATCTACAATTTTAATTTCCTTGGTCGTAAGCATACTTTTTGGCTTCCCAGTGGGATCAACCATAAAAAATTCATGAGAGGCACTTTGAAAGATATAAAATTCTTATGGACTCTGCCCTCCAAACACCTGTACATTTTTATTTTTCATCATTGTGACCATCATGGCTTCTTTTCTTGGAAAAGATGCAGGATTTCACACATGACCACTTCTAGGTCATCAACTTCCAGTCCCTAAGTATCATGATCTCTACATCATGGTGTCCATCCTCATCCACTCTACCATACATGATCCAACATTAGTGAATATCTTTTTGCATGTAAGGAAGAGGCATTCACACCTATATCTCAGATGGCTACTTTCCCACCATTTCCACAAACATTTCCAACAACCACTATAATCACTTCTTGGAACTCAATGCCCTTGCCTCCCATATTTCACACTGAATTGTCAAAATATACACCATCTCATCATCATTTGAAGCCCAAATATAATGTGATGGAAAACAATTATGAAGAGATCAATACACTACTACACACTCCAACTACAAAAATGAAGAAATGAAGTGAAAAGATTGATATTTACAATTTTTTGTCTACAGGAAAAGGTTGATGAGATGCAGAAAACATTGGAATGTCTTTCCTTAGAGCACTAATAGTTGAAAACTTAGATGGTTGCAATCAAAATTTAGATGCAGCATCTAGAGAATAATGTTTACAGTTCACTCTAATATTGAGCAAGATGTTGCTATGGTTTCTACACCAAAAGTTTCAAAGAAATGGTTTCAATAGGGCTTTGCAAAGGTGCCAGTAGAAAAGATTTCTCCAAATGCCTAAACTATTCTTGAGAAATTGATTCATCAAGACATGAAAGTTTTGGAGATGAAAATGTATTGTCTCCATTATCGTTTGCACAGTAATTAACATCTAGTTTCACTTTGGCCAGTATAGTTTCTAAAGTTTGATTTAGTTAACGACCTACCACCAGCACTAATGTAGTACCAAATCCCTTCAACAAAAAGATTGTATAGTTTGGATGCTCATGAAATAAATCATTCTTAGGAACATATGGATAGAATTTTTTGATATATGGCTAGAAATTTTTCTAGCAAACTAGCCTTGATTATTGCCATGACACTTCTTGTATGAATTTATCCCTATCCTCTAAGAGATCCCAGTTCTCTGTTGACACTTCAAAATAAATCCACCAGCTAGAATCTAAGTGAAACCTTCATGTAAGTATTAAAATTGTAGAACCTATTCTATATCTTGAAAATATTGTAGGAAAACAAATGGAAACAAAGATTCAAACTTTGGGTTAATAACTTAATATGATCCACAGTCAAGTCAACTTTAGATTCTGATAAGCCCCACTAGGAATCCTCTACAACGGTATTACTCAAATCCTAAGTTTTGATAGGTAACTTTTCTAAGTAAAGCTTAGTTTTATTGAGATTCTTTCAATCCCAATTTTTGCAAGCTTGCTACTTCATCAAGGGTTACTAGGTATAGAATTTCTAAGAGTGGCTTCAAAATTTTATGTGTTATAATATTATTTTGGCTCATTACTCTTATCCACATTGAGATATGTGTGTTCCTGCATTTGGTAACCTTTTGAAAATCCTATGTTTTGTTGATATGAATGACTAATATGTTCTCTTGGGGAAGTAAGGTTTGTTGTGATGTGTGATTAATTGTTTCACAAGGTCATATGAAGGATGTGCAGTCTAGGTTGCATTAGAGTATTGTTCCTCTGCACATTCATTGCTAGAGATTGAGAGCGAGGGAAATTCAACAAGAGACTTTGTTGACTTAGAAGAAGATACAAATAATAAGTAGATAAAGTGGGAGGGATGGCATCCTTATGACATGTTCAACATAGGTAAATACATGCATTGGTTCCCATTCTTTTAATTGTATAAATGCAATATGTGATATTTCACACCAGAGCATACTTACTTACTAGAGACATGGTCTATGGAATTGTAGCCTTCTTTCCACCAAACAAGAAACCACTAATGCAACCTTATAAGTTCCATAGTCACACTTATTGTTGGGATTAACTAGAAGTCCAAAGAGACCCAATTAACACTTTTTTTTCATAACACCATTTCACCCCTATCATCATATGAATTCTTAGGAAAATCTGTGACAATTTGGGGTGTGAATAACAAGCCCAAAATCAAGGATTTAATCAGCAAGGGGGTTTTATTAGTAATGAGTTGGTTGAAATGTATTCTTCTTAGCTTTTCACACCAAGAATTGTCAGGTTCATAAGTTAAGCTTGTCAAGTATGCAGGCCTAAAGGTATTCCAACAATCTTTTGATATTCTGTCAGTGAGGATTGACTTCCAAACTTTGCTCGAAGACTGACCAACTATATCTCACATGGTATCATTGATAGTTTTGAGTGAGTAATTAGCATATCAACCACACATGTACCTATTCATTTTCCTACAACCAAGGAAGGGATATGTAGAATACAATCATTCTCTTAATGACTAAGATGTATTCTTGTGACATATGTGGAGAAGGTAGAGTCATAGTTATAAATTCCATTTCTTTTAACAGTGTGACCATGGTATGTGAGATTTGATACTTGAGCACACATATTTAAATAAGTTATGAACTAGTAATGAAACCAATTCTATCTTGTATAGTGCTATGGCCACATTTGAATACTAAAATTAAGCAGTTGAGGCTCTAGATTTCAAGTCTTAGGTTTATATTGTGCATTTTTAATAGTGCAAAGTCACAGTTGTATACATGACAATCCAACCGAGCACTTTACAGCCCAACTTTTCATATTGGAATTCAACAACATAAGACAATCATTCATATACACGTTGAATGTCAGTTTTGGGACCAATATCCTCCGCAAGAATTATGTTACCCACATTATATGAGCCTTGTTTAAGCATAATACCTAAAACCAAAACACATAATATATCTAGCACACTATTGGCATCATTTCTATTCAGTTCGAGTTAACATGAAATTCATTACACAGGTCAAGCATGAGAGATACTTCTCTTAATCGGGATTGGGCAACTGAGTCTGGGACTGCAAATCTCCTCCCAATCAATTATTGGAATGCATTGTGGTTTTTCTTGAAACCCAATCAAAACTGAGTCATATTCCATAGTTGAGGAGGTACTCAAGGAATAAAACCAAAATTATCAACTGAAATAGGGACCAATCACCTCCACCCACCAACTGATTATACGATGGTGAATCTTCAATTAGGGATTCAATAGGTCTTCCACCTCCACCCTAAATAACACAAGGGAATCCAGAGACTTCAAGTCTCCACCCTTAATAAACATAAGGGAATCTAGAGACTTCAAGTCTCCACCCTCAATATCATGGAAAATTTTAGGGGCTAATATTCGTAGATGGGCTAATTTTCCATGCTTTTTCCTAAAAAAGGATTCGCCAATTCCCATTTTTTCATAAAAATGATTCGCCTAAATTTTATAAGAAAAAATATTTTACCTTCGAAATCGCCAAAATTTTATATAGACTATATAAAACCATTAGAAGTTTGAATATTTTTACTAAAATATCACCAAAATTTTTATAGTTTGCATATTATGGATTAGTAAGATTCGTCAAGGTTTCTAATCTTTAAGATAAATTTCCATCCTTAAAATTTTCCCTGCTCAATATACATAAGGGAATCTAGAGACTTTAACTCTCCACCCTTAATAAACACAAGGGAATCCAAAGACTTCAAGTCTCCACCCTCAAGCAAGCAAGGGAGTCCAAAGGTTGATGCCTCCACCCTTAATCAAAATCACATAATGATTCCACCCATCCTTGGGAATCAATAACCCATTACAATGCCCAAGCTAACAAGAAAGGAAGGCTCTAGAATTCTTGTTACCAGGAGTCAAAGGAAGCAGGCATCCACCCCACATGTAAAGGGAATCCATAGATGACCATCTCCACCCTTTAGCCTAATGGGGAATCCAAAGATTATTGCTCCTCACCTAAAAGAACTCTTCCAGACCTCCACATGCTCAACTAAATTTTATTTTAATGCTTTGACCTCTGGAAATGTTGAGTTTTCCCACTACCTCCTCTAAGCTACTTCAGATCTCAGGTGTACACAACCACCTATAGCTGGTATATGCCATATTGCATCATCAGATATGAATGCCCAATTTCATTAAGCTTATGGATTACACACAGACTGACTGTGTGTCATTTGTATTCTCAGGCTTCAAGTCTCTATGCATATCACCTAGGAAATGACAAGCCTCCACCATGCCCAAAATAGTCTTGTTAAGCTCGACGATCTTTCTCTTATTATTATATCCCCTATGAAGGATAAAAACTAGAATATAATTATCTTACATTCGTGCACTCACTTTCGTGTATGTATATACGTCATAAATCTTCCAGATATGAAAATCAGTGTTGGTATTGGAGAAGTTGAGCATGGCATCTTGTTAATTTAAAAACAAAGGTAGGTCAAATTGGTGTGATCAACATTTTCTAATGTGTGAGCCCTTCCTTTGAGACTAGTGGCCACCACAATGTCCTCTGCGGCCGCGAGCACTTCACCATAAGCTTTATCCTCCCCTCCACTTTCTTCAAACTGACATTCCTACATTTGCAATGGTCCTGACTAGGTCCATCAACCATCCTCTCTTGTTTGGGAAAGGCAAGGGCATGAAAGTAACATGCTCTATGTTTTTCTTCTGTTGTTGTTGGAAGAGCATTCTTGTGCCTGTGGACGCGGCATGGAAGCATATAACCAACAACACTAGTTAGAGCAGAGAAGCTAAGATGGGTAGAATGATGTAGTTCACAAATGCCAGGTTAGATTTACCCATTTCGATGTATCCCCCCTCTCTTAACTATGGTCTCTTCCTATATCTATCTATGAATTCATCCCCCTCCTCTACCCAGTGCGCATTATGCCTCAATTGTCAACTTCAGGTGGTTTTTCTACCTATCTGGCCAGAATCTTCCAAGCTAATTAGATCGGTGCCATGTAATTATATGTCCCCCCAAATATGTTTTTGTTTGTTAAACTTATGTTGCAGTGGATAGCCAACTCACCCCTACATGCCTCTAGTCACTAGTAGATTTCACTCTTAATGGACACATCACTATTAATAGGTTGTTGCACACTTGTTAGCCTCCCTAGTTATGACAAGACCATAAAAATATTCCCAAGCAAATGTCTCCCTCAACTCTGGAATTTTGTCCCTTGAATAAGCCCATTCTCTTTTTCAAATAATTACAATGTTTACAATAGTGGATAAATAACCATGGGTCATCACAACATTTGTGGTGATAAACCCGGTGAAAATAAATTAATCAGTTTTATAATCCAAGGCATGTTTCTTAACTTGGGTTGGAGTACCAGCATGGTATAGTTGGTCATGGTAAAGATAATTATGTTTTGAGATTTGTCTTAAATAGTAAAGTACAACTACAGATTTAGATTGGGCAAAGAGTGTTGAAGGCAGAAAGAGTTCATCAACATATTTTTTTGGTTTGGGCTTTGTTATGATGAGCAAGAAGAAAACATCTGTTGCACTCAGTATTGCATAATTCGTGCATTTTGTAGCTGGATTTGCAAGATAAGAAGTAGTATGGCTTTAGAGGCTACTTGCAAATTTTCCTTGATCAAGTGCAGGTGACAATAATGATGACAGGTCGAAGCACCATGAGATCAAGTAATGAGACATGGCATAGAAATAAGCAAACCGGCTTTAATTTTATTCTACAGTTTATTATTATTTTGGCAAAGGCTCTATCCTCGGGTGACCATAATTGAGGTCAATGACACATGGTGAATAAGGCCAAACTCTAGCTTCGCAATCCATGGTCTGATGCTAAATGAGCATGATGTTCTAGGACCATTCTTCCTCTTTTGGGTCATCATTCTAGACACAAGAAGAATAACTATCCTCTGGGGTGACCATAATTGAGGTCAATGACACATGGTGAATAAGGCCAAACTCTAGCTTCGCAATCCATGGTCTGATGCTAAATGAGCATGATGTTCTAGGACCATTCTTCCTCTTTTGGGTCATCATTCTAGACACAAGAAGAATAACTATCCTCTGGGGTGACCATAATTGAGGTCAATGACACATGGTGAATAAGGCCAAACTCTAGCTACACAATCCATGGTCTGATGCTAAATGAGCATGATGTTCTAGGACCATTATTCCTCTTTTGGGTCATCATTCTAGACACAGGAAGAATAACTATCCTCTGTCGAACCATTCTCTCTATTTCTTGTCAGTATACTTGACATAGAGAGGATTTCAGTGCATGATGTTATCTCATCAACACTCCCTCTCAATGGGAGAGGCATTCTCAACAAGTCCAAGCTTGTCCTTGAATGCCTCTCAACAAGTCCAAGTTTATCCTTAAATTTATGTCTATGTGTGTAAAGTAATTAAAAATAAAATAACTTCATAATTTATGTCTATGTGTATAAAGTAATTAAAAATAAAATAACTTCATACTCTATTGACAAGTGCTTTCTACATCTTAATACGAGAGATATGTTAATCATGAATAAAAATATGTATATCCACATATTGTAACATGCACAACAACCCTATTATGATATGAATTATTCATATCATAATGGGCCCCTTCTAATTGTTTGATTATTTTTATAGAATTTTTATTTTTTTTATTATTCAACTTAGACTCGAACATAATTGCACATCCGTTTGATTTGATTTCTTTTATGATTTTCACAAGTCCTCTGATGAGTTTCAATTATTTTTCCTTAAGAAATTTACCAATTTGGTTCAATTTCATATCATATTTATTTTTGTAGAATATTAAAGCTTTAAAAGGAAAAATTCCATTAAGGAGATATTTATAGCTAACTCTTGGTTCCTGAGTTGAATGAAACCAAAAGTTGGTCGCCCAGATAAATATAATCAAGATTCGGATCAATAAAAAGCATGTTGCTGAGTTTTCATCTGGATGCGAGATGTGGAGCTAACATCTAGATTTGGATGCATCACCCACAAATCCTAAATATATATCAGGATGATGGTGTGCCATTTATGACATGTCGTTCCTGATGCATTAATTATTGAGTCATGTAAACATTATCGCTGAGTTGAACCGCTGCCATGGAAATGATGATATCACATATGAAATTTGGAGTAAGTGTTATCCATATGACTTCTTAAAACTTTAGATGCCTGAATATCGGATCCACTCAACCATCAACAATCACATTTGGATATGGGAATTGGCATACAGTGGTTCATTGGCAGATTCTTTGAAACCCAAATACCAGCTTCACTCAACCACCAACAATCATATGCGGGTCCAGGATTTGGCATATAGTGGTTCACTGGAGACTTCCCGAAGGTTGGATTCACTAAGCCATTAACAATCACATCTGGACCCATGACTTGGTGTATGGTTTCTCATTGGAAGATGTCAAGAGGCTTGAATGTTAGATTACCTCATTCCTCAAATGCATCAAGATCTAGAAAGAACTAGTGTAGAATAATATTGCGATGCTCCAGATGCCCAGATCCTCAATGAGCTTTCAATTGTGTCTGTATCCAAATCCAATATCGTACCATTGAGTGAGGTTCAAAAAATCCAGATATTTAGATGACTGTAACATATCTAAATATTTTCATTAGAATGCCAAATTAGTTGTAGAGTCACTAAATATTTTCATTAGAATGCCAAATTAGTTGTAGAGTCACTCAAAGTGTCCTACTTTAAAATTGATACGCTATCCTACATGTCTATCGAGGTCTTAAGAGGAGTCAAGACCAAAATTTGACTAAATATCCTATGAGCCACACCATTCACAATAAGACACAACATGCATTCGGTTGGTAAAACATGGTAAACCAAAATCTATTGTTTCACCCCACCAATGTGGTACAAATTACAAAAACTGTAAAAGACTAAAGTGGCTAACAACCTATTGACAGGGCAATTTCTTTTGTGACCTTGAACCAAATTTAATGTTGAATATAAAAGGATAAACCTTGGGAACAAACATATGTTTTATTCTGAGTGTTGTAGATTAATTCATTTTATTATGAATAAACCTCTAATGAACAATAACTTTGTTCATTTTATTTTTTGCAAATTTTTAGACTGAAAGAAATAATTCTTAAGACCAAGAATATGAATAAAGGCATAGAATAAAAGAAGACCTGTGAGTTAGAAAATCCAAAATTGGAACTTGTATGTTTCTATCAAGGTGTTGACGGTGTTGGATGTCGCCAACATGTAAGGGGATCTCCCCAGTGTGAGGTTCCAATTAGAGCTTACAACGTTTGGTGTAGGAGTCCCATCCAGTTGTATGGTCCATCCACCATTGAAAAGGTTTCAAAGATATGCTTTGGTTACAACACATACACAACAGATCTCAACACCTCTTTGGGGCAACAAGTATGTAAGTTTTGTGTGACACCAAATGTAAGATGCACAGGGAACTTTCGCGATTGGTAAAGGGAAACGAGCCTCCAATTAGGGAAGTAATAGTATTATCCTAAGGGACACTCTAGAGCAAAGAGAAACACTTGTTGATTACCTTCATATTAGTCCACACGATAAACAAAAATCATGAAAACATAACAACACTTATTCAATAATAACCATATCTAAGTAACGAAATAGTTCATTAGACTTAGTATGTAATTAAACCAACATACAACTGCAAACATAGCAAGAATAGTGCTACTACATCCACGATACATGACTGAAGAAGTGTTGGCTCATAAGGCTACTGATTATGAATGAAAAAGCCCAAGTACACTATTACATAGATGAAACACTAGATCAAGTAGTGGAACATGAAGCCACAACTTGCTTCTCTAAAGAATGATCTATCTCTTATGTACTACAAGAGAAGTCGAGGAAAGACTCCAAGAATACAAGCCCCTGAAAAAAGGATTACAAAGGTAACCATGGACAACTTTTAGGCTAGAATATAGCCCTTCTAGCCTTGGAGAGAGATCTCTCACTAAGGTTTTATCATTCAGTTAGATGATTGAATGATTTTTGGTCTTAAGCTAGTTATGCAGATCATCAAAGTGAATTTTTTTTAAATTTGTGGCTACAGGGTGAAAAAGAGATCCATTGGGCATGGAGTCAAAATAATGTTCAGTAACCAATCACAATCAACAAAGCAGTTTGAACTAGGGCGAGGTAGGCAGACTCTTGGATCTACAAAATTTGTTGTAGTGTGGCTGGGATGAAATGAGAGTAAGGATCCATTAAATATAAAGCATGTATAGATGAATTCTATATCTAACTTTAGAAGAAAACACTGAAATTGTTTGATAAGCATGAGTAGGGTACCGATGTAAATTATGCAACATAATTTTTCTTTCAAACAATTAAGAAGCAAAGTACATGTGAAAACTATAAGTGAATACCAATCAAAAAGAGAGGAACAAATGTCTGACATAAAAATCCTAGAACAAAATTGTCTCTGTATTGATATATTGATCATTGTTTTAAGACTTTCTCCATTACTTATGAAGTTTTAAAAAGATGCACTCTATTCACTCCTGAATCCAACGCCTTCTACATTCAAATTCATGAATTATATACCATATGCTCTTCTTAAGTCAAAGGGGGTCGAAATCTCCCTATTCCCCTAATAGAGAAAACTAATTACATGAGAATAACAAAACAAAAACCACTTACCTAGGTACTAGGAAACTACCTTTGACCTATTTATTACAACTTTACACATCAAATACATTGAACTTGTACAAAAAACCATATTTAAAGTCTTCAAATGGAAAATAATATATTTTGTGGTCATAAGACTCCTCTTTTGCCAACGTTGGAGTAAAAAAAAATGTTCAAAAAAGGAAATTATCTTTGTATGCAGGAGATCTGCTGCAAATCTCCAATTGTGCAACGGTCCAAGTTGTACATACCTCTCGTTCATCTCTGAAAGGATGAAACTAATGGGTTGTCTTGAAATTTCCCTGAGAAGGTTATGAACTCATGAAACAACTTCGAAACTGAAAACATGCCTCTAAACCACTATCTCCCTTTTGTTATCAAATTCACAGCAAACTTGCGCGGCACCTCCCTTACCTCCTTTTCACATCGACTATATTTTTTGAATATCTCCTAAATGGTAATCCGTATTGCACTTATTTTTTTATAGTAATTTAATATCATTATAACCCTTCTCCACAAAACATTTGAGCCAAATCTAACTCATGAATTTCGAGAAAATCCAAAAATGGTTGTAGATGATGGTGGCTCGTTTCTCAAAAATCGTGAATCATTTTGACTTGAAATTAAGTGAGTGTATTTATCTTACCCCCATGCATCTCTTGTAATAAATTCATAGCAAGCAAGCACAGGGTTTAAGATATATGGTGAAAATATGTTTGTGCAACGCACTTGCTTAGTGAGTTGCATTTGCATGAGAAAAAATGGATGATTGGTGATGTTGCCACCCTTGTAAATCTATTTTAAGTTCCTACACACAAAATAATGCCAAAATTTTAATTTTTAATTCAACCCTAATGCCTCTGATATTTGTGCAACAACTCATTGGTTACCATGCTTCTGACCATCTTTTGGACTTCTGAACGTGTTGGGCAGGTGGAAGAAAACCCATACAACATTGGAAACCTATTTAAAAACCTTTGCTTAAGCTACAAACCTCCAACATTGAAATTACCCCTCACAGCATAAACACAACAAACTCCAACTTTGGCAACAGCTTCAATGGAAAATAGCAGTGTTCCTCTTCTAGTCCTCCAAAGTGTTTCAGAGCATATGATAGTTTCGAATAATTGAAATGAAAGTGAAAAGGCACTTTTGAAACCTTCATACACTTCTAAGATCTTCTTTTAACGTAATGATGACACACTTCTAGATGTGAAATATGGATAAGTGATGTTTTTGAAAGAATTGTAGTATGACATGACTGACCATAACTAAACCCCATAACTGACATGACTTAGTATAACAAACTCATGATGACCAAATATTTCATGACATGATCAATTACCCCTTATGATTACCCTTTTTATGTTTATCTTTATGACACTAAACTTTGCCTTGACCAAATAGGCCTCTTTCAATCTTAAAACATTTTCATTAGACTTAATCCTAAACCTTATTCACAAAAGACCCTTTTAAACCATAATGATCATGAAATCAAGACTAGCATTTACAAATTGACCTCAGGTACTTAGAAAGACTGAAATGATTAATATCCCTATAATATAGGACCCTAACATTGGCTCCAATGGCGATGGCATCCTCCCTGTGAGGTGCCAAGAACACTGCATACCATGTGCCCGACCATCATCATTTTTGCAACTTTTTCCTTCTCCGAAACCACTGCAACTAAAAACAAACTGGAAACTTGTTCCAATCCTCAACTGAACCAAATCCATTCTTCAAACTAAAACCTAAACTATACACTGAAAACTGAAAACTCTGCTGCAAACTGAAACTGAAAAGAATGCTCAGGGTGTTGAGCTTATTCATCACACCTACCCACTCCAATTGATCCACAAGCTACTTGATTTAGTGAATTCAAACAACCAGTGTAACCACGCAAGCACTTTGTCCATTGGTTGAGTTCTCTGCATGTGCTTGTTCATGAGAAAAATAGAAAACCTATTAAATGACAACTCCAGTAAAAACTTGCAAAAAAAATCAATTTTGACAAAATTTAAGAACTTAGGCCCACTTGCTGACTCCAAGAACACTGCAAAAGGATCCTCAAATGAATGAACATTGAATTTCATCTCATCTAACATATTACAATTATGCTCTAGGTGGTCTACATACCATGAATACAAACCTTTATATGCATCCTTGCGTTCATTCAAATTCATCTTATAGCTGTCATGATAGGGATGCAACCCTTCATTTTACCTTTGTAGTGGAACCCCTACTGGAAAAAATAATGATGTTGGCTGCCGAACTAAGTCTTCATCACCCCTATTTCCAGGCTCACAACTAGCTAAAGGAGGAGAACTTTGACTGCAAAAACCATCCAAATAACTAGTTATTGGATCATTGAAAACCTTAGAAGACTGCTGCAATTTATTATGTATTGGTTCCGAGAAGATTATATGATCTTTCATAGGCTCACCATCCTTTGCTTCAAAGACAGTTTTAAATTTTTTCTTCAGGAACTCAAATGAAACAAAACTTAAGGGTAGAGAGTTTCCATCAGCAACCTCGTTGTTCTCCTTATGTTCAATGTCAGAACTATAATATTGTTGACCTTTAACATTATGAAAGTTCTCCTTCAGTAATTTAAATGAAGCAAAACACAAGGGAAAAGTTTCTTCACTTGATTCAGTGTTTTCTTCATGTTCTTCATTGTTGTCATAATTGACACAGGCAGGCTAACTACTTTCTATAAGCTATTGTAACTTAACATTCTCTTGCTAAGAACATGTCATTGGTTTCTCTTCATGATTGTCTTCAAGTGAAGATATAAAACAATCATTTTCTAGCTCATGGTGACATGAATCAGCAACAAAACTGTTTGGGCCAGCAACCTCTCCTTCTTCTGCAAAATTTGTTTGGAAAGGATGTCTTATCTGTTGTTGATTTCCTAGGTTCTTTTGTTCTCCAACAACAACTTTGTCTCCCAAAGTCATCCTTTCCATCATCTTTTCTATTGTTTTCACCAAAGTATCCAGCTTGATATCTGATGATGTTGATGGCTCCTCCTTTACACCTCCCCTCCTTTCAGCCTTCATCTTGGACTTTTTGGCTAGCAGGTTTGCTTCCACACTAACAACATTTTTTTGCATATCCTCCAAAGAGACTAGATTTATTTCTTTGAGCTGATAGGCAAGCTCAGCATCAAATCCATTAGGGTAATGAAGCATAGCCAACATTGGGGGAGTTTTTATATCAATAGGTATGGAATTGTAAACTTTATTAAATCTGGCTGAGAACTCTTGAACTGTCTCACCTGGATACCTCTTTAGACTCTCATATTCGGCCAGAATCTAGAAAGATTTTTTCTTAACCTCCCATCTGTCAAGGAAAGTGTGCTCAAACTATTGAAAATTGGAAATACTCCTAGCTGGCAGACTTCTAAACCATCTCTTAGCTTCTCCTTGCAATGATTGAGCAAAATCTCTCATACATACATCATCTTGTTCAATTTCGAAAAGGTCAAGGAAATTTTCAAAACCCTGGATGTGTTTTTCAGCTAAAATCTTGTCAAATCCTCCATCAAACATAGGCAGATACTTATAGTGCTTTGCTGGAAATTCATGGAGGACAAGAGGTAATTTGAGGGGTTTATATCTCTCTTGAAACTTGGAAGATATAGGATTTGGTACAAGGGGTGTGACAACGTCTTGGGTCACATTAGATTCATAAAATTGATCATAGTCATCAATGGAATCCTTTTCAACATCAAAAGTGCAAGAAAAAGAATATGTCTTTACAATTTTAACATAGGGAGTATCAAGTGCAGATTTATGGTCATCATTAGAGTATGACAAGTAAACGAAAATTCTTTTAACATGTTCAAGAAAGGACAAGAGGCATTTGACAAAAAATAATAAGAGTTCTTGCAAAAAATTGAAGCTTTGATACCTGGTCTTTCTGAAATATCCCTCAATTTCTTTGTCTACTAATCTTTGAATCTGAATGTAACATTGATTGGAATTGCCAAGTGAATGGTACAACCTTCTTATCTCTGATTGTTGTCCACCGTCAGCAATCATATCTAAAACTTTGATGATCTTTCCTGGATAAGATGAAACCTTTCGTCCCCGACAATGGCGCCAGAATGTTAGCACTATGTAATTTCCTTTAGGCTGAAAAAAGGATTACAAAGGTAACCACATACCACTTTTAGGCTAGAAACTATCTCTTTTAGCCTTGGAGAGGGCTCTCTCACTAAAGTTTTATCAATCAATTAGATGATTGAATGATTTATGATCTTAGGCTAGTTGTGCAGATCATCAAAGTGAAAAAATAATAATAATAAATAATAAATAAAAATTGGGGCTACAGGGAAAAAAATACATCCATTGGGAATGAAGTCAAAATAATGTTTAGTAACCAATCACAATCAACAGAGCAATTTGAACTAGGGCGAGGTAGGTAGACTCCTGGTTCTACAAAAAATTTTGTAGTGTGGCTAGGATGAAATGAGAGTAAGGATCCATTAAATATAAAGCATGTATAGATTAATTCTATATCTAACTTCAGAAGAAAACAATGAAATTGTTTGACAAGCATGAGCAGGGTACCGATGTAAATTCTGCAACATAATTTTCTTTCAAACAATTAAGAAGCAAAGTACATGTGAAAACTAGAAGGTAAGACAAATCACAAAGAGAGGCACATCACCATTATGTCTAACATAAGAATCCTGGAACAAAATTGTCTTTGTATTGATGTATTTATCACTGTTTTAAAACTTTCTCTGTTGCTTACAAAGTTTTCAAAAGATACACTCCATTCACTCCTAAATCCAACGCCTTCTACATTTAGATTCATGAATTATACATAATATGCTCTTCCTAAGTCATAGGGGGTCAAAATACACCTATTCCCCCAATAGATAAAACTAATTACATGAGAATAGAAAAACAAAAACCACTTTCCTAGGTACTAGGAAACTACTTTTTACCTATTTATTACAACTTGCTTACACATCAAATACATTAAATGATCTGTTTTTGTATGATTAGTTTTGTTGTGGTAATAACAATTTCAGATTTATAAACATGTGCTTGCTTCTTGCTTTTTGTGTTGAGGTTTCCTTAGTTGTTGGTGCTTACAAACAGGTAAATTTCCTTAAGTTAAACAAAACGTTCATGAGAAAAATAGCTTCAAAAATTAATAATGAACAGCAAACATGTACAATGCAGCAAATCATCAAAGAGACACATTAACACAGTTTTTTATGAAAGAGTTCACCCCTCATGGGCTACATCTCCTTGGTCCATCTTCCATGGCTTGAGCCTCTGTATTAGCTCAATGTGGAAAAAATGTTGTTTACAAAGCTCTATGGCTCCTAATGTCTGCATCAATGTCTTCAGAAGGTCCAAATTAACCAAGAACACTTGTTTTTTATCTCAATTTGGTCGAAAATTGAGCAAGTTATGCTTCATTCAATTTTTTCTAGGAAACCACGCTAAATCTAGAAAGACTCCAGTTAAGTCTGCCAAACCTGGCAGTTTCCGCCTAATTTTGCACGCCACCAAATCTACCACCAACTTAATCAATTTTTTAATTAAATTTTAAATGGCATTAATTAATATTAAGCATGATTAGCGCACTAAGCGCTTCTCTGCTAGCCCTTGGTTTTTTGGTGCGCGGTCACATGGGGTGGGCGTTGGCCGCAGAGCTGGCTCCCCACCGTCAAACTTTTAATGCGGCTTTAAATATAACTTCTCATGCATCATTTTCAAGTTCTTTGTTGTGGCTTAATGATAAGGCACAGAGTTTGGGTGGGGGAGGTCACGGGTTCAAACTTTTCTTTGCCCATACCATATACATTTTACCACCGTATATATTGCGCCACCATATGGATTAATATGTGCCATCAGACTTTATATTCTATTGTATTATATTGGACCATAGCGCCGTATATATTGCGCCACCATATGAATTAATATATGCCATCAAACTTTGTATTATATTGTATTATATTTGACCATATAAATGACATTTAAATATGCGCATACTAATTTAATATATATATATATATATCTATATATATATATATATATATTTACCACCGTATATATTGCGCCACCATATGGATTAATATGTGCCATCAGACTTTATATTCTATTGTATTATATTGGACCATAGCGCCGTATATATTGCGCCACCATATGAATTAATATATGCCATCAAACTTTGTATTATATTGTATTATATTTGACCATATAAATGACATTTAAATATGCGCATACTAATTTAATATATATATATAAATATATATATATATATATATATATATATTAAAAAAACTTTATAATATAAATAATAATAATATATAATAATATTAAAATAATAACAAATTCAAATTCCACCTTAGATTTAACTAAGCAATTTCACCTTCTCTGAGCTAAACTGGTGAATCTGGAGGTGACACTTGTCACAACTCCAATGGGCGAAAATTGAATAAGATTCCCCTTGCTCACTGGACTGCCATGTCATCATTCTGTACCATTTTTCAATTTTTTTTACTGTTTAGGAAAACGAACAATAGGCCTTTTCTCCTTCATCCAGACTCCGTTTTTGTTGAAATGAATTGTGTTGCGATCATCTTGACGAGACGGACACAGTCGCATAGTTTTTGAACCAATATAAGAACTCTTATTTTTGAGCTAATTATTGAATACCTAATCATTCCTCCCCACTAGAAGCCTTTTGGACCCCAAAAGACACTATTATCTGACAAGTAGATGAGGGTACAACCCCCTCACCTTTCCAAGCTCGATTCAATTGGCTTTTCACGAATTTGTTTCCTTGAGCTCCTCTCTCAGGAAATCAACAGTCACTTGCCTTGAGGACCCCGTTCTATACATGTACTTGTCTTTGCCCTTTTGAAGCTGATATTACACTGTTTGTTGCACCATTTTTAGTTGTTCATATAAACTCATGGTTTTTTCCATGTCACCATCAAAAGAAACACCCTTCTTACCAAGACAACATAACAAAATATAACGAAAATGGATGACAAATTTCACTACTTGGTTTTCTTGACTCAAGGCCAATTGTACATCTTGAAAGTGTGAAATTTTCCAAACATAACTTTCATGTAAAACATAATGATGCTTGAATACAACATCTACATAACCAATAGGCCTAAAAGGCATAACAATGAATTTGTTGCTTATACCTCTTTTTTACCTTCGAACCAAGTGAAATTTTTTACAAGTATTCATCCAATGAAAGTGCATGGATCGCTGCAACTTAATCTTTAAACCATGAAAATCTTCTGAATGAAATAAGATGGTGAAGTTGCTTGCATAAACCTGAAACTCAAATGAACCTTTCAAGTTTGAAAGAGCATAAACAAGAATTGAACTGATCTTTTGGTTTGAAGCAACACATGTCTCTTGTTGTTTGCCTCCCCACTAGAAGGCTTTGCACACATGTGACAATGCATGCCAAGGAGCTTCAAAATAAGAAATGTCAACAACAACTCTCCTCCAACATTGGGTTGCTCCCAACAAACCTCTTATCAAAATGATGATCTTGGGCGTTGACCAATCAACAATGGCATCCAACTTGGAGAGGCTTGCCTTCAACTTACCTCTTCCAATATCATGGCCCAAATGCATCAAAGAAGTAGAACCCAACTTGTACTTTTATATCTTTAAAACATCAAACAATTTTCCTTCATAGATGGCATGTGCATAATAAAACTTTATAAACATGTTTATGTCACCCAAGTGGACAATTTCTTCAAGAAATGGCTCCTTTTTGCCATAATTCAAATACATGTATGTAGTAAAAGTGCTACAAAGAACATACAACATTAAAATCCATACAAACCATTCTTGTTTGGTGTTATGTATATTCTTGCACTGACCTCTTTTGACAACTTTGTTTTGGCGAAAACTACTCCTTTTGTCCTCTTTCTTGAAATACTTACCATTCATTGTTGACACCATAACCATCGGTGCACAACATGGTGTAAGGAATGATTAAATGAGCCCATTGTTCAACAAACTTTTGCATTGCATTGGTATCTCTACACTTTGCAATTTTGTCAACCCTTGCATGCTAACATCACAAAGAGAAAACTCTTGCTACAAATATATTTCATGTGAATTTTCTTTCTCCTTGAATGACGATTCTTTCACAACCTGAAATACTTCATCACTCTGATGAACTGAACCAACCAAATTAGAATTGAAACTTGCATTACATGAAACAACATTTTCATAAACAATATCATCATTTGGCTTGAACATGAGAAGTACTAAACTTTTACTTGAATTCACTAGTCTTTTTTCCTCCCCTGCATTAACCAAAGAAATGTTCAGCTTTTTGCGATGGGCTCTCACTATGTACTCCACGCCATCCTTGAACAAGTGATACTTGTTTTCATGGCGGTAAAAGACTCCTTTCTGGTCATACAAATATGGACTACCCAACACCACACCTAAAATATCAAGCGGTACCACATCTAACTCTACTTCGTCAACAAATTTGCAATGATTGCAAACTTAAACAAGCATTTTCTTGTAACATATAAACGTGTGTCTCTTGTTATCCATCCCAAATGGTATGGTTTATGGTGAGGTACAGTTTCAAGATTCAATTTATTGACTAAGTATTCAGAGATTAGATTCGCTTGTGACCCACTATCGAAGAGTCTTTCAACCTTGGTGTGCTTAAATATGACCCTAACATGAAATAACTCAATTCATCTCTTTTCATCTAGAGTTGTAGTAGTGTTATAGTTTTGTGAACTAATGCTTGCAACATCTTGTTTTTATTTGATTCCCATGACAGTGATTTTGTTTTCATCACCTGATTCAAAACCTAAATCTTCTTGAGTGATAGCAATGGTTTTTTATTTCCCTTTATTGTTAAATTTATTTGGTCTCATTTTTAGATGCAATTTCCAACAATGGGCTTCGTCATGCCCCTCTTTGGAACATTGTTTACAGATAACTTTCTCCCCTTCTTTCTTCACACTTGCATTCTTCTTTCCCTTTCATTTTCCTCATTTCTCTTTCTCCTTACCCTTAGGTGGCTTTTTATTAATATCCTCTTCATAAGTGTTCTTTCCTCTAGATTCAAGATGTGTGGCTTGCACACATACTTCATTCAAATTAGTTGGACTAAACATAAGAATAGTGTGTTTAAGATAGGAATGTAAACCCCCAATATATTTCAACAGTGTATCTGGGGAATTCAAATTCACTCCTAATAACAAAGCCCTTTTTCTGAACTCCTGTGTATAATTTTGGACTGTGTTGGCCTTTAAGCTGCCTAAAATTCTGTCAACTCATAATGGCTTTTTTCATATAGGCTAAAGGATAAAACTGTCTTTTAATTGCAGAAACAAATTCAACCCAAGTGATGGATATCTTATCATGGATTCTCATTTCCTCTTAAGTCTTTGCTTCCCACCAAGCTAGTGCATCTCCTTCTAGGTACAGTGAAGCTAATTGGATATTTATGTCGTCTTCTTGAAGGTTCTGAATTTTGCAGTATACCTCCAACTGTCGAATCCAATTACCCAACTTTTCTACATTCACCTCTCCATTGTACATGGGAAGTTTGAATTTTATGTCCAATTTCAGTAATGGAGTTTTTCCTTTTGGGATTTTTGAATGAGTATGGGCAATTTCAGTGGTGGTAGTGGAAGATGATGTTGTGTGAGATGATGGAGATAATGAGGAAAATGATGAGGATGGTGGAGATGGAGGTGGCTTTCCACCATTCCCTTTGGAATCCTTCTTCTCATCTTTTTAATCCTCTGAGCTTCCTTCTCCATGTGGAGGTTTATAACTCTCTCCATTTATTCTAGTGTTCCTCTCTTCATAGAGGACTTTAACCATCTCAGTCAAAGTATAGAAAGCTTTCTTGAATTATTACTCTTCTGAAAAGGGACCTTCGGGCTCTCTTTCTCCAGACATAATGGCTATGGATTCAGGCTTAGAAATTTGAACTGATTGTACCTCTTCAATATCAATTAAAGGCAAAACTTGAGGAGCTTTAAGTGCAGCTAGATTTGGAACTTTGGGTCGTGGATATTGTGGCCTTGTGGCTCTCCTTCTTTTGGGCATTACCTTGGGAGTTGCAACCAATAGCTTCCCTTATCCTCTCCCTTCTCCTCTCTGCAAATTTAACCTTGTAAGCATCACAATTTTGCAACCATTAAAATCCTAATTGCACAAACTCAAGCAATTAAGCAATTCAACCTTGAGCTTGATACCAACTTGATCTTCTTTTGTATGTTTATTTTTTTTGTGCTAATAGCAATTACAGATGTATAAGCATGTGCTTGCTTCTTTCTTTTTGTGCTGAGGTTTCATTAGTTGTTGGTGCTTACAAACAAGTAAATTTTCTTAAGTTAAACAAGACATTCATGAGCAAAATAGCTTCAAAAATGAATAATGAACAAAAAACATGTACAGTGCAGAAAACCATCAAAAAGACACATTAACACAATGTTTTGATCAAGGAGTTCACCCCTCTTGGGCTACATCTCCTTGGTCTAGCTTTTATGGCTTGGGCCTCTGTATTAGCTCAATGTAGAAAAATGGTGTTTACAAAGCTCTATGGCTCCTAATATCTACACCAATGTGTTCAGAAGGTCAAAAATAGCCAAGAACACTTCTTTCTAATCTCAATTTGGTCGAAAATTGAGCAAGTTATGATTCATTCAATTTTTTTTCTAGGAAACCCCGCTAAATCTGGAGAGACTCTAGTTAAGTCCGCCAAAACTTGCAGTTTCCGCCTAATTTGGCATGCCACCAAATCCACTACCAACTTAATCAATTGTTTAATTAAATTTTAAATGGCATTAATTAATATTAAGCATGATTAGCACACTAAGCCCCTATCCGCTGGCCCTTGGGTTTCTGGTGTGCGGTCACATGGGGTGGGGGTTGGCCCGTAGAGTTGGCTCCCACCACCCCTGCCGTCGACCTTTTGATGCAGATTTAAATATAACTTCACATGCATTGTTTTCAAGTTCTTTGTTGTGGTTCAATGGTAAGGTAAGAATTTAGGTGGGGGAGGTCACAGGTTCAAACCTGCCTCTGCCCATCCCATATGCATTTTACCACCGTATATATTGCGCTACCATATGAATTAATATATGCCATCATACTTTGTATTATATTTGACCATATAAATAACATATCTATATATATATATATATATATATATATATATCTATATATATATATATATATATATATATATATATAAACAAATTCAAATTCCACCTTGGAGCCAACTAGGAATTTTCACCTTCTGTGAGCCAAACTAGCGAATCCAGAGGTGACACTTGTCATATCCCCATTGGGCGAAAATTGAAGAAGATTCCCCCTACTGCTTGGACTTCCATGTCATCATTCTGTCCCATTCTGCAATTTTTTTCGTTGTTTAGGAAAACGAACAGCATGTCTTTTCTCCTTCATCCAGGCTCCGTTTTCGGTGAAATGAATTGTGTTGTAATCGTCTTGACAAGATGGACGCAGTCGTATAGTTTTCAAGCCAATCTGAGAACTTCTATTTTTGAGCTAAATACTGAGCACCTGATCATTGAACTTGTACAAAAAAACATATTCATATTCTTCAAATGGTAAATAATATTGGATGTGGTCATAAAAATCCTCTTTTTCCAACGTTGGAGTAAAAAATAAATGTTCAAAAAAGAAAAATGTCTCTATACGCAATAGATCTGTTGCAAAACTCCAGTTGTGTAGCAACTTGTGCACAAATCCAAGATGTATATACCTCCGATCCATCTTTGAAAGGATGAAACTAATGGGTTGTCTTGAAATTTCCCTAAGAGGGTTATGAACTCATGAAACAACTTCGAAATTGAAAACAGGCCTCCAAACCACTCTCTCCCTTTTGTTATCAAATTTGCAGCAAACTTGAGTAGCACCTCCCCTACCTGCTTTGCGTAGCGACTGTATTTTCTGAATATTTTCTAAATGGTAATCGGATTGAGCTGATTCTTTTACAAAAAGTTAATATCATTATAACCCTTCTCCGAAAAACACTGAGCCAAATCCGACTCACACATTTCGAGAAAATCCAAAAATGGTTGTAGATGATGGTGGATCATTTCTTGAAAATCATGAAGAATTTTGACCTGAAATTAAGTGGGTGTATTTATCTTACCTCCATGCATATCCTATAAAAATTTCATGGAAAACAAGTACAGGGTTTAAGAGATATGGTGAAAATACGTTTGTGCAATGCAGTTGCGCAGCGAGTTGTCTTTGCATGGATTTAATCACATGCTTGAACTTTGGCTGAGCAAAAATGGATGATTGATGATTTTTTCACCCTTGTAAACCTCTTTTAAGTTCCCACACACAAAAATAATGCCAAAATTTTGATTTTTAATTAAACCCTAATGCTTCTGACAGTTGCGCAGCAAGAAGCACAGTAACTCATTGGTTACCATGCTTTCGACCATCTTTTGGACTTTTGAACGTGTTGGGAAGGTGGAAGACAACCCATACAACATTGGAAACTTGTTTAAAAACCTTTTCTTAAGCTGCAAACCTCCATCTTTGAAAATTACCCCTCACAGCAGAAACGCAACAAACTCCAACTTTTGCAACAACTTCAATGGAAAATAGCAGTGTTCCTCTTCTCATCCTCCAAAGTGTTTCAGAGAAAATGATAGTTTCGAATGATTGAAATGAAAGTGAAAAGGCACTTTTGAAACCTTCATACACTTCTAGGATCTTCTTTTAAAGTAATGATGACCCACTTCTAGATGTGAAATATGGATAAGTGGTGTTTTTGAAATAATGGTAGCATGACATGACTGACCATAACTAATCCCTATAACTGACATGACTCAGCATAAAAAACTCATGATGACAAAATATTTCATGACATGACCAATTACCCCTTATGATTACCCTTTTTATGATGATCTCTCATGACACTAAACTTTGCCTTGACCAAATAGGCCTCTTTCAATCTTAGAACCTTTTCATGAGACTTAATCCTAAACCTTATTCACAAAAGACCTCATATTCACAAAAGACCCTTTTAAACCATAATACTCTTGAAATCAAGACTTACATTTACAAATTGACCTCAAGTACATGGAAATACTGAAATGACTAAGATCCCTATAATATAGGACCCTAACTCTTCGCTTGAGTTATGAGGAGTTGTTCTAACAAATGACAATGACCTATGAGCTTCCTCATGACTCTTCAACTCCAATGACTTTTCATATTCTATACATGACTCTTTACATTTCATATGTGGTTATTCACATTCCAAATGTGTCTCTTAGACTTCATTACATACAACTTATTACAAAAGAAAAATTGCATATGAGACGTTGGATATATGAGACAAAATTCATAATAATACAAATTCTTACCAAAATGAAAAATCATTTGCTTCCTCATAGAGCTCATTGGTGATGTATGTGTTTCATGCTCTAAACTCCATTGAGATGACTTTGACCTGAACTAACAAGTTTGTTGCATATCACATCTTCACCTCCAATGCTTCTATCAATATAGTCTTGGAACTTGATTGTACATTATTCCATAGCCATGAGAGTTTCATGTGAGCTTTGATTGGTGTGATGGCATATTGTAGAATAATGTCTTTGGCGATCTCCAAGCCTTCTTGTTCTTATGCTTGTTTGATCAATTCTATGTACTGCCTGATCTCCTTGAAGATGATTTCCCTGCATCTTATTTCTTCAAGGAATCCCATGCTTTTGTGCTAGAGACTCAAAACCATTTGGCATACGACTATAAGCAGAAATGGCATTAGTCATGTGTTCTCCAAGACAGTTGTAATTCTAATGGTGAAGCTACACCCAGTCCATTTCAGCAGTAATCCTATCCTTTCTAACCAACTATAGCGGGACATTTGGATACTTGGTAGCCCATTCCTTAAGTTGATCAACCGATCTGCTTTCCACTTTAGGGAGCTTGAATACTTCTTATGATTTCTTCTGAATTCCAATGAGGGGAGCCACTACTTGTTGTAGAAGTATCATCTTATCATATTATCATGTCATGGTGTCCTCAATTGGCCCCAATTCCCCCTGCATGGTTGATTTCCATTCTATTGTATTGAAGTTATGTGGAGATAATCGTTGATACTCTACAGCAAGGTATTTTTACTATTGCTTCACTACAGCTAACTCTCTCATTAATCGTGCATTCTCATCTAATAGGTATTCATATTTGTCTTCCATTTCTATAGAAAAATAAACATTTGTCACCACAATTGCTCTAGGATTCCTTCTGGTATTGGCATTTATCACATTTTCTATAGATACTGAGACTGGATTCTAACGATCATTTGGGAATTATCTTCGCCTTTGTTGCACAATCCTCTTTTTTAGATGATCAAATGTGACATTGCACACATCCATGACTATGTCTTCAAGTGGAGGTGTGATTCCCATTTCATCAAATGGGAGATGACCACCCGTGAGAGGAGATTCCTCTAGAGAACCTGGTTCATCATCTATGGGTTGGATGGCATCATCTTCCTCCAACTCTTCCCTTATTTCCTAAGTCAATTTTTCTTCCTTTGGTCTTTGTGTTGCTTTTTCCTCCTATGACTGCCTTTCTTGCTCCTCTTCTACTCTCCTCCTTTCATCTTCTTCTTCTTGTTTCTTCCTGAGAAACTCATATATCTCCCTCTTCTATTCTTCTTCTAATTATCTCCTTTCTTGTTCAGCTTGAATAGCTCTTGTATTCAAAGGATTGACCTTCCATTTCCTGCTACGTTCTCCTGCTGAATCATGCTTGATCATTTTCCTAGGAGCTACACTCTTTGCTTGAGGGGTTATCTGTGTTGCCTCCTATACCTACACATCTTGAGCTGGTGGATCTTGGGGTGAACCAACTTCCATTCTTGGATGTGTCTTTCTAACTGCATTGTACCAGTTCTTCACCTTCTCATCTTCTGCGGTAGACATTGATGAATATCCCCAATTCAAACCAATCCTTTCACAATGTTTCCTTCACACTCTCCTAGGATCATATCCATGAAAGTATTTAACTGCGAAGTGTAAGCAATCTAGCTCTTGTATTTCTACATTTTTCACCTTGTGGATTTTCAGTTCATACAATCTGATCCTCAAAGGGAATGTGGACCAAGGGGCTTTCTTCCTTCTGTGAATAACTCCTGACAACCCTTTGTCTAACCAATATGCTACTTCTTGCAATACCACCTTATTGGTCACATATCACTTCATGAGATGAGGGGAGATCGGACATCTAAAGCATCTGATATATGCACCCTCACGCGTTGTAAACCAATCTGATATACCATGTAGTGACTCCTTCACTTGATCAGTCATGCAAGGAGGATCGATCTCATATATCATATGGAATATGATTGCGAAGATGTCCTCCGCCAACCTGAGGTATTCGCCTCTAAAACTTGATTCTGACAACACTCTACAATGGAAGTAGACTGGAAACGTATTCTGCAAGGTCCAGTTCTAGTACATTCTAGGGAAAGCATATCGTGCACAGATTCCATCTCATAGAAATGCAGACATATAAAATTTTGGTGCATGATTTTCCCTTAGAGATTCTTTTTCCCTCCCCACATGACGCTGCAACTCAAACTATAATATATCTTCCCAATTGAAGATCTTGCCCTAGGTAACTACCATGTTGAGCATATATATCTAGTTCTCCTCACATATATCAGTGTTCTTTCACCCATGAATCTGACATCACATAGCAATCATCTACTGATATACATATCTAAGAATCTTGGTGAGATAAACTACAAATGGGAGGTGACGGAACGTAGAAGGCTCTCGACACCAATATTTAATGATGTCACTTGTGTTAAGATCAACCAATTTGGCATAGAAGTTTTTATCGGCATATTATGTGGCCTAAGCATCCTATAGTAAGTTTTCATGTCTTCTCCATAATAGGTGGTGAGATTAACAACGCTTTCACTACGAAGCATGACATGAGAATCATCCATGTGTGTAAGAATCCACTCAATCAATTCTGCACAAGGGATGACTAGGAATCTGCATGTGATCCTATGTATCCTGGATTGTTTGATATTGATAAATGCTTCCAGATCTTCCAAGTGTTCAGTCAATTGTTTTTGCATGAACGTGTCTTTTATGTCATTCCTGTGACCTCAGGAGACTTATCTGTGAAGCACTTTGTATTTGCATATACGGGAATGGTAGGCTTTGTAAATTCAATTGCTTCCTCAGTTCTTGCCTCTGAAGCTTCTTTGGAGGCCACTTTACGTGTAGCAAGAGGCATGGTTCCAACAGATGATGAAAGAGTAACAATACTTGTAGCTCGAACACCTATTTGTGGAAGCACACTCATGGTGACAATGATTAGCTTTATGAAATCTCCTATCTATTACAATCAATAGCTTAGAAAATCATATTTAAAGAGCCATTAAATGTAACTAACAATGTAAGCCTATAAATGATGGCACATGCCTACTTGCATGGGTAAGAAATCTGCATGCAAACAAGGACTTATGTTGACGGTGTTGGACCTGCCAACATTCAGGGGATCTCCCCGATAAGAAGTCCCAACTAGACCTCAAAACGTTTGGAGTGGGAATCCCAGCAATGGGTGGTAATGTAATGCCTTGACCGTGATAGCGCGTAGAGATAAGTATGATAACTTTGGGCTGAAGCAAGTGTGTGACCTTGCAGCGAGTCAAGTGAGATGCATGGGGGTTCTAACACACGGAGTGGAAAAGGAAGTGTGCCCCTTAGAAGCCTATAATAGTATGTAGACTGAAAGGAACACACGAGTGGAATGACATCACAAGCTAAAATGTGGAATAGACCATAAATTAAAGTGACGGGTTAATCTAACAACACACATTCAACAAGATTCGTACAATTGCATACAAAGTAGTTCATAAGAAAATGTGTAAGTTCAACAACGCACATTTCTATAGCAACCAGAATAGTCCAACTACAATAACAACATATGCATGGAAGCGTGTTGGCTCTGTTATTATTATTATAAGTGAAAGTTCCATCCATACATACACCATTGATAGCCACTAGCCCAATAATGTAACATTACAATCAAGAACACCTGCTCCTCCAAGGAAGTATACTCGCTCTACATTGTAGAGAAGCCAAGGCTCGTCACAATACTCCTAAGCCTTTTCTAAGCTTAATCCTGGCCAAAAGCTTAGTTCCCAAAATCCTCTTCTATGAGTTATGAGGTTCTATTTATAACAAAGGGTGGGGTGACCCTTTACATTCCCCTTTATGACTCTTTGACTACCCTCATGACTCTTCAACTTATTTACAAATAACTCATTACATAATATGATGACCTTTCATATTCCACTAATGACACTTTGAATTTCATTTAAAACACATTTACAAATAATATTACATTTTCTAAATGTACCCATGTGAGACAAAATGGGCTAGAGACAGCCTAACAAGACAAAACACTATGACTCCGAAGTTTGGGGAAAGACCAACTTGACAACCTCCACTTGATGCTTCTCGATGACGTACTCATGCCAAGCTTGGTACTGTGATATGATGTCCCCAAACTGCTTGATGGTGTCTTTCTGATAGCAGACCCTTGCCTCCATAACATCTGGGTATATGGTCTTGGAACCTGTATCCAACTCGTCCTGAAGCATGTGCAGCATGGTGTTGACCATGACGGGACCACCAATGTACTTCTGCATGTTATGTGCGCTGAGCTCCAAGTCATCCCTGGTGGCCTCTCACCTTAGCTGCTCCATGTACTTGTCGATCTCTAGTCGGACTTGGTTCTTGTGTTTAGCCTCGGTGAGGGAACTGATTGAAGGGATCTTGTGCATTCTCACCATGACATCCAAACTCTTGTACAACCATGCATATGAGGCATGTATGCTGGTGATGAATGGGGCGAGTTGCTCATAGTTCTGGATCAACATCCAGACATTTTCTTTCTCTAGCTCTGCCTGAGGCTTCATCATCTTTGGCAAGTGAAGCGGGGCCCCTTTGTACCGCATTGTCCACTCTTGCACATGGGCGATGGCAGCATGTATGTCCTTGAGAGTTTGAACAAACTTTTTGCTCCATTATTGTAAGCCATGCACATGGACAACTACTTTATGCACGATGATGAATCTGTCATAGAGCTTTCGCATGGTAGTCTCAAGTGTTGATACTTCATCAAGTATCGCTTTCCTCATTTCTGCCATTGCGGAAACTACGCTTTTCTCTCTAAGTTGTTTTGCCTCTTGCCTGGCCACCTGCAAGTTCTTTGTCATTTGTTCATTCTCAGCCAATAGGAACTTAACACTATAGCTTGTGGCTCCTGAATAGGCAAAGGTGGCATCGGCAATGGCAGTTGGATGTTGTCTAACATCTGACACTATCACCCTTTCCTTCCTGAATGCAAGTGACGTATGATCATCCGGAAAGTGTTTTCTCTGCGCTTGTACAATATTCTTCTGCAACTCAGCAAATGAGATATTGTCAAGGAGAACAGCCTCTCCTTGCTCGGTCAGGACTAGTTCTGACACTGGACGTGGAGGATACTAAGAGGTGACCTTGGGTGCTCTTGGCATGAAGTCGGTGTCTTCATTATGTGGCTCATCCCCAACTCCATGTTTATCACTTCAATCAGTTGCTCAATTTGATAAGCAAGCTCCTAATCCTACATCTTTTCACCCTCTTCTTCAGCTGCCAGGTGTTTCGACTCCTCAACCTGTATGGGCGTTGTTTGCTTTGTCATCGTGCCTTGCCATTATTCTTCCTCCTGATTCTGCTTCTCTTCCCTTTCTCTCCTTCTCAGCTCCTTCTCTTCCTTCAACTTCTTCTCTATTTCCTGCAACTTTCATTCTGCTTCCTCCAGCCTTTTCTTTTCTTTCTTCCTTCGCTCTACCCTCTTTATTCGTTGCTGCCTCTTTTCCTCCACTGCCAAAGCTGCTTTCTCAGTGATAGGATCTGCTCTCATCTTGTAGCTTTTCTCAACCTCTGGGTTTTCGGCAATCTTCCTCTTACCTTTATCCTGCACCAGATTGCTACTTATTGGTGTTGTTATTGTTGCTTCCTGCGTTGTTGTTGCCTGCAGAGTAGCCTTCCAAGTTGTGAATATACTAATAGGCTTGTGAAGCTTGGATTCATTGTAACAGTATCTCCAAGGATCCTCCTCATGCCAGTGGAATGCCCTGTGAATCCATGGATAGTACACCTTAGCACAGTGGTTCTTGCAAATACTGTGGGGATCATACGGAATAAATTCTTTGGTGTTGAACTCGAACTTCAATATCTCCTTAGCTTCGGCATCAACATCTTTCAAGCTCTTAATCTCATACAACCCAATCCACAAAGGAAGAGTGGGCCATGGTGCCTTCTTCTTCCTGTGCAGTCCTGATGATAACCCTGTGGAGAGGTGATATGAGACCTCTTGCATGACCATCTTGTCCATGGCATACCTTGGTAGAACATGCAGAGGCTTCTCTCCACCAAACACTCTGATAAAGGTGCCATCGGGTGAGGCATACCAATCTGCAATGTTAAATATCACCTCCATCGCTTCTTGGGACATGCAAGGTGGATCCTGCTCAAATATCAACTTGTACAATGGGATGATGAAATGGTCAGTCAGCCTTGCCATTACCCCTTGGTAGCTGTAGTCGGAAAGCAACATGCAATAAATATTGACGCGAGTCTCTTTCGGTGTCCACGTCTAGCTCATGCTAGGAAATTGTTGTTGGGCACAGCTTGCATCTAGTAAGTATGCGAACATGTAGAATATCGCTTGCTCATCCTCGGGCGTTGGTCACATGGAGTTTCAACTGATAAGCCAACAAGTTTGACCAATTGAATTGGCTTCCATCACTCACCAACTGGTCCAATACAACTACCCAACCTTCAGGAAAGGTCTTGGTGCTCTCTTGACCATATATTTGGTATGCAAAGATGATCAAGAATTGGTAAGCCTTCCTGAGAGACTTTGTCTTTAGATTATTAGATCTCGGAGCAACCACAATATTCATTTTTGTCTTTGATGTTTTGAGTCAATATCATGACCCATCATCAGGAAAAACTTGCTACAGAGAGAGGGAGAAGAAGGGAATAAATAGAGTTAATTTGGAAAGAGAAAGGAGGGAGCCGAACAACGTTTCAATAGGAGAAAACCATAAATTAATGATTATTAGGGCAAATATACTTTGCTACATTATTTTTATTTTTTAATATCTTAGTAATAATTAACATGATTAATGAGCAATTATAGCCAATTTTGTATTATTCTAAAGTCAATAAAAAGGAAAACTAAATAATATAAGGTTTTATTAATTTAGATAAAGTTTAATATAAATATATATATATATATAGATATATAGATATATATTTTGAGATTAAATTTATATTTTAATTGATATATTAAGGTTTATTTTGGAAGCATTATTAAATTAACTATGAAGCAAAGGTAAATGATGTATATAAATTATTTTATATTTTAATATATTTCCAATTATATTATTAAATAAACTTAAATTAAATTGATTTTCATTATATTTTGAGGTTATTTTTTAAATTTTTATTAAAATAATAATTAGGTAAAGGATAAATATAATAGTTGAAATTATATAACATTGATTTTTATTTTAATTAATGTCAATTTATTTAATATACATACTTATTAGTTTTAATTATAGTATTAATAGTAATAATCCACTTATTTCTATTAATAATATAATTAATACAACTAATAATAAAATAATAAGATATTAATAATATTAAATAGAGTTTTTTAAATAATGACTAATGAATTGATAGGGGAGGTTATACTAGAAGGAATATAAGGGATGAAAAAGGGGACGGGAAATAATGAAAATGAGAAGCTTAGTTGGGGGTTAGATGAGAGATAATTTAAAGAGATGGGTATATGAGAAGGAAGGAAGGGAAAAAGGTTAGGAGAGGAGAGAGAGGAGATATTATTGGGGGTAGGCGAATGATGGGTTGGGATTTTGAGAGAGCAGGGGAACCCAATTTCTGCTTATTTCTAAGCCCCCATCCCTATTGAGATTAAGAGGATGTTTAATGATTTCAAGAGCCTCCCGCATTTTCCATTTATATTTATGGTTTTCATTAGCGATGACCTTTGTGTCTTCAAGGCAAATATGGTGACAGGTCTTTGATGAATGCTCTACCAGTGTTGAGGATTTTACTCTGCCATTTTTTATGTCTGCACCATGTTCTTTTAGTCTAATTTTGAATGATCTTCCGGTTTCACCAATATAACAACTACCACATGAACATAAGACCTTGTAGACACCTTTCTGTTGGAGGTGATCAGGTTTATCTTTAACTGATTTCCTTCTTTGTCTTGTAAACATGATTGGGTGTTTGCCTGAACTTTGATGGCTCTTTCACCTAGCGCTTGATTATATATTTCATGTTCACATGATTGTGGATGGCATATAAAAGTGTGTCCATGCGCCTTGCCGACTGAGGTAAATGATACATTTGATGATTGTTCTCCGCCCTGAAAGTGGCAAGTTCTATCCCGTTGGCATTGCTAAGTGTCATAGTTTCTAGATCTGTGTGTGAGACAATCCAGCTGATAATGTTTGCACATGGGAAGGCGGGGTACCTACATTCAACCTTGTAAAAGCCTGACCATTGGATACTGACATAAACTTTCTGGTCCTCTAAGTCCTCCTTAAAGTCCTCTGCAAAAGTATCATTAATTTGTTGCCATTAGAAAAAAGTTGCATACATTAAAAAACATTTAATTTGCTAAATTCAAAGTTCAATAATCAAACCAAGTAACAGAGAATGCTAACTATAAAGCATTGTTTTAATAATAAAAATACATACATATAATCAAATGAATATGTACACCCAAAAAAAATGTATATAAACAATTGAGTACATAAACCAATATATGTAAGACCAACGCATTTATAGACTCCAAACAACAAAAATTTTACAATTAAAAATGTTGACAGTAAAGGGCCACCCCCATCGCCCCACCGGGGGTTGGGCGGGGCAAACCCTATCTCGATATGCCACCACTACACCACGTTGATGTTAGATAACACCGTGTGGTCGACCCTTTAGTGATTGCAATATGCGGTGAAGTTATTTTTAAAATTTATGCTTATATATGAATGCCAATGGGAAACAAGGGTGATGTAACATTCATGCCCACCAAATTTTACATTGCTATAATCATATTGCCAGCGTTGAGCGAGCCACCCAATTAACTCATTAGGGGTCAAGGATTTGATCCCAGACACAACGATTTAATTGTATTTATGCTTTGATGGTCGGATAGGTGGGGAGTCAGGACCCACCATCGACCATCGAGGGTTAGAGACATCGTACAGGCCAATAGGCATGGTAAACGGAGTTGTCTATAATGCGACTTTTTGAGATTCCGGTGACGGAATCCGGCGGAAGAAATTGAGATGAAATCATGATTTGTTGCAGTTAAAATGGTTTTTTAACTGCATATTCGGATTCAGCACCCTGAAAAACCCCTAGGACGGTTTCATTGTGCAGAAATTAGCTATCAAACTTGGATTCCAATAAATCACTGCCGGATTTTCACCGGAAAAAATCGCCGGAAAGGCTTTCAAAAAGTCGCGTTAAAGACTACGTCATGGTAAACTACATGCGCCAAATCCCATGCTACAAAAGGCGTGGTAAACTGCCAAATGCATCGAATGCAATAACTATGGTGATTTACCTGGTGATCTGCCTAATGATTGTTAGACAAAACCTTACACAATTTAAATCTTATTTGCATTAAAGGTTTATTACCGGACGCATGCTTTTAATTTGTTGATGTATTGCCTTGAGCTATGAAGCCCCACCTTGGTGGGGGTGGTTGCAATATGTTACCAATGTGAACCATCTAAAACTATTGCTTAATATTGTAAAAGCATGCAAAATTTCTAAACATAATCATAATAATATAAAATATTTATATAATTAAATCTTATATAACTAAAATAAATAAGGGCTATATACTAATTAGTATTTGTGGCTTAATTTAAATATAGCTTAATTAAAATAAAAAACAATAAACAAAAAATAAAAATAATTAATAAAATATTGTATTGTTGAATGTCATCACAAAAAATTAAGAAATATGATTAACTAATATTGTTTATATTAACATATATACATTTTAATATATTTATTTATTATACTTGGCACAGGCATGGTATAAAGCATTCAATCTTGTCTTTGATTGGGTATTAGTTTGTCTTGAACCAAAAATTTATGATGTTTATGCATAATTTAACATTAGGGATTCATTTTTTTTTATTATTTAAATTTATTTAGTTGTAAGGTGGTTGGTTGAGGTCTTATTATGGGTTGTTTAATAACTCCCATTTCTATTAGTTACTAATTTTTTGGCTTTTGTTTTATTTCCTTTTTATTTAACTTTCTGATTTTTTCTTCTTCTTTTTTTCTAATATTTTAATTTTCATGAATTACAATTTTTTCACAATATTTTCAATTTTAAATAACTTATTATTATATTAAAAACATATTTTAATAGATTTAATTATAAACAATAAATATATATATATATATATATATATATATATATATATATAAAACATACACATGTAGATATATGTATGTTAATATAAACAATATATATATAACATACACGTGTAGATATATGTATGTTAATATAAACAATATTAATTAATAATATTTTTTAATTTTTGGTGGCATTCAACAATACAATATTTTATTAATTGTTTTATTTTTGTGATGAAATATTTGTCTTTGTTATTTTTTTTGTTTAGTTAAGCTATATTTAAATTAAGTGGGGCTTGTTATATGTGAGTGTGTTTTATTTTTATTAATATATATAATTTTTTTATAATTAAATTTATTATACCTCTTTTTTGCCTTTTGAGTGGGTATTAGTTTGTCTTTGACCAAAAATTTATGAAGCTTATGCATAGTTTAACATTAAGAATTATTTTTTGTTATTTTTTATTATTATTTAAATTTATTTATTTATAAGGTGATTGGTTGTGATCTTATTATGGATTGTTTACTAACTTCCATTTCTATTAATACTAAGTTTTTGTTTTTTTATTTTTTTTATTTTTTTTTATTTAACTTTTGTATTTTTTTCTTTTTCTTTTTTCTATTAATTCTATTTTCATGAATTATAATTTTTCAACATTATTTTTAAATTATAATGACTTATTATTATATTAAAAACATATTTTAATAAATTTAATTATAAACATTTATATATATTAATAAATATAAAACACACACATAGATATATAGATGTATGTATGTTTTTTTTATAACACAGTCGGGTATTGATTATATTGCAAAAAAAGAGAGAAGCAAACTCTTGTTACATTCGATGGGGAATGGATTCAAGTAGAGAGCTGAAAATGGGAACGCAATCCCTATTTCTACACTTGAAACCAATTTTCTATGGATTCCTTTGACTAACTTGGCATATTGCCGAACATACTGTCCTAGAAGTAAAATAAACTTGCAATACATATAAAATTAAAATATTTCACCAAAATTGGTTGACTGACTCCTCCTATTGAGGGTGGCGCTTCTTGCTTTGCTTAGTGGAGGTTTCCCCTTGTTGGCTCTGGTTGATTGACTTGATATAGTCAATAGCTTCCTCAAGATGCTTGCATTTGTCTTTGAGCTCTATTATTTCAGCTTTCTGCTTATCTATGTCTCTCTGTTTATACATGTTCTCTGTTTTCATTTCCGCCCTGAGATCCTTGAGTGCTTGGTTGAACCTTCCTATCATGAACCTATTTTCCCTGCATGTTGGACAACTTTCATTTTTTGCAACTCTTTCTATGGGATTACACTCCATTTTGATCCTCTGAGTAGCTGTGTTTTTTGTAGCTTTTTTGTTCCTTTTGAGTGTGCTCTTGCTGAGCTTCTTTTGCTTTGTTTCTCTGTCCTTGAAATGAGAGATCGAGCTGATATGACCTGTTGTAACAGTCCAAAAATAAATATGTAATTAACTTTTCTAATTAACATTAAATTTAAATCAGAGTGGCACTTACCTAGCCAAATAAACATATAATTAATAAACTAAACTCAACTATGAATAGTGCTTAGCTATGGTAGAAGTAGGCTTACCGCAACAAGGTTTTGGGGATGACTCTCCACCCAATCGTAGGCTCAATTGTGCAAGGATTTGCTACAACTGGCCACCCCCGAGCCCTCAATCAACATACTACTGCCAGTGACTCCTATGTCTTAGAACACCATTCTACCAAGAGAATGAAAGATAGAATCTTGGAAATATGGAATGCCTCCCATCCTCCTCACCATCTAATAAATAGAGCAAACATTGGATGGGAACCACATGCACACACTCCATGTGTCTACATGTGACTTTGATTTTTAGCTTTCTTGCTTTATTTCTTTACTTTTCTTTTGAATTTTAGCTTTTTTGTTTTATTTTCTTCTTTTTGATAGCTTTATTGATTTTTTTATTATTTCCTTTGTTTTATTTCTATTTATTCTTATTTAGAGCTTTAGTATAGTTATTACTATTTTTATTTTTATTATTTTTATTTATTTTCTTGTATATTTTTAAATATCATTTATTATTTAACATTTATTATTAAGTGATTTATTATTTATTATTTATATTATTATTATTTATTTTGTATTATTATTTATTATTATATTATTATTTATTATTTATTATTAAGGGGAGGGATATTACATACTCTCCCACTTTAAGGAACTTCGTCTCGAAGTTATGTTGAATTATGTATTAATTTATTATTTTTATTATTTATTATTTATTCTTTTATTTACTTCATGTTGCCAACACCCTCTACTGAACTAGTATAACCAGCAGACATCGAAAGTCCTCAACACCCCAGGAAATCTCAAGGAATCTCTGTCCTTTTTCCCAATTTCGGCACTAGGCTAAGCCTGACTCGGTCTGTATCCTAGTCCAAGGCTGGCCCCAAGGCTCGCGCCTGACTCAGACCTCATCTACCCCAAGGCAGGCATCCAGTCCAGTACTCATTGACCCCGGGCATCTCGCAAGGCTGGCCCACTCCCTCCACAACTACTAAGGTGCACAGCCCCAGGCATCGAAGTCCTTTACATCCCTTCCAGACTTCGGCATCCCAATCCAATAACAGGCACCTAGCCTAGAACATCAGGCACTTGGCCTCCTCAAGATGGTCTCATAGCTCTTCAAGAGCTAACCATCAAGAGCTATACACAAGACAAAGGAACCACTGGCATATGTAGTGTTGATTGAGTTTTGTCCCCAGCCCATATGGTGTTACATATTCTCCCTCGTGCGTATGGGCTCGCACGAGATCATCAAATAAACCGGCCCTCTTGGCCCATTTGTGGAGTCTCGTGAATCATCACATCTCAACATGCATCCAATGCATTAACCATACCATCATAGTATCGTAAGAAATAATCCACATGCCAACTCTTGCATGTCATCATGAGAACGTTCATCCTTGTTAATCGCAACATTATGAATAATAAGGAACTGCATGTTCATGCATGTCATAGATTTGTACTGAACTATCGCATGCTTCAGTTATACCATCAACATAATTATATCAAGACATATCATGAGTTCACATAAATGAACCACATGTCAATAATCCTCATATTATAACATCATAATTCCTATGCCACGTTATGCATATCATATCCATCATGAGTATTGAACATTAAATACCTATCATCATGTAATAAATGAAAATGTCAATATACCTTGACATAACATCATAATACCTATGCATATCGCTACTATTGTATGGATACCTTATCACTATAGGAACCATATGTACATCATTATCTTCCTACCATGATAGCATGAAACATCGTCAATATGTTTTCATCAAGTTGTCAAGTACTTTTCAATAATCAGTTTGACTTCTTTTTACTAGGTAGTTGAACATTTACACCAATGGTATAATCATCTAAGTACATCGTTAAATTTCATATGAGCCTCATCATCTTGAGTCTTAATCTCTCGTCATATATTCTTCCTTCCCGAAGGAAATTTTGGTGAAACTCATTGTCTAAGATCCATTCGTAGCCTAATTGGTGCGTGCAATCCGGTGAAGTCATTGTTTAAGATATCATTATTTAAATCATCTATCTCAAGATTAAAATCCCTTGATTTTACATCCATTTACCCTTTGGCTTACTGATTCCAATACCGCTATATGCAATTGCATATAAACATTTTGTCATCATGATTTAATTTTATATCATGCTTAATTTACTTGCACGAGGATTTGTTGATCCATGTTGACTTATTTAACAATTAGCACTTCATCCATAGAAATATTTTCTTATCTCGTCGAGTTCGTAAAGTTCGTAGCTCAATACCACTTGATTGCTTTATCATAAATTCAGTTTCCTCAAATTGGGAAAAAGACTCTTTCTTATTAAATAGTATCATGATTTTAGATTTTGAAACAGTTGGAAACACTACTACCATCATTGTCCATGAGAAACTTAAACGTGAGGTGTTATGTGGAAACGACCTCTTTTAACGTTATGGGAAGTCCTACTCATGAAATAATGAGTCAAGTACAATCTCTATTAATTGACTTTCACTTCTTTTGTCACTATGTACACAATCCTTATCAAGGTATCCATATAAATTTCTAGCAACATTCCTTCCTATATCTTCCTCGTTTATTATCATTTGGTCATCATGCAACTTCACACCCTCACATTTTAAAATATGTAGATCATCATTATGACCATTACCAATCATGTTTCTAGCTCTACTCATTAATACCTTTAAAAGAACTTTCTTCTTGATAGAACATCCCCTCATTTCCTCCTACCCGATATTCATAGATATACTTTTTATTTTTCTCCCTGTCTTGATTTCCTACTATTCCATGTCTATTGGCTTCAAAAATGGAAGTTTCTTCACTTCATTCTATTTTATTAAATTGAATTGAATTTCTCACCTCCAATCATTGTGGTTTTTCCTCCTCTCCTATAGCACTGATATACCTTGGAAATGTTGTTACTATTTCCAACTTGGGTAATACATGATAAATAAATTCATTAAGATAACTGCCAAATGTAATCTGCTTATCAACATAATAAAATTCCCTAATCATACGTCTTGTTATCCCTAATCCATTCATATAGTTATTCACCTACAGAAAACTTTACAATGTGGCTCTCCATTGTTATAGATGTTGTTATGCACACAACTTATCCTTTCCAAACATTTTATCATACCATCCAAGTTCTGTAAAATTATTACCATAATTATTCAACTTCATTGGTTGATTACCAATATTTTCTCCTGACACTTTTAGAGTACCAAGTTAGTTTATACCAAATTCTTCCATTATGTTCCAAAATACCAGAATACTCTTCTTTTATGTTCCAAAATAGGTTGGCTCTTCTTATTGATTTCTTACCGCTATTGTGATACTTCTTCTCTACCATTTTAAACATCTAATCCAAGTTGGCCATAATCACATGAACTATCATTAGCAAGTTTCTCCTTTCCATTTCTCTTTAGACATCTTTATTCACTATATGCAATTAAACTTGAATCACAAAACCTCATGTGACATTATACTCAACATCTAAACTGAAATCCAAGTCTGTATGATTTGCCATTGAGACTAAAATATACCATCCTGTAGCTTGATGATGTTTTAATATACAAATGATATGAGTAGTAAATGAGCAGATACATGTAATTTGAATGGCAATTGCAAAATTAGAAGATCATATTGAGAGAGTTGTGTTCTTGCAATAATAGACCAGAGAAATGCCAAGCAACTGCTATTGCTAAAGGAGAAGATCATATTGAGAGAGTTGTGTTCTTGCAATAATAGACCTAGAGAAATGCCAAGCGACTACTATTGCTAAAGGACAATGAGAACAGAAATCCAACCTAAATAGTATGATCAACATTCAAGGAATGTTATATCTGTGTTTTTAGATCAGATTGAACAATAAAATAATGAACAGATGCTAGTGAACAATGATCATCTAAAGGTAATAAGATATCAGAGTTTATCCATTGTGAATTGGAATAGATTTCACTATTTTAGACCACTTTAATTGGGAAAAATTTCAACTTCAATTATCCAAATACTTCAAGTGCTATGTAAACAGTGTAGTAAAATGAACTGGTGGTGAGTAGTTACACCAGCATTAAATATTTGTTACAAAAAACATGACAGTATACCATTTCAATAGTGCAATCTTTCAAAGAATTACATCGTCAATTATGGGTAGATTATCACCATCCAAGACTACAAGATTATATACTTTTCCAATGACTCAATGAGTCATAATAAAACTATATCTTTAATTATGTGACTCATTTAGATTTTCACTTTGTTAGATGGTTGCGATGGAGAGAGCTATGCAAGCACAAACAACTCAAAAAAAATGAGATAGTGGTTTTACCATGTATAAAAAAAACCAATGAGGAACTAATGAGTGCACCAAACTTTAACTTACACTTAATTTAATATCAGGTCTTACTTCTATAATTTAATATCAGACTTTTGTAATGATATATAAAAAAAATAAGGTGGATGTAGCTAGTTTAACAAGTATATCAGTCTACCAAAGCCAGATCAGTTATCAAAATGTGATTAAAAAAAAAAAAATTGACGAACTGTAAAAGAAAAGAAGGTTGATTTAGAGAACTTGTAAGAGAAATAAAAACACTATTGTAACTCAAAATTCATCATAAAATAAGAACCAATATACTCAATAATAATTATTATCAAAGTCTAATAAGGTTAATAAGTTATCTTTATTATCAGAGTTATGAGTTTAATAAGATATGTTTTTATCATAAATTATCAACAATCACAATACTTAAACCATAAATTATCAACAATTACAAATTTCTGTAGTATAAACCATGGAAAACATGAATTAGAAGGTACTAATGATGTCAGAATAAAACTTAGAGAATTGTCTCAATGTTGGTGGCATTATTGTGTTAAGAAGGTACTTTGATCTTCGAAAGAAAATTTATTCATCATTATATGTCACACCAATATTAATTCTACAGATTCATGATTTTTAAGGATCAAAATTTTGTGTTGTAGAGTGAAATATTTTGAGTATCTGATTAAGCAATCATAACTTAGCCATTAAATGATTACTCTAAGGGGATTTAAGAAATCAAACAACCAAAGAAATATTCCACACCATAAAGAAGAGACACTGCCACCCGACCCAGAACCAGATCGGATGACTGGGAAGGTTATTCCTCCCCAACACAAAAAAAAAAAAAAAAAAAAAAAAAATCATTTTATTAATTATATGGTCTGCATGCAATCGCACCCGCGAAGGCAACACCATTTCGAATCCCTTAAATTACAATACATTTAGCCAAAAAATTGCCTGCATAAGACAGAAGATTGTAAGCTTGCGGCACATTATGGTTCGAAACATTCGTTAAGAGATAGTACCATTTACACACTCAATTGTACAGTAGGTAATTGTTCCTACAACAAATTATACTCCTTACAATTTGTTCTTGCAGCTATCAAGAAACAAGCAACAAAGGAAGGATTCGGTGAAAGACCCAGGTAACTGTTCGGGCCGAAATACACTCATCATACTTCCTCGATGCGGTGTGTCTTTAGAAACAAAATCCGAATGAACAATCATGTTAATACAAATCCGAATGAACAATCATATGAACCCATGGCACGTACTTCGTATGCGCCTGAAGACTTTAGTATGTGACTCTAATATTTTAATAGTCCAAATGTGGACGTTGCGTATTAACCTTGAAGGGAATATTCTGAGTAACTTGAATAATACATAAATGCATATTGAATGTTAATTTAATATGACTAGGAGGATATGTTAATTTAATATAATGAGGATAAAACATTTAACAATGATGGAAGGAAGATTAAAATTAGAAACAGTTGATAAGATTGCCGAGAACACAGTAGGCACATGGGCTGAATATTGAAACAAATAGAGGCCCTCATTTCTGCATACACCACAATTGCATTGCAAATCCGAGTCCATTGTAGGTGATTCCCTATGAAATTAAATCCTTAATAAATCAGCAACAAGGTCCTGCATTCTCATTCTCAGATTACGTGATTGGGGAATGTTAAAACTTGGGAAAGAGGATCAACATTTAGACTTACTGCAAGGACAAAAGCAAAGATCCCACTCCTATCTATTACCCATGATGATGGCTTCATTCCTCTGTCCAGAACCGTTATTAGGACAGCAGTTTGAATGGAGCCTAAAATGGCAGTAATCGATGATTGGGAAAGACAATGTAACAATACAATTCATCCTACACAATATGTGTTTGAACGGGGACATGCATTTCATCCTGATCGAAGGTAAAGGCCGTGTGTAGTTGAGCTGGATCGTTGAGATTGCAAAAACTAATAGCGTCGCTCCTTGCCAGAAAATGAGCGGTGGAGGGCAGGGGATTGTGATCTTTGTCCACCCGTTGGATATCTCAAACGATCCCCATTGAAAATCATGGAACTCATAAGGCCTTTGCCGATGGAGGAGAGGAAGATCTAGATGACCCCTCCTCTTTCATCCAGTTTGGGCAAAAGGAAGACAACAGGACATAACCTATGAAATGCACGTATGCGGAATCTGGAGGATTATAAACCCCTAGCGTGTCCATGTCAGAGTGAACGTCACTCCCGAGTGGTTCAATGGTTTTAGAGAGGACTCCAAAGTTAACAACCTATCCGTTGGCCCGTTCATCAGATTCACCACTACTACAAATGCAATTATCTTTGGTTCGTTGAATTTCGTTCTTCAACCCATTTCATCTGGAAACCAAATTTGCTCATGCAACGCAAAACTACAGTATCGTAGAACACGGGTGGAAGTACTTGCAGAGAACCTCTCACATAGAAATTCGATTTCTTTTTAGGGAGAGCCGTTTGGTGCAGAGGGCAAACAAGAAGAAGCACCAGAGGGCAAACCAGAAACTCGATTTTTAGGGAGAGCTTGTTGAAGAGTGTAGAAATGGCGGAAGTTTAAATGGAGAGTGGACCCATGGCTGTCGAAAGCGTTGAAATCTTTTCTGCCCACAAGAATAATCTCTGTCACACCGAAAGCGGTGGCAGTGCGAACGAGAGTGCCTAAATTGTGCCTTTTTGCCACGTTGTGTACAATTACAAAGCTTTCCATGCCTCCATGGGCTCTACTTGAGAATCCCCAACAATTCCCAAGAAATTTGATTATAAATAATTGGGTGGTCTCTAGATTAAGAAAATTGGAATAAACAACCAGTAAAGATGCAGGGGACAGCAAGAAGGAGCCCGGATATGAAAATATGTACATGATAAGATTAGCCGTGGAAATTACTCATAGGAATGACTTTAAACATGAACACCATCAAAATATAACTATGCAGTAAGTATGCACTGAATAAAAAAAGTTACATGTATAGCGAGGGTTTGTAGAAAAAATATGCGGCCTCCCGGAAGTAACTATCATGTAAGTTTAAAACAAGTCAAGTTAAAAATTCCAATAAAATAATTTTTTTTCTAAGATGCCCATAGGCCCTAAGGGTTGAGCCAAAGCTCTGATACCATATGTAATTAATAAACTAAACTCAACTATGAATAGTGCTTACCTATGGTAGAAGTAGGCTTACCGCAACAAGGTTTTGTGGACGACTCTCCACCAAACCGTAGGCTCAATTGTGCAAGGATTTGCTACAACTGGCCACCCCCGAGCCCTCAATCAACGTACCACTGCCAGTGACTCCTATGTCTTAGAACATCGTTCTCCCAAGAGAATGAAAGATAGAATCTTGGAAAGATGGAATGCCTCCCATCCTCCTCGCCATCTAATAAATAGAGCAAACATTGGATGGGAACCACATGCACACACTCCATGTGTCTACATGCTACTTTAATTTTTAGCTTTCTTTTTTTATTTCTTTACTTTTTTTTATTTTTAGCTTTCTTTTTTTATTTTCTTCTTTTTGATAGCTTTACTGATTTTTTTATTGTTTCCTTTGTTTTATTTCTATTTATTCTTATTTAGAGCTTTAGTATAGTTTTTTAAAAAGAATAAAATTCATAATTTCATAATAAGAAATTAAATGTTGTGGATGCCCGAAGGCATATGCTGTAAACGTGGCTGAGGGCCACAGACAAAAAAAAAACATAATAAATATATACAAGGAGACCCCAAGGGTGTGTTGTTGTTGCTAAAGCCGCTATGTGTATGTCCAAAAAATTTACCCACACAGGGGTATACAAACCATATACACTATTCATAATGTTCTGTGCAAAAATACTATAAAAGTTCAGAATCAAAAGCTGAGTAAATTAGAGGTTGTTGCCTCTCTGCAGATCCTCCTCTATGTATGGTCTATGAAAATAATGATATATCCCTGCCGGAGTATGTTCTTCGATCATCCACTCGCCTAGAGGACGATGCGTCGCTTCCTTTGATAACCTGTCAGCAGTTTCATTTCTTTCCCTGTAGATATGAGAAACAGAGATCTGATCAAAGAATGTTTTGAAAAAAACAATTTCTTCCAATATAGTTCTCAATGAGTATGCATTGCAAGCAGCTGAATTATTAAACCAGTCAGTCACTATCTTTGAATCTCCAAAGATTTGTATGTTTCGGCATTGTTTCAGGATAGCAAAATAGAGTAAATGGCAGAGATTTATCAGTTCTGCGTGGTTACTGGTGTCAGGCCCCAATCCCATACGAATCTGGTAGTGGTGTGAATCTGATAGGTGGAGGCAGACGCCGCCCCCACAGCCGTGTTGTTGGGCAGAACCATCATAATACGCCCACGAGATAGCTCTGTTAATCTGTTCCTGCTGTATAATCTGTGGTCTCTTATGGCAGTCATCGGTTGGAATCTCATCATATGCAGCACAAATTTGTGGGGGAGCATATTTCAATTTATTAATTTATCCTCGAATATATTTTTGCTCCTTTTGAGCCAGATGTGCCAAGAGATAAGGAGGGGAAGATTTTTTGACTTAGGAAAAGTTGATGTGCACCACCAGTTCTCCCAAGCTATAGTGATGTCCACGCCCTGCCAACTTATGTTCATATTTAGAGATAGAAGGACCTGTGTCCATATACTTTTGGTAGTTGTACAGGTGAGGAAAAGGTGTTGAGTTGTTTCCTCTTCTTGGAGGTATAAAACACACTAGGAAGGCCCCATAAAAGCCCTCCGCTTCAGATAGGAGCCCGTGGGGATCTTGTCTTCTAATATATTCCACATCAATAATCTGGTGCGTGGTGGAGCTTGGAGGATCCAGAGGTTATTCCACCAGCTTCTCATGATCTTCGGTTTCTTGTCTACTATGATGATGTTGTACCCCTATTTCGAAGTGTAATGTCCAGCTTTGGAGTGGGCCCATATTAGTTCATATTCAACATTCCGTAATCTAACATGAGTTTCTGTAAGAGCCTGAAGGTAATTATGCCATATTCTATTCCAGTCATCTGGAAGGTTCCAGTGAGGATCAGTCAGCCAGGCCTGAGTATGGAAGGTGGTATTTTGCTGATCCCCAATCTGTCCCAGAACCTTAATACCTCTGTTGTTTAGGTGTTGGATCAGTCCCTCTTGTAGTATATGGGAGTTACCACTGCATATCCAAGAATCAATGCCAATCCAGACAGAGTCACCATTGCCAATCTTCCATAATAAATCCTCCTTGATGATAGACATAGAATTAAGAATGGCTCGCCAGATCATCGATATGCCTTTCCTGTGCCGAGAAGGGCTTCTGATCCAGTCAATAATCGTCATCGGCCAAATGTATTTATGGAGGATGACTTCGGCCCAAAGGCTGTCTTGTTTTAGTAGGAGCCAACTCTGTTTGGCCGCCAAAGCTTGGGCAAATGTCGGAAGAAGTTTAAGTCCCCAGCGTCCCCACTTCTTCGAAGTAGCAATCCTTGTCCAATTTACCCAGGCAAATGGTCTGCCCTATTTGCTACCATTCCATAGGAATCTACAACAGATTTGTTGAATGCGGTGGAGAATTCCTCGAGGGATCCAGGCAAGTGACATCCAGTACACCGGGGTGGCTTCGAGGACTGTTTTAATGAGGATCAGTCTTCCTGCCCTGGATAGGAATTTATGGCACCAACAGTTTATTCTCTTCTCCACTTTTGTGATGAGCCAGGTCCAGTTTGCAATCTTATACCCATATGGTTTTAATCTGAAGCCCAGATATTTTAATCCCCCCATCAAATCAGTTGCTTGAAAAGAAAAATTTTCTGAGGCCAACTGCGATTCCTGAAGGGTGCATGCAGATAATGAGATGGTAGATTTTTCTCTGTTGATCTCCATACCCATAGCTCTACAGAACAGGTTCAGAATCTCATTCAAAGAGGTCGTATCCCTGACACTGCCATTCAAGAAGATCAATATATCATCTACAAAGAGTAGATGTGTCAGGTAGAATTGATCCATGATTTTAAGACCTTGAAGGGCCCCCCTTCGTTTCTCCGAAGCTATAAGTCTGCTTAATCCTTCCATGACCAATAGGAAAAGAAGAGGTGATAACGGGCATCCCTGCCTTATCCCTCTGTCAATTTTGAATATGGGAGATGTTGAACCGTTAATAAGAATAGCAAATGATACAGAGGAGATGCATCCCATGATCCAGCTGGTGAAGGCTGGGGGGAAACCCAGGTGAGTAATTATCATTTTGATATACAGCCAATTCACTTTGTCGAAAGCCTTTGACAGGTCAATTTTGAGTGTGAGTCCTTTAAGATTTCTGAGTTTGATAGAGTGGAGGGCTTCTTGGGTAGTGCCAATGGCATCCTGAATATGTCTATGGTGGAGGAAGGCAAATTTCTCCTGGGAGATGTAGTTGGATAGAATAGGCTTGATTCGGTTGGCTATGATCTTACAAATGATTTTGTATAGGCAATTGCAAAGGGATATAGGCCTAAAATCATTGGAAGAGGATGGTGAGTCTGTCTTGGGGATCAAGGCCAAGTAGGTGAAGTTAATGGGGGGATGGATGTGTCCCGAAATCCTGCTTTCCTCAATGACAACGAGTAGGTCCCCACCCAGTAATTCGAGAAAATCCAAATAGAACTCTACTGGCTAGCCATTCGGTCCTGGGCTCTTATCTCTCTTGAACCACTTGAGAGTTCCTTCCAATTCTTCCATAGTGACCGGTTGATTTAAATCCTCTGCCTCTTCCTAATCCACAAATCTTGGAAAATGGCCCACTAAATTGATGATATCCGAGAGGTTGATGACCGTTGGCGCAGTGAATTGCCTCTTGAAATGAGTGATCCCCATTCTGGAGAGTTGTGGGTGAGTAGATGCCCATCCCTCTGGCTCACAGGGCATCTGCCATATGGTGTTCGTGCCTTTCCTTCCATTTGCATAGTTGTGGAAGAATTTGGTATTGCCATCACCCGCTTGAAGCCAGGCGGCTCTACTTTTCAAGTGCCAAATTTCTTCCTGTTCCAGTAGCTTCTTGTTCTTTTGGTTCTCCAACCTGACTAGAAGAGTTTTGGTTTCCTCTGTTAAATAAGCCAGCCCCCATTCATCCGTTAGATGAGCAATCTTTGCTTCAATATCTACAAGTTGCAGATCTTCTTTCAGCTTCTTTCTCTTAGCCCATTCCTCTGTCAATGTCCTAAGCTCATTAAGTCGAAGACAGAAGTCCGCAACCATCCTCTGTTCCCGCAGGGGGGGTTGAGCACTCCAATACTCAGTCAGCATGTTGATGAAGTCAGTGTCTTTTAGATGCCCAGTAAAAAATTTGAATGGGGCACACGGTTTTTTTGATGGTCCGGAGATTTGTAGATATATGGGTAGGTGATCAGATGATCCCCCTGTTCCCACCCATTGTTGATAAAGGGGAATATGCCAGATGAGGTCTTCGTGTATCAAAAATCGATCCAATCTACAGCCCAGGGCAGCCTCCCCTATCCACCTATTGTGCCAGGTGGGAAATTTCTTATTCATCGGAACATCAACAAAATTGCAGGATTCCAGTAATACACACATCTATTCGGAGATGGGATCGATTTGAGTTTAACGTCCCCAGGATTCTTCCATACCCAATGAAAATTTCAGATCCCCCCTATAATGGTGGTGTTAGAGACAATATCATGTTCCAACAGATTGTGCCAAAATTCCATTCTGTTCTGATTAGGGGCGTAAATATTAATCACTTTTAGCTGAAGTCCCAGTTCTCCCACAAAAATGTCCATACCCAGAAAACCCTTCCCGCCCTATGTGGATATGTGCTTAACAGTTTTAGGATTTATGCCAATTGCGAGACCCCCAGAGCTGCCTATGGCATCCATACCTTGAAATGACCAGCCTGGCATAATAGATTGAAGGGCTCTGGTAATATTGTCTGAAGTGCCAAGAGTTTCTTGCAGGAAGAGAATGTCACATAAAGTTTCCTTTAGCAGTCTCTTTAGAGCCAATTTCTTTCTAGGATTGGCTAGTCCCCGGCAATTGTAGGAGAGCCAAATCATGAGGGACCTTGACTAATGGGCTCCAAAGCTCGAAGCGCCCTTTCAATAGTATGTTGTCGGCCTATAGCGACGTCCGCCACAGCGGTCTTGATGGCAGATTTGATTTTGGATGGACGACCTCTAGCTGGTTTATGGAACTTAGTCCGTCCAGGGGAGTGGCCCAATCCAAGGTGCAGGGATGTGGTTCGAAGTCTGGAACGGAGATTATAGGAATGGGAACCGGCCTTAGAGAGGGAGGATGAGAGTGAAGGGGGGAGGAAATGTCCCGGAGGGGGGTGGGTGTGGTGGAGAAGGTTGGTGGGGGCAGGGATAAAGAGCAGGGGATAGATGGAATAGTGCAAAATGCAGATGAGAGGGGAGGCGAGGATGTATGCAGTATATTTAACATAACATCAGAAATAAGAGCAGTGGATATGGGAAGAGACTCATTACCCGGCGGAGAGGTTGCTTCCGCTGTAGATTTTGAGCAAGTCCTGGGAGGTGACGACGGTGCTTTTCGCCGGTTCCCTGTCTTATTTGTCGCATCCACCTCTGCTTCCGTAGGTGTCCCTCCTTGTTCCGGTTCACCCTTGTTCTGCTCTACAGAAGTCTGTTGTTTCGCCCCCTTTGAGTTTTCAGTGGTCACCGAGGAGTTCAGTGGGCAGTCCTTGAAAAGGTGACCCACTTTGTGGCACCTCTTGCAGCGGAATGGTACTCCTTCATAATCCAGGAGTTGTTTCCGCGAGAAGTGTCTCCTGTGAAGCGTGATTTTTTCCTCTAGCCCCGCCCTGGTATCAAGGTGAACCAATATCCTAGCCATAGTCATAATTCCTGTTTTTTCAAAGGACTTGTCATGTTCCAGGTAGGTCCCCAGAGCATCTCCGATACGTTTGAAGACCTGTGGTGTCCAAAACTGCATAGATAGTCCAGGTAGTCTAACCCAGATGGGTCAAGCTCCTAGTTGTTCATGTTCGGGATCGAAGAGAGGATCCCATCTCTTCAGCAGAACAGGGGCGAGCTCTATGTGCCAGTAACGCGATAAGATCCAATCCGTGTACTCCTCCCCGTGAAAGTGGAGGGAAAACCATCCTCTGGCCAGCACTCGAATAACAGGGATTTCTTTCAGCAAAGATCCCCAGATCTCCACGGTCCATTGACGCAATCTCTCCACCGAATAGTTCCTGCCTCGAACCCGACCAACCAGAACTTTTCTCGCCGTGTCTAAAGCATCCGTCATTTGTACGTCTTCTCCAAAGGTCATGTTAATATCAGAGTCCACGGCTCTGAAACACCAGCCCTTTTTTACCTTGTCCGAGCGTCGTCCAGTAGGGTAATCCTTTAGTAGGGTCCTGCACAGTTCAGATGAGTTGTGTTGCGCCGAATGAGTAGGTCTAGGGTTAGGAATTGGTGCGCTGAAGCACCCAAAACGGATCGGGGAGAGGGGGTTGAGGCTGCACGAGCCCGGGTGAAAAGGAGATTGCGCAGGTCGCAGATTGAAAGACTGGCCAGCCTGTGCCAGGGAGATGGATGGGGGGGCGAAGGCAGGGAGTGCTGAGGGGGAGGTGGAGGGGTCTGCTGTGGGAGATAGGGCGAGGGAGAGTCGAAAGATGGGGAAGCCTGAATGTAGGAGCCGAGGATATGCAGAGTCGCCGGAGAGAGGGGAGGGCACTCTAAGCCGGGGAGGTCCGCAACATCAATAGCTGGGTGCTGTCATTTTCCATAAAATGGCGGGTGTTGCTTCATCTATTCGGCAATTGTCACCTGACCAAGGTTATGCTGCCAGGGGCCCTCAACCGATGAGGGTTTGCGAACCCATATTTCCTGCTCCAGCATGGGGTCCTCCTCGTAATCCACGAGGTCCTCAAGCACCATTTTGGCCGGTATATTCTGACTTCCTAGAAACCAGGGGGAGCAGGCAGATGAACGGGGATGGCGGTGGTCATGGAGGTTGAAATGGGGGCGGTGAAGAACCACCGGAAGAGTCACAAAAATGTTGTTAAAAATCTCTGACAGTCACAACAGTAGAGGGCAGGTTCCATGAAAAATGTACCAAGACAAAAACCGCGATCAGACCCGCAATGATAACCGTGTATCTTTCTCCATCACGGGTTCGTTGTTGCAAATGCCGCAGTTCCGCCTCTGAAAACCCTAAGGTTCCGCCATGGTTGGGGTTCGCAGCTCCTTCTGTTCGCCATTTATTTATGACCATCAAGGGGGGTAGAGCTTTAGTATAGTTATTACTATTTTTATTTTTATTATTTTTATTTATTTTCTTGTATATTTTTAAATATCATTTATTATTTAACATTTATGATTTATTTTTATTATTTATTATTAAGTGATTTATTATTTATTATTTATATTATTATTATTTATTTTGTATTATTTATTATTTATTATTATTTATTATTATTTATTATTTATTATTATATTATTATTTATTATTTTTATTATTTATTATTTATTATTAAGGGGAGGGATATTACACCTGTTGCCTCACAGATACACAAATGCGCCCCAACTAGCCAAGAGATACACTGGGCTAGCTTTGATCAATGAGGCCTGTCTGATGGGATGTCCACCGAGGCTTTTCCGGAAGATGAATGGCTGATGGAGAGGGCAATGTGATGACGCAGATTAAGGAGTTGATGAAGGTTTTGAAAAGAGGGAGACACCTAGGTAATATGATATAAAGGAATAATGACAAAGGAATGAATGATCTGTCAATTCAAGGGAGGGATACATAGAGAGCTATTGGAAATGGAAGGCTTGTTAGATGATACTGAAACCTTCTTGTTGTTGCAGATTTTGGGGATAGCTGAGAGACTAACGATGAGCTCGCAGCAGGATGATGAGTGACCCGAATGTATGAGAGTGCCTCGCTAAGGGATTGCTTCACTGATGGCTTGACACAGAAAAACTGAAGACTTCTACCTGAGAATTTTTACTATTCGTTGTGTAGTTATTTAAGCTTGCATTGAGATTACTAGACTTGTAGATGAACGCTAGGATGCGTGTCCTATTGCAGTGGTTGAATATGATCATTCGACTATGATTTATGATCACATTTGTTTCATGTAACTTGACACTGATATGACAGATATCAGCTCGACTCAGGCAGAGAGTATATCTGTAATCCTTGGCTTGCGAGCTTTGGATATTTTTGGATTTTGTTTGGATTTTCTGCTTATATTCCTGAAGGTACCAATTGAGTGCCTTTTTTAACAAATCTACCCTTTGATCTATTGGTGTACTCTCCCTGATTTTTTGATTTTGCTCATGTTTTTTCCCATTTTTTTTCTTCTTTCATCATGATGGATGTTGTAAATTATGGGATGGAGATACAATAAATTTCATTGTTTTCCTTTACACTTCCTGTTGCTCTTTCTGTAGCCTTATTGGCGAGGATATCAACCTCTTTATTATGTTCTCTCAGAACATGTTTGAAGCTGACCCTCCCCAATCCTTTTAAGTTCAGTCTTATCCTCTGATATATTCTGTTGATAGCCATATTATTGGGATTTTTGCTATTAACCATTGCTTCAATAACAATTGCAGAGTCTCCTATTATAATAGGATCTCAGATTACTTGTTTTTTTAATATCCTTGTGCCTAATAAAAGACTATATGCTTTTGCTTTGTTATTTTTGGTTTCTCCTAGACTCCATCCATATGTGATGATCTCTTTCCCATCCGGATCACATATCACTCCACTTGCTCCTGCTTTTCCTGGATTGTTTTTCGATGCCCCGTCGAAAAAAAGACTGAAACTATTTTGATTTTTTCTCCACTCTTCAAGTTATTTTTTGTTCATCCCTTGTTTCCAATTTCTTGTTGTAGGGGCTTTCTTTGGTCTTGCTTTCCCGTTTTTTTCCAATATTGCTTTGCCAATCCAATCTCTCTCCTCTTGCTGAAGATTGTTGTGATCCACGACTGACATTCCTTTAGTATTTATAATTTCTGAGACTAAACCCCATGTTTTTTATAGGATTTTGCCTGTTCTTGGCTTTTGTTCTTTGAAGATACTTTTGTTTCTAGTTAGCCAAATCTGCCAACACAATACTACTGGAAGGAATTACCAGTAGTAAGGGTAATTCTTCTCCCATGTTTTATAAAATTCTGAGAGAGTGTTTGTGAAGTTTAAGTTAATTTCCAGCGGGCTTGTAATCTGCTTCCAACATTCTCTAGCTATCCTGCATTCCAAGAAGAGATGTTGGATGGACTCTTCCTCTGTCAAGCACATGACGCACCTAGATGGACCTTGAATTCCTTTTTTTTTAAGTTATCAGTAGTTAGAGTTTTTCCTTTGAGAAGAGTCCATATAAATGCTTTGATTTTAGGGAGGCATTCAGTTTTCCAAACCACTTTCCATAGACTCCACTCCTAATGATTTTGTTGTTCTTGAAGTGCTTTGTACCCTGTTTTGACCATGTATCCTCCTCCATTTGGATCCCAAACATAATCATCCTCTTCCTCAATGCTTATGGGCGCTGCCCCTTTGAGGTGATGCTTTAATTTCTCCCATTGTCCTTTTAAGTTTATTGGGATTGTTGGGATTTGCCACTCATGCCAAGTATGTTGATCCCATGCTGAGATTGAATGAAGAGTGTTCAACCTTCTTTCAGCCATCCATTTTTGTATGCCAAGGAGGTCCCGTTGAAGATTTAGGGGCTCTTTTCCCATTATTTTGTCATCCCAGATTGCCACCGATTTCCCATTCCCCGGAGTTTTAGATATATGATTCCTGATTGAGGGGATTATTTTCTTTACAAGTTTCCAAACTTGCGTGCAAGGCCTCACAGGAATGATGTCTGTCAGTAACTTTGTTCTGGAATGATTCAGGTATTTTGTGGCGAGAGATTTTTTCCACCAACTTTCCCTTATGGTTATCATTCTCCATATTATTTTCATCCCTAGAGCAGCATTCATTAGGCCTGGTAAGCATATAGATAGACCTCCCTGTTCATATGGAAGTGTGACTTGATCCCACTTTACCAGACTGAATTTTTTATTCTCTTGCTTTCCTCCCTGCCAAAGAAAGCTTCTTATGATTAGTTCCATTTGCTTGTGTGCGCTTGCCGGAGCCAAAATAATCGCATACTGATATATTGGAAGAGCTGATAGTAGTGCCTTAATCATAATCACCCTGCCTACCATATTGAGCCACATCATACCCCATTTTTGTATTTTGTCCTTCATTTTTTCCACTTGTTTGCTCCATACTTCAGCTTTCACATTCTCCTTGGCTATTGGAAGTCCAAGGTAGGTAAAGTGTGTCCATCTTGCTTGTGTTGGAATTTCAAGAATTTGTGAGATGTTCTGCATTATTCTTGGAGGAGTATTCCAACCATATATTCTACATTTTGAGTTATTTAATAGCCCTCCGGAAACCTGAAGAAAGTCATCCAGAACTTTTTTAAATCTTCTTGCTATTATACTTGATGCCCCTCCCAATAAAAGAGTGTCATCAGCAAATAGAGAATGATTGATATTTTTGACACCTTTTGCAATTTGAATACCTGTGATTTTTTTCTTTCCTTTGATTTTCCAATGCTGCACTTAGAGTTTCAGCCATTATGATATATAGAAATGGGGATAGGGGACATCCTTGTCTCAACCCTCTTGAACTCTGAAAGAATTTGCTGGGTCTTCCATTTATTAGTGGCGCTATCCAAGGGGTTGAGATGCAAGCCTGTATGGTCTCGATTATGTCTTGAGAGAATCCAAACTTTTTAAGAACTGTTGTTAGATATGTGTGGCTGACTCTATCAAAGGCATTTGCCATATCTAGCTTTACAATAATTCCTTTCTCTTTCCTTTGAATGCTAGTATGTATTGCTTCCTGGACAATAATCACATTGTCAATTATTTGCCAGTTGGGGACAAAGGTGCCCTGGTTTTCAGAGATTACTTCAGGAAGAACTCTCTTGATTCTATTGGCAATAATTTTTGTGAGAATTTTGTAGGAGGAATTGCAGAGAGATATTGGTCTAAATCTGTTGAAAGTTGTTGGGTTGGATTCCTTAGGAATGAGAGCCAGATATGAGGATTTTGTGTTTCCTCCCATTTTTTTTTAATACATTTTTTGTCATTCTCATGAAGTCTTTTTTTATGATATTCCAGTGCTGCCTATAGAAGGTGATTGTGAACCCGTCTGGCCCCAGAGCCTTGTCTAGATGAAGACTCCATATTGCTGCCAGCACTTCTTCTTCGGAGATTTCTTTGTTTATTTCTGAATTTTGTTCATCACTTTTTTTTTGGATGTGTTGTAGAAAATCTTCATTATCTGCTGGATGTTAATTTGTTGTTTTTTTCCGTAAAGAAAATTCATAATTTCATAAAGAGAAATTACATGTTGTGGATGCCCGAAGGCATATGCTGTAAACGTGGCTTTTTGTCCACTGTCAAAAACAAATATATACATAGAAACCCAAAAGGGTGTGTTGTTCTGGTGCAAATAACCACTATGTATAAAACCAAAATTCACCCACGCAGGGGTAGACAACCATATTTACTATTCTGTTATATACAGAGCAAAATTCTATAAAAGTTCAGTATCAAAAAGCTGTGAAATTAGGGGTTGTTGCCCCTCTGTAGTCCCTCATCTATATATGGCCTGTGAAAATAATGATAGATCCCTGCAGGTGTATGTTCGGCGATCATCCACTCTCCTAGAGGACGATGCGTCGCTTCTTTCGATAGCCTGTCAGCAGTTTCATTTCTTTCCTTGTAGATATGAGAAACAGAAATCTGATCAAAGAATGTTTTGAAAAAAACAATTTCTTCCATAATAGTTCTCAAAGAGTAAGCAGAGCAAATAGTTGTATTGTTAAACCAATCAGTCACTATCTTTGAATCTCCATAAATTTGTATATTTCGGCATTGTTTCAGAATAGCAAAGTATAGCAGATGGCGAAGTGTTATCAATTCAGCATGATTGTTGGTGTTGGGTCCCAAACCCAAACAAATCTGGAAGTAGTGTGCTTCAGAAAGGTAGAAGCAAATGCCACCCCCACAGCCATGTTGTTGGGTAGCACTGTCATAATAGGCCCACGGGATTCTAGGTCTCTTTTGGCTGTCATCGTTTGGAAGTTCTTCATATGCAACACAAATTTGTGGGGGGAGAAGATTCCAGTTTACCAATTTATCTTCAAAGATTTTATTATTTCTCTTGAGCCAGATGTACCATGAGACTAGGAGAGGAAGGTTCCTTGATTTTGCCACAGCCGCTGTACTCCACCAGTTTTCCCAAGCTATTGTTATATCGACCCCCTGCCAGTTCATAGTCATATTTAGAGATAGTAGGACTTGTGACCATATACTCCTGGTGGTTGGGCAAGTAAGGAAAAGATGTTGGGTCGATTCTTCTTCTTGGAGGCAAAGTACACACCGGGTAGGACCCAAAAATGCCCTTCTTTTCAGATAGGATCCAGTGGGGATCTTATCTTCTAATATGTTCCACATCAACAGTCTGGTGCATGGAGGAGCTTTTAATTTCCATAAGGTATCCCACCAGCTTCTTAAGACCTCCGGTTTTTTGTCTGCTATTATTATGTCATACCCCTGTTTCGGTGTGTATTGCCCAGTTTTTGAGTGGGCCCAAATAAGTTCATCCTCAACATTCTGTAATCTAACATGTGATTCTGTAAGTGCCTGAAGGTAGATTTGCCAAATTCTACTCCATTCAATTGGTATGTGCCAGTGCGGATCAGTCAGCCAGGCTTGTGTATGGAATGTAGAATTTTGCTGATCCCCAATCTGTCCCAGAAACTTTATGCCCCTGTTGTTTAGGTGTTGTATCAGTCCAACTGGTAGTAGATGGGAGTTACCACTGCCTGTCCAAGGATCAATGCCAATTCGGACCGAGGCTCCATTGCCAATTTTCCATAGTAAGCCATCCTTGATGATAGAAGTAGAACTGAGTATGGCCCTCCAAATCACCGAAATGCCCTTCCTGTTCCAAGATGGGCTTCTAATCCAGTCTATGATAGTCAACGGCCAGATGTATTTATGAAGAATAACCTCAGCCCAAAGACTATTTTGTTTTAGTAAAAGCCAACTCTGTTTGGCTGCCAAGGCTTGAGCAAAGGCCGGAAGTAATTTAAGTCCCCAACCTCCCCACTTCTTAGGAGTAGCAATTTTGGCCCATTTTACCCAGGCAAATGGTTTACCCTCCTTACTTCCATTCCAGAGGAATTTACAATAGATTTGTTGAATTCTGTGAAGAATCCCTCTTGGAATCCAGGCAAGTGACATCCAGTACACCGGGGTGGCTTCGAGGACTGATTTGATAAGTATAAGTCTGCCTGCCCTAGAGAGGAACCTATGACACCAACAACTTATTCTCTTCTCCACTTTTGTGATGAGCCAGGTCCAGTTAGCAATCTTATAACCATCTGGTTTTAGTCTGAAGCCCAAATATTTCAATCCCCCCATCAAATCAGTTGCTTGAAAGGGAAAATTTTGAGTGGCTAACTGAGATTCCTGTAGGGTACATTCAGATAGAGAGATGGTGGATTTTTCTCTGTTGATCTCCATTCTCGTGGCTCTGCAGAACAGGATCAGGATCTCATTCAATGAAGTCGTGTCCCGGACACTCCCATTTAAGAAGATCAATATGTCATCTACAAAAAGTAGATGTGTCAGGTAGAAATGTTCCATAATTTTTAGACCTTGAAGGCCCCCCCTTCTTTTTTCTGTAGCTATGAGTCTGCTCAACCCTTCCATGACTATTAAGAAAAGAAGTGGTGATAAAGGGCATCCCTGCCTTATCCCTCTATCAATATTGAAGGTGGGCGATGCTGAACCATTAATGAGAATGGCAAAAGAAACAGAGGAGATGCAACCCATGATCCAGTTGATGAGAGCAGGGGGGAATCCCAAGTGAGTGATAATCATCTTGATGTACAGCCAATTCACTTTGTCAAAGGCCTTTGCCAGATCAATTTTGAGAGTGAGTCCCTTGAGATTTTTGAGTTTGATGGAGTGGAGGGCTTCCTGGGCTGTACCAATGGCATCCTGTATATGTCTATGGTGGAGGAAAGAAAATTGCTCCTGAGAGATGTGGTTAGATAATATAGGCTTGATGCGGTTGGCGATGATTTTAGAAATGATTTTGTACAGACAGTTGCAAAGGGATATAGGCCTGAAGTCATTAAAGGAGGATGGCGAATCTGTCTTAGGAATCAAGGCCAAGTAGGTGAAGTTAATGGGGGGATGGATGTGTCCAGTGGTTCTGCTTTCTTCAATGACAGCAAGTAGATCCCGTCCCAGTAACTCCAAGAAAGCCAAATAGAACTCCACTGGCCAGCCATCCGGGCCAGGACTCTTATCTTTCTTGAACCATTTGAGAGTTCCTTCCAATTCCTCCATGGTGACCGGTTGAGTTAAATCCTCTGCAGCATCCTGTTCCACAAACCTTGGAAAGTGGCCAGCCAAGTTTATGATGTCCGGGAGATTGATGGTTGCCGGCGCTGTAAATTGTCTTTTGAAATGTGTAATCCCCAATCTGGCTAATTGAGGGTGAGTTGAGGCCCATCCATCAGGCTCACAGGGCATCTGCCATATAGTGTTGGTGGCCTTTCTTCCGTTTGCAAAATTGTGGAAGAATTTGGTATTACCATCTCCCGCTTGAAGCCAGGTGGCTCTACTTTTCAATCTCCATTGTTCTTCCTTTTCCAGTAGTATCTTATTCTTTTGGTTCTCCAGCAAAACCAGATGTATTTTAGTCTCCTCCGATAAGAAACCCAGCCCCTGTTCATCCGTTAGCTGTGCAATCTGTAATTCAATGTCAAAAAGATGTTGTTCATCTCTCAACTTCTTCCTCTTTGACCACTCCTCTGTCAATGTCCTGAGTTTGTTAAGCCTAATACAGAAGTCCGCAGCCGACCTCTGTTCCCTCAGAGGGGGTTGAGCTCTCCAGAACTCAGTCACCAGGTTGATGTAGTCAGGATCTTTTAGGTGTCCAGTAAAGAATTTGTAGGGGGAACGCGGCTTTTTTGATGGACCGGTGATTTGGAGAAAAATGGGTAGATGATCAGATGATCCCCCAGAACCCACCCATTGTCGATATAGGGGGATGTAACGGATGAGATCTTCATGTATCAAGAACCGATCCAATCTTCGACCCAGGGCAGCATCCCCCGTCCGCCTATTATGCCAGGTGGGCAGTTTCTTGTTCATAGGAACATCAACTAATTTGCTGGTATCCAGTAGAGTTCTCATCTGATCGGAAATAGGGTCAATTTGAGCATGATGTCCCCAGGATTCTTCCATGCCCAAGGAAAAGTTTAGATCCCCTCCAATAATGGTGGTGTTTGAAACAAGATTATGTTCCAACAAATTGTGCCAAAATTCCAATCTGTTCTGATTAGGTGCATAAATGTTGATCACTTTTAACTGAAGTCCCAGCTCCCCAACAAATATGTCCATGCCAATAAACCCCATACCGCCCCAGGTGGATATATGCTTGACAGTTTTAGGATTGATGCCAATTGCAAGACCGCCAGATCTGCCTATGGCATCCATGCCGTGGAATACCCAGCCCGACAGAATCGAGAGTAGGGTTCTGGTTATGTTATCAGAAGTGCCAAGGGTTTCCTGAAGGAAAAGGATGTCACAGTATGTATCCTTTAACAGCCTTTTGAGAGCCAATCTCTTTTGGGGGTTGGCTAATCCCCTGCAGTTGTAGGAGAGCCAAATCATGGGGAAACATGGGCAATGGGCTCCAATGCTCTAAGCGCCCTCTCAATGGTGGTTTGTCGGCCCCTCGCTACATCTGCCACCACTGACTTTATGGCAGTTTTGATCTTGGATGGGCGCCCTCTGGCTGGTTTATGAAGCTTGGTCCTTCCTGGGGAGAGGCCCAATCCAAGAAGCGGAGATTTAGGTGGGGTGGAAAATTCCCTGAGGGAAGTAGGAGTGGTGGAGAAAGTGGGCGGGGGAGGAAATAAGGAACAAGGGATGGAGGGAATAGTGCCATGTGCAGATGAGGAGGGATGCAAAGATGTATGCAGTGCATTTAACATAACACCTGAAAAAAGAGCAGCGGATATTGGGAAAGACTCATTACCCGGCAGAGAAGTTGCTTCCGCTGCAGATTTGGAGCGAGTCCGAGGTGGTGAGGACGGAACTTTTCTCCGGTTCCCAGCCTTCTTTGTAGCACCCACTGCAGCTTCAGATGGTGCCTCTCCTTGTTCCTGTTCTCCCTTGTTCTGCTCTTCAGAGGTCTGTTGCTTCGTCCCCTTCGAGATTTCAGTGGTCACCGAAGAATGCAGAGGGAAATCCTTGTATAGGTGACCCACTTTGTGGCACCTCCTACAGCGGAATGGGACTCCTTCATAGTCCAGAAGTTGTTTGCGTGAGAAGTGCCTCCTGTGAAGAGTAATTTTTTCCTCAAGTCCTGCCCTGGTGTCAAGGTGTACCAAAATCCTTGCCATAGTCATGATTCCTGTTTTTTCAAAGGACTTATCATGTTCAAGGTAGGTCCCCAGTGCATCTCCAATACGTTTGAACACCTGAGGGGTCCAAAATTGCATAGGTAATCCAGGTAGTCTGACCCAGATAGGTCCTGCTCCGAGTTGTTCACGCTCCGGATCGAATAGAGGATCCCATCGCTTTAACAGAACTGGTGCGAGCTCAATATGCCAGTAGCGCGATAATATCCAATCTGTATACTCCTCCCTATGAAAGCGGAGGGCAAACCATCCTCTGGCCAATACCCTAATAACAGGAAGTTCTTTCAGCAGGGAGCCCCATATCTCCACTGTCCATTGACGCAGTCTCTCCACCGTGTAGTTCCTACCTCTAACACGGCCAACAAGAACTTTCCTCGCCATGTCCATGGCGTCCGCCATTTGAATGTCTTCTCCGAAGGTCAGGTTGATATCAGTGTCCACAGCTCTGAGACACCGGCCCTTTTTCAGCTTATCCGAGCGTCGTCCCGTAGGGTAATCTTTAAGAAGGTTCCTGCACGGTTCTGAGGAGCTATGCTGCGCCGAATGAGTAGGTCGAGGATTTGGGATAGGTGAGCTGAAACAACCAGAGCGAATCGGGGAATGCGGGTTGAGACTGCACGAGCCCGGGTGAAAGTAGGATTGTGCAGGTCGCGGGGGGTTGGACGGGCCAGCCTGTGCCAGGGAGATGGAGGGAGGGTGCATAGGCAGGGAGTGCTGTGGGGGAGGAGGAGGGGGATGTTGCGGGAGATATGGCAAGGGGGAGTCGAAGGAGGGGGAAGCCTGTATACTGGAGCCGAGGAGATTCAGGGTTGCGGAGAGAGGGGGGGACATTCCAAGCCGGGAAGGTCCGCAACATTGATAGCAGGGTGCTGGCGCTTTCCGGAAATGGGCGAGTGTAGCGTCGACTGGACAGCAGCTGTCATCCGACCCTGTTTATGCTGCCAGGGGCCCTCAAACGGTGTAGATTGGTGCGCCCAAATCTCTTGCTCAGGCATGGGGTCCTCCTCGTAATCCACGAGGTCTTCTTCCACCATTTTAGCCGATAGTGATACCTGACCTCCGTGTGACCAGTGGAAGGCAGGTTGTAATGTTGAAAGGAGTTGACTGTGTTGTTGAACGGAGTTGAGGCCAAAAACAACGGGCAATACCACGCATCAGACAAAAGAAATCCACCGACAGGCTCGACTGTAGAGAACAGAAATCATTAAAAAATCAAACCCGCGGTCAGACCCGCGTAGATAACCATGCTACCATGTCCACAGAAAGCTCGCTGTTGGCAGAACCACGGAACTGTAACCTGAAACCCTAGGGTTCCGCCATGGTTAGGGTTCTGAAGCTCCGCTGTTGTTGGCCCTCTTTGTTCATTTGTTGTTAATAGCTCTTTGAAATGGTTATGTGCTACTTTTTTTAATTCCTCCACTCCCTTTATTTCTTGTCCATCCACTTTAATTTGGTCTATCTGATTTTTGGCTCTTCTAATTTTCATTGTGTTGTGAAAGAAGGCAGTATTTTTATCCCCTGCTTTTAGCCAAAGACATCTGGATTTCAATCTGAGCTCTTCTTCTTCCTTTCTATTCTGCCTGTATATTTCCCAAAATAATTCCTTTTCTTTCAAATAATCCTGCTTGTCCTCCTCTTTATTTTCCTTTTCTTCTTGCATGTTGTCCATTTTTTTTTGCAGCTCTATTTTCCTTTCTTTTTTTTTAATTTCATTCTCTCTTGCCCATATTTTTAGTTTTACCCTTAGATTTTTCAATTTTGTTTCCCATACATAATGGGGAGATCCTGTAATGCTTTGTGCCCATCCCTCTTTGATTTGATTTCTGAAATATTCATTGCTGTCCCAGATCGAATTGTATCTAAACGGAAGAGGACCTTGGTTGTCCAGTTTGCCCAGAATAAGTGCTACTGGCTTATGATCTAAAGTTGTTGTATGAATAATTTTGGATTTTACAGAGGTGTAATCAGCTGCTATATTTTCTTGAACTAAAATTATGTCTAGCCTCTCCTTTATATTGTTCTTACCCACTCTCTTGTTGCTCCATGTGTATTTCCCGTTACTTGGCAGGATATCGATTAGATTGTGTTGCTCCATTATTTCTTCCAGAGCTTCTCTTGACGGATCTGCATGATAAGTCCCTCCAAATTTTTCTTCTATCTTTCTTACCAAGTTTAGATCACCTCCCAAAATTATTTTCCCATTTTGTCTTTCTATTAATACTTCTTTTACCGAGTTCCAACATTGTTCTTTTTCTTTATAATGATTTGGAGCATATATATTTATGATGTTGTAATTTTCCTTTGTGCTGAGATCCTTTAAATCTGTTTTAATCCAATGCTTGCTGATTTTTTGATTTATCATTTCCCATTTCCTTTTTTCCCATAGGGTGTAGATTCCTCATGAGGCTCATGTTGTGGAGCAAGCTCCCTGCATAAAACCATACTTAGCAAACTGATGCCAAGGTAACACCACCCAGACATACCCACAGTATGCACTTTTCATAATAATGCATCTATAACTGTCTCAAGTGTCTGACTCTACGATGGATTCAAACCTTCAGACCCAAAAGGTCACGGCCCATTCATCAGTTCCTATGTAATGGAACCCAATCACCCCTCCAATACTTCCTCTCGGAATTAAAATATGAACCCTTTCAGAACCACAGTCCACGTATATACAACCATACTCCCTCATATATTTTGGTTGCATATATATATATATATATATATATATCTGTTAATGAAACTTGATACCTAGGGATAACTGATGTCCAAACAGGGCCATTATTGAGGGGACTTTGGAATCCTCCCAATATTTATAATATCCTAGCAGGTCATCCGGTGAAAGGTTTTACCAGGAACTTGAAACCAAAAGAATCCAACTTTTCGCTTAGAACATCATGCAAGATGTCTATCACGAAAGAACTTTGTACAAAAGTAATGAATAGTTCTAAATATTCGGGCAAGTGGGGACAACCACTTGTTATCTCGTCCCTTGGAGGCTAAGCCATATGGGGACCGAATCATGACATCTCTGAAGTGAAAAGATGGCCGGAATCTAGGACATCGGCTCTTATACAAAAGTAATTACACAGTGGAGATTTTATCCGGACTAAATCCCACGGAAACCAAAGAACAGCAGGATAAAGTAATTACACAGTGGAGATTTTATTCGGACTAAATCCCACGGAAACCAAAGAACAGCAGGATAAAGTAATTACACAGTGGAGATTTTATTCGGACTAAATCCCACGGAAACCAAAGAGCAGTATATGTACAAATAAAGCAGGATATGAAAGGATTTCATTTGATTGATCCTTTCAATCAGTCGTTGTTAGCCCTGTCGTCATAATCATGTGCATGAGCATCTGGAACAGCTGGATTATTATGGCCAAGTCTGATTTGGTCTTGTTCTATCAATTCCTCAATTAGTTCTTCACTGTTTGGAGCCAGCACTTCGTATGGCACAGATTCATCTAGCCAATATGGTGCTACATCTCTGGTACAACAAAAGAATGGGAATGTGAACATGAATGTTGGCCTGTCATGTGGATCCACTGATATCAATCCTCTGAATCTGACAGAAAGCTTAAAGGACTCATCTTCTTCATTAGGAATGACAATTGTGTGTTTGTGGATGAATTCAAACTCTAAGACGTAATCATTCTGGACAGCTACATGCATTTCCCAATGGAAGATTCTGACAAACTCAGCAAAAGTCCTATCAAAAATGCTTTTAGCTCTAGGCAAATATCTAAACATGAATAGCTTAAACCATGGACTCCACCAATTGTTAGAGGGATCTATAGCGTGAGCATAAAATATGACCTTAACCGAACCATGTATCCTAGCTCTTTGGTGAATAGAAAAGTAGTCTAACCATGTCCAGTCAGTATTTTGAACACACCCAAAATAAACAGGATTTGGTTCCCTAGACAATGCATAATAAACACGCCATGGCCTAATCCTATATGGTAACTCTTTCGTATATGACCATCTAGACTCCTCAGAATCAAACCATTTTTGCAAAATGATTTGTCTTAAGCATAATGGCAAGACTCGGACCTGTTTTGATAGACATTCTAGACAAAACTCATAATGACAGTTACTACAGACTGTAACATACTTAACTCTTTTAGACTCGACATGACTGGACTGACTTGTAGAAGCTTCGTGCTGATTAAGTGGTCTGAACATCTTGATCTCCTTGGTTTCTTGAGCACCTTCTCTGGTAAGCATGTCAGCAAGATAATTTTCTGCACCAGATTTGTAAACAATATCAAAATCAAAACCTTCTAGCCATAGTGCCCATCTTAGTACTCTGGTACTACCTTGTTCTAACAATCTTTTGTTTGCCAACATCTGTTTCATATGCTTTAGATCTGTTCTGACAATAAATTTAACACTTTTCAAGAACAAGTGAAATCTCTTTATTCCTCTCTTTACTGCAAGTATTTCTTTATGAGAAGAAGGATACTTTTTCTCTGTATCATCAAAAGATCCTGAGGAATAGGCACAAACCAATTCTTTTCTTCCATGCTTTTGTAACAAAACTGCAGCCCAAGTGTGATAAGAAGCATCTGTTTCAAGTATAAAAGGAAGATTAGTATCAGGAAGCTTGAGTTTTGGCAAATCATTAAGCTTACTCTTAATACTAATTACTGCTGCTGTCATTTCATCTGTCCAACTGACACCTTTCTTCTTTAGTCTGTTCTGCAGTATATTTTTATCCTCTGATTGTTTAGCATAAAATTTTCTTATATAATTCAGACATCCAAGAAATCTCTGCAGGGCCTTTACATCGGCAATTATATCAGGAAACTTTAATAGATGGGTTAGCACATGTGGCTGAAGTTCTACATGTCCTTTTTCTATGTGTAAACCCAAGTAATCAATCTTGACTTTTCCAATCTGAAACTTCTCTTCTGAATCTGAAAGTACTAATCCATGCTTATATACAAGTTGGTAGAATTGTTCTAAATGGATCTTGTGCATATTTACATCTCTGCTAAATACAAGCAAATCATCAATATATACAATAATGTACTCTACCCCACCAAAAATGTCTTCCATCCTTTTTTGGAATTCAGATGGAGCATTTTTCAACCCAAAGGGCATCACAGTCCATTGATATTGGCCATGAGGAACAGTGAAGGCTGTTTTATACCTGTCAGCAGGAATAATACCAATCTGCCGAAATCCACTTTTAAGATCAAACTTGCTAAACACATTAGCATTAGCAATCTTAGCAAGTAACAATTCTTTGTTAGGCAGAGGATAGCGAATAGGAAGAAGAGCATCATTCAAAGCCTTATAATTAATCACAAGCCTTTTCTTGCCTCTTTTCTGCTCACTATGCTTATTGACATAAAAAGCCGAGCAAGCCCAAGGGCTCTTGCAGGATTCAATAAGCTTTTGTTCTAACAATTGTTCAATTTCTTCTTTGCATAATTCTTGCTCTTTTGGACTCATATGATTTGCACTGGCTTTTTGTGGCCTAGGAATATATCCTTCTCGGTAAGGTAGTGCAACAAAATATTTTTCTCTTGCCCAAAAGGCATCTGGCCTACTGGAAGTACAATCTGCACGAAGTTTATCAGAAATTTGTTGCAAAGTTTTGGGACCATGTAACTCTGCATTTTTTACGATCTTATTAATCTTGGTCAGATCTTGCAGACTATACTGGAGAGGATCCTGATCTTCAGGCTGCACATTAATTTTGTAATCACTGGAAGCAGGGACTGTGATAGGACCAGCAGTGGTGGAGAATATAACATAATCTTGTCCAAAAGTGACTGGCAAATATTTCTTTAGAAAATCTTGTCCTAACAGAACATCAGCACCAGTATCAAAACTATACAAAGTGACAAAAACCTGGATATCATTCAAGAAAATAGGAAATTCAGGAGCTATGTGACTTATTTCCATTAAATCACCAGTGATAGCCCTGAATTGGAGTTTAGTAGGCTGCCAATAATAATGGGGAATGGCTTTATATTTGCAGCAGCTACTCATAGCACCAGAATCTATTTGAGCATCCAAAGTATACGGTTTAATGCTAGGGACTTTAATTCTTATTGGAATAACTACTCTATCTCCGATGCCCATAACATTAAAAAGCTCAACATTTTTCTTTGGGGATATCTCTTCAATAACTGGCACATTTTTCATCAGTAGGCTGGTTAATTTGGAATTACAATCATCATAATCAGAAATAAGTATTTGAAATTTGGAATACAACTGTATCATTTCTGACCTTGTATGATGAATTGAAGATTCTAAATCTGTGATCTTCTTTTTAAGAGCATCAATTTGATTCATACCTGGAGATACTGAAATTTGTAAAGGTCTGAACATTGAATCGAACTCTTTCTCGATGAAGTCATCATCATCTCTTTCTTCCTCTGAAAATCTTTCTTTCCTTTTGGATGGCAGTTGTTTCTCAAGATTCTCAAGTTTTTCAGTCAATCTTCTTCTTGCCGTAAACTGAACTGGATCTAACTGTGCTAGATCAGCTTTGACTGCTGCAATCTTTGCTTGTATCTCTCCTGAGGAATTCAAACTGAACATTTTAATATCAGGAATGAATGTTTCATCAGAATCAGATGATTCTGAATCAATTGTTAATTTCCTGATTTTAGGAATTTCACTATCTGAAGATTCTGAAGAAGAACTTGAAACTTCAAAATATTCTCCATCAGAGTGGGATATGAGATCCCAATCTTGTGGATCATGTATTGTAGAAAAGATATTCATTATCTTCATCTGCTTTTTATCTTTTCTTTCTCTGCAAGCGTTAGCATAATGACCTTCTTTACCACAAATAAAACACACACCTTTTTTAGAAGGTTTGGATCTTTTCCTAAATACTACCCTTCGTCCTTTAAATGATCTTTTGGAAGGAAAGTATTTTTTCTTTTTAGGAAAGTATTTATCAGCCTTGCAGGAGCAAGAGTTATCAAACTTTGCCTTTTTAGAAACCTTTCTTTCACTTTTCTTGTGACAACCAAAATTATAGGTTTCTTTGAAATTATTGCAAAGCTTTGTGCTAAAGTGCATCTGTTTTGAAAAATTCTTCTTAGCTTTGCTCTCTGCACATTCTTTCTGCAATATTGTGACAATCAATTGGTGAATAGCTGCAAATGATTGTCCTTCCAAATTTACTTTATGATCTGCTATGTACTGGTTAATAAGATCAGGAATTTTACCAGGCATAGACTGGATGTAATATCTCAGATAGGCAACATTATGTGGATCACTAGCCTGATACAGAAGTTTTTGCATAACACAAAAATACTCTTGCAAGTAATCAATGTCGCATAACTTCTGGGAGAGAAATAGCTGTGAATGATGGGCTGAATCTTCAGGGACTAATCCAACAAATTCATGTTTTAAAGCTTCAAACAGTGCTCTTAATGGATCAGTACTATGTTCAACTATTTGATCTTTCTCTTCCTCTGCAAGCCTTTCCCACCATTGCTTTAGTATGCCAGTAAAAGACCATACAATCTGAGTAACTACATCAGACCATGATACTTTGGCTTCAGCTTTCCTCTGTAATGCCCAAGCATGGACATTATGCAAAACAGCAATTACTTCATTATAATCAAGGCAATCAATATTTACTAACAATGAATTTCCATATCCTCTGGAAGCAGGATTGTCTAGCCTTATAGGTATAGATTGCAGATTTTCAGTATATCTGCTGAACGGGCTGGATGCTGATGCTTCATGTGCATTGGTATCACCAGCACCTCGTTTTCCTTTGTTGGAATGGAAAAAAGAATCACTTCTGTCTCTTTTAGAACTTGATTCACCTTGTGTTTGCTCACCAGTTACTCCTGACATGGGCATTATTGAAGGAGCAGATGGTTGGCCATTTTGTTTCATCAAAGAACTAAGGCTGACATAGTTCTTTGGTAGTCTTAGACTTTCAACAGAAGGAAGATCAGCTAGTCTATTCTTCATCAAATCTGTCTTTTCTCTAGCTAGATTGATTCCTTTCTTGATCTTCTCAAGTCTGGCTCTATCTATATTCTCTATCCCTTTAAAAAAGATTTGCTTTGATTCATCAGAATTGGAGGAGAATTTCAGCTTTGAACTTAAGACATCTACTTCTCTATAATGAGGAGGAGAAGCAGGAGTGGGGAGTGCATTTGTAAGATGTTCCAAAGACTTGGAGATGATACCCATGTTTGACTGAATATTATTTAACTTTTGTGTGTGTGCATCTTGGATTCCCAATGTCTCAATATAACCAGTATGCATCTTTTTGATGTGCTCTTTAATTTCTAAATCATCTCGGGCTATATCATCAATATTCTGAAGCATACAAACTATTTGGTAGTTTGTATAATTATGCAGCTTTTCATTTTCATTCTGGTCTGGATCAGAAGTTGCTCTCATAGATAACCATTGGAAATCTGCTTTCTTCGTTCCATTGCTAAATGTCCTTCTAAATTTCCAGATTCTAAATATCTTTCTGGTATTTTTGCAGTAACTTCTGACTGAGCTCTAGGAAGTGAGAAACTTTTGATATCAGGTATAAAGACTTCAGAGCTAGGGGATTCATCAGTCTGGAATGTAGAAGATGAAGATGGAACACAGAACTGACAATCATCAGGTTTATGAGAGGTGGATTTTCTATGATCCTCTCTTGGAGCAGAATGTCTTGATGATAAGCTTCTGGGAACAGGGGGTATATGTGGATTCCTACCACCCAAAATTGTAGATCTAGGGAAGGATGACATAGATCTAGTAAGTGAAGGAGTGGTAAATTTAAGACCAGTGGATCCGTCAGGATGATGGACGAGAGACAATTTCGGAGGGACTTTAGATGTTTGCTGTTGAGGATATTTTTGTGAAAGTGGAATATAAGTACTATTCCATTCATCTGGAAGAGTACATTCTGCAAAACCGATCTGTAGGGGAGCAGTGTTACCAGGGCCAACAATAACACCTTCTTTTAAAGCTCTACCAGCTAACTTTGGATTCAGAGGAGGCATGGAGGTGGAGACAAATCTCAGGCATATAGAAGCATGGAGCTGAGCAATCTGTGACTGTGGGGCAACGTTAAAACCATAAAACTGAATATAAGCATTCAAGAATTCATTGATATAAGGGTCTGTTAATGAAACTTGATACCTAGGGATAACTGATGACCAAACAGGGCCATTATTGAGGGGACTTTGGAATCCTCCCAATAAAGCATCGTCAAAGTTATTCATTCTTGTGTCAAGGACACATGTCAAACATGAAGTATTTAGACCAGGACGGACTAGAGGATTAAATTCCAAATTGTATGATACCGATATGGATATATCTATAACCATTTTCTAAACCCCATTTGATATTTTCTGGCTGTATTAGTGGGATTTGATATACAGACTGGCCAGTGGAAATAGGAATATTCACAGATGTAAATCTAAATAACTGAGCAGCTCGAAACTGGAAAACAGGCATTTTATAAAGCTTATCAATATCAATCTCTGGCAATGTCCAGTTAGGCTGTGGTTCAAATTCTTGTACTAATAATTTTTCATCATAGAGAACATCTTCATTTCTGGGTTTATTTAAAAACTTATTCATAAAAGACCATCGATTCTTATGAGCTATCTTTCTGTCTTCGGGCTTCTGAAGAGAAAACTCATTCATATAACCAGCCATTGAAAGAAAGTATGAGTAAGCACCTGAACAGAGGAGAATCAAAGCTCTTGTGCACCAGGAAAGCAAACACGGCAGTCCTTCGCCTTCACAGCTCTCTACCAGCGCCTTATCGTAAACTTAGACTCGTGGACAGTAGCTCAGACAAATACTACTTAATGGAAGAACCGGACGATTTAAAACAGCTCTTGGACAAAGAACCAGATGGCTCTGATACCATAAATACTTGGGCTGCAGTTTTGTTACAAAAGCATGGAAGAAAAGAATTGGTTTGTGCCTATTCCTCAGGATCTTTTGATGATACAGAGAAAAAGTATCCTTCTTCTCATAAAGAAATACTTGCAGTAAAGAGAGGAATAAAGAGATTTCACTTGTTCTTGAAAAGTGTTAAATTTATTGTCAGAACAGATCTAAAGCATATGAAACAGATGTTGGCAAACAAAAGATTGTTAGAACAAGGTAGTACCAGAGTACTAAGATGGGCACTATGGCTAGAAGGTTTTGATTTTGATATTGTTTACAAATCTGGTGCAGAAAATTATCTTGCTGACATGCTTACCAGAGAAGGTGCTCAAGAAACCAAGGAGATCAAGATGTTCAGACCACTTAATCAGCACGAAGCTTCTACAAGTCAGTCCAGTCATGTCGAGTCTAAAAGAGTTAAGTATGTTACAGTCTGTAGTAACTGTCATTATGAGTTTTGTCTAGAATGTCTATCAAAACAGGTCCGAGTCTTGCCAATATGCTTAAGACAAATCATTTTGCAAAAATGGTTTGATTCTGAGGAGTCTAGATGGTCATATACGAAAGAGTTACCATATAGGATTAGGCCATGGCGTTTTTATTATGCATTGTCTAGGGAACCAAATCCTGTTTATTTTGGGTGTGTTCAAAATACTGACTGGACATGGTCAGACTACTTTTCTATTCACCAAAGAGCTAGGATACATGGTTCGGTTAAGGTCATATTTTATGCTCACGCTATAGATCCCTCTAACAATTGGTGGAGTCCATGGTTTAAGCTATTCATGTTTAGATATTTGCCTAGAGCTAAAAGCATTTTTTATAGGACTTTTGCTGATTTTGTCAGAATCTTCCATTGGGAAATGCAAGTAGCTGTCCAGAATGATTACGTCTTAGAGTTCGAATTCATCCACAAACACACAATTGTCATTCCTAATGAAGAAGATGAGTCCTTTAAGCTTTCTGTCAGATTCAGAGGATTGATATCAGTGGATCCACATGACAGGCCAACATTCATGTTCACATTCCCATTCTTTTGTTGTACCAGAGATGTAGCACCATATTGGCTAGATGAATCTGTGCCATACGAAGTGCTGGCTCCAAACAGTGAAGAACTAATTAAGGAATTGATAGAACAAGACCAAATCAGACTTGGCCATAATAATCCAGCTGTTCCAGATACTCATGCACATGATTATGACGACAGGGCTAACAGCGACTGATTGAAAGGATCAATCAAATGAAATCCTTTCATATCCTGCTTTATTTGTACATATACTGCTCTTTGGTTTCCGTGGGATTTAGTCCGAATAAAATCTCCACTGTGTAATTACTTTATCCTGTTGTTCTTTGGTTTCCGTGGGATTTAGTCCGAATAAAATCTCCACTGTGTAATTACTTTATCCTGCTGTTCTTTGGTTTCCGTGGGATTTAGTCCGGAAAAAATCTCCACTGTGTAATTACTTTTGTATAAGAGTCGATGTCCTAGATTCCGGCCATCTTTTCACTTCAGAGATGTCATGATTCGGTCCCCATATGGCTTAGCCTCCAAGGGACGAGATAACAAGTGGTTGTCCCCACTTGCCCGAATCTTTAGAACTATTCATTACTTTTGTACAAAGTTCTTTCGTGATAGACATCTTGCATGATGTTCTAAGCGAAAAGTTGGATTCTTTTGGTTTCAAGTTCCCGGTAAAACCTTTCACCGGATGACCTGCTAGGATATTATAAATACTAGCATTGTAAGCTCATTAGGGGCATTGGAGTCTTGAGAGTTTTGAGAGAGTCTGAGTAGTGTTGTAGTCTGAGTGAAGTCTCCCTGCTCTGCATCTGCGAGAAGTTTTCTCGATTTGCTTGCACCACGGAGTTTAACTCTATAGTCTGTATATATATATATATATATATATATATATATATATATATATATATATATTACCACAAACACTATTGGCGCAAATCTCTCGGTGAAATCCTTATACAAAGGAATTCCACGCAAATATGCCTTATTCCTCCTTTATACGGTTCTACACAGAACCCGAGGCTAAAACCTCATCGCAATCGGCCATCGCAATGTTCAATGGTCATATATATATGAGCCATCGCCCTTCTCCGACTCCGATCTCCAATATCGGGTCGATTAACACATGCTTAGCGTTAAAAGGCCTATGCCATATAACTATCGGGAATTATAATATATGGGAATACAAAGGAAATTCCCCTCCGAACCGTTATGCCGGATTTCAAAAACCATAGAACCGCGACTATGATTGTCGTCGAGTCCATAACTTGTCACTCCATACTTCGCTACGTCGATCTCTGATGGTCCCGAGCTCTGATATTTCGATAATCGCTATCAGATATCGCTCATCCACCCGTGCATTACCTCTTCCACTGTGAACTTCCGATTGTGCAATTGCCGATCGGATTATCGATGATATCGCCAATCGCTCATCGGAGTATCGCTAGTTTGTTTATCGCCGGCCCTTGGCACTTCTGAATTGCGATTGCGATTTCAATCATAGTCGTTGATCTTTGAAGATGAAACGGCTGCTAAGTGTTAATTCTAGACTTCTCCGCTCGCCCCTTTTACTTGGTTTTTACGCTGATTTCTTCAGCGTTTCTCCATGGTTCGGTTCTTTTCCTTCCGGTTTCTTCAAAGGGTTTATTCTTCCATCTCTGCTGCTCAATTTCTCTGAGCTTCACTCCTTAGTGAATCCTCACTCCGCTACCTCTCCAGAGCTTCATTTTGCTAACTTAATTGGATTCAAAGACCCATTAAAGATTCCTCTGAATCGTTCTTCTTCCTCTGCGCGTCCTCTGAACTCTGCCTGCAACCACTGTTACAGAACCTACGAGTTGACACAGTAATCAATCATAAACACTTAATTCACACATATGCACACTCAGAATCGAATTCCTCCTCTGTATAAAAACATAAAAATAATTGATTACAACTGAGACTCTCGGTCTCTCACATAGGCCTGATTCTCAACATTTGTGGCCTCCTCCTCTGTCCGTAGGCTTACACATGTTTATATGGAAACTGGGATTGGATTACTATGAAGGATCTGACCCCATCCTTTTAACAAAAGCCTAAAGCTTTACATGCATGCATATATATATGGCAGACTTTATCCACTCTAGCTTTTCTCTATTTTAAAATAGAAAAGCCCCCTGTTTTGCTCAATGGTCCACATCTATTCTCCCTTTTATGCCTAAAAGCTCTCCCTTGCTCCTAGGATCATGGAACTACTCATGTTCTCATTTATTTGTTTTGAGAGCATTTACATATTCTCCCATTTCTAATAAAATCACACTTAAATCCTAAATATTGCCTTAACTTGATACTTAAGAAAACTATTTCCTAAAATGCATGACCCCTTATGTCTACTATTTACAATGATTTTCCTTGGGCTGAATGCTCCTGCATCATGTTGCCTCAAGCGCTATTCCTTCATAATTTTTTAACTTTTGTATCATTTTTCCAATTTCTTGACTGTTTGTTTTGGTCTCCTGGATCATGAAAATGTTTGGCACTTCTTTCGTTAGGATGTCTCTTGCTGCATTTGCTTTGTAGGATGTGCCCAGACCACGACAGTTCCAAGAGACCACTATCATTATTTATTGGTTTGTTGGTGCATGATGCCCTTCCCTCTTTGCTGATTTTTCTCACTATTTCCTATATTTTTCCCAAGGAAGGAGTCCATTGGTTGTTGAGTACCTAAAGCCATCTCTTTGGCCACTGCTTCATCCCTTATTTCCTTGTTGGATTTTATGTCTTCTTTTTTTTTATGTTCATTGATTTGTATGGTCTCTTTGGATTGGTTTCTAGTTAAGATACGATCCACTGATGGGGGGGGAGCGGGGAGCAAGGGATTGAAGGGATGGTGGAGAGAATAAGGGGGTTGGGAGAATGCGTTGGGGATCTGGGTGAGGGGGGATCTGTGGTATCTTCCAGTGGCCCAAAGGGGTTCGAATTTGTGAGGTGTGAGGGGATGGCAGTGGAGGGAGATGGTGAGGAAGTTTCATTTGATTCTTGGGGCTGCGAAGGTGGTGGGGGGAGTTGGTTGTTGGTGGGTTTCTTTCTTTTTACTTGCTCCCATTTATTTTCTTGTTCCTCAACATTTTCACTTTCTTTTTTTTTAGAACATCTATTTGCAAAATGACCATATTCGTGACATACCTTACATTTGAATGGAATCTACTCATAGTCCAGCTACTCTATGTGCGTCCATTGGCCGACTTTCATCTTTATCACTTCTGAAAGTCCTTTTCATTGATCCACTTCCACACATATTCTGACACATGCATGCATATTGTCCTTCGTTTCGCATCTATCTATATATTTTCCTACTGCATTTCCTATGGCCTTTACTGACTCATCTCCCCAGCAATGTAAAGGGAGGTGGGGTAATCTGACCCATATTGGCACTGCACTTGGCACATCCATTTCAGGATCAAAATCTGGGGTCCATCAGTTTAGATATAGTCCTCTGGTGTCCATGAAATATGGGCCATTTCTAAAGATCAGATCTCTGTCTTCCTTAGTTTCAAAATGAAAGGTATAGTATCCCCTTCCGCAGAACCTTATTGTGATTTTCCCATTGATAGTTGAGCTCCAGTTTCTTTCAACCCATCTTTGAACCGATTTGGGGGACAGCCATAGCCCAGTGAACTGACCCACTAGACCATGTTCAGCGAGTGACAAAGCTGCTCTGCGAGGAAGAGCAGGAGGAAGGGATATTTCTGGAATATCATCGAGCTTTTTAACAAACTTGTTTATTGTTGGCCTGATTCTTGGAGTTCCTGTCACTGCTATAAGGGAGGCAAACGCTTCAGCAACTTCTTCATTTCCTTGGAGTCGATCTGGTAGAGGATCGCCCTCCTCTGAGGGATCCATAGGCTCTGAGATCCCAGCAGCAGGAGGCTGCTGAGTGGCGACTGCGTTGCAGAGAGGGAACCCGCTAGGTCAAGCAACAGGCTTGCGCGCACAACCCAAGCATGCATATATGTATGTATGTATGTATGTTAATATAAACAATATTAGTTAATTGTATTCTTAATTTTTTGTGATAACATTCAACAATACAATATTTTAAGAAAAGTAATCAGAATGCAATATTTTATTAGTTGTTTTATTTTTTTTATGAAATTTGTCTCTATTATTTTTTTGTTTAATTAAGATATATTTAAGTTAAGCCGCGTGTATTAACTATTATGTAGCTCTTGTTAAAATATGTTTTTAATATAATAATAAGTCACTTTAAGTTGAAAATATGGAGAAAAAATTATAAGCCATGAAAAATAAAAATAATAATAATAATAAGAAAAATAAAAAGGAAATAAAATAAAAATGAAAAATTAGTGAATGGAAGTTACTAAACAATCTATAATAAGACCTCAATCAATCACTTTACAAATAAATAAATTCAAATAATAACAAAAAATAACAAAAATTGAATTCCTAATGTTAAACTATGGATAAACAATATAAATTCTTGGTCAAAAGTAAACTAATATACAATGAGTAATACCATACCAAGTATAACAAGGGCTACATAGTAGCTAGTACCTATAGCTTAACTTAAATATAGCTTAATTAAAAAAATAATAATAACAAAGACAAAAATTTAATCACAAAAATAAAATAACTAATAAAATATCGTATTGTTGAATGTCATCACCAAAAATTAAAAAATATGATTAATTAATATTATTTATATTACATATGTACACTTTAACATATATATATGTATGTGTGTGTTTTATTTTTATTATAATATATAATTGTTTATGATTAAATTTATTAAAATATATTTTTAATATAATAATAAGTCATTTTAAATTCAAAATATAATTTAAAAAAAATTAATAGAAATAAAAATTACTAAACAACTTATAATAAAACTTCAACCAATCATTTTACAAATAAATAAATTTAAATAATAATAATAATATAATAACAAAATTAAATTCTTAATATTAAATTATGACTAAGCATTATAAATTTTTAATGAAAACCATTAATACACGGTGAAAAGCAAAATTAAAATTAAAAAAAAAAACAAGTATAATAAACCTGTAGCTAAATATTGATTACAAAATTTTTAATTTTTAATAATTGCAATTTTTATCCACGTATCAAATACATGAGGAGGGGATGTCAAATTCCGGGTTTCAATTTTCTAATACTACTAAACGCTGATGTGCAACATTTTTTAGTCCACATGTCAAATACGTTAGGGGTAGCCAATGGCCATGCTTGCCTAATCGTGAAGTCATATCCATGGCATCTTTGAAAAATTCAAGCAAACTAGGGGAGGGACGCCATTACCTGTGCGCCCTCCCCTCCACCTAGCGGACGGGCACGTTGCAGGCACGTGGCCTCGTACGACACCACGCCAACTCAATCTGCCACCTGTTAAGGAACGTGTCAAGGGTTTAGGGTTTATTTAACGAGCATGGAGGGGCTCATTTCCGCCTTTACCGCGCGATGTATGCTCCGACTGTGGGTTTTCTGTTCGGGTCTGGTGGTTGTTCGAAGCCCTCCGCCGATGATGGCGCGGGAGGGCTCCATTACCTGTGCATGAGGTCCGCCATTGTTGAGCTCATGTCCGCCAATTGCTGTTCAGCCAGGACTGCCGGTGGTTTAGGGTGGTCCGCCATTGTTGAGCTCATGTCCGCCAATTGCTGTTCAGCTAGGACCGCCGGTGGTTTAGGGTGGTCCGCCATTGTTGAGCTCATGTCCGCCAATTGCTGTTCAGCCAGGACCGTCGGTGGTTTAGGGTTTCCTGGGTGGTTGTTTAATTCGTGCTATTTGCTGTTTGGGGAGGAGCCAGTACCAATTTACAGGTAACTGCAAATTTCGGTGGTATTTGTGTGGTTTTTTGGGTTTTTTTCTTCTGCATTTGCTCATTTGTTAATTTTTTCCAATTGTTGCAGGTGTGGCAGGTCCGGCGAGCACTGGAGAAGGTCCGCCGAATGTGTGGCGAGCTCTGGACTGATGGCTTCTATCCGGTAGGATTTTTATCCTACCAGCCATTTTCTGAAGTGTTTTTCAACACCTCTCACCGTGTGTTTCTCAACACCTCACCTCGCTTATTGGAAGTTTTGTTGTAGCTTTTCGGTGTTAAGGTCTTGTGCTTTTTTCGGTGTTAAGGTCTTATGCTTTTTTCTGATATAATGGTAGCCCTCTGGTTTTGTTGAATGTATAATTTATTAGCTGCTTTGTTGAAGGGTTTAGGGTTTTGGATTCTAATGGCAGCTTGGTTTTGGTTGCCATCTCCAAAGCTTGCAGCTAGTGTGAGACTCGGAACATACGGAAATGATGTTGTAGCTTTTCGGTGTTAAGGTCTTGTGCTTTTTTCTGATATAATGGTAGCCCTCTGGTTTTGTTGAAGGTATAATTTATTAGCTGCTTTGTTGAAGGGTTTAGGGTTTTGGATTCTCATGTGTATATTTCTTAATAGGAATTGTAAATGCTCTTCCGAGGCCAAGATATGCTATTTTTACTACACCTCTTCGCGTATCCACCAGGAGATTGTGAGGCTTCAGGTCCCTGCCATATTATAGGCTGCCTTTCAATATTGGAGCATGAACAGAGAATGTTTCAACTGCCTTTCGAGCTTCTGTACCATTCCATATAATTTAGGCATACTTCATGAATTGTAAGACTCCTAAGCCGGTGGTGTTCTAAGTTGTTTGCTTGTAGGAAGTTTGTCAGACTGTCTTAAGGTGGCTAAGCTGTTTCTAGGGTTCTACTGCGTCTAGTCTTGTTCTGAGGGTTTGAAGGGAGTTATACAGATAAGATGGTATGCGGATTCCTTCCTAAGCAGGTATTGGAATTGAACCACTAGTTCTTTGATATCATGATTTGAACAAGGTTACTGCTACTAATTTGAATACATCTTATATGTGTTAACACTATCATACCTAAGCTTTGAACAGTGTTAATTGAGTACCCCACTAGTTCTGTCCAATAATGATTGTTGTTGTATTTTATTCTTATCGCTAGTTCTGTCCAATAAAGATTGTTGTGGGTAAAGTTACACTATCATTACATGGATCTTCTTGAAGCGTGGTTGAGCTTATGAGTAGTCTAACTTATGACTACTAGATTGTTTCACTTTCTTATATTCTTTTTTCACAATATTTTGGGACCTTAACGCATGCTCTAGGATGTTTTCTTTTTGTTTTTCCACCTTATGTTTTCTATGAGATGTAAGGTTGTTTGCTTGTAGGAAGTTTGTCAGACTGTCTTAAGGTGGCTAAGCTGTTTCTAGGGTTCTACTGCGTCTAGTCTTGTTCTGAGGGTTTGAAGGGAGTTATACAGATAAGAAGGTATGCGGATTCCTTCCTAAGCAGGTATTGTAAGGATTCAAGGTCTAGTGTTTCATTCCAAAGATCTAGCTTCCTCAGTCCTTCTAAGCTAATGTCTCAGACCATCTTCAGATTGTCTCTGTCCTTCTTCGGAATGTTGGTTTGCTTCTTGAAGGATACTAGAGCCTATGGTGTAAGCAGCTTACGTATTATTCATATATTATGATAGCTTGTTTCTCTGTATTGGTTACTAGTAACCACAATGCATAACCTTATGGACAGTGTTCACATAATCTACATGCCTTAATTACGATAAGCTCTTGTTCCTGTATTAGTATAGCTTGATTACAGTGATATCATAACTCTTACATATTACTGATATAAGCTCAATGTAAGGATATGGAATATGAAGCGTATAGTCTAATCACTTACACGGGATCAATTGATGTACCATATATAATTGACTAAGCTTAAACTCCATATTAGTAGAAGCTGTAATACATTTATACCTATAACTATTTCACGCATATGGCTCTGATTCCCATTGAATTGATTACAATGAGTACTCTTATTCAAGCATTGTGTTAGCTTCTCACTTCCATGGGACTAATCTGATGAATACCGATATAGTGCTTGCAGTAGTTTGGGTTAGGTTCCTAAAGACTATCTCCCATGTTTGCCTATGCCATTCAATTTTGTCTATCACATGCATTTTGTTCGTTTCCTTGGAAAAATACTTAGCTCAATTATTTTAGAACTATATATGACTACATATTTGATTATATTAAAATCAGATTTGTTGGATTTATTTACTTATTTATGGTTGAGAATTTATTTGCAGCTCTGTGTCTTATTATCTCAGTGTTTCAGGTTTTCTTCAACAAATTTAAATAATAATTACTTCAAAAATGAAGAAAATGACTTCAAAGAGTCCAGTAGTTCCAATTGTAACTCTTTATGATCTTTGTGGAGTAAATATGTTGTGTAGGCTTTAAGTTTAGTTCAGTTTTGGTTTTGAGCTATTGTTGTGTATTAACTTCTTTCTGTATTCAATAGAAGATGGATGTGTTTGAGAGTTGGGATATTTTACAGAAGTATGTGCTTGTAGGTAAGCTTACTTAGATCTAGGTTATTCTTTCAAAGTTGAAAAACTGCTTACAGTGGCCTGCTTTCTATGATACTTGTTGACTGCAATGAATAATTAGATCTAAAGCATATTGCTACGGTGACTGCATAAATACCATAAGACAATAATAATAAGCCCAAGACCACTGCACATTGACCATAAGAGACTAATAAAGTCATATGTTTTTCTGTTGGTGACTTTCCAAGTGTTTATCTAAGGTCTGGTATATGTTTTCTGATATCTGAAATATGCTTTTCGAGATCTGGTGTACTTGTTTTAGTAAGAAGAAATCAATTTGCTAAGGTTTAATATCCATAAGAAATCACTTATCAGTGTTGGGAGCATCATTTTGAAGCTAATGGTGAAGTATTAAGTGATTTATTTTGTGAAATATAGTTCATCTTTGCAGTGGAAAAAGATGCCCCAAGACATAATATGAATTGACATAACAATTTCAAAAGGGAAATAAGTATCTAAGTTATCATTGTAGTGTCTTTTGTGGACTGATATCATTTGTGCTTAACTCGCAAATAAAACTACTTTACAACCAACCAAGCTGCTGTTGGCTTTTCAATGTAGTGAATGCATAGCACCATAATGTTGTTAGTGTTTCAAAGCAATAAAACAACCTAGGTTGTAAGCCAGAATGTTTTTGTGACAAGAAAAAGACACAATCCATCCAAAATCCACATCATAATGTGGTTACAAACAAAAACATATGACACCCCTATTCTTTATGGCCCTGAGAATCTTGAGTGCCAAAACTCCCCGAGTTACCTTCTTGAGCCAAGTAGGTTGGCCTACCTGTCAAGGGTTGATTAGGAAATGGTTGATTGCTGCCATATGATTGACTCCAATTTGCAGCTTCCAACCATGGAGGTATTGAGTACCCATACCTCACATTTGCACTACTGGTCCCTGCATTAAGTGGAGGTGTGTAATGAGCATACATAGAATTGGCACCAACTCTGGTAGGAATAAGGCAAGTGGGTAAACCCTCAGTAGTATAGTGAGGCACTTGAATGTTTATGAGATCTTGGAATAATGGTGTATTATCTGCAATGGAGTCCAATGAATTTGAAATAATTCTGGTTTCATTAGCTATTCTTGTATCATTGTCAACCATATTGATCATCCCTTGTTCCTTTTCAAGCATTTGTTGTGCCTTTCGTTTTTCCTTTTCATGTCTTGCCATTTGCTTTTGTTGGTCCTTAATTTGCCTTGCTTTATCTCTTTCAATCTTTTCATCTGCTCGATGTTGTGCGGCAACAATCCTTGCTGCCTTCTTCTCCTTGACTAGATCCTTCTTTTTCTGTTTTAATTCTTGCATTTCAAATTTCTTTTTTTCAGACTCAACTAACAGGGTTATATAGTCCTCTGAGGTGAGTAACTGTGAGCTTCGGCCCAGACGAAGACTACCTGGTGCACCTTGCTTTTTTTTCATTGATACTCTCTGTATTGGTAGCTTTAGGAATTGTCCAAGTGTCTTCTCCACCCCTCCCACCTGCATGTCATTGCTTGGTACTTCCCTTCCAGTTTCTGTTGGAACTGATTGAACTATATCATTATCTTCATTTGATGCCTCATTATGTCCTTCATCTTCTTCCATTGATATATTGTCCACAAAAAAATGAACAATTTCACTGTTCAATTCTGCTAGTTGTGAGGGCATGTTCATGCTTTCTTCATTGGTTGCTGAGACACTATGTGCATTCATATTGATCATTGCTTCTGCTAGCCATGAAGGTGGGGTTACTTGGCTTGGCAATGTCAATTGGTCATTGTCAACTGCATGTTCAGCAATAACATTAACAATATCAACAACAGGAATTTCATGTTCTTGAGTTGGTGGAACAATCTCCATGTTACTGCGAATTTGTTCATTGTTATATTGTGTTTCACATACAGTTTCATCATCTTCAGCATATAAGTGTCCTTGAGACAAGGAAATCATATTACCAGCTGCAACAACATCATCTTGGTCATCTACTTCTTGCACTTCAACACCTGTTTGGGCATTCCCTTCTTCCTGACCATCCACATGAAACGCTTGGCTACAACCAGTATCATGCATGAGAGCATCATAGTTCAGTGGCCAGATTCCTGTCCTCCTAAAGCCAGCCTTGATATTTGATGGTGTCAAAGCCCTTTTAAAAGCTTTACTTGCAAGCTCTGCTAGCTCAAACCTTTTCACCTCAACCCCTGGATTCTTTGCCATCCATGCAGCACGCTCCGACCTGAAATAGTTCTTGAAAGGGCCAAACACACTAACATCAAGGGGTTGCAGTCTATGAGTGGTATGAGCTGGCAATGTCAATAGGTCGATGCCTAAATTGTTTGCTTCCTCAATTGTTTGTACAGACATGTGGCTCCCATGGCCATCTAATATCAAAAGGTGTCTGTTATTAGGCGAGACGCCACCTGGTACCGATGCAGCAAAGTGAAAAAGCCAACTTAGAAACAGTTCTTTAGTCATCCATGCATGGGGATGTGCAGCCATGCATGCACCTGGTTCGCAGTTCTGTATATAGTTTTTCAGTTGATTTTTAGCTTTGAATAGATAAAATCCTGGGATTGAAGTACCAATTGCATTAACACAACATAAAATAGTTATCCACTCCCTGCTCTTGGGCAAAATCTTTGGCACATTTCGGCTCCCTCTCTTGGCAATTACCCGCATGCCACAATTCCTCCCTGCCTGTAAACCTGTTTCATCACAGTTCCATATATGGTATGCTCCATAAGAATGTTTATCATAAGCACTAGAAAGTGTGTCATAGAATTTTTGCACAACTGCAGGGCGCAAATTTAATGCTCTGTCTCTGTCAAGGCCCTCAGCAGTACGCAATACAAGTTCTGGATGCCTTTTTTTAAACCCAAACCACCATGATTTACCAGGAAACCCATCTTTGAATGGGTTTGGCCTCCCTTGACAGATTTGAGCAACTGTTGATTTGAGTTGTATCAACTCTAGCCCATGTCCCAGTTGGGCCATCTCTTTACACCACTCAACCACCTCGGCCTCCTCATCCTCAGTCATAACTGTAAGAGGCCCTCTACGTTTTGTATGAGTCAGTCCATTTATCCAATAATGTATTGATGAGGGAGGAATACCATGTTTTTTTGCAGATGCCCGAACTGAGTATCCATTAAACTCTATGTCGTCAATTGCAACTAACATTTGTTCTTTTGTCCATCCTCTTATAGCACTGATTTTTTTAGTTGAGCTTGCCCCTTGGACTGTTGTTGATGGTGGTTCTGTGGCTGATGGTGTGTTAACATCAGCAGTTGTCACATGGTCATCTTCAACAATGTTCCCTGGTGCATTGCTGGCATCGACATCAGCTGGCCTGTCATCATCGGACGATGTGCATCGCAGCTGCGCACCCCTTGTCACTCTCCTGCCACTTCTCCTTGTACGAGCAGAGTAACTTCCTTTTGCCATAGATGCAACAACCTATAAAATTATTGCATGCATTTAGACATTAGAATATATGTTAAATTATGCTTTATTACTTCTGCAAAAATTATCCCTATGAAGCTGATGATCGAATAATTCCTGTAAGCTAACCTTCAATTCCTGTAAGGTAAGCAACAAATAAGGTCAACAAATTATTACAGTTTTAAAATAAAATTAAACATAAATAGATAGCATTCTTAAATTTTCAAGGCTAACAAAAGACTTACACACATGAATACCATTTTGAAAGAATTCATACCATTTGTAACTTACAACACTAGGTAGATCTTGAGATTAAGATTTTTTCTCATCTGTGATGTCAGAACAAGTTTTTACCATGGTGGTGAACTTGTGCTTTTATTTACATTATTGGGACTTTCTTTCTCTGCTTAGCATATTTGACTACAAAAATTTAGGTAGATAAGATGTTTTCTCATCTGTGGTGTCAAAACAAGATTTTTACGATGGAGGTAAACTTGTGCTTTTATTTACATTATTGGGACATGTCTTCCTCTGCTTCGCATATCTGGTTACAAAAACTTAGAAATGCTTCCCACTTGACTGATATGGAATTTGTGAGTTTGATTTTAGTTTTTCATGTAATGTCTAAATGAGTCTTTTTCTCTATCTTTACATAATTTCAAAAGAGTTGAAATTATTGCTTCAGTGCTTAGTATTTTATTGGTGTTTACCATGCTTACTGGAAATTTGGATTCAGTGCCCTGTTTTGATTGTTTCCTTTACAGTTACTCTGTCTCTTCTTTCAATTAATTTGTCCTTAGGCTTTTTGAAACAAATGGCTTGCATCTCCTCATATTACTTCACCGATAGTTCACTAAAATCCTATTTAGTTTGTTCCATGTGCTTGTTGCATGAGCAAAAATAAGCGCGACCTTTGTAAAATGTGACTGAACTTAAAATTCGGCTGAGAGGTCTCACTTTTCATTATATTTTGATATATAAGTTCACGGGGTTTCTTCAGTATCTGTTTTTTTCTGGTATACCACTTTTGTTGCAGTTCCAAAATCTTTGCAATTCTAATATATATTCATAACATGACCAAGTGTGAAATAATAATTCTTACGCCAGGAGAACTTAAACTAGTATTTCTGAAATTGGCACCTTTAAAGTTTTGAGTTTTGCAGCTATGGCTTAATAGCGAGCTGGATTACTAATGTAGCCCAAGTATTTTTAAACTTAAAAACACCTGTTTTATTAAGCAGACTTAAAATCTAATAGCATCTTGTCCTCTTATTTGATTTGCTGTCTTTCTGAGCAAAATGTTTGATAGCTTACTGCACTAATTTGTTTGTAATCCTAGAAAAAATGATCTATTTTAGAAGTCTGAAAGTTGAGCTTACTGTACAGTGTATTGTTTCATATTGCTTTTGTTAAGTTGGTCCAATCAACATGGACACAGCGGGGCTTTCGTTGCGGAGACCCTACCGTGTATAAAGGGTTATCGGGAATGACAACAGGACGAGGAACGATGTTTAGAAGTTTCCCATTGAAGAAACTAGGAGAAACGATGTTTAGATGTTTAGAAGTTTCCCACTGTATTCAATAGGTTAACTGTATAAGCTAGAACACATACATAAACTCTGTATAAAAAAGGTTAATTGTCACTGTATAGGTTAACTGTCACCACCCTATGGACAGAACTGTAATGTAAGAAATCTGATAAATGAATGGACAGAACTGTAATGTAAGAAATCTGATAAATGAAAACAATGAAAACAGAACTGTAACAGAACTGTAATGTAAGAAAAATCTGATAAATGAAAACAGAATTGTAAGAAGATATAACTAACTTGAATATATTGGCCACTGTTTTGTGATGTTGTCTTCAAGTTTGCTTAATAGTTTGAAAGCATAAGATGCAACTTCAACAGTGGGTGGATTTGTTTTATAGTTTTGGGGACTTGATTTTAATTGGTGGACATGGATGCACATGGATTGCAATGGCTTCATTTTGAATGTGTGGTATGGATTTAATTTGCTGTGATCTAATGGTTGGGAATTGTTTATTTGTTGATCCATGTGCTTTGATTTGTTTTAATGAGAAATAGAATGAGTTGGGTGTCATTTATTGCAGTTATTGGGTCTGGGTGTCATTTATTGAACAAAGTGGATTTAATTGTTATTGGGTTGGGTGTCATTTATTGAACAAATTGGATTTAATTGTTATTGGGTTGGGTGTCATTTATTGAACATAGGGTGCTTAGTTGTTGAACAACACAGCAGTTATGGCTGACATACATTCCTTTTGTTATGTGCAGGTAGGCATATTTATTTGGGATGCAAAGTTGGAGTTCTCATGAGTGGGGGTTGAAGTGACTGTTATTTTGTACTTCTGGAATAGACCAGTTTGGAAGCCTTTATGGCTCTAGCTGTTTTCTACTTGGGTCAATATGTTTTGCAATATTAAGTAGTAAAATACTATTTATGGACAGTTGTGGGCCCAGTCAATGTATGGGTGATTTTTGGACATAATTTAAAACTTATTTATACATAATGTTATTTATTTCTGTTTAAAATTTGGTTTCACAAGTCTTAATCACTGGTGGTTTGGTGGGACCAGTATTATATCAACTACTGGTCCCTGCACAAGAATAGGAATCCCTCCCCTAACGAGTATTGAATCCAGTGGTGTTCATAATACTGTACTGCCATCAATGTCATGAGTAATAATCATTCTCAAGCGTTTGGTAATGAGAGAGAGGATGTTTTTATTTTATTTTTGTCTTTTCAAATAATAATTTTATTTAAAATTAAATAAAAAAATTATTTTTATATATTAATTAATAAAAAATTATAATATTTAAATTTTATAATATATATACATCTATTTTATTTTATTTTTAAATTATATTAATTAAAGTCCATTAATTTTAGAGGAACCAATTGTAATATAACTTATTAATAAATCTATATTATATACATATATATATATATATATAATTAGTTTATACAATATTTAAAAAAGTGTAGTTTTTTTTTTTTTTTTTTTTCAGAAGAAAAAGCATAATATATTCATATAAAAAAGAGATTACATAATGCAAATGCAAGAAGCATATGCAAAAATGTGGACCGAGCCACATACAAATCTGCATAAACAGATCACCAAATATAGCCCCGAAAGACCAATAATGCCCAGAAAACAAGGCAAACCCATCTATAAGGTGCAGAAATGGCACCAAAGCACAAAGCAGACAAGCAACGGAAAACAGCGCAAGATCTGACTGCCCAATACAAAATAGTTTAACTTATGAACAAAATAGTTTTTTTTTTCATGAAAATTCACTAAAATTAAACAATATAATTTTAAGATTTTTTTTGTTATTTAAAATGTATTTTTGAATGTATAAATAGATTTACAACTTTAAAAATTTTCATGTACTCTAATTATGTAAATTAAACAATTTAAACTCAAGTTTTTAAAAATCTTAATCTGATTTTAACTAAAATTAACAAAAAATAATCATAAAAAAAACTATTTCATTTATAAATTAAACTACACTTTTAAAAAATTATAATAAAATATAACCTATTAATTTTTTATTTTATTTAAAAATTAATAAACAATAAAAATACTGCTTCACTTTAAAACAATATAAGTGAGTGTCAATTCATTCCTCATTTTCCACCAACTCGAATGCATAACATTTCCACCAGCTCGAATGCATAACATCCCATACCTTATTGCTAGCTTTGATTTCGTTGGATTTTTTGCAGGTAAAAAAGTTCACAAATATCCAAATTTGAAATATATAAAGAAATTAGTTAGAAACCCTTGCTTTTGGCATTTCATGGGTATCTCTGTCTAGGTTAGCAGAGATATCTGTTTTGAGAGGATCAAAGATGGTGAATCTTAAACGTGGTAAGGCAGGTTTTTTAACCAGATGAATAATGAGTCCACCACTTTCTACTATTAACGTTATTAATTCTCAGAATTTCGTTAACAATTTTTTTAAATAATTTATTATTTTAATAAAATCCTTATATGTCAATTAATTTAAAGACACAAATTTATATTTTAAAAATATAAAAATTAATATTTATTTTTCAAATATTTAAACTTTAAAAAGTTTAATCTACCTAATAAATATAATAATAAGATAATTTTAAAAAACTATCCCTGTCAAATTATATTATTATCTTCCAGTGGATGTCATTTTACACATTATTAACATTAAATGTCTTAATTTTTTTTTGTTCATTACTCAACAATGAAGAGTTATATGTTGGAGAGTTATGTATTTTATGCTTTTCTAAAAAATGTTTATTGTGATATGTAATTTTCTCATGTATAGATTAGCAATTGTATCGAAAGGTGCAAAGGAACATTGAAGGAATAGAAGATTCAAAAAAAAATTATAATTTTTTGTCATGTTGATGGGCCAATGGTAATTGTAAACTTAAATGCAATTCATACACCTAGCTTGTATTGACTATGCTAGTGAATTGCTCCTAATATCTTATGTATGGATTTTCTAATTAATCAACGCTAATATTTATGTATGACTTCACTAATTAATCTTTTCCTTGTTGGAAGAGTATTGAAATATGTATGTGTTCCCTAATAAATTGCTTATCCTTTGGGTTCAGTGTGTATCACGTGCTCGCTAGTGGAACAATGCAAAGTGGTCCCATGACAGGCGAAACATTGTTTTTTAGTTAATTTGAGTGAAGCACTATTTTTTAGTTAATTTTATCAAAGTGTGGTATATTGTTGCGTTGTTTTGTTTTCGAATTTGGAGGGACTTTAGGATTCTATAATATTTTTTTTCAGTGCGTTATGGTGTTTTCTTTTGGAAAGATAATCTGTTAATATTTACCATATTTCTTTTGCCTAGCAGGTTTGAATTTCTATTCTTTATTAGTGTGTAATGAATTCAAAATTCAACGAATCTATATAATATCAACATGTAATAAAGTCAGAATTCAAAGTTGAATTTCTATAAATAAACGAAAAAGCCCAAATCATTCGCATTCCGTTGAGAGCAGTAGAAGATGGAGATCTGTAACATTCCATCCATCACTGTTATGGACATTACTTTACTAGTTTATTTTTTATTTTTCCATTCTCTATCTCAGCTCTAAGATACACTGTGCAGACAAGATCCCACTTTTCTTTCATTAAAAATGGAAACGTTAACACCTTTAATGTGCATGATCACATGGTAGGTTGAAACATATTTCCAAAGCCTCCTGGTAAAGGTTGAGATAAATCATAACCATCCTTTCCCTGTACTGGAACTTGCATTGTGATGTCAATAGAATCAAATATATAGAATGCCATGCAACAACTAACAGAGTTAAAATTTTGAATTCAAGAGATGCAAAAGAAAGGGTTGCTCGGAGGAAAAGGAGCAACCACATGAAAGGATAAACATAGTTTCTATTAGATAAAGAGAACGCTATAGTACCATATGTACAAGATCATATTTGGTCCCTCAAAAGCACCTTTTCGAAATTTTGGGGTACAAATTCTAACATGTGAACCATACATGCCAATATCCAAAATAAAAGCAATTTTTTAGGTCTACATGAAACCGAGTATGGACATCAATATCTCATCAATCCAATGACCGTCTGTCATCTTCAATATCAATGACTTGGATTTCGTGATGAATATAATTTCCAAACTTATTGCTAGTTTCAACAAAACAACCATAATGTATAGTTTGATCTGCTACCCTTATTTCTGATACAAAAATAGCCAAAAGTCCTTTCCAAACAGGCTGCAACTGTGTGATTTGATTTTTAAAAGGGTCTTTACAACAAAATCCTCATTAGTAATACACTGGCATTATTTTAGAACTGGTTATTGCATGTTCAACCAAAGTTTACAAACCCTGCAAACAGGGAGTGGACCATTATGTGATTTGCTAAAAATACATTTAATGTAGTATACATGCAGGGGATTTTTCTCATCTGCATGAGCTAGATGATTAGGATTTCTCTAGAACCCTTATGTCAAGGATCCCCTTTGACAACATAAAATCCCTGATTTTTTTAAGACTCTCATCTCAAATACTAATTTGCATGCCAAATATTACTCTCATAGTGTGTACAAATTTACCTCTCCGGTAAATTGGAGTTGCCAATGAACGTAGATATAAAATGGGAAAATTTGTGCCAAATAACACAAGCAGGAAAGTCAGAACCTTCACTGAATATTTTGGAGGCCCTTTATTTTACTATTATACAATTTCTCTAGCTCTTCAAGGCCTCCAACCTCTTCTGTGAAACTCAAAAATCAATAAACTATCAATATATCTCCACCTAAACACATTTGAAATACAAAACTACAAACAGTTATAAGGGAAGAAGCAAAATCACTTTTGGTCCAAGGAAAAGACCATATGGTGCACCATTAAAATTGTCTACATGATAAAGTTGCAGTGGCATTTAAACAAATATGTATGAGATTCGCTACTTACTCGAAAGAAATCTATGTCTAACTCACAGATAGATGAAGCGACCTATAGAGCTATGATAAGGAATTTAGGAACAAACTTGATGTGCAATTTCTACCTTAAGAAGATATGGAACATCAGCAATAGGCCCAACAGGAAAGCGGCGATGAACAAGACCATCATGGACAAACATATATGCCATCCCAAAAATGGTGATACCAAACCCCTGAGGAATTTTTCAAAATGCACGGTAGGTTGATAATAGAGTGACTAACATACCGGTGTTGAAAATCACCTTGACATATCTACTAAGTCAAACTTGGTTTAAATTTACAGTGATCACATCATTCTTTAAAGAATACTGTCAATTTAGTACTTCTGTGAATTTCAATGGTAGCAACAGTCAAAACAGAGGCCAGCACTTACAACACCAAAACAAAGGCCTGGCACAAGGCCTTTGTGAAAGAATCCATAGGCTAGTAATGCAAAGGTCAGAACAACATTGATGATAGCAAACACACCATTCAACTCAAAAGGTCCCTCCCTTGGCCTGCTATGAGACTGCCCAAAGAAAGTGGATTCTCAATTAGAATGTAAAACTAACATGTCCACAACCTGTAATCAATGAAACAAAAGGGGATTGCATAGTGCAAAACATATCTGCTATGTTACAGTGGGTTTTTCTTTTAAATAATTAATTCTTGGTCCACCTTACTGTGAACTGTAGTTATACCTCATGCATATTGCATAGTGAGGCATGTCAGAGAGCTCGATGAGCCTAGCGAGCCCAGTATTCCATTCCAACCTATACAAGAACATTTTAGAGTCATTATTTGAATAATTAGTTCCAAATCTAATAACAATAGCTCAAGTAGAGAACTTGCACATACTGTGGCTCCCACTGCTAATGAAAATGTGCCAAACATCTCTGTGTAGGGAACCTCTACACCCTGCATACATATTGCATCAGAGAACAAGTAAGGTAATATACCTATGTCATCTCATACATATGAGCATAAAGACAAGAAAGTTACAGACTACTGAGAATTTATATCCAAAAGCACACACCCATCTAAATGGGTCTGATATCCACCTGGAGGTGAAATAATTAACAGTTTATTATTATAATTGTGAAGTGGAAGTATTTAAAAGATGGGAAAACTGATAGTTGGGGCTGAGAATTGAAGTGTAAACCTGCATCTGCCAAACAAATATGTAGTAAACAGTCACAGCGGCCATGCTAGTAATCCCAATGTTGTAAGCGATGGTAGCAAAGAAGTAGGCGTGGCACTTAGCCTTTCTCCTGTAGTAGACAGTCGCAGCGACCATGCTAGTAATCCCAATGTTGTAAGCAATGGTAGCAAAGAAGTAGGCGTGGCATTTAGCCTTTCTCCTGGCAGCTCTTTTATCCCACTGCCTTTCATTCTCATAAACTCTAATGCTTAAATAATCTGCAAATTCAGTAACAGAATCATCATCTTCAATGGATTCTGGTTTTGTCTCTTGCTGTTGGGATTTTTGACTCAACGCAGATAAAAAAGGCAACACTTTCCTTCTCCCACGAAATTCATAAAACGTGCGACCAGAACTCGGCCCATTTTTGTTAACTAACGAAGCTCTGCCAAACGCAAGATAATAACGAGAAAATGACATGCCTGGTGGTGGTGCAGCTGGTTGGGTTGGCACAAGAAGAGGTGAGAGGTTCGAATCACACATCGACAATCAGCATGGCGATGAATTACTCCACATTTCTGTTTATTCGCGTTACTACTGCAGATGCTCTTTGTTCTCTTCCCCGAATTCGAACATGGAACCTGTTCTATAAGCTCGTAGACACCTACGAACACTTTCCTGAGATTCTAAAAGAACAATTTCAGGTAACCATGATCCTTTTTAACCACCAAGCTCTGTTTTCACAATTTACCACCTCTTACCCAACAATGTTTGAGCTTGCCCAATATTTACTGGGTAATTTTACCCCATCTTATTTTTCCCAAAGGCAATTAAAACACGTCAACACCTTCTTCGACTGACAATTAAACATGTACGTACGTCGATCCCTATAGTCGATTGAACTGAAGTTTATCGCCTCACTTGCGACTTTTCCATGTATAAGATTTTGACTGGCCAGAGGACGACGAAAACGAAGCAAGGCGATTGCTTATGTGAACAGTGTTTGCTCACCCCAAGCCCGTAGTGAAAAATGCCTTCGGCATAATTAATGACTACGTTGCATAGTGTTTGCTCACCCCAAGACCGTAGTGAAAAATGTCATCGGTATAATTAATGACTACGTTGCAATAAGGTTTATAAGTGTAGTTGTTTCCAAAGCATAATAACATGAGATTGACAAGGATACCACCCATCATATGAAATGATGCTTAAGTTAAATAATTTTATCATGGCCAAGGATTTTTTTGGGTCTTTAAACTCATCAAGTACTTCAATCAAATTTAGAATTTATTAAAATTATCAAAAAAAATTAGTATGTTTTTTAGATTGATAAAATTTTATGTTTTTACTGTCTTTAACTTTAATTTAGCTATAATTAAACTAAGCAACGGGGATTAGCTACTATGTAGCACTTATTCTTTTTCAGATTGAAATCAATCACATTTATATAAAAATTGAAATTCTGATGTGACCAATACATTAACTAAAAGGAGGATAAATATAACAAATCCAAATTCAAATTCGTCCAGAGAAAAGTTTTTTTTTCAACAAAATGGTTATGATTGTGTTTATATAAAATTGGCTTCAAGGATAGGTCCTTTTACATATTCATTGTATTCTTCTAATTCTAGCTTTTGTCTAGTCCAAAAAACATCTTTACTTCTACTACACTTGTTGCTTACTCTACTCCTAATCTGATTAAACTTGAATATCTTCTAGAAAACTTCTAGAACTAACACATACTTGCAGTACATATATCAAAGTGAAAGTAGTAAACTAGCCTAGAGTTGTTGTCTCTCTTTCTACATTAGCTTCAGTAGCTACCTCATCCTTTCTCTCCAGTTGAACATGAACATTAAGTTTAGGAGGTCCTACTTCTCCTCGTTGCTCTAGACCCTCCTTGATCTCCACTATTCCAGAGTGGACTGAGGCTTTAAGCTTTTCCAATCGGAGATCCATCGTGTCCACCTTTACCCGCATCCTTTCTAATTTGACTTGGAGAAGACCGATTTTTTTATTAACAAAAATAATTTGAGCCTGGTTTCCGGAAGCCAACATTTCCCCTTGATTGCTCAATAAAGATAATATATGCTCCATGGTACCCATTATGTAATCGAGTTCACTAGCTATGTTAGCATTCTCCTACACAATCGTGTGTCACGATGCCCCTTCCATATTTTTTTATGCTTGTCGACCGGAGAGTTCACTACAGGGATGGCTAATCTAGACACGAACCATAGCCCTAGGAAGAGAGACTTTGCATGTATTTTTAAATGAGCTACCTGCATTTTCCAGTCCCAACATATCCTACTTATGTTCACAATTATTTATAGACTGATCACCCACTTTAACGCCCCTGTCCAATAATCCCCATCCTGTGTCTTTGCTTCTATGGATTGAGATCACCTCCATTACTATGTTGGAGATAGCGTGTCAAAAACAACTTGTAGCTAAATATTTCTATCCACATATCCCTCATGCAGTTATTGAGGGTGGCTCTTTAGCCACCAACTATCCCTTTTCTTGAAGTAATACTCATTCCTTGGCCAACTGTGAATTGAATTCTCGATGCCTTCATTTATGTATAGTTTTCACATTTGTGCATTTTGAAAGGTTCACCATCCAAGGAAAATATTTTGCGTACGTACGAGGGGGCTCCCGAGATCCCTTTAATCCTTTATCTGTTCTTGTTACACTCATTCCACCATATGTTTGAGTAGTTATTACAATGGTCATGGCAATGGTTTAAATGAATGACTTTCATTATCCTGGACTAAAAACCCTTGTTCCGAAGAGGCACATTCCTTAGCTAAGGCATATTATTTGATTTTCAAATTCCTTTTAACATGGTAGAACTTGATGGTCTCAAATTTTCCAATTTGTTTGTTAACCCTCTACAATATAGGGGATTGGTCACTACCTAAGATCTTTGTTAACTTATTCACTTGTTGGATAACTATCATTGAGTCCTCGAATACCATCAAATGATTTTTCTTTTTTATAGCCATTTATATCCCTTGCCACAAACCCAAGAATTATTCTTGGTTATTCGTAGCAATGCCCAATCCCCAAGCATACCATATCTCAGTTTCTTCATTGGGGAGACAGATAACCCCTCATACTCTTGCCTCCCTTGTGAAGATAAAAGGCTTCTTACAACCACATTTTATAAGTTTAAAGATAAAATAACATTATAAAAATTACATATAAGGACCATGGGGTTTATCCCCCCATCGAACTTATTCATTTATCCAATATCTGATGTTGATCCTTATTTTCATTCAATATACCAAATTTTGAAATGGCGTGTTATCATCTTCACTCATGTCTCATGCATCCAATGATTAAGATGACAAGATGTTAACTCCAATTACCTCTCTACTCACATTTTCATTTCTTAAACATATGGGGACATAAACCTTAATGAGTTGAAGTAAAGAAGATTAAAAAATAACTTGATTACATTGAAACATGAATAGTCGAAATAGTATGATTATTTGAATGATATAAAGTTTACATTTGTTGAGAAGGAGATAATGACAAAAAGGCATTTAAATTTTTCAATTTAGAAATATACTTCTAAATGTTCATAAGTGTAGCAAGAAAGTATCAATTTGACTTTTCCTTGGTCAAATTGAGAAAATTTGAATTTACACATCAGCAGACAAATTGGAGGTAGTTAACTGAGGCGACGTGGCCCTTGTAACTCAATTAGCTCAGTAAATTCGAGTTAGAGGGCTTGGAGTTCAATTATGCATGTGTGATTGTTATTTTGTAGCAATCCAGTTTAGTTATTTCCTGTTGTATTCAGTTAAACTCGTTTTAATTGTTGATAGAACTAGTTGGAGGTCAATTTTGCAATGGGACATTAGTTTAATTCAGCGATCATCCAGTTAACTGATAAATCGACCAAAAATAGCTAGTGCATGCAAATAATTTGAGTTTCCCAGTTGTGGTGGAGATTCCAAGGCAGTGTCACATTAGTTGTAGACTAGTTTGGAGTGCATAGGTGTTAAATGTTGTCAAAGAGCCAACCTTGGTAATTGCGCAATCAATTGGAGGAAAATTCCTAAAAAATAGGGGCATAATTCCTCAGAATTTGCACGAGGAAATAGGGGCTCAAGGAGAGGCAGAAATTGACTAAGTCTGGGTCAGAGCTTCTCATTGAGAAGAGAGAAAAGTTATTCACTTGCAGGTTGATCTCAGAGCGAGAAAGCACTTGTAATACATTCTCTATTCATCCGATTAATGCAAGCAGGCGTAAGGGGTTTTTACCAATTGGTTTCCCCTAGATAAGTATGTGTACTTGTCTATGTTATTGATGCATGTTTGCAAATGTTGTTTTAAATTGTGAATTAATTTTCATAGAGCAGTAGAGTAGAATTGTGTCTCATGATATAGACTAAATTTCCTAAGCAATTGAAATTCTATTACCATATTTCTACACTAAATTAAAAATATCCAATTTGATAACCTACTTCTAAACTAAGATTAGTAACTGAATAAAATCCTTTTTGAGGTCAATTAATTGGATGATTGAAGTGATCCATGTTGTAAACATTTTGTTATTTCATTTGGCTCACCTCAGTTAAGGATCTAAAAGGACACTTCCAGTCTGTTGATTCAACGTCTGTATAGGGAGAAAATTCTTAAAGCAAATCAACTTTCAAATTAAGGACTAGAGTTAGAAGAAAATGTCTTTGTTCTTGAAGAGTTGGATGGTCATCTTTTACTAAGGTCTAGGACTGATTCTTTGAATCACTTTTGAAACTATTTGGAAGGAAGACTATTTTTTAATAATCTTATTTTTGAACTTTTTATGCTTACATTGTTAAGCAATGTCTAAACTATTTTGAACTCTAACCAGTATAGGTTGTGAACACTTCATCATATCTAGATGCCTATAATCACAATTTTGATTTAAGTGTTGTTGCACGTGATAAATGCATTTTCTTTCTCCTTTATTAAAAATATGTTTTCTTCTTGGGAAAAAGGAAGCCTTTTTTAGGGGACAACCTCCTATTACAATATATCAACTACACAAGACAAAATGAATAAAATTATAATAAAATGAATATTCTTTATGTGTATACAGGAGACAAAAAGGGTGAGAAAGTAATGATAATATTTCAACATAACAATAATTACTTTAAGTATAGTGAATGGTAGTTATAATTAAGGAATTAGCATGCCCCTCCCTTTCAAACAATGTCCTCCTTCAATGCTAATCAATTATGAATGCTTATGTATGAAAAACTCATCTTCCCAAACCATATCTTTTGTTGGTTAGTTCTTCCACTTGATGAGGTATTGATTAATTTCTCAAGGTATTGTTGATCACTAAGATTGTCCAAGATGACATATGACAAGGAAAATTTGGATTATCAAAGTCTTTGATGTAACAATCATAGGGAGACCTTTCCCTCTACATTTTTAGATAGGTGTTACTCCTCTTTATTGAAATAATAATATCATATATTCATAAACATTAAATACCACATAATATGAACAAACTATATTGAATGGGGATGGTATAAACAATGGTATTCACGTCATATGATTCTCAAATGAAGAAATAAAATTGCAAGAACATTTGTTTCTAGTATAATAGTAAGAAAAACACACCATATTACTGAATCAGATGAAAATAAAAATGAAGCACATTTGCAGAGGACTTAAAATGATCATACATTTAGATTCATAGGAATTGAAAGGAAACACACTTTTGAAATCTCAACTTAAAACTCAAAGTCTAAAATTACAATAGCAATGTGCTCCGGGGAGTTCTTTATGGAACCTCAAAAAATATACAAGTCTTTAAAATAGTTTATAAAATTCTTATAAAATAAAATGCATTTGTCCTAAATGGATTGGGACTGGGCTCATGTAGACCAAATAAATGTAAAAATACATAGAAGATAAAAGAAGCAACAATTAGAAATTTACTCTAGAATTCAAAGGATTTTATATGAAAGGTTGGATGACAACTAACTGAGAAGAATATAAAGAAGGCTCAACATAGGGCATTGTTTTACTTATTATGCTACAAATCAGGTTCTCTCTCTAAATATCAGTGTACCCTTTAAATATTTTCCTCTGGAAGAATTGTTGATTACCACAATTATTTTCTCATTGTGTAGACTATTATTCATCAACTATCCTATATGTTGCATTATATATCCATTATTCAATGAATTCTCGAAGCGGTGTTATGGTTATCTCATCATTGACTCAAATGGAAAAGAACTTATAATCAACCTCCTTTAGCTTAAACCCAAGTCGATATGTCATAATTTCCTGATCTTTATTAAAAAAGTTGGTTTAATATTTATGTTAATGACACACCTCTATTACAAATAATTTATCCAACGCATAGTAAGGTAGAACTATAGGCCTTCCTTTGAAGCCAAAAAGCCTAATGTATGGTCATTTTTTTAAAATATTGAAAATATCTTCTCTGAAAGAAAGCATGGGGCTTCCTAAGAGAAGTTTTCCATGATTGGGCCATAGTTCATCTTCTTAAAATCATTTAGGAAAGAATTATAAACTTGATAAAAGAAAAAAGAGAGTCATGTGATTCCATAGCACTGGGTACCAAATTGTACAAGCTCCTTATCAATATTTATATTTTTCATGCAGGAAAGTCTTCGAATATATTTGCATAAATTGTAACAGCCTCCTCCCACATCTACCCAAGTAACCACGCCAACCGGGTAAACATGTGACGAGAGGATACTATGATTGGATTCAACCTCCTATATGACCTTAAGGAAGTGGAATCGACAAAACACATTAACTAACCTATCCACATCAACAATAGAATCCTCAGGAGACAAGTCAGCCACTCAGACATCCTGTCCCTGGGTCCCACTGATGTTCTAGACATATTAAGCCTCAGTTGCTATCATGTTATAGGAATGAGAGCGTCCAGAAACCCAAAGTCGCTCTCACAGGCTTGCATGCCAGCGTCTACAAACCCAATTTGTCAGTGTTATGCTAGTGACCCCGGGATTTGAGCCAATTTTTCAGGCCCAGAGCCCAAGTCACTGCCCATAATGGAATGATAGATTAAAATCATTCAAATAAGATGGAAACAATGATTGAAAATAAATGAGTTAAACAAGACCTTAATTAAACCCCTACTAGCCATGTCAGGCATTTCGTCAAACATATCATCAACATGTAACCTACAGGCGTAAACAACATAATTAAGTGTAGGCATCTCATACTTATCTGAGAATCATTATGAACCATTGTTCCCTCATGCCATTTGTTGCATTATCATCTATTAGGCCATAGATACATTATCCATTCATTTACAAGTAAAAACATGATGAGAGTCATACATAGTTGTTGTCATAAAACATACATATAACCAACATAATAGGGACAGAAATATCATAAGCATATCAACCATAAAATCCACATATACATTACATTTACATATGAAAATCAAGGGAATGAATTTCTCATTAATGAATGCAATAAACCAACTGGAGATGGGACTACCATGTTCCACTCGACCATAGAATGGTTGAGCCAAATATCTCTTCATTCATTCACCCCCATGCCATATTTCAAGCATGAATATGGGACTCAAACCAAAGAACCAACCAGGGCATACCGAGGCTAAACCACCTCACCCTCATCAATAGAAATCAGGCTTTACTGTAATCCAGCCTGGATCAGTAGGCCAACACAATGAACACATCATAACAGGCTTTACCGTGATCTCCACCCGATCACTAGGCCAAACAAGCATGGAAGCCACTGGATTACTCCACCTACACCATGAGGATTTTTCATCTCTCCTAGTCTCTCAGGCTTTACCGTAATCCAAACCCGGATCACTAGGCCCTGAACCGAGACCCACTCTCCAGGATTTACCACATATCCCAAACCCAGGATTACTTTCCCAACGGAGAGAAAACCACCTCTTGGCTTTACTGTATATCTTGTCATTCATTAACAAGGATTCCTAAGCCACCGAGGCAACACAATCCTATATTCACCGCAATCCACGGTCTGGCTCAAGGGTCACTAGGCCAATGGCTTTACCGTGATCCACAGTCCAACCAGGGACCACTAGGACATGTGCTCTATCATTCGAAGATCCACCCCACTTAGCTTTGAATCCATCCAGTAATCCATCTCAACCAAAACATGAGAACCCCATCACACCATGGCTATCCGAAAGTGGAAAGGCTAGTTGAAAACACTGTCACACCTGGAAAAACTCATGCCATGATAGAAAACAACCACATGCAACACCATGCATGCCAAATCTAGCAAGGACAATACACATGCAAATCGATACCTACAAAGAATCCTATTGTAGATGTTTGATCCTACCTTTCCCTGCTTGATCTTTGCTTCCTCTTGCCTTCTTTGCCTTTCTTGCTCCAATTCCAAAATGCTCCAAGAAAACTCTAAGTGTCCAAGAGTGAGAGAGAGAGAAAGAATAATGAGAGAGCTCCAAAACTCAATTGAGAAAAGGTTACCAACTAATCCTCAAAAGCCTTTTTATGAATGAGGCCTCTATTTTCTTCATTTTCCATCATTTTCCTTCAATTTCATCCTCACGTGCAACCTGTGACCTTTCACCTCCTTTTTCTCCTAATTTCCATTATTTTCATAAATAAATGTTCCAAAAATTCCATTTTGTCTTTCCAAAGCCTTAACCATTTCCTTTGCCAATTTCCTTCGCCATAATAAACCAAATGAACACCCCCTAGGATGTCTTGTCCAACATTCATCTTGGAATAAGTGTCCCATCTAATGTGGTTATTAGTTTTTCCTTTATTAACTTTTATTACATGGAATTTTCACCAGGGTTGTTACATAACCCTCCCCCTTGGGGAAAACCGTGCTCGATGTTAGACCACACCAAGATCTCATCAAAACCATTGGAAAGCAAACATACTACCCATGGAGCTTTATAACATAGCTCGATGAAGTATTTACATTGTTCACCCTGTTGAAAGTAAACCAACATAATAACATGACATCATAATGACATGAGACCCATATCGATTATTGGAGTTTATAACATAGTTCATGGCGGTATTCACATCCATATACATATGTACATATACCAAACATTATCAAAACATATATCATACCATATACCAAAGCATATACCAAAATCACACCAAAACACCAAGTCAAAACTGCTTTGCCTCAACTGGAAAACAAGGATACATAGCCTACATCTGATCCACCATCTCCCATGTAGCTTCATGGGGCCCAAAGTGATTCCACTACACTTTAACTTACTCGATTTCGAAGCATAAGCACCATTTTCTGCAATATACATCAAGGCTCTGGCTGGAATTCTCCATTTGGTTCCACTTGCAATATAGGCGAGTCAATCACATGATGAGCAACTATAACATACTTCTTAAGTAGTGACACATGGAAAACATCATGGAATTTAATTGTCGGAGGCAGTGCAAGTCGATATGTTACTAGCCCAATCCTCTCAGTGATACTAAAGGGTCCACAAAACCGTGGTGCTAGCTTGGCACATGATCCAATCTGCAAGGAGCTCTTCTTTGGTTTGATGTGCAAGTACACATGTTCCCCAACCTAGAAATCCTTGAACAACTTGTTCTGATCTACATTTTTCTTCTACCTATCATGTGTTACCTTTAGGTTCTTCTTGATCACCTACATTTCATGTCCCATATTTGCCAACATATCTAGTCCAATCAGCACCATGTTAATCAGATCACTCCAACTGATGGGAGTATTGTAACTCCGCCCATGCAATGCCTCAAAAGGACTCATCATCAATGACTCCTGATAATCATTGTTGTATGAAAACTCTACCAAGGGGACATACTCTTCCCACTTCCGCTGCTGATGCATCACATACATCCTCATCATGTCCTCCAATATCTTGTTGACCCTCTCTACTTGCATATGATAAGTTGTGCTAAAGGCCAACTCTATACCCAAAGCTACAAATAACTCCTTCCAAAACTTGGAAGTGAACTTCCCATCCTTGTCTGACACAATATTCTTTAGAACACCATGTAATCTGACCACTTCTTGGATGAATACATGTGCTACATCACTAACTGAGAATGTAGACTTCATTGGAATTAAATGTGCAACATTTGTTAACATGTCCACAACAACCATGATGGAATCATGTTGTCTAACTGTCTTTGACAACCCTGTGATGAATTCCATGGAAATGAACTCCCATTTCCATTCTGGAATCACAATCGACTGTAGCAGTCCACCTGTAATCTTGCACTCTACCTTCACTCGCTGACAATCGAAACACCTAGCCATAAACTCTACTACATCCTTCTTCAAATTTGGCCAATAATATAATTTCTTCACTGTAGTCAATGTATTTTAATAACCTGGGTGACCTGAATAAGGTTTCGCATGAAACTCTCTCAAGATCACCTTCTTGAGCTCACTGCTATCTGGCACATATATTATATCTTTAAATTTGACCAATCCATTCATTGTAAGACAATAATCCATACCTTATGCACCTACACCTGTACCTGTGCATGTATATGTACTACCACTTGTACCGCTACCTATACCTGTACATGCACATGTACTTGTACATGTACTACCACATATACTTGTACCATCACCCTGCTGCAACATGTGCACAATCTCTATATACCTGACATCCTGCTGACCTTCTTGCAAGATCCTATCATGTAAGTATTTCCCATAGGAGCTCATAGTTGCCAAGTGATTTACTTGTACCCACTTGCTCAGAGCATCTACCACCCTATTCTCCTTATCTTTGATGTACCTAATCTCGAAATCAAACTCACTGATTGTGGCCAACCATCTAGCCTGTCAGTCGTTTAAATTCAGTTGGTCAAACAAATACCTCAACCCAATGTGATCGCTCATTAGTAAAAACCTCCTGCCAAGAAGATATTTCCTCCACAACTTCAATGCATGTATGATCGCTGCTAACTCAAGATCATGTGTCAGGTAGTTCTGCTTGTGCTAGTTTAGTTTCTGTGACTCATAGCATACCATCTATCCGTCTTGCACAAGGACTCCACCAAGTCCTCTCTTGCAATAATTTGTGCACACTACAAACTCTTTGTCTGGATCTGCAATTTGTAGCACTGGTGCATGTGTCAATAATTGCTTAAGTTGCTCAAAGCTAGCCTCACACTCCTCTGTCCATTTGAACTTCTTACCTTTCCTCTGCAATGATGTGATAGGATAAGCAGTCCGCAAGAAGTTACTAATGAACCTCCTATAATAGTCTACCAAACCCATGAAAGATCTCACCTCATCCACATTCTTAGGAGCTACCCACTCCATTATGACCCTTATCTTTTCTGGATCTACTGCGATTCCCTCCTTGGAAACAACGTGCCCCAAGTAATGTACCTCAGTCTGAAAGAAACTAAACTTGTTGCATTTAGCATACAACTGATGCTCTCTCAACAACCTCAACACTGCTGCTAAATGCTCTATATGCTCTTCCTCATTTTTAGAATATACTAGTATATCATCAATGAACACAATAACAAACTTATCCAAATATGGAAACAACGCACTATTCATCAAGCACATAAATTTAGCTAGAGCATTAGTTAAGCCAAATGGAACTACAACAAACTCATAATTCCCATACCTAGTCCTGAACGCAGTCTTTTAAATGTCCTCTTTGATGCGTACTTGATGGTATCTGGATCTCAGATCAATCTTTGAGAACAATGCTTCTCCCTTCAGCTGATCGAACAAGTCATCAATCCTTGGCAATGGGTACCTGTTCTTGATGATCACTTTGTGCAACTACTTGTAGTCAATGCATAATCTGAGAGTTCCATCTTTCTTCTTCACAAACAAGACCGGTGCACCCTAAGGTGATACACTTGGCCTAATGTATCCATTGCCCAACATTTCCTTCAACTACAACTTCAACTCAACCAACTCAGGTGTGCTCATCCTGTAAGGTGCTTTTGATGCTGGAGCTACCCCTGGCACTAACTTAGTAGAAAAGTTTACCTCCCTATGAGGTGGAAACTCTGAAATGCCCTCAAGAAATACATCCTGAAACTGCTGCAAAATTGGGTACCTTCTCAACACATCTGCATCCTCAACCTCCTTTCCCTTATCACTAAAAATGTGTACTGAAAATAACATACACCCTTTCCTGCATCTACGCTTTGCTTGCATAGTTGTCACCATCCTAACTAATGTGGCTTTCTTCTTACCATGCAATATTCTTGGTTCCCCATTGTCATCAACACACTCAATGGATTTTTCATAATAGTCTACCTTGGTTCTATGAAGATACAACCAATCCATGCCCAGCAACATATTGTATGATCCCAACGGTAATACATTCAAATGTGTTTTTGTAGGCATACCATTCAAAGCAAATGCACAATCTCTTACCCAATGATGAACTCTCTTCTTCGTACATGTAGCCAACTACACTAACCAAGATTCTGCAACAATTCCTTACTCAAACCACACTTATCCACCAAGTTAGGACTAACATAGCTATAATTAGATCCTGGGTCAATCAAAATAGAAATAACTTGACCACAAAGCTTATCGTCCAACTCAATGATAAATGCCTAGTGTTTTGCCTGTTTGTTGTCCATTGTTGCATAGATACGAGGAATGCTCTGCCCAACATCCCCAATAGTATGTGCCTCCTGCGCACTATATATCTGAGGCCTACTACCTTGATTCTGTGCAAAATCTCTATGAAGGTGTTTCTTGCCACATGTACAACACTCCAGTGGACCAATACCAACACCTCTATGTTGCTGCTACGACTCATGTCCCTATCTAGCTGCATTAAATCTCTTTTACGGTGCCACATTCTCTTTCTCATCTGCATGTTGAGGCCTTGTCCTCTTAGGCTACCATTTACCTTTACCTTTGTCTTTTTTGTTCCATCCTTGCTGAGATTCATTCTTACGCTTTGATTTTTCATAGCAATGCTTTAGTTTCCCAATAACTTCCTTAAGTGACCGAGGCTCATCATACTCAATCCGATCTCTAAATGCTAATGGAAAACCATTGATAAATCCCTGAACTTTAGCCTTCTCATCAGTAAGATACGGTACATACCTCAATAGTTCCAGAAACTTGTTCGTGTACTCTTCATCTTTCATTGATCCCATCTTTAGCTCATAGAATTCTTTGGCCTTACTGTTATAGTACCTCTCTGACAAGTAATTCTTCCTGAAAATCCTCTTAAACTCTCGCCAACTCAAGTCATATGTCTTGATTTCTTTGAAATGCTTAACTTCTTCCCACCAAATTTTTGCTTTACCTTTCAAGCTGAAGATCGCTACTCTGGCCTTCATGTTATCTGTGTAATCATGAAACTCAAAGAATTTGTTCATCCCAAGTATCCAAGCCTCTGCGTCTTCCGTCTTCTTCACATCTCCATCAAACGTAGGTGGCTTCACTTTATTAAACTCATCTGGAAATTATCCCATATCATTCTTCCTGTAAGGATGATAGCGATGACGATCATGATGTCTATCATAACCATAACTAAAATAGTACCTATGCTCATCACCCCTCCTGTCTTGAGTGTCCAACAACCTGCCATCTCTCACCGTATCAGATCTATCCGACCTATGTCTACCAGGAGACCTACTTCCATATGCCCCATTAGTTCTATCCTCATGTCCATGGCTGATCTGAAGTGGCCCTTGTCGCTGCAAGCCTGGCAAACTCTAGAGGAGCATAGCATTAACCTCTACTTGTTTCTCTTGTGCCCGTATGATTTGGTCATTATCTGCCTTACAACTCCTTATCTCTTCCTTCAAGCTTCTCAATGTGTCTACCAAATTAGTAAAGTGCCCCACACCACACTGCCCATCTGATTCATAGGCATATTCTATTTAGTCTACCACCTTGCTAGCCATTTGATCTCTTTCTTGCAATGCATAATATGTCAAATAAACCAAATCACAATAAATCAATGTACATTAGTATAATTTTGGGAGGATACCTCGTCTGTAAGATCATCAAATCAGTGTGATACATGTATAACATAATCATAGCAACATATAGACATATAACAATTAAGTGCATTAATGCATAAACATCATTCTAGCTAGGGTCTAGTCATCAATGCAAGGCCATATCAAAAATGCATGTTATGACCTCATGCATGACAACAACAATTACTCCATTGTACACATTGCCACATGTAACCATCAACATGAATAAGGAATTCCAAATCAACTACACATATGCATAGACACATGTAGTCGAGCATAAGTGATCAATTCTTGTAACCATCCTACAAGACTGATACATGTAATGAAAACATTCAAGAATGAACCTGACATACAAGGATGTAGTCAAGCGACATATAATCAACATGTAAGCGACATATAACCATGTGTAACCAGTCATATACTCATAATGATGCATTCCACAAACTCAACATCAAATTCTCCATGACAACCTTACTTCAACCATAATCAATCATCCAACAAATGTAACAAGCACATGGAATGCAAGTGTAAGAGACACACATGCAACTTACATGCATGCATGACCAACAAACACCGACCCTCTAGTGCGAAGGATGAACCATGCTCTGATGCCACTCTGTAACAACCTCCTCCCACATCTACCCAAGTAACCATGCCAACCAGGTAAACATGCGACGAGAGGCTACTATGATTGGATTCAACCTCCTGTGTGACCTTAAGGAAGTGGAATCGACGGAAAATATCAACCAACCTATCCACATCAGCAATAGAACCTTCAAGAGACATTTCATCCACTTAGACATCTTGTCCCTGGGTCCCCACTGATGTTCTAGACATCTTAAGCCTCAATTGCTCTCTTGTTATAGGCATGAGAGCGTCCAGAAACCCAAATTTTCTCTCACAGGCTTCCTTGCCAACATCTAGAGACCCAATTTTCCGGTGTTATGCCAGCGACCCCGGGATTTGAGCCACTTTTTCAGGCCCACAGCCAAGGTCATTGCCTAGAATGGAATGATAGCTTAAGATTATTCAAACAGGGAAACAATAATGCAAAAGAAATAAGTTAAACAAGACCTTAATCAGACCCCTAGTAGCCATGCCAGGCATTTTGTCAAACATATCATCAACATCTAACCTACAAGTGTAAACGACAGAATTAAGTGTAGGGATCCCATACTTATATAAGAATCACTATGAACCATTGTTCCCTCATGTCATTTGATTCATTATCATTTATTAGGCCATAGATACATTATCCATTCATTTACAAGTAAAAACATGCTGAGAGCCATACATAGTTGTTGTCATAAAACATACATATAACTAGCATAATAGGGACAGAAGTATCATAAGCATATCATTCATAAAATCCACATACACATTAGTACATTTACATATGAAAATAAAGGGAATGAATATCTCATTAATGAATGCAATAAACCAACCGAAGATGGGACTACCACATTCCACGCGACCATAGAATGGCTGAGCCAAATCTCTCTTTAGTCATTCATTTCCATGCCATATTCCAAGCATGAATGTAGGACTCAAACCAAAGAACCAAACAGGGCATACCTAGGCTAAATCACCTCACCCTCATCAATAGAAATCAAACTTTACCATAATCCATACTGGATCACTAGGCCAACACAATGAACACATCATAATAGGATTTACCATTATCTCCACCCGATCACTAGGCCAAACAAGCGTGGATGCCACCGGATTACTCCACCTACATAGTGAGGAATTTTCATGTCTCCTAGTCTCTCAGGCTTTATCGCAATCCAAACCTGAATCACTAAGCCCTAAACCGAGACCCACTCTCCAAGATTTACCGCATATCCCAAACTCGGGATTACTAGGCCCAACGGAGAGAAAACCACCCCTTGGATTTACCTTATATCCTACCATTCACCGATAAGGATTCCTAGGCCCACCGAGGCAACACAATCTTGGCTGTACCACAACCCACAATCTGGCTTAGGGTCCACTAGGCCAGTGATTTTGCCATGATCTACAGTCCGGTTTAGGGACCACTGGGCCATGTGCTCTATCATTCGAAGATCCACCCCACTTAGCTTTGAATTCATCTAGCAATCCAACTCAACCAAAACATGAGAACCCCATCACACCATGGATATCTGGAAATGGCAAGGCTAGGCTAAAAACACGGTTACACCCAGCAAAACCCATGCCACAATAACAAACAATCACATGCAATACCATGCATGCTGAATCGAGCAAGGAAAATACACATGCAAATCGATAATTGCAAAGAACCATGTTGTAGCTGCTTGATCCTGCCTTTCCCTGCTTGATCTTTGCTTCATCTTGCCTTCTTTGCCTTTCTTTCTCCAATGCCAAAATGCTCCAAGAAAACTCTAAGTGTCCAAGAGTGAGAGAGAGGGAGAGAATAATGAGAGAGCTCCAAAACTCAACTGACAAAAGGTTACCAACTGGTCCTCATAAGCCTTTTTATGAATGAGGCCTCTATTTTCTTCATTTTCCATTATTTTAATTCAATTTCCTCCTCACATACAACCTATGACCTTTCACCTCTTGTTTCTCCTAATTTCCATTATTTTCATAAATTAATGTGCCAAAAATGCCATTTTGCCTTTCCAAAGCCTTAACCATTGCCTTTGCCAATTTCCTTAGCCATAATAAACCAAATGAACACCACCTAAGATGTCTTGCCCATCATTCAACTTTGAGTAAGTGTCCCATCAACCATGGTTATTATTTTTTCCTTTATTAACTTTTATTACATGGAATTTTCACAAGGGATGTTACATAAATCAAGTATGAAGTCATGAAAAACCTCTTTGATTTGTCAAAATTTCCCAACTAGTAGGAATCTCAATAGGAAGTGAACCCAACTAAATATGACTTCCTCTTCAACCAGATATTGAAGAATGCATAGGACATATTTGGGAACTTAGGCAATAGAATCCTATCCAAGAATTCTTGCAACAAGCCATGCAAACTCTTTATAGGGGTCATCTAATGAACTTACTTGTAGTTGTGCAAATTTCATTAATTCTATAATTGACTCTTTTAGGAATCACTTCAGGAGTTGGACTCCCCCATTAATGTCATTCAAAAAAGCATTAGCTTCATAAATTTTGAATCCTTTATTTGAGGTAAGGAGTCGCAACATATTTCTAAAGAGGCTGGTTGTAAGTTGGAGTAGATTCCTTCCAACTTATTCGAGATGGATCACCCTCTTTGTCTTGTCAATTTTAGTTGCACACTAGGAGAAATTATTTTTAAAATAAAAATCTTCAGTCATGCAACCTTCCTTGGAAGCTCCAAAAACCCAAACTTTATTTCAGTTCTTCCTTTCTTTTGGAAAGTTGGAGTACCATCTATATGTTTTTTTTTTTTTTTAACACAGTTGAGTATTGGTTTTTCTATTCAAAAAAAGAGAAAGGAGTGAGCTCCCATTACATGTTTTTTGGAACCAACCAGACTAAGAGGGAAGGCAAAGAGAGTGCCATCCCAATCAGCTAAGGAGTTGAGTTCATAAGTTCCTAATTTTCCAACTACTGACTGCTTGTATATTCTTACAAATTGTTGCAAAAAAACTTGACATCTACAATTCATATAAACTAAATAGATAGAACTTGAGATGTAGTGACTGATACAAAGTAAAAACTACAGAAAGATCCTATTTTTGATTTACAGAGGGTTCTTCTTTTGGTTTATTATTACTGCTTTGGTCCCCAGAATTTTCTCCAATATTGTTGGTGAGTATTCCTTTCACAAATGTGATTGATTCCTCTAGATGTGCACACTAATTGTTAAGAGCTTCAATTTTTGAGTTCTGACTGACGATTCTTCCCATTATAAAGGTGTTTTTTGACTTTGACTAATATCGAATTTCTCTGACTGTTTCTCTCAACTGGTGGTGGGCCCCAGTATTGTAGCAATAATGCTACAACTCCTGGAACTCCCTTCTTTAATTTTATCAACCCGGTAGTTCGTAACAAACTTGGAAACGACAGTGCTGTATGCACAAGTACTAGCTCTTGCGGCAGCTGTCACTTGGTAAGCTGGCACAAGTCTGCTAGGAGCTTAAGCCAACTTCTATGAGCTCTTAGAAGAAGCTTTTTAATTGATGGATGAAAGCTAACTCAAAGGAAGCTAATCTACTTGCGGAAAGAAACTGAAAGCCAAACAGAAACGCAAACCCTAGCAAACCCTAATTCTACCAGCTAGTCCTACTGACGCAAAGGAGAGCATGCAAACTACTGAAAGAGATGCCATTACTTCTATGAAGGTAAAATACATGTGTCTAGACTACCTCTATCTGAAGAAAACATCTTTTTGTATTTTTGTTCAAGTTGTTGGAATTATCATGCATGTGCTTCTAACTGGCTTTTTACTGTGCAGGGGTAGATCAAGGGGAGAAATGCTTGGGAAAGGTTTGGAAGGTTCAGAGAGGGTCTAAGGGGTCCCTAACACCCTTCCAGAGAGTTTCACAAAGTTTGGTTGCCAAGAAACCGCGTTTATGAGCTTCTACAGGAAGTCTGCAGGGGTTCTACAGGATGTTCGGGGATTTCTACAGGATGTTCTGTAATTTTTATACAGGATGTTTAGTAATGGAATTTTGGAGCATGGATGGAGGGAAAAAGGTGGAGGAATGAGTATGGAGGTGAAATAGGGGTGTAGGGGAGTTCAAGACTTGGAGGATGGAGTTGAGGAGAAGGTGTAGATGGCTGGACTTGTTCCAAGAAGGTTGGAATAATGCTGCACAAAATGTAGGGTTATGAGGGCAATGTGGCAACGTGAGGCAACAAACCAAGTTGGGAGATGGAGAAGATGGGTTTGAGGGAGTCTGGGCAGATTGAAAAGTGGTATAGGTGCTCTGCAATTTGTGTTTCCAACTGAACCAACAAAGACATGCAAGAAAACAAAGATCTAGCTATGCTACCCTAATATGATCTGGCTAACAGTAACGAGAATGGACAGCAGCTTTATTTGCAAGGAAACCATGTACATTAACTATGAAATGAAGCATTCAAAGATCTGAACATGTAACCAACCTCTGCAAATGAAAACAACACACTAAGGATTGCATGGTAAAGCAAACTAGTGTTTTTGTTTGGGACAGCACGGTTATTCCAACTCCAACCCCTGATCCAATAAGGAAGAGGTGAAACCAAAAGTGTTTGCTGACCCTTTTTTGGAGCCTTTTTCTTGTTATTATCCTACCAATCTATTCCAAACATGAGAAGCTACTTTAACCATCAAAAGAAATCTAAATAACAAAGCAAGATTTAAATATAAATAGCAGATTTTATTCTAAGAATGCAACAAAAACACATAAAGATAAACAAAGGAGGTACTGGGCGCTTGAGATGGGCCCAACCCCAAGAGCTATAGCCTCCTAAGAGAGATTTAGAGCTGGTGCAAAGCTGGATTCATCTTTATTGAGCAAGAAAAGAAGAGTTACATCAAAACTGTCCACAAGGAGAACTTGAAAATGAGCTGAAAGCAAAGCTAATCTATTGCCTAAAAATCGAAATACAAACTAGCTAACTTCTGCCTACAAAATGACTAACCATTGGCTACAAAATGACTAACCACTAGCTAACCAAAATGACTAACTGAAATGAGGCCCTAAGCCCTCTTATTTATACAAAATGAGGACCCCAACAACCCTCCTAAACTTTAGGGACTCAGCTACCCAAAACTTGTAGTTAACATCAGTCCTACTTGACTTGCTTGGCTGCCCTTGTGCTAATTGATTTGGTGGCCCTTGAACTCCGAGCTGATGGTGGAGAATTCGAGGTAAGGGCCCATAAATGAAGGGAACACCTTCCTAAAAATACTCTCCACGAATTTGGCTGCCAAGTGCTCATTTCAACCATTGACTTTGTCTCCAAATTGACCAAAAAGGCTACACAAAGCACACATTAGACTTGTTGGCATAATGACTAACCCAATTCACTCTATTAGCATAAATATAATAAAAAAACATGCAATAAACTAATGAGAATGGCGGATTAAGTCGAATTAGGAGGTTGAATGAGCCCAAATAATTATCCATTTTTGGGGCTCATCAACTGGTCAATCATAAAATTGTTGGTTCTACAGTATACACATTTTTCATCCTTGTAAGCTTTATCCAAAGGATCCATGTTCCCTTTGTAGCGAAGGAAGATCTTTACGTTGTTTTGGCTGTAGATGTGAAGAAAGAGGCTCCTCGACAAGGAAGGGAGTGTTGCAACAAGAGAGAGCAGAGGAAGAAAGGACTATAATGAGATGCAACCTTTTAGCAGTAACGCCAACTTGAACAGAGATCCTGAATGACTGCAACGCTCAAGGGAGCTTGAAATAGAGGATGCAACCTGCCTTAGACAATTAGAGGGATAAGAGGCACGATGTGATCGGGAGTTTGGTTGACTGAGCGAATGAAAGAATGATAAGAAAAAGAGGAGATTGAGCTGGGGGGAGAAGAAATGCGGAGGGATAGATTGAGATGAGCTGCGAAGATGGGAGGAGATAAATAGGAGAGAAAGAGGGGAGGAGGAAGAAAGAGAGAGAAGGACGAAGGGGAGTCATGAGGAGAATGAGGGGGACTGTTTGGTCAATTTAGTGAAGTCTAAATTGCAACTTTTAAATGTCAACCCGGGGCTCGTAAGCTGATGAAGTGAGGTGTACTATCTGTACTTAGATAACCGTTTTCTAGTCTTTTGTCGTTTTTAGTTTTTTAGTTTGTTTTCAAATGTATCTTTCCTACTGTGATGTGATGGGAATGTAATAAAACAAGTGAAATGTGGATGATTGTGGTGATCTCTAAATGATTTCTCAGAACTTAAAGAGTATTCTACAAGAAAGCTTGAACAACAATTGCAATAAAATCAACTATTAAAGGAAAATAAAGACATCAAATAAAAGACTAATGACATCGGCCCAGTATCTCTGCTGCTGAATAAAAATGAAAATGAAATCTATATTAAATCCAACTAAAAGTAAGAACAACTATCTCACACTATTTCAACTCTTCAACTTAATCTTCTCTATGAAAAGATACCATGAAATGTTAAGCAATGTGAAATCTAAATGAAACTACATCAAAGACTAGTCACAATACTTTAACTTTCTCTTAACCTTTTGCCTTCCAGCTGAATTTATCATGTAAGAAACAGTTATGAATAAGTCAAGTAATGTGAGTTCTAAAGCAACTAAATCAAGCTATACTAATTGATATTTTGGCTCCCAATAAAGTTATTTGATTATGGAAAAGGAACCATCAATAGATGAACAACTTGATGTCTAAGAGCAGAAAGTAAATGTGCAAGTTAAAGAAATGACAGTAAGGAAAATCAAAGCTGCAAAACAATGAAGGTCAGCAACATAGACAAGATGATCACGCATGCCACTAGTTATAAAAAGAAAAGAAGAAAAACTGTCCCGGGCTTGCCTAAGAAACCTGCATAACACACTGATCAGTCATGAACATAAAAGTGCAGAAATGTAAATCAACAGAAATCAAAGTTTATGTACAGCTAATATACATGTTGAAAACGCAGCAATTTAAAAGACATCTGTACAGCTAATATACATGAAACAAGAAAAGAAATGCAGGAAATTAAAGTTACTGTACAGGACTTCAGCAAACAGGGGCCCTCTGCCTACTTCAGCCAGTTCAAAGAACAGTTATACGCTTAAATGCAAAATAGTCTTCTCATGTATTGACAGCAAATGTAAAGTACAGTGGGGAGTTCAAAATTACATACAAAATGATTACATAAACGACTAACTCTCCAGCGTTCAAGGACGCTTTATTTATAAGGAGAAAAGCAAACTACTTTAACGAAATCTATGCTATTCAACCAGTTGTTTAAAACACGTGAATCCTCTGCGTCCTCGGATCTAGGTAACTGTCATCGTGTTCATTCAATCCGGGGAATATGGCTGTTGGATTCGTGCTTCTAGATTGTCTCCGTGGCTGAGGATGATGCCACCTAGCTTCACGTGCCCAAAAACAGAGCAACGCAGAGCCGTGCCACCGCTGAACACTTCTGTTGACCGGTATTTGCCTCCTCATTGACCGCGGGCTTTTATGGTTGTTCTGGGTGATCTGGAGGGACACGTACCATGTCCTAGACCCCTGGAACTTGCCCATGTGGCTCATCTTCTCGGAGGACACCTGTAACATATCGTTTAATAAAACAGCTGCGGAATCCTGTGTTGGCTGCAGAAACCTGGATTAGCTGCGGAAACCTGTGTTGGCTGCGGAAACGCAGCACACTGAACCAAAATTCTAAACCAAACAACAGTCACTTAGCATAGTTAGAAAATCATGTAAAAAGTCCTAAAATACAATGATTTAATCAACTTTGAGGATGAAATGAGTGGGAAAAGGAGGAAATGGATGGGAAAAGAAGACTGAGAGGGTGTGTAAGGAGGTACAGGTTCAAGGCTCTACATACCCCCACTGTGAAGGTGTTGCATGTCCACATGCAACCAAAACTTAGTTCTTTTCCTCAATCCATGTGCTCTGATGCCTCTGCAATAACATCCAACCTCCTTATCTTTCTCCTTGATGCCAAAATGGTCCTTGGTTTCTTGACTAGACACCTGAACTTCAAATTAATCAATGCCCTGCTCAGTTTCTTGCACTTTTTCTTCAATTTTCTATTCTTCTTCTGCCACAGTCCTAAGTGAAGCATGGTATTGTCATGGACAATCTTGTCCACTTTACTTTGCTCTTTTAATGCTTAATTTTCTTGTTTAATGTGCCTGTTTAGGACTTCTAGCTCAAACACTTCCTGTTTTAAAGATTGCACTTGTGCATCAAGTGGCAAGGTAGTGCTTGGTTCTGCAACTGATCGTTCCAAGGACTCTAAGTAGTTATATGCTTCTTGTTGGGTGGAGTCTACCTCAGGTGTTTGTCTCGGCCTGAACTCAAATTCTTGAAAAGGAGGACTGTTTTCTCTTTCCAGCTGAAAAGGACTTTCCTCACGTGGAGGACTTGCCTCAATGTCTTGCTGAGCTGGACCTTTTTCAGGTGTTCCTTCACCTAAATCAATAAAGTGTGATTGTTTTTCTTGGGTCACTTTCTTTCCTTTGAGCCTACTGCTCCTCCTCACATGTGGACTAGTGCTCTCTTTCTGGACACTCTGTTTTTCTTTTTGTTTCTTTGTTGAGGCAGCAGTTTGGAGATGTGCTAACCTTTCGGCCAAAGTTTGAGATTCTTCTTCTACAGATGGTTCAGGGGATGGATATGTCTCTTGAATAGTTGCTTTACCTTTGTCCTTTTTCTGCTTTTTATTTCTAGTTCCCTCTTCTTCTTCCTCATGAACAGTTTCCTGAGTGTCTACTGTAGGAAGGTCTTGGGCTGTAACATTTCTTTCTCTCCTCCTACTTCTTTTTGGGATTTTTGGGGAACTACTGGCAGAGGCTTCAGTCACTTCTTGGAAGTGATTTTTGATCAAAAACTTTTCCCAAGTATCGTTATTGTTTTTCAATTGATCCTCAATGAGAATTCTAATGAGCCCGTGATGATAAAGGTGGGATTCAATATGGCCTACATGTTTCTGAACAGCAGAGCTCATTTTCTTTAGACTTGCTAGCAGAAAGTAAGGTAAATTAAGGGCACGGCCTTCCATAAAATTCATCATAATCCTTGCATGATACATATACATGGTGCCAAAGCGACCTTCGCATGTAATAAACTTCTGAACAAGTAATAACAGCGCAGACCATTCCTCTTTGATTACATGCACAGGAATTCCCTTAGTAAATATAGAAGTATCCATACCTGTGTTTTTGAGCATGACTTTCCATCCTTGATCATCCAGGCCTCTATTTTTAAACCATCTATCTCCCTGTTGTGGTAAACTGGTTGCTGCTGCTATTGTATCCTCTGTTATTATGAATTTCAAGTCCCCTACTTCCACTACGTGTCCATTGAAGGACCGAGCAAAAGCTTTAGTGACTTCCTTATTATAACCTCTGAACTTTTGAATAAACTTCAGCCACTTTGCTTTCTTCAATGACTCCTTCGTCTGCGGATACCCCTCCAGGTATTTTGGGCCCTCAGGTTCGGCTCTGAGTAACTTTCCCATTCTCGGCTTTTAACCTCAGCTGAAAATTTTACTGTGTGTGGACGTTCAAGGGAAAAACGAACTGATTACAGGATTCTTGAGGTAAGTGGAGTGGCCATAGTCGAAATGCAAAGCGTATGCAGTGACTGTAATCAAGGTTTAGAGCAAAGCTATGGAGGTTGCAACGGAAATGGAGGGCAGAGAATGGTATGAGCACGAGGTAAACAACAGTCACGGGTTTAGCATCAAATGCATGCGGAAGTGGAGTGATAAATGGGCAGTATAAGGCTGAGTCCTTTCGAATCGGTCGGCTTACGCCACGTTTCAACATTGGCTACGGAAGTTATGGTGGAGGAGAGCCGTAGTACAGTAGGTCACTTCTTCTACGTACGGCCAATAAATGAAAGAGCAACCCCATTTCGAGTTTGAATTAATAGTGATTATGGACCCGTTAGAAAGGAATGAGGTGGATGGATTATCATTGTGGAAGAGGAGTGATATGGATCTTGCCGTATCAAATCATTGTATTTAGTGGAATTTCCATGATCTAATAACTATGCATACAATGACATTAAATTGTTATTTGGTAGAGATTTTGATCATACCTTTGGAAGTTTGCCATTTGTTGATTAAGGCTTCTGACCCATTATTGCTTTTTGATCTTGCAGGTGCCTCATATCTTTGTTGCCTTTGGTGATGATGATGCTAACCTTTGACTGTGATTTTCTTTTGAAAACAGAGTGCTGCTGTAGAGACAGAGTGATGCTGGCTGCGGAATCATTTCGAGCTGCGGAAACTGGTGCGAGCTGCGGAAACGGTTCCCAGCTGCGGAAACTGAGACAACACCCCTTTAACTGCACAAATTTAGTTAGAAAAAGGACTAACTGAATGAAATAGTCCTAAGAAGGACTTTTATTAATGGGATGGAATGAAATGGAAATGGAATGGAGTGAAGTGGAATGGAGATGAAGATGAGATGGAGGTGAAGATGGAAATGACAAGTGAGGTGGAGTGAAGATGGAAAGGAAGAGAGATTTTTTTTTTTGGAAAATATAAAGTGTCAGGTGTCCCTGATTTTCACTCTACATTTTCTGTATAAGACTGTCAATCTATGATTGGTTTTCAGGCTTATACAAAAGATTTTTTCTTTTCTTTTTTTTTTCTTTTCTTTTTTTCTTTTCTTTTTTTTTTTCAACTGAAAGAAACAAAGATTAGGCTGATGGAGGAGAAGAATTCTTCTCCACCAGCCTCATTGCAGAATTTTCTTGAAATATTTTGACAAAATCCTCTTTTGAGAGTGGCTTATGATAAATTTTCAATCGATGGCCATTCACAATGAGAGGAGTTTGAAACTCATCAATAGTCTTGACTCGAACTGCTCCATTGCTAAAGACTTCATCAATCTCATATGGTCCAAGCCAATGAGTCTGAAATTTCCCTTTGAAGTCTTTAAACTTGGAATCAAACAGTAACGCCCAATCTCCCTTTTGAAACTTTTTCTCTTTGATATATCTGTCATGCCACTTAGTTCTTTTGTGTTGAACTAGATCAGTCCTTAAAATTGCATCTTGTCTTATTTCATCTAGCTCATTCAGCTGCTCCATTCTGTGCTTTTGGGCTTCTGATAGATTCATCCCCAACTGAACTGCCATCTTGAAGGTTTTGACTTGAAACTCAATGGGGAGCAAGACTTCTTTCCCATAAACAAGTTCATAGGGAGAATGTCATGTTGTGTTCCTCCATGTAGTTCTATAGGCCCATAAGGCTTCAGGAAGCCTTTCTGCCCAATCTCTTCTGTGAAGATGAATAGTCTTGGTGATGATGCTCTCAAGAACTTTGTTTGTGGATTCCACTTGACCATTTGCTTGCGGATGGTATGGAGTAGATTTTCTGTGCTTGATTTTGTATTCCTCCATCAGCTTCTCCATCAAGTTAGATGTAAATTGACTTCCCTGATTTGTCACAATTTCTCTTGGGACACCAAAACGAGTAAAAATATCCTCAAAAAGAAATTGAACAACTGAATTTTCAGTGGCAGAAGGCAATGCCTTGGCTTCTACCCATTTAGTAACATAATCAGTGCAAACCAATATATACTTCTTTTATCTAGATGGTGGATTAATAGGTCCAATGAAATCTAAAACCCATTTTTCAAAGGGTTCGATGAGTACCTGTGGCTGTAATGGCATTTCATTTGAAAGAGTTGGTCTCCCAATTCTTTGGCAGCTGTCACACCTTCTAACATATTGTTTTGCATCTTTGAAGAGAGAAGGCCAATAATATCCTAAAGAAAGGATTTTATAGGCAGTCCTCTTGTCAGCAAAATGTCCACCGCACGGTTCATCATGACATGCCTTAAGGATGTCAAGCATTTCATCCTCCCGAACACATCTTCTGATCACACAATCTAGCCCTGTTTTGAACAATTCATTAGAAATCCATGAATACTTTGAACTCTCCTGAATGATTTTCCTTTTCTCATTAGGAAATAAGTGTGGAGGTAGCTTCCCTGTAACCAAATAGTTAGCAATATTTGCATACCAAGGAGTTTTAGTAGTTACTGCAAACAAATATTCATCTGGAAACTTATCCTCCACAAGAGAATCTTCGTTAGTATTTTGGATTCTAGACAAGAAATCAGCTACTGTATTTTGTTTTCCTGGTCTATCTAACACAGTAATATTGAATTCTTGTAAAAGTAAAATCCATCTTGTAACTCTGCCATTAGTAACAGGTTTGTTCATGAGATATCTAATTGCAGAATGATCAGTATGGACAAAAGTTTCATAGCCAGTTATGTAATGTCTAAACTTGTTAATTGCATGCACAACAGCTAAGAACTCTTTTTCAGTCACAGTATAATTTAACTCAGTGGGAGTCAAATTTTTACTGGTGTAGTAAATGGCATAAGGAACTAAATCCTTTTGACCCAACACAGCTCCTAGAGCTGTATCTGAAGCATCTGTAGAAATATGGAAAGGAAGTTTTCAATTTGGCCCTCTCAAAATGGGTGCTTCAGAAATTCTTGTTTTTAAAGTTTCAAATGCAGACTGACAGTCAGGATCCCAATTGAATTCACAATCTTTTGTAAGTAATTTGAAGAGCGGAGATGCTATCTTGGTGAAGTTTTCAATAAATCTTCTATAATATCCAGTAAATCCAAGAAAAATTCTAACATCTTTTTGACAATTTGGAATAGGTAACTTGGAGATGACTTCAACTTTTGATCTATCAACTTTAATTCCATCTCCTGAAATATGATGTCCTAAAACAATCCCTTCAGTAAACATCATAAAACATTTTTCATGACTTAATGAAAGATTTGTTTCTTTACATCTTATAAGGACTTTTTCCAAATTTTCTAATGCCTCTTCAAATGAATTACCATAGACTGTAAAATCATCCATATAGACCTCTACACAATCACGAATTAGATCAGAAAAGATTCCTAGTACTTCCCATTGAAATGTTGCGGGTGCATTACATAATCCAAAAGGAAGTACTCGGTAAGCAAAAGTTCCCCATGGACAGGTAAATGTGGTCTTGTCCTGATCTTCAGGTGCTACCTGAATTTGATTGTAACCACTAAAACCATCCAAAAATGAGAAATACTTTTTGCCTGCTAAAGTATCTAATACTTGATCAATAAAGGGCAAAGGAAAGTGATCCTTCAAAGTTGCCTTGTTCAATTCCCTGTAATCAATGCAAACCCTCCATTTACCATTCTTTTTAGGTACTATAACCAAAGGGGAAACCCACCGGCTATCTGAAATGGGGTAAATGAAGTTTACATTAAGTAACTTTTGGAGCTCTTCTTTCACTATCTCCCTAAGGTTTGGATTCATCCTTCTTTGAGGTTGTCCGATTGGTCTACTGTTTTCCTCAATGTAGATGTGATGAATGCAAGTCTTAGGATCAATACCTTTCATATCAGTATACTCCCATGCAAATGCAGTAGAATGTTTTTGCAAGATTTTGGTTAGCTCCCCCTATTGTGATTTTTCCAAGTTTCTGTTGATATTCAATGTTTTCCCTGGAAAAATCTCAATGGCAGAACTACCAAAATCTTCCATAGAGAAAAGAGACATTTGTCTAGATGATAGACACTCAATGTCAGAATCCAAATGAAATTGTGTGTGGTCATATTCTGAAGATGGTTCAAAATTTTCTAATGTGTTCAGAATTTGACTATCTTCACTAATCTCAGAAATGGTAAAGACAGGTTGTATAGTATCTTCATCATCAACCCACTCATTATCTCCTATTCCTGTAATTGCTTTTGCTGGAGGATACAGATTGAACTTCTTTGTCGAATTACCATCAGAAATATACATATCCCCAGACCTACAACTTATGAAAGCATCAGTTGTGGCTATGCCAAGGTCTTCCTAAAATAAGAGGATGTCCTCCTAGATTACTCTTGGGAGTTAAAATCATGAAATCCACTGGATATTCCCAAGAGTCTAGGGAGACTGGAATGTCTTCTAATACACCATCTGGTTTAATAATTGATCGATCTGCCAATTGCAATAAGGTAGGTGTAAAAAGAAGATTAGGAAGTTTTAGATGTTCCATAGTCTGTCTACTCATGATGTTGATAGCAGCCCCTAAATCAATCAAAGTATTTGGTATTTCTACCCCATTGATATGTGTTTTGACAATTGGACTACCGGGGTCTACATATTTCTGCATAGTAATTTTTCCCATCATGATATCTGCAATTTTCCCTACCAGGTGAATCCTTCTGGTATCTCTTGGTTTCCTTCAAGGTCTTTTAAGACTCAACTCCTTTATTGTTTTTGCTAGAATAGGAATCTCTTTAATGGCTTGTAACAAGGGAATCTTGATACAGACATTCTTCAATTCATCTAGAAAATTATAGTCAGGCAACCAAATTTGTTTTTCCACTCCTTTGTCAATTTGTAATCTTTCAGGAAAAGGAGGTGTGGATAAAGATGCAGGTTGCTCAACTATAGGAGTTGTGGGGGTTAATTCTTTTTCTTTTTCTTTTTGAGTGTTTGGGTTTTGAAGAGATGCTTCAGAACCCTTATTGGCTTCAAGAGACTCTTCCTCAAAAATGCTTTGCTTTTGAGCATTTATAGAAGGTTTATCTAGGACTCTACCTGATATGAGTTGTACTTCATTGAGAGGAACAATCATATAGGTAGGAAATTGTTTACCTTCCATCATGTAAGCATTTTGAGGGTTTTTATTATTGGGGTTTGGCAATGGCTGAGAAGGAAGTTGATTTGACTTCTGTTGAAATGGAAGCAAGAGTTGAGAATTTGGGTTCTGTTGAGAACGTTGTTGTTGTTGTGGAAATGGCAATGATAGTTGTGGATTTTGATTTGGAAGTTGTGGAGCTTGTTGGTTTTGAAAAGATGGAGGATATTGGTAAAATTGAGCAAATCTCCCATAAGGATTTTGCATACCTTGTACCCATGATTGAAAAGGATTTTGAGGTTGGGACCAAGGTTGTTGCCAAGGATTCCAATTTGGTGGGGGTTGAAAATTCATAGAGTTGCTAAACCCTTGATTTTGTTGCCCCTGCCAAGGTCTCCTTGCAACAAAACAGAGAGACTCGATTGTATTTGGATCTTCTTGAAAGACAGCTTTGAGCCCAGGAATTGAAGGACAATCCTTGGTCTCATGATTATCTGAACAAATTACACATGTTTCTACAACTTTTGCATCCAAGGGACATTCCCTTAGAGCATGTTTCTTCCTACACTTTGGGCAAAAGATGGCCAAAGCCTCAGCTTCTGCTTTCTGTTTATTATGAATCTTAAGGGTGTCTAGTTGCTCACTAAGACTCCCTAAGATATCAGTTTTGAATTCATCAAGCATGTTGCCAATCTCAGCCCTACTTACCGATCCAGTTGCAGATTTATTTGCTCTGATGAGAGAAGGATCTCTAGGCCCTTTTAGAGTTTTAGATTTCCCCCTTGAGAGATGGACACATAGCTCTGCTATATCATTGAGTGAAAGTTGAGATATATCTCCCTTCCCCATCATGTTCAAAATATCTATCCATTCATCTCTAATGGCTTTTAATAGAAGGGCTTTCAAGGTCTCCTCATCCAAGTTACTCATTTTTGCTCTTTTCAGGTTGTATTGAAATCTTTCAAGTAACTCCTCCAATTTTTCATCTTCTTTTTTCACCATTTTGAATACCTCATCCTTGTGATTGGTGGGCATACAATAGTCCAGGTACCTATCCAAAAATGTTTGTTTCATATCATTCCAAGACCTAATGGATTGAGTGAGTAATCCCATAAACCATTTCAAGGCTGCCCCTTTCAATGTTGAAGGAAACAATTTGAGTTTTTGAGAGTCTTCCATATAATCATAAGTTCGACACACGACTTCAAACTCAAATAGAAATGTTTCAGGGTCCTCATTTCTTAACCCATGGAAGTTTGGGAGGACAGATGGTGAGATGTTTTTCATTGTGGCTCGGGAGTCCTCATCGACTATAGGAAATCCAAATGAGTTGTCTCCATCCCTATTTCCCCCAATGTTACCTCTACCTCCTCCATTGTTTCCTCCTCCTCCTCCTCTACCTCTACCTCTACCAAATCCAGTTGCTCCTTCCTCTGTCATAGTAGTTTCCCTAGAGACTTCAGAGTCTTCTGGTTCTTCTACAAAGGGTGAACGAGAAGAAATTTCTCCCTCTTCTTCAGATGATTCTACTTCTTCTATTACAATTTGTCTCTCTGTAGAAGGAAGGAAAGGATCTCTTTCTAGTTCAGATTCGATGGAAGGTGTGGGAGAGTCGACTCCTGCCTCTTGAATTCCAGGAATCCTAGGGCTAGGAGTGTAAGTTGGAGATGATGGAGGTGTCTCTTGTCTATTCCTTGAAGTAGATGGAGTTGTAAAAATCGAACTTTTGGCTCTAGCTAAAAACCTTCCCCTAGAATCTCTTGCTCTATGCATGCCATTTTTTATTTTTCTTCAAGTCGGGGTAATAATTCTCTTTCTGATCTTCCAGGTCACTCTAGGTGCAAGAAGAGAGCATACTCAAGAAACTATTAAACCAATAACTTTCTCTTTTCTGATCCTCCAGATCACATTAAGTGCAAGAGGAGAGCATACTTTGAGAGGTTATCAATTTTCCTTCCTTGAAATTTTCTTGTTTTTTTTTTAGAAATTGGCTACCTAATTTCACTTCCCCGGCAACGGCGCCAAAATGTTTGGTCAATTTAGTGAAGTCTAAATTGCAACTTTTAAATGTCAACCCGGGGCTCGTAAGCTGATGAAGTGAGGTGTACTATCTGTACTTAGATAACCGTTTTCTAGTCTTTTGTCGTTTTTAGTTTTTTAGTTTGTTTTCAAATGTATCTTTCCTACTGTGATGTGATGGGAATGTAATAAAACAAGTGAAATGTGGATGATTGTGGTGATCTCTAAATGATTTCTCAAAACTTAAAGAGTATTCTACAAGAAAGCTTGAACAACAATTGCAATAAAATCAACTATTAAAGGAAAATAAAGACATCAAATAAAAGACTAATGACATCGGCCCAGTATCTCTGCTGCTAAATAAAAATGAAAATGAAATCTATATTAAATCCAACTAAAAGTAAGAACAACTATCTCACACTATTCCACTCTTCAACTTAATCTTCTCTATGAAAAGATACCATGAAATGTTAAGCAATGTGAAATCTAAATGAAACTACATCAAAGACTAGTCACAATACTTTAACTTTCTCTTAACAATGAAGGTCAGCAACATAGACAAGATGATCACGCATGCCACTAGTTATAAAAAGAAAAGAAGAAAAATTGTCCCGGGCTTGCCTAAGAAACCTGCATAACACACTGATCAGTCATGAACATAAAAGTGCAGAAATGTAAATCAACAGAAATCAAAGTTTATGTACAGCTAATATACATGTTGAAAACGCAGCAATTTAAAAGACATCTGTACAGCTAATATACATGAAACAAGAAAAGAAATGTAGGAAATTAAAAGTTACTGTACAGGACTTCAGCAAACAGGGGCCCTCTGCCTACTTTAGTCGGTTCAAAGAACAGTTATACGCTTAAATGCAAAACAGTCTTCTCATGTATTGACAGCAAATGTAAATTACAGTGGGGAGTTCAAAATTACATACAAAATGATTACATAAACGACTAACTCTCCAGCGTTCAAGGACGCTTTATTTATAAGGAGAAAAGCAAACTACTTTAATGAAATCTATGCTATTCAACCAGCTATTTAAAACACGTGAATCCTCTGCGTCCTCGGATCTAGGTAACTGTCATCGTGTTCATTCAATCCGGGGAATATGGCTGTTGGATTCGTGCTTCTAGATTGTCTCCGTGGCTGAGGATGATGCCACCTAGCTTCACGTGCCCAAAAACAAAGCAACGCAGAGCCGTGCCACCGCTAGCAACTTCTGTTGACCGGTATTTGCCTCCTCGTTGACCGCGGGCTTTTATGGTTGTTCTGGGTGATCTGGAGGGACACGTACCATGTCCTCGACCCCTGGAACTTGCCCATGTGGCTCATCTTCTCGGAGGACACCTGTAACATATCGTTTAATAAAACAGCTGCGGAATCCTGTGTTGGCTGCAGAAACCTGGATCAGCTGCGAAAACCTGTGTTGGCTGTGGAAACGCAGCACACTGAACCAAAATTCTAAACCAAACAACAGTCACTTAGCATAGTTAGAAAATCATGTAAAAAGTCCTAAAATACAATGATTTAATCAACTTTGTGGATGAAATGAGTGGGAAAAGGAGGAAATGGATGGGAAAAGAAGACTGAGAGGGTGTGTAAGGAGGTACAGGTTCAAGGCTCTATAGGGACAGTCACACAAGGTAATCAAACTTGGGCAGAGAGAGTAAACAAGAAATATTTGAGTGAGATTATATCTTAGGTTGGATAAGAAATGTGCGGATTTTGAATAAAGCCAGTCTAGATTAGGATAAGACTTTGATTGGATTGGCAAGATGGAGGAGTGGTTATGGTATTGATAGAACAAAAGTTTCATTTGCAATGCTTAATTCTCCTGGAGATCATACCACTACCTTATTTGCATGGATGTCTGCAATTTTATTATTATCCATTAAAATATGCATGAAGGTGACCTTTCCCAAGTTGTTTAGGTGTTGACTGGTCCTTTTTGTAATTTGGCTTAGCGCTACATTTCTCGAATTGGTCTTCTGGAAAATTTGTTGGTTCCCTGCGAGCCATATTTGCCAGCAAAGAAAGGAGGGAATGCTTTTCCAATGTCTTTTAATGGTGTTCTTATTTTTGAGAGAATAAGGATACTCATTTTTCCTTGCTAGATAGAACTCATTGAAGGATTAGGATAGATTCAAATCTAGTTCCAATGGGCTTACAAGCATAGTCCAACATTCTTTTGAAAAGTTACAGTCTAGGAAGAGGTGTTGGATGCTCTCTTCTACCATGAGACACATAGGGCACCGAGAGGGCCCGCAGATCCTTTTTTTAGGATTCAGCTATGAGGATTTTTCCTTTTAGAAGAGTCTAAATAAACATTTTTATTTTTGAGAGAATTTCAATTTTCCAAACTGCTTTCCATGGAGACCATTCATGATTCCCTTGATGTTATTGTAGTTTTAGATATCCCAATTTCACTGTATAGTCTCCTCCGGAAGGATCCCATATAAACATGTATTGGGTTTCTTGATTGATTAGGGCAACTCCTATGAGAAGAGAGCTTATCTATTCCCACTATTGTTTGATATTTTGAGGTAAATTAGGTGTCTTCCAATCTTTCCACGTGTTGTCATGTTGATCCCATTGTGATATTGACTCCAGTGAACTTAACCCTTTTGAGCTCATCCACCTTCTTAACATTTGAACTTCCGAGTGAGTGGAAAGAGGTAGCTTTCCCATTATATTGTCTTCCCAAATATTTATCTCACGACCATTCCTGGGCAGTCTTGAAGTGTCCTACTTGATGAGAGGAAGAGCCCTTTTTATAAGTTTCCACATTTAGGTGCAGGGCCTGATTGGAGATCTCTCTGAGAGGAGGGAGGAGGGAGAGTAGTTCAGGTATTTGGATTCCAGCACCTTCTTCCACCAGCAATTGTCCCTAGTGATGAGTCTCCAAGCTATTTTGGCCCCAAGGGCCAAATTCATTAGTCCCGGAAGTCTTATTGAGAGTCCTCCTTTCTCATAGGGTGAAGTAATTTGTTCCCATTTTATGAAGCTGAATTTTTTTGTTTCTGATTTCCCTCCTTGCCAAAGGAAGCTCCTTGTGATTAATTCTATTTGTTTGTGAATACTTTCTGGAGCTAAGATTGCTACAAATTGATAAATGGGAAGAGTTGTCAGCATTGACTTGATTAGAGTTACTCTACCAACTAGATTAAGCCAGATCATTCCCCAATTTTGTATTTTTTTTTCATTTTTTCAATTTATTTAATCCACAATTCTGATTTTAGAATTTCTTTTGACACTGGTAGTCCTAAATATAAGAAGTGGTTCCAACCTGCCTAAAGGGGTATCTCTAGAATTTTCGTAATTCTTTGGAGGGTGCGGGATGGTGCATTCCATCCATAAATTCTGCACTTTTTATTTTTGAGTAGTCCTCCTGAAACATCCATGAAACTGTTGTTACACAGCATTTTGTCACTGTCCCTGTACTCCATGTTCCTCGACCCTGGAGGACCTCTACAGTGACCCTCATATGTTTCCTTGCCATGAAGAACATGTACCTACATCCCTCTTCATCTACAGAACATTTCCCTCTTTCATCATTTCCCAAGAGTCTTCCTTCAACCTCAGTTTTCAAGACTAGCGCTAGTGCTCATTTCTTCCCTTGCGCTGATTTGTAGAGTTTAAAACCAGGACTAATGCTGAAAGGCACAAGTGAGCCTTTCATCACTCGCGCTGACCCTATTTTGGCAAGTTTTTAAAAATGGAGTTGAAGCTTCCAGCTCTAGAAGCTTTGTGAACGAAAGTTTCGTAAATGGTTGAGTAAGCTAGAGCCAAGAGAGTCTGTTTGGGCTCCTTTCCCCTATTAAGATGGAACAAACCATAAGGGATAAGACCTCTCCCACCATAAGAGGATCCATCTCCCCTCCATCAAAGCTATATAAACTCCCCATTTCACACCCTTAGCTAGCTAATGAAAGGGCTAAAATAATTTGCAAATCTTGAGAGCCATATTTAGATCCTTAGCCTTCTAGTTTGTGTGTGAAGGGAGAAGAAGCTTGTTGTGCTTGGTTTGGAGCATAAGGAAAGAGTCCTTGAACTTCCATTGCGTTGACGGTGAATCATGAGATGCTTCTAGTGGTGCTGGAAATCGGACATGCCAAAGGGAACTTGCAACGTCAAGGCTCAGGTTGTATTTCTCTTTGAGTTTTAGTAATACAACTAATGGTTTATTGCCTACATTGAGCATCACATTACATTTTATGGCTTAAGATTCCTTGACTTTTTAAGTAGATTGAATGTGATTTTATGCTATCATAATTGTTGTTGTCTCTTGTATGTTTGTTTCAGGTATTTGAACGGAAAGAATGAAAGGAAGCTGGATCAAAGAAGCGAGATCACCATCAAGCGGATTAGCGTTCTAAGAGGTATGCCCTCTTATTCGATTCTAGTCTAAGGAAGTTTACATTAGATTGTTCTGTTTGCGGCTAGATCTACTCTTGGGTTAGAGGGATCACCTCTGTCCACAGAGGAGATTTACCTACTCCAAAAATTGGCAACTCTGCTGGGGAGGCCATCCCTCTCTTTGGATTGTTTTCATTTCATGGTTTGTGTTGAATTTTGTCGTATCACTCTTTATTTTTGGTTTTCTGTGCTTTACACTGTCTATTGCCTAGAGTCTTGAATTTAGAGTGACAGGTCTAGTTTTGATCTTTGAAATTTTTATTTTTTCCTTGAAATCCTCGATCAGCGTTGTTTATTTTTTGACAGTCGCGCCGATCAGCATGATTTTCTCTTAAACAGTCGTGCCATACCCCCTTGTGGCGCTTGTTGTTAGTTAAGCACTCGCGCCAATTCCTGTAGGTTAAGATCAAGGTTTCTCCTGAATCATTGCCAATGTGTCCTGCCCTCATAAGCTTTGTCTCTTGGCTTGTTTGCATATATTCTCCTTGGCTAGAAAGCTTCATTAGCTTGATTTGTTTGCTTGATTGGTTTGAGTTTGCCTTACTTGATTTTTTGGGATTTTGGATGGTTTGTGTCCCTAGGGCATCTAGGTCATCGTCCATTCAGTTGTTTGTTTTCTCATCAAGTCAAGTTGTTGGTTAGTTTCCCTATGCATTTCGTGTTTTAGTCCTTGTTTTTCTTTGTTTCAATTGAACAAGTAAAAGTTTTGTTTGCTCTTCTCTTGATTGAACGTCTCTTTTCGAGCATAGATCACATTGCTTGTTTTGTTTCAATTGAGTCTTTGCATGCTTGGTTTGAGAGGAGTTCTTCTTATCTTGCTTGGTATATGATTGATGTTGGTTGTTTGAAAATTTTTCATTGAAGTGTTTATTTGAAAAATTCATTTTATCATTCCATTGAAAAATACATCATTCCATTGATATGTTGCATTAAGTAGCATCATTGAAAACTAGAATTGCATCATCATAAGCATTTGAAAGGAAAGGAACTTCTTTTACTATTGAAAGGACTAGTCGAAGTGCATTTGATAGGAAGAATAGGAAGAGGAAAGAATTTTCATTATTTGGTTTTAAAAAGCGAAGTGGTGAAGAGTCATCTTGCTTTCAGTTGCTTGTTTGTTGCATTGATTGTTTTTCTCTACTCTCAATTAGTGTAAACATTCATCAAATTGAAAGGGTTTTGTCTCATACCGCTGCATATAGGAGTTTTATGAGTCACATCAATAGGGTCTAAAAACTAAGACATAATTTCAAGATAAACTTTAAAATGTATTCAATTAACCTAAGGCGCGTTTGAAAATTAACGCTCACATTTAGAGGTCTAGGCTAGAGACGTGTTCCAGTGTCTTTAAACCTAGCAGCTATCGTTCGCTTCGGCACTAGACAGCGCTAGTACGGACTTGTGCTCCCCGTACCGTCACGTATATAAAGGAAGACCCCACTAGGTTTACAATCCTTTATCCGTAGGAAGCCGAGCCTACCGCCTTGTAAACGTGATACACCGAACATAGCATTCGGGGAGACTGCCTGCTCGTACTTCTCGGTTCGCCAGGAGGTATTCTGCAGTTCACGGTTACCTAGTAATCCTTTTACCTAGATTATCCTGAGAAGTTATTTTGGTCTTTTTTACTCTTTAAATTTAAAATATCATCCAGTACTTGTCCTTTCGAGCTCATTCAAACTGAAAGCGACTAGAGTCATCTTTGCCTTTTCCTCGACTCTTAAAACATGAAAAGGCATCAGTCTGTTTCAGCGTCTTAAATTTTTATTTGCGCACAATCACATCACATTCCCGATAATCTTATTCTGGACCACATCATGAGTATACCTTTAATATATTTTGAAGAAGCCTTGAAATTAATCTCTTTTCTCTTGTTGTTTGAGACAAAGTCATCGTGGCAGAACCATTAGGTTTGCCTAGTTCCTCTTCCACTCCTCCATCTGAAAGATCATCTGAGGAGCCTCTCCTTGAACTCCCGCAGTCACTCGAGGATCAAGGTGTTGAACTTGGAATTGTTCTGAGTATTCAACCTTTGTCATCTCGTCCTCCTCCATCAGATACTGGGTCACCTTACGAATCTGGCCCGGAATCTTCGGATAATCCTATCCAGACTCCTGAGAGTCCGTCGACTCCTAAAGGTCAACAAGGACTAGTTGTTTACCCTCTAAATCCTTTATTTGATCTTGTTGTGATATCACTGCAGCATCTGTACAGTCCATACGATCAGCCGAGTATTCCTTTGGAATTATCCCCTCGAACATCTTCGATTGTCCGTTGTCGTTTGTTTCCACCCATGGAATCAGAAGGTGAGATCCCAGTCTCCTCTCCGAGTCACTCAGAGGTTTCTGCTACACACACTCCTCACATAGTTGATGAACATGGATATCCATCCCCTCCCGAAAGTTTCCCTTACATGGGAATCATTCCGACGAGCGTTTACCCTGAGTATAGTGGGCCTTCATTGCCACATGGTTATAACTCTCTAGCTCAATTGGTTTCGAGCACTCCTAGTGCCTCATCGTTATATCACAACCCTATCTGGTCGTCTGGCGCTATGCCTACCTCAGGTTTGTTCATTCAGAACCCAACCTCTCAACCGATTGTGAATACTACAGTAACTTCAGTTTCGGTGCAACCCAACATTCTGACCCACTCGTTTCGTCATTTCAACCAACTCTTTCAGTTCAACTGACAGTCTCGAGTCAAGTTTCTGTGAGTTCTTCGACCCCTCCAGTAAATGGACAGGTTGTACCACCGCCCGGGGGGGCAAGATCCGAATATCTTTATGATGTCTGGTGTAACCAATGTGAGATTCTCACAAACTCACATGGTTGGAATGAATCAAACTCTTATGGTGCTATTCTGAACCTTGTTGGTCCTTCTGGATCGAGTAATGTCCAATACCAGCAGCCAAACCCTGCTGGTTAGTCTGGGTCAAGTAACATCTAGTACCAGCAGCCATATGTGGCTTAGGTTCCATTCCAACCTCCTTATGTTCCATATGGTTCACAAGCGATGGTAAATCCACCTTACATCCCTCAAGTTGGGCCTTATGTTTAGCTTGGTCCATCTGCTATGCCTGGTGGATATGGCCATATCCAATTCGGGAACTTTCAATACCCTCAGGGTGTCACCCCAGGAATTGTCCAGGTACCCTTGCAGCAGCAAGGGTAGGTAGTGCAATAGCAAGGACAACTGCAACAACCGCAGGGGAAACCCTTGCAACAGTCGCAACAAACTTTGTAGCCGCAGAAGCAGTTGGTTCACCAATCCTCCCAACCTGTGTCCTCTCAAGGTCAAGCTCTGGAGCCGCAGGGACAACCTTTACAGCAGCAAGGTCAGCCCTTGTAGCAACAAGGTCACCTTGGGCAGCGACAATCCTTGTACTCATATCAAGAAGGTCAACCTTTGCAAGGTCAAGGTCAAGTCCTGTAGCAGCAAGCTGAAAATCCTTATGTCCAGGGGCAGCAGATTCAGAATCCTTATGTCTAGGGGCAGCAGGAGAAAAATCTGTATGTCTAAGGTCAATAGGCTCAACATCCTTTTAACCCATATGTTGCTTATCAGCAGCCTATGTCTGGACAGGATCAAGGATACTCGGGTCAAAATCCTCCCTGCGGGCAAGGTAACCTACAGTGGGAGAAAATCAAATGCCGTATGGACAAAATCCTCCACTGTGGGGGAAAAATCCTCATCAACAAGGACGGGTTCTGCAGTTCGGGCCTGCTCAGAGGCCCCAAATGCCTTTTAATATGAAATTTCCATTCTTGGCCACATTGGAGCTACCAGATGTTTCTAGACTTATGAATGATCCCATTCTTCATTCGCCATACTAGCCTCCAGTTCCGTCCAAGATTCCGAGTGATTGTCCAAAGTTTGAGGGAAAAGCGAAGGAGGATCCACAAGCCCACGTGATGGCATATCACCTCTCATGCTCCTCCAATTCATATGTTGATGATTCCATTCGTCTTCGACTTTTTCAACAAACTCTCACAGGTGTTGTGACCAAGTGGTACATCGAATTACCTCGAGTACCTACAATGACTTCAACACTCTTGCTATGGCTTTCCTCACACATTTCCAGCTACCAGTTCGTTATGAAACTGGCACCCATCTGCTTACGTCACTTAAGCAAGACACTACAACCCATATCTCCGATCACATCCATGAATGGAGGCGTTGGCGTCGCCTGATCAAGTTTGAAATTGTTGATCAGTTGTTGACAAAATGGTTCACCAAATCATTCGTCAGCAAAATTGCTGAGGACATAGCTATGGGTGGGTGTGTCACTGAGGAGCAAGCCATCGCTCGTGCCCAGTATTTAGACCTTGTCTACTCACAATCTGGCACGTTATATGATATGTTACCCGATGCTCCAAGACCATCATCAAATCTAACAGCATCGAAGTCTTTAGCTACCCCACCCATTGATGGAGTAATTAGTTCCGTGTCTCAGACCCCCACAAAATATTCTTCCAAGAAGAAGGTGGTCTCAAACACTGGTTCCAATTATCCCTCTCAAAATTCACCTGGTCCTGGTAAAACCTCTGAGGTTCACGCTGTCCAGTCTATCACAGCTGACAAATCCTCTAAAGGTAAAAAGAAGGGCAAAGGCAGGGCCAAATCCAATGCCCTGAAACAGGGCCCTCCTAAGTCGTCTGTTGGCGATGCTTCTCAAAGGAAGCCCAAGTATCCATGCCTCACCTCTGAGGAGGATCACTATACTAAATATTTTCCTCGATGATCTGAAGTTAGTCGCTCGCTCAAAGGGACCCTAGCTATCCTGAAAGAGCCATTTCATCCCAGCAGACTCAAATGGTAGACCAACCTCAGTCTTCCACTTCCACAAGTTCCCAAGTGTTTATGATGAATACGCCTATAAATGTGGCTACCAAATCAAAATATTATCAAACACCTAATCCAACGGCAGGGAAAGAGAAAGAAGGTAGACCCTCCTCCTCTATCCCATCTACCTCTGGCCCTCTCCATATAGAGTGACCTAATCTTGATTTTGCTATTCGACCACCCTCTTGGGGTGTGCTACGAAAGTCCTCGTATAATCCAAATGCTTGAGCCACTCAACATTATAACATTGTTGAGGATTTGGCTCAAGCACCATCAACTATGTCTGCTCTCGAGGTCCTTCAAATTTGTCCTTCTTAGTGGAAGGCATTATTATCGGCTATTGGAGGTATTGATCCATATGATTCCAATCTCATTTGTTTTGATCTAGAAAACCATGTTCCGCGCTTACCTCATCAGATTTCCTTTCTCATTCAGGTGATCATTAATGAGAAGACAATTCACAGGATCGTCATTGATGAAGGTGCTTCCACTTGCATCATGTTTGTCTCTTGTTGGAAGGAAATTGGTTCTCCCACCTTGAACCAATCACCTAACACTTTGGAAGCCTTTGATGGGCGCAATTCTCGACCAGTCGATGTCCTTCCTAATCTTGCCATTACCTTGGAAGGCAAGATAATCAATGTCGAAATAGAAATTGTGGATGCAAATCTTAACTATAATATTCTACTCAGATGGAGTTGGAACCATCCTATGCATGTTGTGGCCTCCTCTCTATTCCGCATGCGTCGTTTTCCCCATTAAGAGAAGATCGTCATGGTCAACTAGTTGTCTTTCTTTGCCTCTTCTTCCTCAGATGGAAATGTTCCTTACGTGAAGCATACTGGTGCTCCTTATGAGAGTGTGGGGGCTGGACTTTTTAAAGATCTCGCCTTGATGGGTATTTTTCCTCTCCCACCTCCACATGTTGCCTCAGTCAACATGATCTCGGTTAAGTCTGATCCTTGGGTCATTCCCTCTCCTGATCTTGTTGATACATGGGGTGATGTCATGTCGTTAAGCCCTGCCGAGATCAATTATGTGGAGATTGTTTCAGCTTCAGCTTCGGTACCTACTGATCATACTGTTTCGAGTACATCTCTTGATGCGTATTCTCAATCCCCGTGGCTTGGTTCTTTGGATTCTCCCGATCCCTTAACTCAGACTTTTTCTTCTGACAAAAATATCATGGAAAGTATGTCTCTGGAGGAAGCACCATGGAATGATACTCATAATCGTTTCTCATTCTTGCCTGGCCCGGCGGTCAAGTCTACTTGTCTTGAGAAGTTCTCTTCTCGTTTCCCAACCCAACCACTTCATACGCCTATCATGGCCCATGAAGTTTGGTCGAAAGGGAACATGGGTAATATTACCCCAAAGGTGCCTATTGACATTTCAATTTATCTTGACATTGTAAAGATCTTTCAATTGGGGGAACCTTTTTCTCATCATGAGCTCAAGTTTGCCTCGTATCCTCAAGTTTCTACCGTTGACCCATTATCGCAATGGGGTTTTCATATTACGACTCGTAACCCTCACTCGCCCGTCGGGCATGGGGGCACATCCTTTTATGAGTTTTACTCTATTATTTGGCGGAGTCAATGCTTACATGTCATGTCAACGATAAAACTCCGGTTTTCCTCACTATTGATTAATTACCTGAGTCTGGCAATGGACTTCGTCAAAATTATTATGCCTGAGTCATCTCACATGGCTACTTTTGTACATAAGTGTGTTATTCATTTTTGTGCAGTTTGGTTTGGTGTGTTTTTTTAAGCAGCTTTCCTGCTTATTATGTCTTCACCTACTTTGCAACTTGTCTATGACTCCTTACGTCGGTTTTTCTGATGGTGTTTGTCATAGTACCCAGAATCTATCTTCCATGGCATGGGCTATTTACGCCCCTAATGGTGAGTTGATTGATCTTCAAGGTATTTTTTTAGGTCAAACAACTAATAACATTGTTGAATATAGCGTGGTTATCGAGCTCTTATCAGAAGCCATTGCTCTTGACATTCAAGAAATGGTTGTTAACCTTGATTCGCAGCTTGTTGTTCTTCAGCTCAATGGGCATTATTTTGTCAGAAACCCTCACATATTGAGAATGTATTTGCGTATTCATCTATTAGAAAGAAATTTTGATTATATCACATATCATCAAATTCCTAAACATATGAATTAGCTAATTATGTGTTAGACAGACATTTACGCAACATGTGAAAAACAAAATATTGTATCATAGTAAACAGGAAATATATGTGTGTGTGTGTGTGTGTGTGTGTCATACATCAAAACCACAAAAAATAATATATGTGTTCAGTACATTCGTGGCTCACAGGTCTCAAAACTGTAAATGCTAAAAATATGGATTACTCAGCATGGTGCTCACGATAGCACATCACTTCTCGTACTACTCAAGTCAGTAAACGACGGATCCGATCTGACACCCCCAATGTGTACCACTGATATTGGTGTGGAATTTCCACCATTCAGGCATACTTTGGGGTGCCTCTGGTCAGGTTGTCGAGATTCTGTGCAATCTCTTCCTCATTATCGACTCCTTCCTGATAAGGAGCGATCTCAAACTGTCGAGCAACGCGTCTAGCGATCAGGGACATCCTAACTGGTCGCTCTAGTCCTACATATGCAATTACAAAACCAAAGTGTCACGAATGCATATATTTAAAAAACAATAAAAAATAAAAATTGTTTGCTTACCTCCATCATCAAAATCCTCCCCTTCTGGGAGCGGCATGTCAAGATCGCCGCGGAAGTCAATACCACTATATGGCCAATCCTCTACCACAATCAGTTGATGCCTTAGCCACACAAAGAAGGCGGGCTTGTATGACATGTGCTGGCCCCCACCAGTTCTGGGCATCAGTTCACTCCATCAGACCATCTGTGGATCTCGTGGCAATGGGGGGTTTACCTCTTCCAATTGATAGTGAAATAGTGGGATCCGTTCCAAAAAGAAAGTCACCAAAACGGAACCATATCCAAATTGTTTTAGGTTCCCCGCCTTGCATTTAGATAATTGGCACTTCATATTCACTTTCATGGCTTCCCCCAGTTGAAGATAGTGGGCATCGTGAAGTCTATGGCATACTGGAATTTGGACTTGTTGGACTCATGCAATTCCTGAGCCCCAAAAGATCTGTTTATGGTAAATAGCAACACTTTCAGTACAAGGTCGTTAACACTCATGATATCAACCTTGCCTCTTTTTTATTTTAGCGCTTCTGGACAATGTTCTACAAGCAACATGTTCACACTTGCCCCAATGGGCCTGGCCCCATACAAATTGAATGGTTCCCCTCTTAAGGACAGTCTGGTGATGAAGTAGATGTTTGAAGTCTCTAGCTCCAGCTCTTCGTCTCGGATCACAAATACTTCCCGTACAACGTCCCACAGACTGATGAAGTATTGTAACAACTCAGATTGAGCCCGAAGGCTCGTGTAAGGAAGAATTTGAGGAGCCCGCAATTCCTCAGAGCCTCTATTTAGTTTGGATCTGCCAATGCCAATGAGTCAATGGCTTTGTGCTCACGTTCTTTCCAATCAAACATCTTTTCACTGCAATTTGCCTGCAAACACAATAGATTCAAGTCAACATCAATCTTTGACCAAGAAATTGCAGATTTAAAGCATTTAAATTGGGCGAAAATGAAGATTTTTCATCTCTCTGCATCGGTGCGAATGTTTTAAAAACAATAGCGCCAACAGCACAATTTCCCATTGTAATAACCCTCGATTAGCGTGATCCCGAGCCTAGATCTCGCGCCGACCAAGGGCGATTTTTTTTTTTTGCTAAGAATCCCCTCAAAAATCTGAAAAATGGTTAAAAACGGGTATGAAAACAAAGCTTGAGGTCTCAGCTCTTACCTGCAACTAACGGTTCATCGATCGGCCTCCTGGATCTGCTACAATCTGCTCCTAAAGATCTAGGGCACAAGTGGGTAAAAATTGCTCCAAATGAGGTAAATGGTAAAAAATAATTTACTTTTTCCCTTTTTATAACCTTTTCATGATCTTTTAGGGTTTTAAAAGCCTTTTTCGCCTATTTTTACCTTATAAATCAGATAATGCATTCACTTCTTGTGCAACAACAGGTGATGCGATTGTTGATGATGGCGCTGGAGTCGTGTTTAAGCTCTTTTCTCGACTCGTAAAAATATCGCCAAGTATTTTTCCCTTTTTGACTTGTTAAAGAGAATAAAAATGGGGGGTCTACTTTCAGCTCTTTTTTGACCCTTAATACACGAAAAGATTACCAATCTCTTGTCATTTTGAACTCGTTAAAGGCTATGAAATGTCGTTTACCCCTTTTTCGGGCTGGGATAAACTATTTACGAAAAGGGTACTTTTTGGCTGACATGGTCAAGCGGTTCTCTCAAGTATCGTTTTCTAGCTTTTCAGGCTCGAGAGACACAACTGTATGAAAAGGGACCTTTTGGAGTTTTCTTTTCTGTGTATTTTTCTAACTCTGTAAATATGAAAAAGATACCGAGTTACACCTTTTTCGGACTCATTAAAAGCTTAAACGACATTGGATTCGTCACCATGACAGACATGAGCTTCACCTTCTTAGGGCTCATTAATATTACTAGGTTACATTCATCCGAAAGATAGACTTACAGTGCAAGCACATGCTATCCTCTTCAAGCTTGCAATTAAAAATAATTGGGGTACCTGCCAGAAATGGTGGGGGAAAATGGGAAATTTTTACTAGTTGAGTCGGCAGCTAGTCACTCTTGAACATGACACTCTTTTGCTTCGTGTCAGGTTGCGATATCCCCACTTCACAATTGACCTTCCTGGGTTTGAGCTACCATCATTTGCCTTTCCATTTGATCTCTTCCTCATTATCATGACCTCTGATCCTATGGATCCCAAAGCTGCCAAACTCCAGAGTCGTGTCACCGATATGTTCAAGAGTTAATCCTTCTACAGTTTACATTCATTCCTGGTTCTCTATGTTATTCATAATCATTGCATCTCTTGTCTCATGTCAATGATGTGGGATACATCATGGCCCTCCTTCAACACAGTCACTTCCTGTCGACTTCAGCTCATTATCCGGGAAGTTGACCGAGAGACTCCCTTCCAGTACCTTAGAGCTTGCATGCCCTAATGGTAAGTTCTTCGCACTCGACGAGAGGTTCCCATCATTGGCCTTCGATCAAGTGACCTCACATGTGTTCGACTTCAATTCCTTATTCACACTTCGTGAATTGTGTTGCTGGTACCTTGAGAGCCATTGTCATTATTGGTGGTTTCTCTCATGCTTGTTAACAATTCACATCATTGACTGGTAATCAAGCGATCTTATAGCACGTTCAACATCAACACATCTATTCACATTCTAGAGCTTGTACTTTGATCGGTCGTGTTGGAGCACAAGACCCTCGGCTCAGATAACACAAGTCCAGGTTGCAGGGTGATGTGACATGATCATGCTTACATACATGTCTCTTTTAGATGGATGGTTGTGACCATACCATGAGTCTGTTATATGTGATCCTTCTCATTATTGGATGGCTGCGACCATACCTTGGGTTTGATATGATCCTTCTTACTGGATGGTTGTGCCCATACCTTGGATCCATTTACATGATCTTCTTCTGGATGGTTGCGTCCATACCACGATTCATGTATCAGAGATTTCAGTGATGTATATGTATCTATGCTTGCTTCTAGGTTTTCCGGCGGCGGCCTCTGATTCCGTGCATCTACTCGTAAAGCATTTCACCCCTCACTCTTGTTTGGCCTTCATGCTTTAAGGGGCATCTACTACACAACACTTTGTCACTGTCCATGTACTCCCCGTTCCTCGATCCTGGAGGACCTCTACAGTGACCCTCATATGTTTCCCTGCCATGAAGAACATGTCCCTACATCCCTCTTCATCTGCAGAACATTTCCCTCTTTCATCATTTCCCAAGAATCTTCCTTCAAGCTTAGTTTTCAAGACTGGCGCTAGTGCTCAGTTCTTCCCCTATGCCAATTTGCAGAGTTTAAAACCAGGACTAGCACTGAACAGCGCAAGTGAGCCTTTCATCACTCGCGCCGACCCTATTTTGGCAAGTTTTAAAAATGGAGTCGAAGCTTCCAGCTCTAGAAGCTTCGTGAACGGAAGTCTGGTAAATGGTTGAGCAAGATAGAGCCGAGAGAGTCTGTTTGGGCTCCTTTCCCCTATTAAGATGGAACAAACCATAAGGGATAAGGCCTCTCCCACCATAAGAGGATCCATTTCCCCTCCATCAAAGCTATATAAACTCCCCATTTCACACCCTCAGCTAGCTAATGAAAGGGCTGAAATAATCTGCAAATCTTGAGAGCCATATTGAGATCCTTAGCCTTCTAGTTTGTGTGTGAAGGGAGAATAAGCTTGTTGTGTTTGGTTTGGAGCATAAGGAAAGAGTCCTTGAACTTCCATTGTGTTGAGGGTGAATCATGAGATGCTTCTAGTGGTGCTGGAACCCAGACATGCCAAAGGGACCTGTTGAGGGCCCCGAAATCGGGTCAACAACAAGGGGGATACCCACCCGGTCGGGAACCTGGTTGGCGGCTCCGTGCCCGTTTGGTGTAGCGGGTCCGACTGGGGATGACGGGACCAGCTTCCCGTTCTAGGGGTGTGTGTATGTGTAGAAAATAGTGATGTGTGTGTGTGTAGAAAATGATAGTAGAAAATATGTAATTATTCCTTAACTAATCTAATTCTAAATCCTGAAATGGCTTTATACTACTTTAATCTAACAAAAACAATACATCTAATCTACACTAACCCGGGACAGAATTTTTCCATTATGCAATCTAGAAAGATTTCACAGAATAACTGGTAATGAAGATTATTCAGCTATTATGAGAATATAAATCAATTAAGATGAACCATCTTGCGTAAGAAGTTAAGCAAAACGGTTGTGAACAGCATATTGCATAATCAGCTATTCATGTATTAAGCACAAATCAATGACTCCACCGTACAAAAGTGCCAAATGGTAGTCCACTCATTCATACGTTAACATATAAATAACATCAGCTGTATATTACTCTAAGAATGCAAGCAGAAACTAGTCAAGAGATAAAAGTACCATTTATGACTGATTTTAAACTTACAGACCTTAAGCAATAATGATCTATTTCTACTTGCTTCTAATGCCTACTAAGAGTACAGAAGTGCAACATCAGTAGCAGGTATTAAAATGCAAACATAAATAAATCTTGATCCGTCCATTCATCAAAAACCCCCTCCGAGGGTGCAAAAGTGCATGTTCTGAGGACAAGTTTTTTGACAAAATTTCGGACCCTTCTCCAATGCAATGAGAAGGGTTAAATACTAGTAACCGACTAATTTTACTTTACACAAATTCAGGGAACGGCTTCAAATGACCGCCCTTTTACTAAAAACAAATTTATTTCTAAAAACTGAATCTAATTTCTAACCGTTTCTGTATCTGCTCCTTAGTGCTGTAAGAAATGCGCTGTTCGCCCTGAAAGAGTCGGCTGGTTGTCCTTTCCTTTTGTTCGAGCTTGAAAATTAGAAACAACAAGCGCTGGCACCTCTTTCTGTTAGATTAGAAGATATTTTCGAAAACCTTTCTCTAGCTGGGTGTATTCGTTGTGCGCACACTTAGTACAACCCAGTTTCTTTTCGAACTGATTTTGCTGTTGCTATTTCGGTTTCTGGTCGTGCGAATGACTCAGTGAGTTAGAAGCTGCGCTGTATGGACAATCCCCTATTTCGAGAACTGTTTCCTTTCTTTGTTCCAGGATTTTCTGGAGCGTCTTTCTTCTCTTGCGCTTCTTTCTCTGCTTTACCAAGTCTGAGCTTCAGGATCTTTTGTAAACACGCTGCTTTTGTGCGCCTTTGACTCTGAGTCTTGGACAGTCTATTTTCATCAGTGCCTGTTGGGCGATACTCTGGAATCCACGGTTCTGCTGCATGCGGCATCCAATTGCGGAGGCATCTTCTCTTTGTTGTCTTATTGGCGCTCTTCCCTTCTCCTTAGATGTTTCCTGCATATAGATTTATATAAGTTGCATGTCTTGCAGTTTACGCAAAGAAGAAGGGAAATGACGAAAAGATTGACATGAAAGCATTAAATTCTAATGAACGCGAAATTAATGACATTCATCATAACTTGACTCTTCGATAAATGCGATGCAATCAGTTCTGGATATTCGAGCATGCGGTCATTAATTTCACTTAAGGCGCGCTTTCATTTTTGGATCTACCATGTATGTCGGAGAATCCTTGCGATGAGTTTTTTCTGCGATTGGTATCACAGTATCGATGGCTGCGACGTTATTAAGTGTTATCATAGATCGCAAATATCGCAGATCGCAGATCGCTGATATCGCATATCGCTAATATCGCAGATCGCAGCTTTGCATGGTCGCAGATCGCAACATCGCAAGGTTTTCACTTTGTTGCTTTGTGCTGCTCGTGTGGCATTGCGACGTGCGACGTCGCATATCGGCCATCGGCGTTTCTTTAGGTTCTCCTTTTTCAAACGCTCTTAATGCGCGCGATGCCATGGGTTCTCGCGTCACTCCTTTTTAGTGTATTTATGCGCTTTGGGCAAGCGCTCCTTTTTCCGTTGCGACGTGATATAGCTTTTAGGGAGCTGATACAAAAGAATTTTCAAACAAAAATATTTTTTGGATTTTTGGCTAAGGGTCCCCCTTCGCTTGATGTTATTACTAATATCAAACGAAGAGGGGGGTTGTTGGTGACCACAACAATGGCGATTCACTGTGAAGAACCAGTTATCTCTGTATTTCTATTGACCGTTCACTTCCGAAACAGCAAAATTCTTATATGTCTAAATTTTGTTATGAACAGATAGAGTAGACCTCCTCACCTTGTCAACGGTACTTTGTCTCAACCTTTTTAATCTCAATTGCTTGCTTCCTCAGGCTTTTCTTGCATTCGCACCAGACATTACTTGGTCTTGATTAAAGATAAAATAAGGTCTTCTCTGCGTACTGGCTTAAAAGTATACTCATTTGTCGTAGGTAGAGCCTCTGTTGCCCGCAAGCGTCCATAGTCTCGACAGGGTTACCATGTTATCCAGCAATGATCCTTTTTCCTGCTTGAGGTTACTCGCAACATTCCAGAGAAAAATCCTTTTTGACACACTTTTCCTTTTTTAATTCTCCAAAGAACAATGTCTTGGTTTGGTGGCCAAATTATGACACAGTCATTCACTTGATTTACACTTTTGCTGAACAAGCCGGCTCGTGATGAGACCTCTTGTCTTTTGATTGCAACAATCTTAAGTCGTTGCCCTGTTTTGATAGACAGTATTGGCAAAGTCAGCAAGTTATAATATCTGTGATCATGATAAGCCGGCTCGTGATGAGACCTCTTATTCTTTGAGATATAGTGTTTTTCTTGGATTATTTCTCTGAATGCTGCAATTCCCTTTTAGCAGGGAGGAAGTCATTGTTTTTCCTTAAGAAAGCTCTGGACGACAATAATAGAGTTTTTGAAAACAACAGTTTTGCAGAGAGTACTTATTTTATTATTGAGGATACCTTTCATGGTGTTGACACAAAACAATTTTTTTTTTTTTTTTTTACCAAAGGTTGCTTTCGTCAAAGTTCTTTGAGTTTGAAACTAATATCGTAATCAAGGTGAAGTTAACTCTATTTGTTAATAATAAAATTCAGATTTTCCAAAAATTTTGCTATTTGTACAAGCGAAATCAAAATCGGATAGAGAATTGGCGTGCTCTTTTCATGAATCCTTTTCACATGATCATCTACAACGGGTTTTATTCATCAAAAAGAGAAAAACAAAACAAACTGAAATATAAAAACTAAATCTATCCTACAAAAATTAGAAGAATTTCTCTTCTATGGAAAATATAATTTAAGAATCAATCCATTGACAGGTAAAGAATCTCTCCTACCTGCCAGATCCTGCAACACGAATGTGGACGGGCCTACGACTTCTACAATCTGAAAAGGGCCAAGCCACAGCTTCTGGAATTTCGTATGTTTGCCCTTTTCTTCATGTGCCTTATCCCATTTCAAAACTAAATCACCCATCTGAAAAAAAATTCTGGTTATGATGCTTGAGTCAAAAGAAGATTTTATTAGCGCTTGGTGATGTGCATGGGTTTTCCTAGCTTGTTCTCTTTGTTCTTCTAGTTTGATTATTTCCATTTGTCTTAATTGTAATGAGGAAGTAGGTATTTCATCGATGTACTGTACTAAAGACAAAGAGGGAATGACTAAGTGAGTCGGAAGAACCACTTCCCGCCCGTAAACTAAATTAAAGGGAGAAGTGCCGATCGAAGCTTTTTTTGTGATTCTATCAGCCCATAAAGCATTTACCAGTGCTTTGTGCCAATTCTTTTGGTTTTGGTCAACTATTCTTTTGATAATTCTGATTAGGTTCTTGTTTGTTGATTCAGCCAATCCATTACCTTGCGGGTAGTAGTTGGCAGAATATTTCAGTTTGAACCCTCTTTTGAGCGCAAACTCAGTCATAGCATTTCCAGAAAAATATGAAGCGTTATCAAACATTAAGGCCGTTGGCAATCCAAACCTAGTTATGATAAATTGGTCTATGAATTCAATAATGTTTTCAGAATGAACTGTCTTGAGAGGAACTGCTTCTACCCATTTGGTAAAATAATCAGTTGCCGTAAGGATATACTTATGCTGCTTAGAAGAGTGAGGAACGATCTCACCTATTATGTCCAAGCCCCATTGACTAAATGGTTGGTCGATGTTGACCGGCTGTAGCGGCATGGACGCTTTCCTTTGTTTTCCTGCAGCGGTCTGGCATACTTGGCATTTCCTTACGTGATTGTATGAGTCTTTGAATAGCGTGGGCCAATAATATCCTGCACGCAAGATTTTGTGTGCAGTCGCATCTCCGGCATAGTGTCCATCTGCTGGTCCGTCATGGAGTTCCTACAAAACCTTTTCGGCTTCAGTTTTCTCAAGACACCTAAGAAGTACAGAATCATAATTCCTTTTAAACAGGACATCATTTATGAGCTGGTATTGCTTAGCTTTTAATCTCAGAGCTCTTTTCTTGGTATGATCCAGACGTGATGGAGCATACCCGTTCTTAAGAAAATAAATGGTGTCAGCATATAATGATTCTGAGTCGTTTAGGCTTACCTCATACGCGTGTACCTCTTCAGACGAGTTCTCGGGGATTTGCGATGCTCCAGCTAACATCTTGCAGAAGCCTTGGCCTCTTACGATGTGTGCCGGTTTGATCTCAAGGTCGTATTCTTGTAAGGCGGTGATCCAATTCGCTCTCTTCTCGCCCACATCCTTCTGTATCAGGAGGTTTCTTACCGCTGGAAACGGTACTATGACTTTGGTATGGGCTTTTAGCAAGAAAGGTCTGAAATATTTGATTGCTTTGAAAACGGCATATGCCTGTTTCTCGACGTCAGAATAATTGAGTTCAGCACCTTGTAAGTTCGAGCTAAAGAATGCGATTGGGGCTTCTACCTTTTCGTGATTTGCTTGAGTTAAAATCGCAGCATAAGATCTTTCTGAGGCAAACGTGTATAAGATGAAAGGTTCTGAAAAATTTGGGGTAGCCAAAGATGGAGCGTTGATGATGGCTTGTTTGATTAAGTTGAATGCTTCGTGCTCGTCTAGACCCCATTTGAAATTTGAATTCTTTTTTATCATATTTTGTAAGGGTGAAATAATACGTGAAAAATCCGGGACAAATCTTTTGACAAAATTGATCTGTCCAAGGAAGGATTGCATGGCTTTCTTGTTATGAGGTATGGATATTTCGGAAATTTCCTTGATTCTGTCGGGTTCTATGTGAATACCAGATTTTGATACTATGAATCCGAGCAATTTCCCTTCGCTTAATGCAAAGAAAGATTTCTTTGGATTGAGCGAAATCCCATACCTCAAGCATCTTTGAAAGATTTGCTTCAAATCTTGGAGATGGTTGTTTCGTTTTCTGGAGTACACTGTTATATCATCCAAATAAATCACTACTGATTTATTGACCAGTCATTTAAACGCGATGTCCATGGCTCTCTGAAAGGTAGCTCCGGCGTTGATCAGACCAAATGGCATCTTCCGATATGCATAAGTGCCCCATTTGGTTCGGAACGTAGTCTTTAACTGATCATCGGGACGCACCAGTACTTGATTGTATCCTGAAAATCCATCTAGGAATGACATTAATTCTGAGCCTGCTACTGCCTGTAGAATCTGCTCCATAGGTGGGAGGGGAAAGTTATCTTTCTGGCAGGCTTTGTTGAGATTTCGGAAGTCGATACAGATTCTAATGTCTCCGTTTTTCTTCCTAACGGGCACCATATTGGATACCCATTTGGAATGCCTAACGGGGAAGATTATTCTGGCTCTCAACAACTTATTAAGCTCAGTTTTTATCTGGTTTTCTAGGTTAGGGTGTATTTTCCTGAGCTTCTGCTGGACAGGTTTCTCGTTGTCAGTCATAGGGATAACATGTTGAATGATGGAAGTGTTGTAAGTCTTCAGCTCATCGTAGTTCCAGGCAAAAACGTTTTTGTACTGTCTCAGAAGGCGGATATATGCTGACTTTTCTTCAGGGGCTAAGCCCTGGCCTAGATTAACATTTTGCGGCTTTTCGTCGGTTCCCAGGTTGACTGATTCGTAGTTCAGAGTTGAACTATAAAGCTTGGCATTAGCCGACCTTTTGAACCGACTTTTCAAGTCATATAAGTCTTCTAATTTGACCACCGATTTGGGTATAGCATTATCAGTGCTACTTTGTTGTATCTGGTGATCATGACAGTCTTCGTCAATTATCTGGTTTGTGTAAGATCCTTCAGAGGTGAGGAAACTTACGATGTCTGGGTCGTCGTTGAACACTCTCCAGTTGGTGATATTGTCAGGAATGGAAGGTTTAAAAATTAATTCTATTGAAAACCTATCAGGACTAAAATCTTCGGAAGGGATAAGTCGAGAGGCTACGTTGGCTAACAGGTCTGCGCTTGCGTTTTGAATTCTTGGAATTGACGAGATGTTAAATGCTATGAAATGTGAAGTGAGATCTTGCACTAACGATTGATAATGCTTTAAATGACTAGACAGGCAATGTATGGTGTTATGTACCTGTTTTACGATGATCTCAGAATCTCCAAAGACTTGAAGATACTTAACATTCAATCCGATTGCTTTGTATAGGCCTTGAACCAAGGCTTCGTACTCCGCTGTGTTGTTCGTGCAATCGAACTCAAGTCTGCATGTGAGCATAATCTTGTTCCCGTCTGGGTTGATCAGAACGCATCCTGCTCCTGCCCCCTCGTTGGATTTAGATCCGTCAAAATATAATTTCCAAAATAAAGAAGTATTTACAGAATTATCTAAAAAACTAAAACATTTTGAGTCATCAGTTTGGGAGAAATTTTCAACTTGGGATAAAACTGAATTCTCTAAGTATGGTGAAATATGAGCACTGAAATTGCCTAGGAAAGAATCTATTGTGTAATTGCCTACAATGCTGCTATTGTATGTGATGGCTTCATTTTCTCCTTCTAGTTCCGTCACTATGTATTTTTGGTGCAACTCTCGTTCAACCTTTATCTGATTTGGTTTACCATTGTATGGTAACCACATGTGCGACCAGTCGATTGAGAAATATCCGTGGAGTTTCTCTGACCAATCCCTGCTAAGAATCAAGCCATAAAACTCAGGGATATTGGCTACCAGGATGTCGATAACCTGACACACTTTTGGGTTAGTCGACAATCTTATGGTCACCTGATTAAGTTCACCAATCACTTCGACCTGGGATCGATCAAGTTGAACTATACGTACTGCAGATTTTTGAGGTTGCACATTCAATTTGGCACATATTGACCTGGGTAAAATATTCGTTGAAGCACCAGAATCAACCAAGCAATTGTGCACGTTTTTGTTGAAGATTTCATATGTGAGCAGAAAAGGAGGAGTATGAGACCTTGATCTTCCTCCAATCAAGGCGATGTCATTTGGATCAATTTTATTTATCGTATTGGTTGGAGGTCTTCCCAGATTGTGGGAAGCCACAACTGTAGGTAAAGATGTAGTAGGCACAGCATGTAACTCTTTCATCATGATTTTCTGCTGGTGTTTCAGTTTACTCAATTCGTACAGAGTGATATTAGCCCTAGTCTTCTTCATGTCGTCAATGATGTTATAATCCATTTCATTCGACACTATTAGTGTTCTTGATGGAGGTGCTTGTTCAGATTGGACTGGGCTAAACTGGGTCGCTTTAGCAGTTGTCTTTTTGGTTACGACCCTTTCTTTTGTTGCAGGGCTTGCGCCCTTTTGTTTTGGGGTAGTTTGGGGAGGATCAAGCTGATTTTTGCTTCTCGTGGTAACAGGAAATGCTTCTTGATCCTCTTCCTGTGGGAGGATGAAATCCCACATTCCTTGAAGTTCTACAACTTCTTCCTCGACGGTCTGCCCTTCAGTGGTATTCTCTTCTTCTTCGTCTTCTTCAGACTCAACGTTTGAGACAACACTGGGTGGTTTTATGTCCATGGGAGGATTTCTTTTAAAAGTCCTAAAGGGCTTTTTCGAAGAAGTCTCTGCTACTTGTTTCTTGATATCGACCATCTCATTGGACATGGCTTTCAACACTTTTTGTAACCCTTCCAAATCGAAAGGATCTTTCGTTTGCTTCTTCTTGGTGTCTTCTTTGAAAGAGATCTTCTTTGATTTGCGTTCTTCTATAGCAGATCTCTTTTCTAGGGCTACCACGCGTCTTTCCACTGCTAACGCTTCTGTCAAGTTGTCAACTAATGTGGTCTTGTTTGCCCTATCTACGAAGATAGCCAAGTTTGGAGGTAAAGCCGTGATGTACCATTCACATCTTACTTCCTCGCTGGGTTGTGAAGCAGCGGGGATTTTGTTGAGGATCTTATTGAACCGTAAGTTAAAGTCTTTAATGGGTTCTCTAGCCTCAGCCTTAAGATTAGATAGGTCATTAATCAATGTCGCCGTAGATCGGTCATCACCAAACTTAGTGAGGAACTGACTTTGAAAAATGTCCCAGCTTGTGATGGATCCGGAAGGTAACGAAAAGTACCATGACCCGGCCGTTCCTTGCATCGTATAAGGGAAGAGCCGGACAACAGCGTCTTCGTTAGTAACTCCGTTGAGATTAACAGAAAGCATGAAATTATTGATATGTTCTTCGGCTAGCATACCTGCTTCTGGGTTGAATTTAGGTAGCCACTTCTCTGGATGGGCCGGTATAGGGCTCAGGGGTGGAGGCATTAAAACCGCCCCAGGATTGTTCCATGGAGATTGGGCCATCGTGGAGCTGCTAGCTAATGGAAGTGCAGAAACTGACCCCTGATGCTGAGAAGGTGAAGAAATCAGGATCTTTGATGTTCGAAGAGGAAGGTTTGTGGAAGACGGGTGAGTGAGTTGGAATGGAAAAGTGGGTGGTTGACTTCGCGGTGAGGGAGTTGATAGGGACGAAGTGGATGAGAGAGTCTCTCCGTCAGACTCTTGAGGTGTTTTCCTTGCTCTTTTTATGGTAGGAAGAGGGAGTTCACTTGGTTGTATGCCAAATTTTTCACTCTTTAATCTGGTAAGGGGATGAGCAGGGTTGTACTGCGAAGTCACGCTGCTTTTAGATTTATCAGACTTCTGGTTAAAAATGGAGAATCCCTGGAATTTACGAATCAAAGTTTGAATTTCAGGGGGTTCAATAATAGATGGGCCTGATATATTCGAATATGTAGCAGTGGTGGATACTCGAGCGACTTCAAATTCCGGGTTTAACCGTGTTGGAGAAGTCGAGGGAGTTGATGAGGGTGTATTACGCTCAGAATGGTATTTGGATATTGCTTTAGGTGCCATTCATAGTTCGAGCCCTCCTTCTAGCGCCAAATATTGTTGAGGGCCCCGAAATCGGGTCAACAACAAGGGGGATACCCACCCGGTCGGGAACCTGGTTGGCGGCTCTGTGCCCGTTTGGTGTAGCAGGTCCGACTGGGGATGACGGGACCAGCTTCCCGTTCTAGGGGTGTGTGTATGTGTAGAAAATAGTGATGTGTGTGTGTGTGTAGAAAATGATAGTAGAAAATATGTAATTATTCCTTAACTAATCTAATTATAAATCCTGAAATGGCTTTATACTACTTTAATCTAACAAAAACAATACATCTAATCTACACTAACCCGGGACAGAATTTTTCCATTATGCAATCTAGAAAGATTTCACAGAATAACTGGTAATGAAGATTATTCAGTTATTATGAGAATATAAATCAATTAAGATGAACCATCTTGCGTAAGAAGTTAAGCAAAACAGTTGTGAACAACATATTTCATAATCAGTTATTCATGTATTAAGCACAAATCAATGACTCCACCGTACAAAAGTGCCAAATGGTAGTCCACTCATTCATACGTTAACATATAAATAACATCAGCTGTATATTACTCTAAGAATGCAAGCAGAAACTAGTCAAGAGATAAAAGTACCATTTATGACTGATTTTAAACTTACAGACCTTAAGCAATAATGATCTATTTCTACTTGCTTCTAATGCCTACTAAGAGTACAGAAGTGCAACATCAGTAGCAGGTATTAAAATGCAAACATAAATAAATCTTGATCCGTCCATTCATCAAAAACCCCCTCCGAGGGTGCAAAAGTGCATGTTCTGAGGACAAGTTTTTTGACAAAATTTCGGACCCTTCTCCAATGCAATGAGAAGGGTTAAATACTAGTAACCGACTAATTTTACTTTACACAAATTCAGGGAACGGCTTCAAATGACCGCCCTTTTACTAAAAACAAATTTATTTCTAAAAACTGAATCTAATTTCTAACCGTTTCTGTATCTGCTCCTTAGTGCTGTAAGAAATGCGTTGTTCGCCCTGAAAGAGTCGGCTGGTTGTCCTTTCCTTTTGTTCGAGCTTGAAAATTAGAAACAACAAGCGCTGGCACCTCTTTCTGTTAGATTAGAAGATATTTTCGAAGACCTTTCTCTAGCTGGGTGTATTCGCTGTGCGCACACTTAGTACAACCCAGTTTCTTTTCGAACTGATTTTGCTGTTGCTATTTCGGTTTCCGGTCGTGCGAATGACTCAGTGAGTTAGAAGCTGCGTTGTATGGACAATCCCCTGTTTCGAGAACTGTTTCCTTTCTTTGTTCCAGGCTTTTCTGGAGCGTCTTTCTTCTCTTGCGCTTCTTTCTCTGCTTTACCAAGTCTGAGCTTCAGGATCTTTTGTAAACACGCTGCTTTTGTGCGCCTTTGACTTTGAGTCTTGGACAGTCTATTTTCATCAGTGCCTGTTGGGCGATACTCTGGAATCCGCGGTTCTGCTGCATGCGGCATCCAATTGCGGAGGCATCTTCTCTATGTTGTCTTATTGGCGCTCTTCCCTTCTCCTTAGATGTTTCCTGCATATAGATTTATATAAGTTGCATGTCTTGCAGTTTACGCAAAGAAGAAGGGAAATGACGAAAAGATTGACATGAAAGCATTAAATTCTAAAGAACGCGAAATTAATGACATTCATCATAACTTGACTCTTCGATAAATGCGATGCAATCAGTTCTGGATATTCGAGCATGCGGTCATTAATTTCACTTAAGGCGCGCTTTCATTTTTGGATCTACCATGTATGTCGGAGAATCCTTGCGATGAGTTTTTTCTGCGATTGGTATCACAGTATCGATGGCTGCGACGTTATTAAGTGTTATCGTAGATCGCAGATATCGCAGATCGCTGATATCGCAGATCGCATATCGCTAATATCGTAGATCACAGCTTTGCATGGTCGCAGATCGCAGATCGCAACATCGCAAGGTTTTCACTTTGTTGCTTTGTGCTGCTCGTGTGGCATTGCGACGTGCGACGTCGCATATCGGCCATCGGCGTTTCTTTAGGTTCTCCTTTTTCAAATGCTCTTAATGCGCGCGATGCCATGGGTTCTCGCGTCACTCCTTTTTAGTGTATTTATGCGCTTTGGGCAAGCGCTCCTTTTTCCGTTGCGACGTGATATAGCTTTTAGGGAGTTGATACAAAAGAATTTTCAAACAAAAATATTTTTTGGATTTTTGGCTAAGTGTCCCCATTCGCTTGATGTTATTACTAATATCAAACGAAGAGGGGGGTTGTTGGTGACCACAACAGGACCCTGCAACATCAAGGCTCAGGTTGTATTTCTCTTTGAGTTTTATTAATACAACTAATGGTTTATTTCCTACATTGAGTGTCACATTACATTTGATGGCTTAAGATTCCTTGACTTTTTAAGTAGATTGAATGTGATTGTATGCTATCACGTTTGTTGTTGTCTCTTGTGTGTTTGTTTCAGGTATTTGAACGGAAAGAACGAAAGGAAGCTGGAGCAAAGAAGCGAGATCACCATCAAGCGGATTAGCATTCTAAGAGGTAGGCCCTCTTATTCGATTCTAGTCTAAGGAAGTTTACATTAGATTGTTCTGTTTGCGGCTAGACCTACTCTTGGGCTAGAGGGATTACCTCTGCCCACAGAGGAGATTTACCTACTCCACAAATGTCTAGGACTTTTTTAAAACTTCAGGCAACTATACAAGAAGCTCCTCCCATTAGAAGAGTGCCATCTGCAAAGAGGGAGTGATTTATGCTTTTGATTCTAGGGCTTATTGATAGACCAGTTAAGGTGTGATTTCTTCTGCAATGTTCAAGATTTCTACTCAGCGAGTCTACAAAAAATATATAGAGGAAGGGAGACAGTGGACAAACTTGTCTCAGTCCCCATGAGCTTTGAAAATATTCACTCGGTCTTCCATTGATGAGAGGGGCTATCCACAGGCCTCTTTCTATTAGCTCCATAGAGAAGCCAATTTTTTTAAGAACGGTTGATAAAAAAGACTGATTGACTCTATTGAAATCAATTTCCATGTCGAGTTTTATAATGAATCCTGCTCATTTCTTGCTAAACTAGAATGCAGTGCTTCTTGAACGATCATGATATTATCCATGATCTGTCTATTGGGCACAAATCCGCCTTGGTTTTTTGAGATTAAATTGGTTAGGAGAGGTTTTATGCGGTTGGAAAGGATTTTGGTGATGATTTTATATGAACAATTGCACAAAGAGATAGGCCGAAATCGACTGAAAGTTGAAGGTATTGCTTCTTTTGGGATGAGGGCTAGGAAGGTCGAATTTGTATAGCCTCCCAGCTTCTTTTTCCGGAAGACGTTTTTAATCATTCTTATGAGATCTTTTTTTATGATGGCCCAATTGAAGTGGTAGAAAGCTATTGAAAACCCATCTGGTCCGGGAGCTTTATCAAGGTGGAGGCTCCAAAAAATTGTTTGAATATCACTTTCTTCGACCTCTTTCAAGAGTTTTGAATTTGTTTCTTCATTTATCCTTTTCGAGATGTGCTTTATGAAGCTCTCGAAGTCTAGATTTATTGGATCAGTATATTTTTGAAATGGTTGTGTGCTTCTTTCTTAAGTGCATCTTTCCCTTTGATCTCTTGTTATCCTTCACCTTTTATTGTGTTGATCTAATTTAGTATTCTTCTCATCTTTGTTGTGTTGTGGAAGAAATCTGTGTTTTTATCCCCAACTTGTATCCAAAGATTTCTGGATTTAAGCCTCCATTCTTCTTCCTCCTTTCTATTGTTTCTATAGATTTCCCAATAATTCCTTCTCCTTCAGCTGGTTCTCTTTTGTGTCTTCCATGCATTTTGTTTTTTTTTGAACTCTTTCCATTTTTTTGTGCAAATCTTCCTTTCTTTTTTGTGGTTCACTGTGATTGTTTTTTGCCCAAGATTTTAGTTCATTTTTCACAATTTTTAGTTTTGTTTCCCACACATAGTTTGGCGAACCAGTGATTTTTTGCACCCACATTGTTCCTATAATTTGGTTCACTTCTTCTTTGCTATTCCAAGATGGACAAAATCGGAATGGGAGGGGACCCAAATTTCTGATTGTCCCTAAACTGATTGCCACTGGTTTGTGGCCGGAGGCCGATGAGTGGATAATTTTTTATGAAACAGAACTTAATTTCGTTATAATAACGTCATGTATTAAGATTCGATTTAGCCTCTCTTTTATATTGCTCTTACCAACCCTTTTATTATTTCAAGTATATTTCACATTCTTTGGAGTAATGTCCAATAACTTGTGGCAATCTATAATACTTTCAAGGGTATCCCGAGATGGATCAGCATGAAAAGAGCCTCCAAATTTCTCCTCAACGTTTAGAACCAAGTTTAAATCGCCTCCTACTATGATTCTTTTGTTTTGATCCTGAAGTAAATTTCTTTGAGGGATTTCCAACATGACTCTTTATCTCTGTAGTGGTTTGGAGCATAAACATTGAAAAGGCAAATTTGCAAATCGGTTAATTTGTTTCTTAATTCTGTTTTGATCCAATGTTGGTCTTTTTGTTGATGTTGCAGTTCTCATTTGTCCTTTCTCCACATTGTACAAATTCTCCCGATCCCCCAGTAGCTTGGAGAGATGAGCCATCATAATTCCTTGAATCATTTTTCCCATTTCTTATTCATTAATTTTGGTCTCCTGGATCATGAATATATATGGTTTCTCCATTGATAAGAGATCTTTTGTTGCATTTAATTTCGTAGAATGTCCCATTCCTCTGCAATTCCAAGAGACCAAATTCATTACTTGTTTTGATTTGGTGTAGAGGGACCTTTCCCTCGATTAGGATGATGATTTTTCTCCTTGTTTCTTGTAATTTTTTCAAGGAAAGAGTCCATTGGTTGTTGTGTTCCCATTGCCATTTCCTTTGCAGCTACTTCATCTCTTATTTCCTTGTTGCTTTTATTCCTTGTCTTTTTTGAAGGTCTGGGAAGAGAAGGGAGTCTCTAGACTGATTTCTTGTCAGGATTCTTTCAAAGGAAGGTCGGGGGGGGCGCTGAGAGGGATATTGGGGGAGGAGGAGAGGGAAAAAATAGGGAGGGAGGAGGGGCCAAGGGGGAGGGGGGGATAAAGAAGGGATATTTGGTTCATGAGAGGCAAGAAGAGGATCGAGGGAAGAATTGAGAGGTCCAAAGGGATTGGAATCAAGGAGCAGATTAGAAGAGGGGGGTTGTGGGATAGTTGAATGGGTGGCGGCGAAGAGCTTGAAGGAAGAGGAGTTGATGGGGGTGGAGTTTGCTGGGTAGATGTTTTGTTCACAAATTTTTTTTTTACTGGTTCAACAATGTAAACTTTGAAACGGGAACTGATACGATTCCCGTTTCGTTGAGGTAGCAAAAAAGTCAACCGATTTTGAAAAGTGGTGATGCAGAATACAGTTTTCTTTTCGGACCATATTTTGACACTTTAAATTTTCTTATGTATCAAATATAAATATTTGTTTTTAAATGTTAGTGATTTTCATGTTGATTTTGAAACGTGTTGATGCAGCATCAACCCTTTTTTTTAGAGGGCTTATTTTTGACACTTTAAATTTTCTAATGTATTAAGTGTAGATATTTAAATGTTACATTTTTTTACGCTTTAAAATTTTTAATGTCCAATTTTTTTTGAAATCATGATTACTTAACAAATTTTCTAGTTGTCTTATTTCTCTTTTTTAAAATGTTGATTACTATATATATATATATATATATATATATATATATAAAATACCCAAAAATAATGTAAAAAAATAATTATTTTGTAAACCATAAAAAAATTTGAAAAAAAAAAATATATATATATATATATAATTGTAAAAATAAGTAAATAAAAATAGAAAATTTTTAAAACCTAAAAAGAAAAGAAAAAAGGAGTAAAATTAAATTAAATTTAAAAAAAAATAATAAAAAAAACTATTATAATTTGATTAAAAACATATAAAACAAAAAACAAAAAATACTCAAATTTAAAAAACAAAATAACCATATATATATATATATATATATATATTCAATTTAAAAAAAAAAAAATGGGCGGCGGAGGTGCGTGATCTCGGCCACCCGTTGCTCCGCTGCCCATGGTCGCGCCCCAACGGGCCGCCAGGGGGCCAAGATCACGCAGCTCCACCGCGCACCCACGAGCCGCCCAATGCCCCGTGGGGACGTAATTTTTTTTTTTTTTAACTTCAATATATATATATATATATATATATATATATATATTATTATGGTTTTCTTCTTCTTCTTCTTTTTTATGTAAGGCTAATTCTATTAATAAAAACAAAAATATAATTACACCGAGGCCCCGCCTCAACCGCTGTTGCTAGAGTTCATCAAGAAAGTCGAAACTGCCCCAGATTGGGGAAACCAGTTTGACATTGCAAAAAGACCAAACATATATCCCGGGACTGTCACCAAAGGAAACCCATACATAGGACTTGGATCCATGTTTTGAAGCAAAACCCAGAAAAAGATACAACTCAGCACCACCGGACTCGACAACAGAACAACAAACCCTCTGATCAGACAAACAAACAGCAAAAACATCAAATGACTAGACCAACCCGTCAACAGCAGAAGGCTGAGCTGGCTCGTGGGTGGCAACGGATGCCACGTGGCGTCATTTGTTGTCATCCTCGTCAGGTGTCTCCTCGACAATGAGGCAGGCATACTGGTCCCAATCTTCATCCTTCTCCGCCACGTCGCCTTCCGCTTCACCACCTGGAGGCCCCCTTGCATGTTGGGTGCCGCTCGAACTGCCAGCGAACCCTATCGTTATTGCAGCTCCTGCAGAGCTGCCACCAGCTCGCTGAATGTCACCTGCGTGAGCTTCTCCACCATGCAGTCTGCTGTGGCTTGCGCCCCCGCCATCATCCTTCGACTTTTTCTTAGAACCCCTACCCATTTCCGGATTTCTCACCTCCTGAGAGTGCTCTTCAGAATTCCTCGCTTGGTCATTGTTCTGCTCATCTTCTTCAGAGAAAATGATAGTCACATTGGCAGTTATAATGGGTCTATTCAGACTACTCTGGAACCTGAATTGGGTCGAGTGAGGGACAGAGCCTGGACGCAGAGGAGAAATTGCAGTATGGAGCCTAATATCGTTGTGCGCAGCCATTGAGGCCGACCCTTGCCCCCGCCCACTGCGCGTATGGGGATAGTGACTATGCGGCGACCTGGGGGGAGGCGAGTTTTCATGGTGCTGAGGGGGAGAGGCAGGAGCCGAGCTCTGCGCTGCCTGAGGGCGAGCGCTGCCACCTCGGGTTCCTCCTCTGCGACTCCTCATGCAGTGACAGACCATACCAGTGAGGTTGGAGTGCGAATCAGCTGGACAAGCGGACGGGAGGGAGAACGGGTTGTGAATACAGGACCCCTGAGCAGGATTTAACGGGCAGTGCCTGGAGTGGGAGTAATGGTGCCCACTTCCAAGATCAATGCAGCAGAGGAGCCAACATCGTCTCCCTGTGGTTGTTCTGCTGCAAGAAATTCCAGCCTGAGGTGGACAGAAGCTATGGAACGGGGGATGGTCAGAGGGTTCGAGAGGCGCCATATGAATATAAGGGGCCATTTATTGCAGCATGCACGCTGGCCAAGTTTCGTCTAAGATGAGCATGGAGAAGAGCACAACCCACCGCCTGGCAGGTCCTAGCGCTGGCAATCCTAATGGTGGCCATTAATGCTCTTGGGTTTCACCCGCATTCGAGTTTTTTTTAAATGTTTTTAATCAAATTTTAATAGTTTTTTTATTTAGTTTTTTTGTTAATTTTTTTGTTTTTTTTTAATCTAATTTGTTTAAAAAAAATATTATATTTTTAGTTTTTTTTAATGGTTTATTAAATTTTCTTCTTTTTTTTTACTTATTTTTACAATTTTTTAATTATTTTTTTATTTTTTTATGTTTTCTTTAACATGTTTTTCTTATTATTTATTTCTTTATATTTTTTTACCTTTTTTTAAGTTTTTTAATTCTTATTTAATTTTTTTTTCTTTTTTAAGATTTTTATGATTGAATTTTTTATTTTTTTTTAATTTTATGTTTGATTTTTTTTTAATATATATTTTTATTTAGGTTTTGTTATTTATTTTAACTTTTTTTTTCATTGTTTTTATTTTTAATTTTATGTTTTCATTAATATTTTGAAATTTTAATGTTTTTCAGAGTCATGATAAAATCTATTATGTCATTATTTAAAAGCATTAAAAATTTATCCTACCAAAAAAAAAAAAGGTTATTCCAGCATCAATAGTTTTTGTTTTTAGGGTGTTTTTTGCACAAAAAAATGGTTTTCACTATCATTTTTAAAGCATGTTGAAAATTTATCCTAAAAAAAAATATTGTTATTCTAGCATCAACACTTTTTGTTTTCAAGGTGTTTTTTGCACAATTTTTGAACAAAAAATTAGTTTTCACCGCCATTTTTAAAACACGTTGAGAATTTACCCTAGAAAAAAAGTGTTATTCCAACATCAACACTTTTCGTTTTTAGCATTGTTTTTCATGTTTTTTTGGGGTTTTTTTACTAGAGTTCCCGTTTTGAGTTTATAGTTCTCGTTCCAAAGTTTACATTGTTGTTCCCATTTTGTTTCCTGGACTTCTACCTCTTTAGTTTCTTGTTTTTTTGGACATCTATTAGCAAAATGACCGTACTCGTGGCAAACCTTGCATTTTAATGGGATCTGTTCATAGTCCAATTGCTGAATATGCGTCCAACTATCAACCTTGATCTTTACTGCTTCTGGGAGGCCTTTTCCTAGGTCGACTTCGACGCAGATCCTTGCATAAGCATGCATATTCTCCTTTGGTTTGCTTCTATCTATATATTTCCCCATTGTATTTCCTATTGATTTTACTGACTCATCTCCCCAACAATGGAGGGGGAGGTGGGGACGACGCACCTAGAATGGAACAACACCCGGGACATCCAACTCAGGATCAAAGTCTGCATCCACCTGTTTAGATAAATTCCCCTTGTATCCATGAAATAGGGTCCATTCATGAATATTAGATCTTTGTGCTCTTTAGATTCAAAATGAAATGTGAAATATCCTCTACCACAAAAGTGAATGGAGATCTTCCCATGGATTGAGTGTGACCAGTTCCGCTCAACCGTTTCTGCACCGATTTTGGAGAAGGCCAAAGACCTATAAACTGACCCACCAAACCTCTTTCTGATAAAGAGATAGCTGCTCAACAGGGCAAGGAAGGAGGTAAGATGATTTATGGTATATCTTTGAGTTTCTTGACAAATTTGGAGACAGAGGGTCTTGTTCGAGGAGGTCCAAGTGAAGAGATCAGGGAGGCAAAGGCTGAAGCAGGCTCTTCTGGAGGTTGCTGAGCTGAATGAGGTGATCCCCTGCCGGAGGAGGATTCGGAGGGGCCTTGGCTACGGCGGGATGCCAAGGCTGTGAAGTTTTTAGGTATCACAAGCAGCAGAGCGTGTACACTGTATGGAAATTGAGTACCGTCTATATGTTACGAACCAATGGAAGCATCTATTTTCTCATCCAAGTTTATTGGAAGTTTCTCCACAGTAGGTTCTCTTTTCCAGTTCACCAACTTTTTTTTGTTAATTTCAATAGAATCAACAATAATATACCTTTAATCATTGTTAACAAGGAAATTGCATTGACTGTTACTTAACCCAACACCAACCTGCCATAAATATTTCATGTCGAATTAGTTAATAACCATCCTTTATTGCAGTAATACCTATGTAGGTTTTCAACTAAAATTTTGGTGTGTTTAATGCCTAGACTGATTTAATGGTATGAGTGATGTGGCAGTGACGGTGATTTGATTCCTCTTGAGAGTGGTGCTTCCAATTAGATATCACCTAAAATAAACTAAGTAATGGATGCAAGATAGCAAGGGGCCGGATATGGAATGAACATGATGAGATGAAGGGAGGTGTCCCAATTCACTTTCAACAAAAATTCTAACCATTAGGAGAGAAAGTGGGATATGGGGTAATAAATATGGTGTATTCAAGTGGGCCAAAGAGATGCATTGCATCCTAAAATCATGACAATAACTAAGTGTTAAGGCAAGGTGATAGTAGTATTCTTTAATAGTTGGGATTGTTGTAGGAAAATGCATCATGAGATTATGAAAATGATTGTGTCTTAAGTTAGGACAGGGTGAAAATATTACTTCTTAAGTTTATTATATCAATGTCTTGACTACATGAAATTTGACTAAGTGTTGAGAAGGAAAATTGTGGTTAATGAACATGTAAGGGATTTTTTAAAGAAATAAAGGATAATCTTCCAAGTGGATGGAAATGGTGAATATATAGAATGAAAAACTTTATATCCCCCCATTTTTTTAAATGAAACAAAGGATATTTTAGGTCTAGAATGCATCATTAATCAAGGAATGTTGATCAACATTAGACTACAACTACGGGATAGTGATCCTCTACAGTTGGTCGAGAACACTAAGATTTGACCAATTGCCTTCTCCATCAGACTATGGAGTGAAATGAAAAAGGAAATACATCTATGCTATGTTTCAAAAGATGCAATGAAGGGATTATATACAAGGGCCCAAAATGACTAATGGTAAAGGAAATAAAGGAGAAATGTGTACAAGGCAGACATTTGGATTTTCCTCATAGAAATATATGTTTAAGATATTTCCCATTTACAAGAAACTTCTAAATTGTTCCATCCACATTTTTTAGAAAATAAGAGTTGAATACCCAAACTTGTTCATTCTGGAATAATACAATCCAAAGGGCTACAAATTTGGAATGAAGAGATTTATTTTCCTTTTCCTTATTCCATAAAAGTTTTAGTTGTCCTCTCTGAAAATATTTTAATGTGGTGCTTTTATAAAAAAAAATTCACTTAATTATGCTTTTCCTTTTATGTATAAGATCCATGGCATGTGCTCTTTCTTCTCCAGTTGAAGTAATTAATACTAATGTGAATAAATTGGGTCCACTTCTCCTTCATCTTCGATCCTAATGGAAACAAATAAAGCATTAATTTCCAAAGGTATTGGAAGCCTAGCTTGTTTTCCACGTACGAGAATGTAAGGTGAATGTTTAGTCCTTCTTTTGGGAGTGATTATGTTTTCCCATAAAGCATATAGCAATTTCTTTAATTTGTTGAAATTATTTTCTTGAGAATTTGAATCAACGATTTATTTGTGTATTCAACTGATCCATTTCCTTGTGGATACTAATTAGATGATTGTCCCATTAATATGCCATATTCTCCATAGAATTTAGTGAATTTTGATGTTATGAAAATATAACCATTGTCTATTATGAATTTTTTAGTGACTCCAACGTTTGATAAGATATTTTCATTTAAGAAATCAATGTGTTATTATGAAATAACAGAGTTTAGAGGTACCCTTCAAGCCATTTTGTAAAGTAATCAATAGTTGTGACTATATATGTATGTCTTCTACTTGATTTTTTATTTACAGGGCTAATGACATCCATTCCCCATTATGCAAATGGAGTATCTACTAAGATGGGATTTAATGGCATGGTAACTCTTTCATATTTCTTGAAAACTTTTGGTAAGGAACACATTTTATAACTACAGAATAGGTATCTCTAAAGATGGTTGGCCAATAAACTTTAGCTCTACTTATTTTTCGAGCAATTAGGAATGGAAAAATGTCTACCAAAGTCTTCTTCATGTAGTTATTGCAATGTCTAATGGACTTTATATGGATCCAAACATCTCAAAAGCACACCATCAAAATTTCATCTATATAGCATTCTACATACAAGAACATAATGATTAGTTTTTTATCTTAATAGTTCTTCTCTCTTTAGAATGCATTTCAATAGGAAATTGTCCTTATCTTAAGTAAAATAAAATATCTTTATACCATTTAGACTTTGCTATAGTAGGATCTTATGGAATTGTGCCATCTTGAAAAGTATTGGTAATGTACACAACTTCAATACCAATAATGTATTTGAATAATCCTTGTCCTTTCACCTCCTTCAATAGTTTGATCTCAATATCATATCCTTGAATTCTTTCTAACCAAATTGTCCATCTTCCTTCCTTGATTTGTTGATTCAACATCATTCTCCCAAATGCTTATGGTAAATAAGTAATAAAAGGCACTGGAAGAATGTATGTTCTGAAATGAGCACTTGTTTTAACCAAGGAGAGGGCTTGTTTCTCCATAAGAGTGTATTTTAACTTACAATCATGCAAAGTTTTATGCATAAAAAAATGGCAATTACTCCCCTCTTAGATTATTTTGTGTAAGTATGGTAGAAATGGTTTTCTTTGATGCGAATGAATACACCATATAATCTTTATCAAAGTAAGGACTGGATAGGACAAGAGAAGTTCTAATTGCTTATTTTGTATTTGAAAAGGAAACCTAAGGTGTTAGGAGTCCATTCAAACTCTTCATTGTTTTTCAATAATTTATTTATGGGATTGACTATTGAGGCATAATCTGGGGCAAATATGCGAAATAAATTACCTTTCCAAAGAAAGATTATACTCCTTGGCAATATGTTAGTGGTTGAAGATCATTGATAGCCTTGATTCTTTCTGGATCAATATATATTTTTTCTCTATTGAAAATATGTCCAACCATTTTTCCTTTTGATATGGAAAATAAGCATTTTTGGGATTAAAATGAATACCTTGTTTTTTACATCTTTCAAAAACTATCCTGAGATATTTTAAATGGTGTTATGTTAACTTTGAATGGACTATTAGGTCACCTAGATAATTTTTTAATCATATATTTGGAGACATGTTCCATAACTCTTTGAAATCTAGCACCAATGTTATTTAATTGAAAAGGCATTTGAGCATATGTGAATGTTCACCAAAGCATTATAAAGGTTGTCTTGGGTCTATCATCTGCAATGAAAATCACCTAGTTGTATCCTGTAAATCCATCGAGCATGGACATTAGAGCAAAACCAATTACTTATTGTAATAACATTTGCAAATTTCCCCCGAATGCGGGTGATAGCTCGGATGGGACACGCGTTTAAATGCGGCCACATGCCAGCCATGCGCCGTCACAAGGGAAACACATGGGCGCAAGCCTGTCTTTGGCCGTGCGGGAATAAAATGTTTGATATTTTCCAGAAGCGCTTAAATGCTCTGTCCGGCTCTTCAGCTCACATGGAGGTTGCAGTTATGGCGGATAGGTTTCGAGGTGGAGGCAGCTATGTCAAAAGCAATGGTGGGTTGGATCTCACTGCGTCGGTTCATGGTCTGTTCATGGTTCTTCCCCAGGGTATGTTTATGCAACCTCTGGAGCTGCGAGTAGCTCCAAGAGGCTTTCTTTCCATCTGGGCCAATTCACCGTCGGTTTGTGGTATCCCCGGGACTGGTTTGATCCTCAATTTCGCGCTGCGCATTTTCCATTTGGACCCTGCAATTATGGTCAAGCCTCGACAACAAATGCTCAGCCGTCGAGGCACCTCCTGTGGGGGGTCTTCGCGCCCTCCTGCAGCTGCTACCTATCCCCATTGCTGCCTTTGCAACTGCCATCGTTCCCTTGATGCCAACCCCCTTCAGTCAAGTCAATTCCTGGACTCAAGCACTCCTGATTCTGCTTCCTCGCCCGCCTTTGGCTCTGCCATCTTCAGTTTCAATAGTTCTTTGAACTGCCCCCGGATCAGTGCCCATGTCTCGGTTCTCTTCATCGAAGCCTCCCAGGACGACAGCGACTCTCATGATGGTCGGGGGAAGCAGCCAGCTGATGGCACAGAGACAGTCATGAATACGCCTGTGGCAACACCAGAGAATGTCTCAAATCGCCCTCTGGCTCAGGAGGCGATGATCAACAAAGGCGAAGACGTCAACATGGAAACTGCTCCCACTGCAGCGGAGGTGGAGGAATACGGGTGGTGCCGGGTGGTTGAGGAGGAACCGGACGAATAGCGGTGCCATCGTTCCAGGTCTCTGCGGCACATCTGTTAAGCCTTTCGGCCTCTCCTGCTGCTTTGATTATATTTTGGTCTTAAGTTTTTGTTATGTTGGCAAACTGTCTTTGTTTGGGTCTTGGATACCGGTATCTTGTTCTATGGTTGGGATGTGTCTATTTTCCCCTACGCGGGATTATTCTGATGTTCTGCTGGCGCCCCTGCGAGGGCTGGTTTATTTTTGGTCTGGTTAAGTCCTCGGACACTGCAGTCTCAGTTGTTCCAAGCTGCCATTACAGGCAACTGGTTCTTTCTGTCTTGAAATGATGTAACTGATTTCTGTTTATGTATATAATAGAATAGTTTTAACGATTAAAAAAAAAAAAACATTTGCAAATTTCAAAGTGAATAATTATCCATTTAAAATTCTTTATTCAAGTTATGGAAATCCACATGAAATCGGATCTCACCATTATTTTTCTTGACCACCACCAAATTAGAGATCCATTTAGAATGTTTGAATGAAAAAATTATACCATCTTTCTTAATATTTTCAAGTTCCAATTTCACCAGTGGATTTAACTTTGGATAATAGTTCTCACATTATGTCTAAATGGTTTGGAACCTTATTTAAGTAGTATAGTGTGCTAGAAAATAAACCTATCATATTCCTTAAAGATCATCATAGCTCCATGCAAAAACCTATTGAATTTCTTTAAAAAGTAGAGTATATTACTTAACTTCTTACGTGCAATTAATACCAAAGTTTAAACATTAGGGAATTTTTTGGTTTCCAATATTGATCGTTTCTGTTCCTATACCTTCCAAAACGAATGTTCATCTCTCATTCTCTCATTTTATATTTGGTTATCTCTTGAAAAAAAGTGACCTAAGATGACATGATTATTTTAAAGAGATGTCCCTCCTGATTTCAAATCTTGATTCTTGTTTTTTTTCTTTATCAAAAGGACTGCGATATTGAAATAAAAATTTGCAACATGTTCACATTGTAAAATACTTGACAAATTCTTGATTAATTGGAATAGAAGGATGGAAAATCATCCTAACTCATAAGGTATTTAGAGTATAGGAATAATTTGAATTAAAAAGAGAAGTTGCAACTGCTAATGAATCCATTTCTAATTCCTTTCTCTTGGACAAAAAATGTATTGAAAGAATTAAAAGTTTGGATCATATGCCAAAGTTGCTTTACATATGCCTTCAATCTTCTCTTCTCCATTTTATGCCTCTTTTTGATGTGATTTATAACTAACTCTGAATCACCCATCAAATTCAAATAATGAACTTGTATTTGATTTGCAAGATTTCAATCCTTGTATGAGTGCTTCATATTTACTTCATTGTTTGTATAAAGAAATTTCAACCTAAATGCATGTGGCTAGATATGTGATCATGGATCCTCTATTACAATTTTTGCTCCAACTATGGATTTGGAATAAGCTACATCGAATGACATATTCCAAAATCCTTTGAAAGTTTTTAGATCCCTTGAAACTTAAAATTATTCTATATTCCATGCAACATAATTTCCAAGTCCAACATCTACATAATTTTGCATCATTACCCCTTCCTTTTTCTCAAAATAATTTGGCTTTCTCTTTTCATGAGGTACTTTGGTAAGTTTTCTATCTTTGCTAGGTAACACCATACTACTCCCATCATTCATAACATATCCTCCAAATAAAGAGCACCAATCTCTACCATGTACCACACCATATGTTGCTAACATATGAATGACTATTATTGTGAAAACTATGGTAATATGTGGCGTTGAAGTGATCCATGCAAGTCTTTAATTTCTCCATATGCATGAACTTTTATAGAAAATATAACATAAATACTTTATGAACTCAAGAGCTTCCATGATAATAAGTGGCATGATGTTATTTGAAGCTACAATATGAAACGTACTATTATGAAGTATGAAATCATGATTTTCTAGTGAAAGAGAGCAAGGTGGAACCTTTCCTATTGTTGTTGATGGTATGTAATTTGGTTGTTGTTGATGTAAACCACCCCTCCCAAAGCTAACCATTTTCACCACCTTGTCGGGGTAAACATGTGTTGAGGCCTACTACGACATGATTCAACCTCCTAAGTACAATTAATGAAGTGGAATCGACAAACCGAAACTTTACTGCCCTTCCTCAGGAGCTATGGGACCCACAGGAGCTAAACAACCACTCCAGGTGCCCAAATCCTAGGGTAACTTGCCTTTTAGTGATATGGACTCCCAGTCGCTTGCATAACAAGGAAAGCCAGTGGCTGTGAACCTTCAGACGCATGGATAACTCTGCCTCCTAGCGACTGCAGTCCAAATTTCCCAATTCTTAGCATGTGACCCCGGAATCTGAGCCACTTTTCAGGGCTAGTCTCCAAACCTCTGCCCAAAACTTGAAAAAACTTTCCAAAATGATACGTAACATCAAGAAAAATCCCTTCATACAAAACTTAATCAATAACTTAACCTAACCATGACAATCATTTCGTCAAACATATGTTGAACATGAAATCTACAAGTCATGAATGCATATCTAAACATAGGGGCCTGAAACTCATTTAAGATTCACAAAGAAGGTCTAATGCCCTCTCTCAATAGTTGCAATACAATATTTTAGCTTGTGCATTCATCAAACAACCAAATACATATCAATTCATGGACAAACCATAGTTAGAGTATATAACACATCCATGCTTATAAACAACAATAATCATCATAGTAACCATGACATAACAACCATCAAATCATCATATTAACTAGTACAAATGATTCATAAATTTCCATAGAGAAATATCTCTCGTTAAAATATACAAAAGCCAAATCTTTTTTTCAACTAATCACTCCTGTGCCATATTCCAATCATGAATGTGGGATCTCATGGGATAAACCAATACATAAAAAACCAAGGGAATCTAGAGGATAAACCACCTCTACCATCACACTACATTTATCTCACCTAAACAGGTCCCGAGATCACAAAACCAAACAGCATCGGAATTCCTTCACCATCCCTGGAGGAATTTTCCTGTCTCCACTCACCTGTTGAGGGCTTCCTAGAGAAAACCGTCTCCACCACCAAACCTTCAGATTTTCCTGAGACCACCTCACCCGGATCCAAAACCTTCCTGAAATCCAAAGCTCAACCAAGAATGAATCCCATCACATCATGGTTATCCATGAATTGGCAAGGAAAGGTTGAAATCACTGTCAAACCAAGCAAAGACCATGTCAATGACAACAAATGAACCAAATACACACATGCATGTACGTGCATGTACCATGCATGCTAAAAATAGCAATGAAATCATGCATGCAACACGATACCTGCAAGTCCTCCTGTTGAAGCTACTTGATCCAATCCTTCCTTGCTTGTCCTTTGTTTTCCTTGTCCTTCCTTTACTTGCTTGATTGGTTCCTCCTCTTGATGCTCTTCTCCTCTCTGAAACCAATTCCAAAACTAAACTGACAAAAGGCCCCAAATTGATGCTCTGGTGCGTTTTTATTATTGATTCCTCTAATTTCTTAATTTTACTCTATTATCCTTCAATTTCATCCTCACATGCAACCTGTGAAAAATCATCTCCCTTTTCTCCTATTTTCCTTTATTGTCATAAATAAATTCCAATAATTGCCACTTTTCCTTTGCAAATTTCCTTAACCATAATAAACAACAAGTGATGTCCACTAGGATTTTTTTGCCCAACATCCATCTTGGAATACATGCCCCATGACCTTGGTCTTATTTTGCCTTTATTAACTTTATTACATGAAATTTTAACCCAGGGTTGTTACAGACCCCTCCCCCTTAGGGGAACACCGTCCTCAGTGTTTTATGACACTTATGACCAACAAGACCGTTAAAACCAAAACATACTGCCCATGGAGATTTATAACCTAGCTCAATGAAATTTTACAATAACAACCTACTGAAAAGCAAAACTATCATGACAAACATGACAACATGATAACCATATCGCTTATTGGAGCTTTACAACACATCCCATTGTGGTATTTAAAATAAAAACCATACATAAATATGTAAATATATCAGAAACTCATTTGCCTCCACCGGAAAATAATGAAGGATACCTAGTCTGCATATGATCAACCATCTCTCATGTGACTTCATCGAGCCCAAAGTGCTTCCAGTGCACTTTAACTTACTTGATTGCTCTATTCCGAAGCATGAGATGTTTTTGCTGCAATATGCACTAAGGTTCTGGTTGAAATTCTCCTTATGGCTCCACTTGCAATACAGACCAATCAATCACATGATTAACATCTTTCATAGATCTTTTAGGTAATGAAACATGGAAAACATAATGGACTTTCACTGTTGGGGGCAGTGCAAGTCTGTAGGCCACTGGTCCAATCCTCTCAAGGATCTCAAAAGGCCCATAATATCGAGGTGCCATATTGGCACATGATCTAATCCTTAAGTATCTCTTCTTGGGCTTAATGCACAAGTACACATGCTCCCCAACTTGAAACTACTTAAATGACCCGTGTTGATCTACATAGCTCTTTTGTCTAGCATGTGCTGCCTTTAGATTCTACTTGATAACCTGCATTACTTATTTGATCCAGGTGGATATTGGTGGCCACCTACCTATTCCAACTAGACCTCTAGTCAGTTTCATCTGTTTCCTAGTTTATTTCAACATTTACTATTTTTAGCAGTTTTTCGGGTCCTGAACTTCCGGAGCAGTTTTAACCCCCTAAACAACATTTTTTGAGGTCTGCGATAGGCTTACAATTTTAGCTAGGGGCCTACCACCAATCCTATAGTACTCGGAGAGACCTTTCCAACAAGGTATCGAACGCACCAAACGAAGATAATATGACCAAGTTACAACCTCGGGAAGTTGGCTACCCAACTAACCCCAACAGGGCCAACAAACTCTTGGTGTTCCATCTTCTGGGGTTAGGTTTTTGGTTTTTTAAGGTTTTCCCTTATTGTTCAGTAATAAATAGGCCCTTAAGCCTCCTTGTAACACAGTTCAGAGGCATGTATCTGCCACATCTCTTCTAAGAGATAAGCTACCATCGCCCGAGCTAGTTTATTTCCATTTTGTTTGTAAGCATATTTCAGTATTATGATATTAATGAAATGAAGTGTTATTTATGTTGCATCGTTGTATTTATGGTTATATCTATAAGTTTTTGCTTTCCTGTTTAATTTCGGATCATTGTTCCATCTCTGCCAACATGCCTGGTCCAATCAGTACCCTGTTCACTGTATCACTCCAGCTGATGGGAGTATTACAACTCCGCCCATAAAGCGCCTCAAACAGAGTCATCCTCAGTGACTCCTAATAACAATTATTGTAAGAAAACTCCATCATTGGAAGATACTCCTCCCACCTCCTCAGCATCTTCTCCAGTATCTTGTTGACCCTCTTTGTCTGTCCATCTGTCTGCAGATGATAAGTTGTAATGAAGGCAAACTATGTACCCAAACTAGCTAACAACTCCTTCCAAAACCTGGAAGTGAACTTGGCATCTCTATTGGATACAACCTTCTTTGGAATATAATGCAATATCACTATCTCCCTGATGAATACTTGTGCTACCTCACTAGCTGAATTAATAGACTTCACTGGAATGAAGTGCACTACCTTTATCAACTTGTCAACCACAACCATGATGGAATCATGTTGTCTAGAAGTCCTCGGAAAACCTGTAATGAAAGCCATAGAAATGACCTCCCATTTCCATTCTGGAATTGGAATTGACTGCAATAAACCACCTAGATGCTTACAATCTACTTTTACTAGTTGAAAATCCAAACATCTAGCACAAACTCAACCACTTCTTCTTCAATTTCGGTTAGTAGTAAAACTTCTTCATAGTTTCCAATGTCTTCTTATATCCCCGATGACCTAAATATGGCTTGACATGAAAATCCATCAAGATAACCTTCTTGAGCTCACTGTCATCTGGCACATAGATCATGTCCCTAAATCTCACCAAGACATCTGCCATGAGATGATAATCCACGTCCTGTTCACTTGTACCCTTCTCTAATATGTGCTTAAGCTCCCTATATATGTCATCCTGCTGTCCTATCTATAAGATACGATCCCGTAAATTTGTCCCATATGAACTCACAGTTGTTATGCGATTTACCTACACCCTTCCACTAAGAACATCTGCAACCCTGTTCTCATTACCCTTGATGTACATGATCTCGAAATCAAACTCACTAAGCGTGGACAACCATCTAGATTGCCAGGAATTCAAATTAGGTTGCTCAAACAAGTATCTCATCCCACTATGGTCACTCATTAAAATAAACCACTTGCCAAGAAGATAGTGCCTCCACATCTTCAATGCATGAATGGTCATTGCCAACTCAAAATCATGTGTCACATTGTTCTGTTCGTTTTCATTTAGTTTCCTTGACTCATAACACACCATTTTTCCCTCATGCATCACGACTCCACCAATTCCTCTCTTGCAAGCATCTGTACACACCACAAACTCTTTCTCTAGATCTGCAATCTTTAGAACTGGAGCGTTTGTAAGCAACTACTTCAATTGCTCAAAACTAGTTACACATTCCTTTGTCCATTCAAATTCTTTCCTTTCCTTTGCAATGATCTAATAGGATAGGAAATTCGTGAGAAGTTCATGATGAACCTCCTGTAGTAACCTATTAGCCCCATGAATGATATGACCTCATCCACATTTATAGGAGTTTCCCATTCCATGATAGCTTTAATCTTTTCCAGATCCACTACTATGCCTTCCTTGGAAACAAGATGTCCCAAGTAATATACCTATGTTTGAAAGGAACCACACTTACTAAGCTTGGCGTAAAACTGATGCTCTCTTAGAAATCTGAATATTGTTGCTAAGTGCTCGACATGCTCTTCCTCATTCTTAGAATATATCAATATATCATCAATGAATACAATCACAAACTTGTCCAGATAAGGACGCAAAACACTATTCATCAAACACATGAAAGTAGTTGAAGCATTAGTTAGACCAAAAGGAACTACAACAAACTCATAATGCCCATACCTGGTTCGGAAAGCAGCCTTGTAGATGTCCTCTTCTTTGATGTGTACATGATGATATCCTAATCTCAGATCAATCTTCAAGAACATTGTTGCTCCCTTCAATTGATCAAACAAGTCATCGATCCTCTACAAGTGGTACATGTTCTTGATTGTCACCTTGTTAAATGCCTGTAATTAATGCACAATCCAAGATTACCATCCTTCTTCTTGACGAACAATATTGGTTCACCCTAAGGCAATACACTTGGTCTAATGTATCCCTTGTCCAGCATTTCCTTTAACTGCAACTTAAATTCCACTAACTCTGGAGTGATCATCCTATAAGGTGCCTTTAATGTTGTTGTTGCTCCTGGTACCAATTCAATAGAAAATTCCACTTCCCTATGGGGAGGCAACTCTGAAATCTCTGCTGGAAATACATCCTGAAACTGTTGCAATACAGGGTACCTTTTGAAGACTTCCACATCCTCAACATCCTTACCTTTATCACTGGAAATATGAACTGCATATAATACACACCTCTTCCTACAACTGCACTTTTCATGCATAGCTGTGACCATTCTCACCGATGTAGGCTTCCTCTTTCCCTGTAAGGTTCTCTTTTCACCATTATCATCCAGGCACTCAATAGCCTTGTCATAACAATCTACTTTGGTCTTGTGGAGGTATTTCCAATCCATACCCAAAGCATACTATATGATCCCAATGGAATCACATTTAAATGTGTTGATGTAGGCATACCATTTAACTAAAATGCACAAGCTCTTACCCAATGATGAACCCTCTTCTTAGTACCTGTAGCCAACTACACAAACCAAGACTCGACATACACTTCTTTTTTCAAACCACACTTATCCACCAGGTTAAGATTAACAAAATTATAATTGGATCTAGGGTCAATCAAAATAGAAACAACTAGATCACATAGCTTACCTTCCATCTCAATAATGGATGCCTAGCGATCTACTTGCTTGTTGTCCACAACTACATAAATTTGAGGAATTCTATAACAAACATCACCAATTGTTTGCGCCTAATAAGAACTATAGATTTGAGGCTTGCCACCTAGTACAATCAGAAAGCCTTCTTGCAATGATCTTTACCACAAATCCAACACTACGACGATCCCCTACCATCACCTCTATTCTGCTACTCTCTAGGTTGCGGTCCATGTCCCTTCTCAACTGCATTAAGATTCTTGTAAGGAGAAACATTTTCTTTCTCACCTGCATCCTGAGTTCTTCACCTCTTCGATGGCCACTTCCCTTTAACTTTCTCATTCCCCTTCAAATCATGCTTAGGCTCAACTTTACTCTTTGATTGCTCATAAAAATTCTTCAGTTTCCTAATGGCTTCCTCCAGTGATCGAGGCTCATCAAACTTAATCCATTCTCTATATGTTGTTGACAACCCACTGATGAACCTTTGAATCTTTTCTTTCTCATCATTGAGGTAAGGCACATACCTCAACAGCTCCAGGAACATGCTAGTATACTCATCATCTGTCATAAAACCCATATGTAGCTCATAAAACTCCTTAGCTATGTCATTGTAATATCTTTTAGATAGGTACTTCTTCTTGAAGAGTCTCTCGAACTCATACCAAATCAACTCTTCTTCTTGAATGCCTCTGACATTCTTCATATCTTCCCAATGGATATTTTCTTTCCCTTTAAGTTTGAAGGTAGTTATTTTGGCTTTCATGTTTTCTGAATAATTGTGTCATCTGAAGAATTTCTTCATCCCAAGCAACCATGCCTTTGCATCTTTTGACTTCTTCATCTCTCTATCAAATGTAGGGGGCTTGACTTTATTAAACTCCTCTAGAAAGTACTAACTCCTATAAGGATGATGGTGGTAATGATGGTGATGATGTCTCCTGGATGATGAATTAGAAGAAAACCCATACATACTAGTCCTCCTGTCAAGTGTATCCAATGATTTGCCACCTCTAATTGTGTCCCCTCTATCCAACCTGTATCCTGAACGAGACCTACAACCATATGCCCCATTAGTCTCCTATTCCTATTCTTGACTAATCCTAAGTTGTCCATGTCTCTGCAAGTCTGGAAAAATCTAAAGTATCACTACATTTATCTCTGCCTACTTTTCTTGAGCCCTTGCATATCTTTCTTGAGCCTCAACCAACATGTCATTGTTTTCCTTGCAACTTCTGATCTCTTCCTTTAAGCTCCTTAATGTATATATAAGGAGAATACTCATCTCCTTGTTGCTCAACTGATCTGTAGGGAGAGTCACATGAACTGTAGTCAACCATTTTTCTCGTCATCATCTCTAATCCTCTTCTTCCTAGAAGCATGCCATGTTAGTTAAACCTTAATGGCATTCAGGGGGGGCTTATCTCAGCTGCAAAATCAATCCAAATTAGCATGATACATGTATAATCATAATCATATCAATATACCGACATCATGCATGACAATGCTAGTTGCATACAATGAACTCATGCACGATAACCAAAACCATGAAAATGCATGCATAACAACATGCAACTAACCAATCCAGTCCAAGTGTTTGAAACATGCTCTAATACCAATCTGTAAACCACCCCTCCCACATCTACCCACTTTCACCAGCCTCTCAAGGTAAACATGAGCTGAGGGCTACTATGACATGACTCAACCTCCTAATTATAGTTAAGGAAGTGGAATCGATAAACTGAAACTTTATTGACCTTCCTTAGGAGCTACAAGACCCATAGGAGTTAAACATCCACTTCAAGTGCCCAAACCCTGAGGTAACTTTCCTTTTAGTGATCTAGACTCCCAATTGCTTGCATAATAAAAAACAGTGGTTGTGACCCTCCAGTCACATGGATAACCCTACCTCCTAGCGACTGTAGTCCAAATTTCCCAGTTCTGAGCATGCGACCCCAGAATTTGAGCCACTTTTTAGAGCTAGTCTCCAAACCTCTGCCCAAAACTTAACAAGACTTTCCAGAATGATATGTAACATCAAGACAAATCCCTTCATACAAAACTTATTCAAGAGATTAACTAAACTAGGCCTAACCATGACAATCGTTTTGTCAAACATATGGTGAACATGAAATCTACAGGTCATGAATGCATATATGAACATCGGGGTCTGCAACTTATCTAAGATTCACCAAGAAGGCCTAATGCCCTCTCTCAATAGTTGCAATAATATTTGTTAGCTCATGCATTCATCAACCAACCAGATACATATTAATTCATGAACAAGCCATAACTAGAGTATATAGCAGATCCATGCTTATAACTAGCAAATAATCATCATAGTAACCTGTTGTAGCAGCTATAACCACCCTCCAAATTTTGGCTCGCATGCAAATTTCGGAGCTTATCTTGGATCGTGTGATCAATCATCCTTGGTCACTTATTGGTAAGATGATGATTTCAAGCTCCCCTCCTTGATCCTAAGAGTTGTCCACGTTCTCATCCTTATGTAGCATGTGTCATTTTCGGGCATAGGGGTTGTTGTTTGTCATGCAAAGGGAATGTTGTCTTGCTTCAAGGGAATTGTGTGCGTATGAGTGGTTGTCATCATATAGACATGTTTCACACTCACTTCACGCACTTTTTTCACGAAGGTTGTTGCATCAAGCAAAGTATGTATTATGTATTTTGGATGGTCTACGTTGTGTCACTAAGAGTCCGTGTGTGATCACAGTCAAGTCCTATCATGTTTACATATGTTTCACTGATCTCACACCTAGCCATTTTCTTGAGAAACCTAGCCTCATCCAGCGTCCCTGAATTGTTCGCTTTGCTTCTGCAACCATCAAGATTCCTCCCTTGCTTGCTAAAACCTTGTAGTGCGCAGAGACACCAACTTCCCTTGCTTGCTAAAACCCCGCAGTGCACAGAGACACCATCTTCCCTTGCTTATTGAAACCTCGCAGCCCGCAAATACCCCAGCCAACACTACTCTCCAAAATGCGCAGAGCAGTCAGGTAGCCAGCACTGCTCTCCAGAAATATGCAGAGTAGTCCAGTTGCACTGCACTCAGAAATTACACAGAGGTGTTCTCCCAAGACCCCTGTCCCGCAGCGGTGCTTTGAGCCTCAAAACTGCGTAGTGTTGTCCAAGTTGTCTTGTTGGCCTTGCATGTAGAAGCTGCGCAGACGGGCCTCATTTTGACAACAGTCATTGTCCGCTAAAATTGCACAGATCTACCTCTCAGTGACTACAGGAAAAGGTGACATGCTAAAATTGCTTCCAAGGAGTTGAGAAGAAGGACCAAGGAACTGAGTAATGGAAAAGATCAGGACCGCATGCAAACTCCGTCGGATGCATGATCATCTTAAGGGTAAGTATGGTAAGTAAAGAACACCTTTTGAAGTACACCTCTTAATTGATTTTGTAAGACTATTTTTCATTGTCATATCATCCTGTCCTCAGTAACATGCATGTGCGCAAACATGAAAAGTCATCTCATGTGTTTCTTCTACATGTCTTGCTCCCTTTTCACTTGTTTGACGAACTGTTGTCTTCAACATCTTGATTGCTATGTCATGCTTGTGACCTCGTTCTGGTGATGATGAAGGTTTTGTTTGAGTTTTGTTCGCTATGTACACATCTATCATACTCACACACGAAGTTGTGTGCACTATCACGCAAGCGTTGTCATGGTCGTTCAACGATCTATCATAAGTGTTGCGCTTGTCGCTCACACCGTCGATCAGTCACACTGAGTGTATGTTTTCTTGTTGGTTCGAGGTGTCTTGTCATAAAGTCATGTTGAGTGTATGTTCGTGAGGTCATGCATGTATGAAGTCACTCGTTCACACACTTGGCCATTATGTTGAAGCTTTGTCGACCGGACCATCCTCCAACAGTCGAGCATTTGCTGAGTTGCATTGCGCAATTTCAACTCTTAATGATTATGCACTATTGCCCAGAATTGCGCAGAGCTTGAGGCTGCCTCCCAAGCAGTCTACACTGCACAACCTTGGAATCGACTTGACCAACTGTCACCCAGAACAACGCAGAAGTTCCCCAGCAAGAAATTTCAATCTGCGCTACCCGCAAGCACATAAATCGAGCCTCCAACTGGTCAATCGGAGAGTTTGACCAAGCAGTGACCCAGGGACTCACTCCCCAAAACAATTGCACAAAATATGCCAAGAATGCCCGCTCTGCTGACTAAAGAAACTACACAGACATGACGGACATACACCCTGTGTCTGTCACCGTCTCCCTCAAAAAATTGCACAGTTTTTCTAGCCAATTAGCTAACCTGTTGCTCACCGGAAAAATGCGCAATTTTCATGAGCAGTCACCAAGCTGCCCAACATCCCGCTCAGCTCAGAAACTACGCAGGGATGTTCAGCAGGCCAGCCTCCTAACAATTACGCATTTTTTGCCAGTAGCACTCTTGCAGCCCGTTACCAGCTCCCTAAAAAAATTGCGCATTTTTTTCAAGAAAGCCTCCTGCAGCGCGTTGCCAACTCCCCGGAGGAATTAGATAATTTTTTCTGCCAACCCCCTTTGCTGCCTGCACTGATTCCCTCAAGAAATTGCACATATCTGCCCTTCAGTCGAGCCAGATCCCGTGGATAGTCACTGCTGATATGGATTGTCCATCTCAGTCTCTTAGTGACTTCTGCGCAAATTTCACTGGAAGTTCCCGTAGCCCACATCTTGGCTTAAAATATGCCTTGCGTAGTTTCAGAGCCTTATCCTCTCTCCCGGTCACCTGAATCCGAAAGCGAATGATAATGCGTCATGGTAGATTAGGATATTTCTGGATTTGATGTCGTCTCATCATGAGTGATTGCAGATACATGTGCATGGATGAGACATGATGCGATGACAAACGGGATGAACAAGGAGAGCATGCGAGGAGATTCATTCGCGAACAGACGAACGAGGAATGCATGTAAGGAGATTTGTTCGCGAAAGGACGAACACATGAATCATGTCAAAGTACAAGCAAAGGAGGAACATGCACGTGCAAACATCAAGCGAACACCAAGACCATCGAAGACTTCGCACACCTTGCCATGCATAAATGAAACTATGATACACCAAGGGCACATCCATCACTCAGCAGCACTGTAGCTCGACATGGACGCCACTAGAAACATGAACATACCATTACTGTCATGTGTCGTGTCATGAATCATCTCAGCGACATCACTATTGTGGGCCATAATGTTGTAATCAATGTAATGTAATGTGGAAGTCCAAGAGACCCACATGTAAAGTTGAAGAGTCATGTAAGTCAAACAGTCATGAGGGAAGTTGAACAGTCACAAGGGTCAGTTTCACCCTTGGCTATAAATACCCCTCATTTGTACATGAAAAAGAATTTTCACCTTGGCTCCTCCCACATAGCCTTGAGAGTTTGTAATCTTTTCTTTGAAGAGCAAGTAGTGGCTCCAACGCCCCTCTCACGGGGTTAGTGATGTATGGTGTACCATTGTCTTGGAACTTTCGCTTAATTCAGAGCCTGATAACAAGCCAGCACATTTTCACACATGTATTGTAATTGTTTGTAAGACTGGTCTTAGAACACTTGTAATGCATGTTGCTTTAACCTGTGTTAAAACAGTTGAACTATTTTGATTGCTTTAACCCGTGTTAAAACAGTTGAACTATTTCAGTTTCTTTAACCTATGTTAAAACAGTTGAACTATTTCAACTGCTTTAATACATATGATTATGAAAATGTGTTGTATAAGTTGTTAACGATGTCCTGCCCACGTGGGCTGGCTCACTGGGCATCAAACATAACCTTTCCCATAAAGTTGTTATAACGACCATCACACTCGCGCAGACTACTCTGTTGAGTGTTGTACGTGTTATTCCTTCTTGTGTGTGATTGTCGCATCCATGTGGACTTATCTGCCAGAAGTTGCACATGTCCTGTTATGTTATGCATCTCTGACAGAGTTGGGACTTTTCCCTTTCAATTGGAGACTCACTTCCACCCTCTCTCTCTCTGGTGAAAGAACCTTGACACAAGTAACACTAGCACTCACCAAGCATGTGAAACTCGTTGTTCGAAAACAAAGCAGACCACTTTCATGTGCTGACAAGCAAGAGCTAAGGCATATCTTTAAGATAATGGCAACCGGGCCATCATACCGGATGGGACTCCTACACCAAATGGTGTGAGGTCTAGTTGTGACTTCATATCGGGGAGATCCCCTGAAATGTTGGTGGGTCCAACACCGTCAACATAACCATGACATAACAACCATTAAATCATCATAGTAATTAGTACAAATGCTTCATAAATTTCCATGAAGAAATAACTCTCATTAAAAGATACAAAATCCAACCAAGTCAAGGTCTGCCACGTACCCCCCAACCATAGATTGAGTTGAACCAAATCTTTCTTTCAGCGAATCACCCCTGTGCCATATTCAAAGCATGAATGTAGGATCTCATGGGATAAACCGATACATAAACAACCAAGGGAACCCAAACTTTAAACCACCTCTACCCTCACACTACCGTGATCTCACCTATACGGTCCCGAAATCACAAAGCCAAACCAAGCTTGGATGCCTCAAAATTCCTTCACCATCCCTTGAGGAATTTTATTGTCTCCACCCACATGTTGAAGGCTTCCTGGAGAAAACCATTTCCACCCCAAACCCTTGGGATTTTCTTGAGACCACCTCACCTGGATCCAAAACCTTTCGGCAATCCAAAGCTCAACCAGGAATGAATCCCATCACACCATGGCTATCGAGGAATTTGCAAGGAAACGCTGAAACTACTATCAAACGAGGAAAAACCCATGTCAATGACAATAAATGAATCAACTACACACATGCATGTACCATGCATTCCAAAAATAACAAGGAAATCATACATGCAACTCGATACTTGCAAGTCCTCCTGTTGAAGCTGCTTGATCCAATCCTTCCTTGCTTGTCCTTCCTTTGCTTGTCCTTGCTTTCCTTTGCTTGCTTGCTTGCTTCCTATGGTTCTCTTCTCCTCTCTGAACCCAATTCCAAAACTAATCTAACAAAAGGCCCCAATAGTCATTTTGTCGTCAACGTTTCGAGTCTACATCAAGACCCATCGTCAGGACTAAAGCTTGAGAAGAAGATACAACATAAAGCGATGGATAAGTACAAGCAAGAGCGTTTTAAATGGAGAAATGGCCGACATGAAACATGTTGATGACTAATAGAAAGTGAAATGTAATGTGATAAGAAAATGAAATGATAAATTAAAATGATATATATAAAATATATATATATATAAGGAAATATAAAATTTTAATGTTTAGTTGATATTTTAATACATTTTATTAATATGATGTTGACGGGATTGAATATTTTAGTCAATAGTCAATGTTTAATAATATTGATAAGATTAATGTTGTATTAATAATATTAATATAATATTGTTGTTAACTATTATTAATGTTTTTGATGTTATTAATACTATTAATGCCATTTTAATCTTATTAATGTTGTTATTAATAGTTATATTGAAAAAAATATAAGTTGTTAGTTAAATTTTTTATAAGTTGTTGTTATTAATTTAAGGAGAGGGAGGGGAGAGTTAACGAGACAAGGAGGGGGAAGGATAAGCATGATGATTAGTTATTAGGAGAGTGGTATTGTGTGAGCACCGAAATCCAACTTCTGCTAACTTCTATCCCTCCATCTTCGTTGGGATTGTTGGGATGTTTTATGATCTCTAGAGCTTCATGAATCTTCCTTTTATAATAATGGTTCACCTTCTAAATTATTTCCATGTCTTCAAGGCAAACTTGGTGACTAGTTTTAAAGGAATGTTCAAAAAGCGTTGAGGATTTGATTCTTCCATTCCTGATATCTGCTCCATGTTCCTTAAGTTTGATCTTAAATGATCTCCATGTCTCTCCAATGTAACAATTGCCACAAGAAAATTTGACTTTGTATACGCCTTTATGTTTTAAGTGATCGAGATAGTCCTTGATAGATCTCATCTTTTGTTGCATAATATCCAAGGGTTTAATTGAGGTAGGTATTTCCTTCTTCTTGAGCACCCTAGCTAATTTGATGCCCCTAATTTCTTCATTTTCCTCTATTTTCCTTCAATTTCCTCCTCACATGAAACTCGTGACCTTTTATCTCCATTTTTTCCTATTTTCCTTTATTTTCATAAATAAATGTCAATAATTGCCACTTTGCCTTTGCCAATTTCCTTAGCCATAATAAACAACAAGTGATGCCCACTAGGATGTTTTTTCCCAACATTCAGCTTAGAATATGTGTCCCATTACCTTGCTCTTATTCTGCCTTTATTAACTTTATTACATGAACTTTTAGCCCAGGGTTGTTACAGTTGAATGCTTGTAGTAGTTTCTTCTATCCTTGAATTTGGTGAGCCAGTATCATCCAAAATATTCAATAAATTCCCTCGTTGTTGAGAAATATTGACTACTTTAAGAAATAGAAGAGTAATTTGTATCTTGGTGAGTTCATTAACAACATTGCAAGTCATCCATGTTGTATTTTGATTTTGACTTGTAGGTTGCCATGGAGTAGCTTCTTGTGTTGTTGATCTTTGATCATTTGTAATTTCATTTTCTTTGGCTATTTCATTTTTTGGCTTGGATTTGTTTATTGACCCCTTATTTGAACTAAATCTTCTTGGCCAATGGATTCTTCTTCTATAAAATCCCCTTGAATAAAGGGTAATATATTCTCTTTAAATTCTATAGACACTAGTTCTTGTAAATCTTGATTTCCACTATCAATTGATGCTTGAAATTTTTCTTCCGGTGTTTCAAAATGATTAATATCTTCAATATTAGCTTCCATAACAACAACATTTGGATTAGGCACATGTGGTGCCCTAGGTCCATGTTCATCAATTCTCTGATATTGATCATTCCCCATATCCAATGTCTATCACTCCATGATTTTTATGGGGAATAAAATCTTCACTTATTTTTAAACAAATAATCTCATTTTGCATGTGCTGAATAGTCCTATTTAATTGGACTATTTTAGCATTTTGTTTATTTTTATAGTAATCTTCAAAAATAGTGATATTTATGACGTTTTGAGGTTATCATTGAAAGTGGTGCCCTAGGTCCATGTTCATCAATTCTTCGATATTGATCATTCCCCATATCCAATGTCTATCACTCCATGGTTTTTATGGGGAATAAAATCTTCACTTATTTTTAAACAAATAATCTCACTTTGCATGTGCTGAATAGTCCTATTTAATTGGACTATTTTAGCATTTTGTTTATTTTTATAGTAATCTTCAAAAATAGTGATATTTATGACGTTTTGAGGTTATCATTGAAAGATTCCTTTTCCAATGCCTCTTTTTTCCATAGCCTTTGAGGTAGAAGGAGACCAAGCAGATACAACCAATCTTGATGCTTGCATTTGTACTCATCACAATATAATTTCAGGGTTTGCATTGCTTTCCAACATATCTCCCTCCATCTCTATAGATTTAGTTATTATGTCTTCTAAAGTGTTGACACGTGTAGATTTGATTCCATATTTCATGTTTGATGGAATTTAAAATTTATAACACCCAAATATAACATGATCATCGAGGTGTTGCTCTTCTAGAATTTGTTGCAAGGTCTTGAAGAAATGTAAATATAATTATTTGATTTTCTTGTTCTTTTCAAATGTATTTGTGTGAACTATGTAAGAAAAGTATGATATGTTATTGGACATGCACACTTACTAATATATACATTTTCCATATCATCAAAATAACTTATGGAACTTCTTGGGAAGAAAAAATATCAATCCTAGGCCAGGCCTACCAGAATTTGAAGAAAAAATCTGACTATAACATCATCATCTTCTATTAAATGGATGTCAAATATTGACAAAAATGATCTAAATGTTTCACTAGATTCATTATACCATCACCATTAAATATAGGAATAACATCTAGTTATGGTCTTGGTAGTTGATGTTGTTCGCTTTGTAAGTCAAGTTGATTGGTCCTTTGCCATCTTCCTAGAATTCTTACTCTATCATTTTCTCTTCTTTCATCATTCATATCTCTTTGTTCTCCTTTGTCTTCTATCTCGTGGTCAGATGAAGAAGGTGAGTCTAGGAACAAGAAGATGCCAATTTCCTGAATACTTTCAAAATATTTTCTTCTACTTCTAGATATTGGTCCTTGGAATATTTTGACCAAATCTGGTTTCCAAATGCTAATTCCTGATTTCTTCTTCTTATTTAATTATCCACGTGTATTTCTTTTTTAGCCATGAATCGCCAGGGTCTTTCTTGTATTCACATGTTCTTGATGTATGTAAATCCAACTCATACAATTGTTCTTGAAAACTTCTATGGTCTCGAGGGCCGACAAGTATATTAGGTTAGACCAAGTTTTGAAATTTCATAAAGAATTAGAAAATGTTGTGGTCCATGAAACTAGTCTTTAACTTCTCCCTATTATGGGGGCAAAAAATACATTGATCACTGGGATTGTCCAATATCTAAGTGATAACATATAATAGGGAAAATTCAAACTCTCAACGTCGTTGAGTAGCAATGACAGGGAACCTTTCCCTTTTCATTTTTAGAGAAATGGTATTCTTCTTTATTGAAAGAATAATGATATTTGCATACACATAAAAATACCATAGAATACAAACAAGCTATTATGAGTGGAGATGGTATAAACATTGGTATTTACAACATATGGTTCTCAATTGAAAAAAATAAAATTGCAAGAACACATGTTTCCATCATAGTAGTGCTAAGAAATTTTTAGGGCAACTTATTAGGGTGATTTTTCTTAACTTGATAGTTGCTTGTGACAATCTTTTACTTGATTGATTAGATTCTTCTTCTTCTTGTTATTATTATGTTCTTTATCATCAAACAACTACCAAAACTTGAATATCATCAAAGACAAATGGACACAAAATGTAGGCACTCATCAAGGGCAAAACCCCTCTTAGAGAAAAACCCAAAAATTCTTGTTCTCTTCTTTTGGAATCAAATCAAATAAGACAACTTATACCCTTTAAATAGTAAGACCTTCTCCATCCATCAAGTCAGCTTTCCAATCCTTCTTCCTTCATTGAGACAAAGGTACACAAATCAACAAGCTATTAAAGTCAACTTGAACAAGGTAAATCTCCTCCAAATCAGAGTTTCCGACCTTCCTTTCATCTTTGAAATATTCAACCTAAACCTTCGTTCTTGTAGCTTGCATTCTAGCCTCAGATTTTTGCACGTGTGGACTCTTGTAAGACAATTTTTGGTTTTTCTTTTTTGGACAAATATTCTATTAATATTCGCTTAATTTTGTCTCTTCTTCCTTTTATCTTTGCACCTTCTTCTTATCCTTAAATTGCAGATCAAGTATGTGATGTGATATGCCCCAATAGGTTGACTTTTGTGCTCATATATAGTCTAATTATGTGGTTGAATTGTCTTCATGAGGCCGACTTGATGGAGGAGTGACAAATGACAATTTTACATGAAAATTGATTTTCTTCTTTGATACAATGAGCCCAAGAAGGGTCTAGAATATAAAGACATTGACAATGACTTATGACTCAACCTTAGAAGCCTTCAATGGAGGCTTGACCTAGAAAAAAAATACATAGAGCAGGAAACCCATGCTCATTTTTTTCTTTTATGATAATTTTTCTTTTCTTTCTTTTGACAAATACATTACATCATGACTCAAATACAATTATGAAGACCGATACTAGTTACATTTCTCAACACTCCCTCTTAACTAGGGAGGTATTCATAATTGTTCAACTGGTACAAGGTTGACCTCAATTTGAAATGTTCTAAGAAGAGTACAACAACATATGCAATGCTAGGGATACCCTAACTGCCAAGATATCCTCCCAACAGGGACTAAGTTGTCATCAAGGAAACTGCCACTATAGATACCATCAGTGTACAAACCTGGTGATCCGGATTTAGAGAGGAACACAACAAATTACAAAGATAACCATAAACACAAACAACAGAAATAATACTTCATTTCATTAATGTAAAATACTGAAATAGGCTTACAAACATAAATGGAACCATCTAGGGCGATGGTAGCTTATCTTTGAGAAGAGATGTGGCGGCTACATGCCTCTGAAATGTGTTACAATGAGGCTTGAAGGCCTATTTATTGTTGAGAAACAATGGAAAACCCTTAACATCCCAAAACCTAACCCTAGAAGATGAAACACCAAATTGTGGGCCCTGTTTTTGGTAAGTTGGTACATCAACTCCCTGGGGTCGTAACTTTGGCACCCGATCTTCGTTTGACGCGTACAATAGCTCGTTAGAAAGATCTATCCGAGCACTACAAATTTGGGAAGAGAAACATACATGGACCCATGTTGCTCCAAAATTTCCCAAAAAACGTTGTTTAGGGCCTCAAAACGGCTCCGGAAGTTCAGGACCTGAAAAACTGCTAAAAATAGTAAATTGTGCTACAAATAAGGAAACTGAAAAACTGACAGTTGCGGGGGTCCAAGTGGGATAGGTGGGTGGCCACCAACATCCACCTGGATCATTCCTTCCCCCTTAGGAAGCAATCGTCCCCATTGCATGGAGTTCCTCCATCTGCTGAACTTGGTCCCTAGTGAGCTGTTCTGCAATCTCTGATGTGTCTAGTAATAGTGGGAAGCATGGTAGAGGGCAATCCACATTGAACACTCGGTGCAAGCGAAGGAATGGGGGAATGTTGTGCTCCAAAGCATTATTCCCCACGGCCTTGGTACTGGTGTAAGGACCATGTTGCTTCTTGTACTTGTCATTTTTCATAATGGAGCAGTGATATATCAGCTCGTTGAGTAGAGGTGCTCTAGGAGTCAGATCAAATGAATGCTTGACTTGATAGTGCAACGGTACCCCTGTGGGTGAGGAGGAGATGTTCCAGTTTTCTTTCATGACCGTATCCATCTGCTGCTACTGCTGCGTGGAGGAACCCTTCGCCGGGGGTCATGGATGTGGCGACGATCTTCCCCTTACTTTGGGAGCGAACCAGTCAGAAAATGAATTTCCTGGTCTGGGAGATGAGCTTACTGCCTTTCTTAGTAAAAGACCAAAGGAGTGGCGGTAGGCGGGGCTACCTCCGATATCCTGTATAATGAATTACCCAAAGTAATAATAACAGTGCGAGGCCTTGACTCATACACAACATGTCGCCTCCATAAGTATGGTTGGCCTAATAGTACATCACAAACATCCAAAGGTGCAACATCACACAATACCTCGTTTGTGAAGGGTTTGATGCTGTAGGGAAGGCGGCATCGTTGGCAGACTCGGAGATCTTGTCCTTCGTGAAGCCACCCGATACTGTACGGCTGCCGGTGTGGTGTAGTTGGTAGGCTCAACCGCTTCACAACCTCTGCTGAAATGAGGTTCTTTTGGCTGCCACGATTGATAATGAATTGCAGCGGTGAACCCTTCACCCACATCTATGAGTGGAAAAGACACTCCCCCTCCTCTGGATCTTCGAGCTCATTCTTATGGACCTTGGTGATTGTAACAATGGCGCTGGGCTCCACATCAATGATCTACTCCCCTTTGCCATTCCCCTTGTCAGTTTCTGACTCAAGGTCGGAACGTGCATCTGATTCTGAAGCCTTCAACTTGGCCACCAGCGACTGCTTGGTCCGACACTCACTTGTGTTGTGAGTGGGGCTCTTATGGAACTCATACCACTTTCCTATGTCCTTCTTCGACTTCGTGGTGTTGTTCTTGTCTTGCGGTTTCGACGGGTTGTCTTGGGTCACCCCGCCTTGGTTTTGTCCTTTGGTCTTCGGATTCGCAGATTCAAAGTCTCACTTCTTCTGTTTGAACTCCTGCTCGATTTTGACAGCGTATCGGTACGTCGTGCCGAGCGAGGAGATGTTCAAGAACTCCATCTCTTCCTGGATGTACCTATGTAGGTAGCTACCGTATTTGAGTACCAAATGCAACTCAGAATCCTTGATACCCAACTATGTGCGAAGGGTATGAAAAATGTTGGTGAACTCCGACACATCTTGGTCCCTTCCCTGCCGTAGCGTGGTCCACTTTATGTATTTGTCCTCATAGCTTTTGACAGGGTAATATTGTTCCTTAATGGCATCCTGGAATGAATTCCAAGTGGGTGCAGCTGAAAATAGTGAGCCCTTAGTTTCATCCTTCTGCTCACAGTAGGTTTCCCACCAGTCCTTGACGTGGGGGGCTGCTTTGAGAAGAGCGAAAACAATCTTTTCCCAACTTGAAAATTCATGAACAGAAAAATACCCTTCTAGCAAATTTAACCATTTATCTACGACATCTGCATCTATCTGATCCTCGAATATGGGTATTTCAAAATTAACTTGTACCTTAAACGGTGTGGCATTTCCAGAGTAGTTGTTTGAAGCCGATGCGTCGCCTCTGGGTAGCCGCTGAAGGATCTGGGCAAAGCTGCCCATCATCGCGTTCCTATGTCGCTCGAGGTCTTCTTCGAGCAAGATTTTGATAAGATCTCCTACCCCCTCGTCTTTCTTTTCATTCGCCATGGGAGGCCGTCGGGATTTGCGAGGCTGGTCTTGTAAAGGTTCAACTAGTTCAAGCCCTAACTCCTTATATCCCGACCTTGTTGGGGACATGCAAAGAAAAACAGAGAAAAAGCAGATTGCTCTGATACCATTGATCCAGATTTAAATAGGAACACAAAAAATTACAGAGATAACCATAAACACAAAGATGCAGTGGAAATAATACTTCATTTCATTAGTGTAAAACACTGAAATATGCTTACAAACACAAATGGAAATAAACCAGCTAAGGCGATGGTAGCTTATCTCTGAGAAGGGATGTGGCAGCTACATACCTCTGAACTGTGTTACAATGAGGCTCTAAGGCCTATTTATTGTTGAGAAACAATGGAAAACCCTTAACATCCCAAAACCTAACGCTAGAAGATGAAATTCCAAATTGTGGGCCCCGTTTTGGGTAAGTTGGTACATCAACTTCCTGGGGTCGTAACTTTGGAACCCGATCTTCGTTTAACGTGTACAATAGCTCATTAGAAAGATATATCCAAGCACTACAACTTTGGGAAGAGAAACATTAGTCCATGGACCTATGTTGCTCCCAGATTTCCCAAAAAAAGTCGTTTAGGGCCTCAAAACAGCTCTGGAAGTTCAGGACTCGAAAAGCTGCTAAAAATAGTAAATTGTGCTACAAATAAGGAAACTGAAAAACTAAAAGAGACAGTTGCGAGGGTCCAAGTGGGATAGGTGGGTGGCCACCAACATCCACCTGGATCACCTGGTATCAATCTAAAAGGATATAGATACCATCTAGGCCTTCATGCCCTAACACCAACCCTCACAAGGATCCAAGTATCAAAATTAAACCAAAGCTCCACAAGACCAATATACCCTCCCACACCGGGGTCCAAACATCACAACATGAGATCTCAATACTAACCAAGGTAAGATGTCCTCCCAGGTACCATCATACAAACAATTTATGCTACTCATCTCTCCCTCTCAACCAAATTAGAGATATTCACCAATCCAATCATATACAAACTTCTCAGGGAGAGATCAACACATCAACTACTTATTCATCATACTATAGCCACGCGACCCTAATTATTTCTTATATATAGAATCTTATTATTGATATTATAACACAATCTCTAGGGTCCTGAACCATTCTGATGCTACTTAGGTCATCACAATATCCAAACACATCTCGACAAAAACTTCCTTCTTCAACTTCTCCAAAAACACCAAACTTAGCCTCAACACTTTCCAAAACATCCAATTATTGTTCACAACTTCATCAATCACGAATAACCATATGTAGTGCTTTAGCCTTTCTCTGATCTTATTCTTTCTTCAAGGCATTTACTATAGCTATCACAATATGCCCTCCCTCTTAACTAGGAAGACATACACTTTCTTTATTCAAGCTTCTTCTCTACTAGGGGACAAATCCATCAACAACTCAACCACACAGGCTCTTTCTATATCATTGAGGAACTTCAACCTTCCAAAACATTATTCCTTCTATCTCCATACGGCAACAAGGTCATCTATTAATCAATAATGTTGACTTCAATGCCATTAAGATTCTTACAACTCCTTCTTTCCATCATGCTCAACATTATCATCAAATCATCATCAATTATGCGGTAGGTAAGTATTTGCAACATCTTGAAGATTATGTACCTGCAAATCTTCAACAACAAGTACAACACAATGGGAGCATCATGAGTTGTTCCTTTTACAAACCTTTATAGGGTCTATTATTGAATTACTCCCTCTGCAACGAATCTTCTTACAAGTCTCCCTTTGAAGACTTCCTAAGAATCTAGTCAGAATCTGAAATCTTTAGAAAGTACTTGCAAGCTTTTTCTTCAAAGGAAAATACAAGAGAAAGGATAATATTCGATCAACAATAATAAATCTAAAGAAATCAAAATAGAATATTTATCTTGTATGAGAAGGTGAAAGCTTCTTCTTGAAGGGATTCCTTTTGCATAAGACCACCATTGCTTTTATGTATAAGTCTCACCAAAAAGATACAAGTACAAGAGTATAATCTAGGATTTCCATGAATTCTTAGGTTTTTTTAGTACAAATCCTAGACATCATTTAATTCTATTCTTGCAAAGGTTTTCCATATATCTTGGACTACTTACAAACCCTATACATTATGAGATAGGGTTTTCTAAGAGGGAACAAGCAAATTATGGTGAGGTTTTCATATGTACTATCTAGGGTTTACAATCCTTAGATATCAATAATCTTTAACAAAATAATAAATCATAAACTTTAAACATGTGACAAAACCTTAATGTGTTATGTTAGACTTTCAACAAATTAACAAGCTATACATACCTCAAGACTACATTCATTTGTCTTCTATGATTGAAAGTTTAATGTTCCATTAAGGTTATTGCTCTCCTTGCAAACTGAAGACATATTGTTATATGATTGAGACATAAATAACAAAAACAATACTTACTTGACTTTGATAAGATCTCCAAGGCTTCTTCCACAAGTTGGTGCAAGACAAACGAGTTCTTTTCACTGTTGTAGATTTCTTCCTTCCTTGAGACAGAGATGCTAAGCTTGCTCAACAATTTCTTCCTTTCTTTAATGATAAGCTATGTACCAAATTTTTCTCTTCATTGTCTTTTTCAATGGGTCTTCAAATAGGCAAGCAAGGATTCTTTTAAAAAGATAATTCCACTGCTCCTTCTCAACTTCTAGGTAAGATGTAGGAGCCGCTACAGGTTCTCAAATAGACTTTTCATTTCACTGTTATAAACAAAGATGCATAAGTTTCTTGAACTTGATTTTTTGTCAAAGACTGATATATTATTCCTCTAATACTGAGATTCCAAGGTCGGCATATATGTTAGCCTTTTTCGATACATGTGAATAGGTATCCATCCTTCTCCATAGGGATCTTATCTCCTTCAAATATTGTAGTAATTTTGGCATTATAACATGCCTACAATGCCTCTAAATAACTCGGTTCTATTCCTTTTAACACTTGAACCTTTTGCTGGTTATAAGGACTATCTCTAGTCCTTAAAGTATATGATTCAGTCGCCTATGCAATTATGCACAAAACCCTTGTAACTTGAGGTAAATTCAGAACCTCAATTCCATACACAAAACTTTGCTTTTTCTCTCAAGGATCTCGACCTCAACTAGGATTGTTACTTAGCTATTCGGATCTCTAAAATGCTACTCAGCTCTTCTCTATGTTATGGCTTTTAATTTTTGGTCTACAACCCTAATCACCCAGGTCTGCGGCCTAATTACAGAATTATAATCTTATAATCATGCCCAAAAATGTGTTATATCAGTTTGGTTCTCCTTCTAGATGACTCGACCTTCAAAGGTATATTTGAAACCCTTTTTCCTTAGCACAAAAGCGATCTTCTAGCTACCTTGTTTCATTGATCATAACTCTGATACCATGTTGATAAATCCTTAGGGCAACTTATTAGGTTGATTTCTCTTAGCTTGATAGTTGCTTATGACATTCTTGTACTTGATTGATTAAGTTCTTCTTCTTCTTGTTATTATTATGTTATTTATCATCAAACAACTACGAATAAATTGAAGATTGTCAAAGACAAATGGACACAAGATGTAGGCACTAAGTCGGGGCAAAACCCCTCTCCTAGGGGAAAAACCTAAAAAAATATTCTTCTCTTCTCTTAGAATAAAATCAGATGAGACAATCTAGACCCTTTGAATAGTAAGACCTTCTCCATCCATCAAGTTAGCCTTCCAATCCTTCTGCTTTCATTGAGACAAAGGTACACAAATCAACAAGTTATCAAAGTCAACTTGAATAAGGTAAATCTCATCCAACTCAGAGTTTTTAGCCTTCCCTTTTATCTCTGAATATTTAGCTTGAACCTTTGTTCTTGTAGCTCGCATTCTGTCCTTAGATTTATGCACGTGTGGACTCTTGTATGACAAATTTCAGTCTTTCTTTGCTGGACAAAGATTCTATTAATCCTCGCTTGAGTTTTTCTCTTCTTCCCTTCATCTTCACACCGTCCTCTTACTTGAATTACAGATCAAGTATGTGATGAGATATGAACTAATAGGTCGAGTGCCCTGCTCATATATAGTATCCTTATGTGGTTGAATTGTCTTCATGAGGCCGACCTGACGGGAGAGGAGGTTGACTTGATGGAGGAGTGACAAATGACAATTTTACATGAAAAATAATTTTCTTCTTTGATACAATGACCCCAAGAAGGGTCTATAATATAAAGGCATTGGCAATGACTTATGACTCAACCCTAGAAGCCTTCAATGGAGGCTTGACCTAGAAACAAAATACATTGAGCATGAAACCCATGCTCATAAAAATAAATATTTCTTTTATAATAATTTTTCTTTCTTTCCTTTGACAAATACATTACATCATGACTCAAATACAATTATGAAGATCGATACTAGTTCCATTTCTCAACAAGTAGTAAACAAAACACACCATATTATAGGATAAGATGAAAGGAAAAATGGATTGGATTTGTAGAAAACTTAACATAATCATTCATTTAGATTCACAACGATTAAAAGGAAACAAACACGTGAAATCTCAGCTTAAAACTCAAAGTTTGAAATGAGAACATTTATGTGCTCTTAGGAGTTCTTTGTGGAACCTAAAAAATGTACAAGTCTTTAAAAGAGTTTATGAAAGCCTTATAAAATAAAATGCATTCATTCTAAATAGATTTGTATTGGTTTCCTGTAAACCAAATAAGTGTAAAAGACTTGGAAGAGAAAAGAAGCAACAAAGAAAAATCAACTCTAACATTCAAAGACTTTGATATGAAAGGCTGGATGGAAATTGATTAGGAAGAACACGAAGAAGAATTGATGCAGGGGACTACTTTACTTAGTATGCTTGAAAGGGGGTTCTCTCTCTGAATATCATAGTGTGTCCCTTTAAATATTTGCCTCTAGAGAATCACCAACTGCCATAACTACTTTCTAGTTATGTATATCATTATTCATCAACTATCCTTTATGTTGTGTTCCTTAGCCATTGTTCAATGAATTCTCGTAGCAGTGCTACAATTATCTCATGTTTGACTCAGATGGAAAAGAACTCATCATCAACCTCCTTTAGTTCAAACCCAAGTTGATGTGTCGTAATTGCTTGATCTTCATTGATAAAATGTGCCTAGGATCTATATTGGTCACACAACTCTATTATGAAGAATTTATCCAACATATAATAAGATAGTAGTACAAGCTTTTCTTCGAAGCTAAAAAGCCTAATGTATGGGAATTTTTCTTGACACTTGAAAATAACTTTCTTTAAATGAAAGGATAGAGACTCCAGACCGAATCTATCCATGATTGGGCTAGAGATCATCTTCTTAAACTCTATTATGAAATCATTCCAAACTTGATAAAAGAAAAAGGGAACCTCGTGCTTCCATGGCATTGGGTATCAAAATTGTACATGCTCCTCATCAATATTTACATTTTATGCTGTAGGCAAATCTTTGAATATGTTTACATAAGCCAAAGGATAAATCAAGTATGAAGTTATGAAAATATCTTTGCTTTGTCAAAATTTCCTAGTTGGTAGGAAATCTCATTTTTTTTGTAAGCTTAGGTGGGACCTTCTCATTTTCGAGTTTTTACATGTCCGTTATTCACCCCATTTCCAGGGAGGGTAGCACAAGAATCGAACCCAAGATCTCCGGTTCGGTGAGACTTCATTTCCACGGCCATTGCCACTTGAGCTACCCCATGCGGACTAGTTGGTAGGAAATCTCATTAGAAATAAGGTGAGCCCAATTAAATATGACTTCCTCTTCAACAGAATAGTAGATAATGTGCAAGATATATTTGGGAACAAAGGTAGTAAAATCCTGCTCAACAATTATTGCAACGAGACATGGAAACTCTTTACAGGGGCCAATTGATGAAGTTACTTGCACTTGTGCATAGTTCATTAATTCTACAGTTGGTTGTTTCTAGAATCTCGTCAGGGGCTGGACTCCCCCGTCATGGTCCTTCAAAAAAGCATTATCTTTCGAAGTTTTGAAGACTCTATTTGGGGTTAGGAATTACAACATCATTTGAAGTGGCTTGGTGTAAGCTAGAGTGGATTTCTACTAGCTTTTTCAAGCTGGATCACCCTCACAACCTCACATCATATATTTCACATTGTTCTTGTTCAAAAATTTCAAAAAATGGCTTTGTAAATAAGGAACAAACAAAAAATACTTAAGATAAATATCAGAACAAAACTAGTGCTTGTAAATATCGAGCTCATTCTTTCTACTCTCCTTTAACACAAGAATAAGAAAATGTTAGGTGAAATTGTAAAACTGATGCAACCATGCTAACATCCCATCAAGATCATGATGTCTTCCCTTGTGTTTGGCAATAAACCAAAACAAGACTATATCCAACACATTTATTTATTATTATTATTTTAAATAGTAATGAGTACATTCCACTAGGCATAATCAGTAACTTCGTAGAAACGACTGCCACTATTCCACCTAGTAGAACCAATATTTCATAAATGCCACAATGGCCAACATGTCTCCGGAGACTTGAACCCATGCTAGTTGGGACACAAATCGTTAACCATACCACTAGAGCTAAGTTCCTTTGATGACTATATCCAACACATTGAAAAATACATTGGTATATCTTCCATATAGCTTTGATGAAATATGCAGTGCATGCATACAAATGGTAACAAATAAAATAATTATCATGAGAAAACAAGGGCCACTGCATGCTTGCTATATCTATTAATGGATAGGGTTGATATAAAATTTGTAATGTTAGCATGGCTATTTCAAATGATGAGCACACTAGACAAGAACTTGAACACCCATATAAATTATTTAAAGTTAACAATTACATTGAAAAATAGGTTAAGAAGGTCATAAAGCATGGGCATAAAAATCAAATGAACAATGACATATCTAAAATTATCACACTTTTGTACTTCCAAGACACTATTGATAAAATAACCAATATCCTTAACAAGAAGGCAATAAGACCTGCCTTATTTCCTCATAATACTTCACAAAAATTACTCAACTATGCTAAGGACTCGATAGATCATAAGAAAGCTAAAGGTGTTTACTTAGTTCCTTATGACTGTGGCAAGGTTTACATCCATGAAACTAGTAGGACATTTTAGAGTAGGTTTAAAGAACACGATGTTGATACATTTTATGGATACACACAAAAGTATGCTTCAACATAACACCCTAATAACCCCAAACATCATATTTGCTTTGAAAAAACCAATATTATTGCAAAAAATGTTTATTACACTAAAAGAAAAATTAGAGAGGCGTGGAAATTGAGAAATGCCTTACTAGCTTAAATAAGGATGTTGGCTAGAGATTAACCAACAATTTGTGCCTCATCATAAATTGCATTAAAAGTAAGGGAAACTCTTTTGTAAATAGTATTCAAAGCCAATGACTTAAGTTGACCCAAAATTTTAAGCACCAAGCATTGTTTTTTCACTATTAATGATTAGTTGCTGCCTCACTCTTAACCTTGAGAACTTGTCTCTTGAAAATGGTTGAGCACCAAAACTAAGACTTTGAGCAAATAAAATTGTAAAACATGGTCTTCAAAATCATTCAAGATAAATACTTGTAAAAATCTTAACAACAACTAAACATTTAGTTTTTGAGTTTTTGTTACATTTTTATTTTATTTTATGATCCTAATAGAACTCTCCCTTACACTAGTTCTAATTTCTTCTCTTATATATTCTTTCAAAGTCCATACACTTTGCTTCACAACTATGTTATCTTACATTTAAACTCCATAACGGATAGATATTACCACCACACATCTTATTTTAATCATAAAAATTATGTTTCACTATTCCAAAAGAGGGCCAACATTTCTTTTCTTTCTTTTTCTTTTCTCACCCTTTAGTTTGAAAACTTTTGATATTGATTAGCTTTTCTTCTCTCATCTCTTAGTTTAAACCAGCGTAGATCCATCTTAACACCGGATCTATCAAGTGCTGAGAGGGATCAAATCTCTCGAGGTGCAAACCTTTCCTCAAGTTTTGCACTAAAAAAATAGGTTTGCACTTTGAGAGATTTGATCCCTCTCAACGCTTGATAGATCCGATGCTAAGATGGATCTACACTGATTTACTTTTTTTAATGTAATGTTACGTGACAACATCTCCCTCATGTACGTAACATCTCTTGCATATACATATATTAGCCCACACATACACACACACAAATATATATTTTAATTTTTTAATGTAACGTTATGTGACAACATCTCCTTCATGTACTCGGCTGTAGAGCGTCTCTCAGCGCAATTAACTGACATATATATATATATATATATATATATATATATTAATATAACATTATGTGACAACATCTCTTTCATGCACTGAGGTGTAGAGCACTTCTCAGAGCAAAAACTTTTAATATTGATCCATGTTCTTCTCTTACTCATGACATTACTCATGACATTAATATGCTTTTATTTTCTTCTCCTACCTTTTAATTTAATTTGGAAAACTTTTAACATCAGTCTACTTTGCTTTTCTTTACTTTACAAAACTTTTTACATTAATCACTTGCTTTTTAGTTTAGTTTGAAAAACTTTTGACATCAATTTACTTTGCTTTTCTTTACTTTAGAACTTTTGACATTAATCTACTTTGCTTTTTTAGTTTAGTTTGAATAATTTTTACATTAACCTACTTTGCTTTTCTTCTCTTACCTCTTAATTTGAAATTGCTTTTCTTCTATTACCTCTTAATTTGAAAAACATAACTTCCGTTCAAATTTGATAATGGTATCGGATTATTATACGGCTTGGGTGATTACTTTCAAAAACTTTTCTCTGAAATTAACGTTTCCACAAAAGATAGTACTCCAATAAAATTATACATTAATCCCTGCCACAATGTAGCTTAAGAACTAATTAAACCAAATATGAGCCAATTCGTCGATAGGAAGAGCAATTTATCAAACCAACCAGATCAACTCAAACATTCACTGGAAGCGGGACTAGATATATATAAGAACACAATATATCTCACCTTTCACAGGGAAGCCTATGGCGAATTTTGTAATGTCAGGTGCTGTGCAAGCACCGCCATGGCGGCCTTCAGTGTGTTCTCACATCCACGATTACAAACCTCCATATTTCGGGGCCAACACCCTTAAACCCTCAAAAACTATGTCAATGTCGCGCATAAGAAGAATGTCAATGTTTATAATATGTAATTCTCGCATCGGCATTGAAAAGGTTCCGAACGATGAATGTGATGTGCAGTCACGGACACAGGGGAAAACGCTGAGAGAGCTCTGCGCTAACGCTGTTCCTGAACACATTCTGAAAAGGTACATTTCATTTCTGCTTCCATTTACAGTCGCAATAAATGTTGCAGCATATTTCACTAAAAACTACTACACACTTTAGCTGAAGGTAGCATTTCAAGCCTCAACCGCTGCAATTGGTCCATTGTTATCTCCCAATTATATTAAAAAAATTGCTAGAAACACAGGGGATGACATAGGATGCTAGAGTGTCAGGTATTGTATTGTTACGGATTGCTTGGATTGGATTATTTTCATTGAAGACCTCATACCCACAAAAATTCTTTTTAAGAGTGAGTGAAGAAAGGTTTGTATGTCAATTGACTCCAGAGGGAGGAAATTTTAAATTGTATAGAAAATTTGACGGTGCCGACTAGTACATTAAAGAACATCTTTTGCAAATGATGCTAGACATGTATTTCAGCCTCGTTATGGTAGGATATAAGGGTTTCACATATAGACGAAAGTTCTAGCAGTCTTGGACGTGAAGTTCAATATGCTACTGGTAACAGAGAAGGCTGGATAAACTGGAGGTTTACTGGTGACCTGGATTGGCTTGACGTGTGTAGGCTTTACATATAGACAAAATAATAAACAGTTAGCTGTCTTTGAAGTAAATTTCATTATACTTGCAATAACAGAAAGGTTTGAGTAAACTGGATGATTACTGGTGACATGGACTGGCTTGATGTGGATGCCCTCGATTGTAGGCCTAATGCTTACACTGGCTTTTCCTCCACAAGCCCTTGCTGCTCTTCCACAGGCACTTGCTGCCCTTCAATGTAGACCAGATCCCTATGTTCTACCATGTTTTTGACCACAGTCTGTAAATCTCTTGTAGCCCTTCTGTCCAACTCTGAAAGCGCACTATGAATCTTAAACACTCCATTCCCGGACATTGCCTGATTTCTGCTTAGTCTTTTTTGGTTGAAGAAATACGTCTTCTCTTATACAGAAAATATGTACAAAATGCAGAAATAAAATATGTAAAATACGTACAAAAACTAAGAAAGCAATCGGGGCATATTTCTCAGTGCTACTAACACGCTGACAAGATTAGAATAACCAAAAACATTCGTTGGTGGGCTGCTACTTTGCGTCGCTCTAGAGTCTAAACATTTGGTTCTGCCCACCCCTATGGTATCTTGGAATTTGCTTAGAATTACTGTTTTCCCCCTTTGGAAGCTAATATGTAAGTGTATTTTTCACAGTAATGTTAATTCTGTTCTTTCTTCCCTAAGATTTGGCAGGAAAAGGTACGCTTTCAGCTCCAAGCCAATGGATTGCTGCTTATCTTTTCCAGCTTCCTTTGAATATCCTTGTCTGAGAAGATCTAAACTGTGCGTCAACTATTCCTGGTTTCCATGTATGTCACATGCCGCATCCCTAGCTTCCTGTTCCATTCTCTCCATTTTGCTTGCCATCCCTGCCATAGCTAGGCGAGTTTCTTGATTTTAAGGAGGACAATGGTGTGAAAATTGAAAGTCCTTCCCTGTCTGTTTGAGTTGAGTTTGGCAAAATTGTTAAATTCTAGGGTTTGACCAATCTTGCTTCCGGGACAAACTTATAAAACCAGGTCACATTGAGAAGTTTGGGAGCTAAATTCTTGGGCTGGCTGTGCTGCAGATGCTTGGATTATCTCTGATCTGTGGACCTTGGTTGATTTCTAGGGCAACTGTCCTTCCAGCTTTGTCGTGGCTCACTTGAGGCCCCAGCAACAAGATTTGTTCACACCCCCCTGCCTTCGTGTGTAGCGATTCTAGTGAATCCCCATGTCAGATGTGTGGATCCACTGGACATGCCCTTCCTGAGTGCCTAAGACGTGTCCCACACTCAGAATCCACATGCCCGATGCGCAAGTTGAGAAACGGCATGGATTAGGGTAAAAAACACACAATATAGAGGTCTTTTGGGTTCCTTTCATACATAATCATTTTGGAAAATCCTGAGGCTGTATGCAGAGAAGGAGAAGCTTGAAACTTCGAGGATTTGTTGCACTAAATTCTGCAATCATTTTTGTCAGTTTGTCATTTATTGAACAGCAACATTCTTCCAGAGGAATTATGGCTCAATCATCTTATCTATCTAATATATTTTGATGACATTGAATGAGAAAACTACAGTTTTAACTCCTGAGTTTATGGTTCTATATGTATGATCTATGGTGTATTCTTTTGTGTTTGAAGTAGTTACATTTTCTAAATGTTAAAATTTATTTTTTATGTCGATATTAATTTATGTAATTTTTATATATATATATATATATATATATATATATATACATACTCTGAAGAATAACTTCACAACCCTTGATTACAAAAGCCCACAATCACCAGATACCTCCCCCAGAGAAGCCTGTCACAAAGACATCTACAAAGAACATCATAAATAGTCCCAATTATTACATATAAAGCAGCCAAAACTGCTTCTCCAACTCTCAGCAAAATACAAAAAGTTGTGTGAAATAGAAAAAAGGAAAAAAAGGATTATTAAAATACACACACATACATTTACACACAGATGTATATATATCATGTTCTATTTAGGGTGTTTCATGTTAGGTATATATATATATAGTCCTATTATGGGTGTTTCATGTTAGGTTAATCTTGACTCAGTCAAATAGTGATTAGGTTAAATTTGATTTGGTCAAAATGGGTTCACCATAGGTAATTTACAGGCCCATGCTAGTGGGCCGCCCATGGCATTCACTTGTAATGGAGCCTATTTAAAGGCTTAAAGTACTTTATTGTAAAGTGCTTGGGTTAAGACTTAAGTCAAGATGGCTTGGCCAAAGTGGCCAAGGTAATAAAGATAACTTTGAAGGCTGGTTGTCTTGGTGAAGGGTTTCGAGGGTAGATCTCTTGTAAATGTGTTTGATTTATGCTTATGCTGTACTCTGTTCATAGTATATATCAGAGCCTGGTAGCCTTGGACTCCATCATAGTGATGTCTTAAGGGTTTTCTGAATGGTGACTAGTGTTTCTCTCTCATGATTTCTATATTGTAGCAAAGGAAGGTGATCTATGTGGTGTATAGGAGGAAGATTGTGGTATGTGCTAGATTTGGGTAATCGTGCGAGAATGGATTTGATAGACCATTATTGGCTTTGTGCAAGGAGAAGGAATATGTTGATCATGGATGTGATCTGTGCATGTGATATTATTTTGCTATAGCTGTGTGAGTGATCAATTTGCTAGTGAATACTTCGATATGCTACTGAAGTATAGATCTATCAGGATTAAATAGTTTGAGACTGGAACTGTATCTCTTTGTGCATGGTGAACTAGGGTGTACAAAATGTGTGCCTCTCTCATTGAGAAGTGGGTATATTCTTCTCAATACTTCCCCAGGAGTGCATGAATGGCAAAAGGTGTTGTATTGAGGAAGGTGATTTTGAGAATAAGTAGTGGGAGCCTTTTGTTTGTGGTCAAACGCCCAGAGTGATGGAGAATGTTATTGGAATATAAATATGGATCTCCAGTGATGGCAGACATCATGTTTCAATCTATATGATGTGGTTTGACTGGAATCATGGATGCAAGTTCGTATGTAGCACGAATTGCATCAGAAACATTTGACTGATGCTTTAAATCTACTTATTGCAGATGTTTTTCATTTGAGATCTTTGTTTTAAGGGTATGTTGTATGTGGCACCAATTGAGTTCTCGTTTTGGATAGATCCTTGTAGCCTGGTCAAGGAGAATTTTTGTTTTGTACAGATGCAATCCCAGGAATTAAAGTCTCTACTACCAATGAATAGTCACTAGTTTATGTGAAAAGGGCAGTGGGATTTTCTGCTTATGTGTCTAACCTCTGTCCCGATTGGTTCGCTAGTGCAGGTGAAAAAATTAGGGGGGAACACTATGGTGACAATAATAGGAACTCATCCTGATGTCTTCATTCTAGTTGTTCATACAAGGGCAGGCATATTGATGTTTGCTTGGATGGGGGATGCACTACAGGTAATGGTAGTGGAAAGTGACCTTGGTTTTGACCCTTGTGGGCTATATGGACACTGGTTGTAACTACAAGATATTGAGTATTTGAGATGCCTTGAGTTGATACAGAAAGAGGGCCCAATGACAACAGTCACTTGTATATGATGACAATGTGGAAATTTATTGGAGTTCAAAATTCAATGCAAAACAGAAATTTGAACCTCGAAGGTTTCTCGGATCTTAGCCCTGTGAATTTTCAGCCTTAGGGCTGCTGTAAAACAAGGTACACAACAGCAGTGGAAAGAGAACAATGTTTAAATTCCAAACATCCCAAACTTCCCAACAATTCAAGGAGAAAATATACCAACCCAAAGGGATAAGTTTCAACCTTTTTGGAGCAATTTATCAGCCAATAAGCAGATCTGAAAATACTCTTTTACAACAGCAATAGCAGAAGTACAACAGCAATATGACAACAACAAAATCAGCCCCCTTTATTCTTTACTTAGATGTCAAATCATGTAACAGTTATCCTTTTACTTATGTCAATTCATCAAGACATATATGGCTGGAAATAACAATGCATCAAGAACATATATAGCTGAAATATCAAATCTGGACATTGCAATGGTTTTGGATAGCTGGATACTTAATTAATGTGCTCAAGACGAAGTACATGTACATACCAAAGCCTTTTCTCAAGGCTAGTACAAATCCTCCCAGCTCACCAAACCCTACCTAGGGAAAATCAACAAAACCCTAACAACCAAGAAGATCCAATGTGCAAGTCACTCCAACACATCCTCCAAGGAATGGTGTTCTCTCTTCTACTTCTTGACAATCGCAGCGGAGGGTTTTATGACGAAACTGTAATCTCCAATCTCCAAGGGATAAACCCTAACCCTAGACTTCCAAGATGCTCCAAGATACTCCAAAAAGACTAAGAAACCCTAGAGAGAGAGAGAGCACATGTGAAGACTTTATAGAGGAAGAGAGCCCAGTGTACGCTCTTCTCTAGGTTACATTTCACCATAAGAGTGAATACAAGTGAGTGAGTGAACATATATAAATGGAAAGGCTCACCTTCATTTATTTATATTAGAGTTATGGAAGGCCAACAATACAATGTGGGCCGTAGCCCTTTCAAGCAAACCTACAATGTGCAGCTGTAGGGCAACACAATTGAGACTCTATGCTCTAAAATACGTGTCATGTTCCAAGATAATGTTGTGCACAATAATGGCTCCAAGGTGATGTAGCTATGCAAGGCAAGTACACATCCCTCCGTTGTAAGCCTCTATGAACTCCATCCTCCTAAGCAATATACTCTACTGGGTCCACTGCCTTTGCATGAATGTTGTCGAAGCCCTAGTCATCCTCTGGCCATCTCCAATTCTTTGTATAGGACTCTAAGCTACCACATGCCGACTAGGTCTGATGCGCTCGTCCAAGCTGCACAATGCTCCTCAATCCCATGTAGGGTGCTCTCCAAGCAAGTGGATCCTTCATAGGGCAACAATGAATGTTGAAGAGCATCCACTAAACTGTCATGAGAACTCCAATGCCTAAGGGAAGAACACTAAGCCAACAATCATGTGCCAATCCATCTTGGACCATCTAGGGGTTGAACATACACCATCTACCCCAAGGCTCATGAAGCATCCCAAGCATGGTGTAAACACTTTTGGAGTAACCCCAAAAGTTAACACTCTTTCTTTATGAGGAAAGTGTTTACAATAACACATGTTGACTCACTCTACAACTCTAACAAGTCTACTTCCTGCGAGTTTGTACACCCCTGCTATCATTGCATCTTGATTCTCCAGTGAATGATGATCACCTTTGAATATGAAGGAATATATCTCTAGAATAAAGCAACACACAAACTCCATCATCCTCCAAGTCAGTACCACAGGCCCAAATCAATGAAGACCACATCATGAAGTATCCAGGACAACTTGTAGAGAAGATCATGTCTAAGTACAAGAACAAGACAAGAAGACAAGTCTATCACCTCTATAAAAGTGACAAGGATAAAGATCCATACAAATCAATTCCTTGACCCTAGAATATAAAGCTTGTGGTATAAGCAATGATCCATGCAAGATCATCATTATCCTATGAACATGGGTCCCTCTCATGTACGTCAAATTCTTTAGCAACTAGACCAAGTTGAACTAGGTCAAGTCCCTCATCCCGAGAGAATCCTAAAGTAAGAGTAACATTGTAATATTCTCAACTAGGAAATATTCCAAAATGTCATTGAGTTTTATGAGTTTAGTATGTTTTTTTTTGTGTGATATTTCATCAAACACTTAAATGGCATATTGCTGTAGGTGTGCACTTTTGGGCACAATAGACGATTTGATGATGGGTATCAGCTCCCCAATGAAAATATATATTCAGAATTTATTTCTCTGTATACAACAACTCAATACGTCCCAATGACCAGAGGTTCAATCTCATTTCAAGCCTGGAGTGTCTCCTTACAGCGCTGCCTTCAACCAGATAGATAAATTACCTTTGTGTGCACCTTAATGGCTTGATTTTCAGCAAGGGTAGATGCAGTCTTGTGCTCAGAATGCACCCAGCCAGAGATATGACTCTCGACCAGCAAATGAACTACTTCACCCAAGAGAAACTCGACCCAAATGATGCCAGAACTTGTTCCCTTCAACAATATGAGATTTGGTCACTAAATTGACCCATGTGAATGATATGGAAGCTGGGACTCTTTATGGGCTCCTTCAACCTGTCAAGATGAGATAGAAAATACCAACTAAGAACATAAAATCAATTGACAACACTTTTCTACCTCAATATCTCGAGCAAATCTTCTTCTCCTTTGCATCCCAACGGTGAAATATGGGTGATTTCACTCACAAATCCCAAACTAGGGTGTCTCGTCGCAACACCGAAGTTTGCTATTGCAGCCAGGGTTCCAAAACCTCAGCTTTTCCTTCAAACTCTCTCCAAGAGCACGAATGAGGAGATTCTCCCCATTTTCCTTATTTAATGAGTTTAGGGTCATCTTTTCACCTTCACCTTCCCTTTTTTCTTTTCTTTTTGTTTTTTATAACTCACTTACCTTTTCCCTCCAATTAAATATTTAAAAGCACTTTTCCCTTCTTTATTTAATAAAGTGACTTTTATAAACTAATTAAAGTCATTTTTAATGTCGAAAAATGTTTAATTCGCTTTTGTTGTCACACTGGCCACCCAAAGGCCCTTTTTATCATTCTGCCCTATAGATATTTTCACCTCGATTCCAACGAGTTATTACACTAAGGTGTTTCTCCAAGTAATCATCTTGAAACAACACCTTAAGCATAAATAATTAAAATATGCCTGTTATTAACACCATTTTACGAAAATTGTCGGAACGCAACGAAACCAAGAGCAAACCGTGCAAAATCAATCTTGATGATGAAATATGGTAAGCGATCCTAGTCGGACCCATAAAAATCCCCTAAAACCATATGGGCCCACCAATGGAGTAATCTTGCTCCTATGACTAGGTTGGCACAAGCTCTAGAAAATCCTCCTAACCACCTCGCATAGCAATCCAAAATTTGGGGACATTACAGTCTCCCCTCCCCAAAATTGCTTGCCGTCAGGCAATGCCATTGTATGTTGTCGCTCCACAAGTTGATCCAAGTGAATACCAGGATCCCAAACCATCCTACTCATCATGAAGCATCTCTCGCTCCACTCACTCACCAACAAGGAATAAACACTAGAGGCCCTCTGCATACTGCCAATAAGTAGAGTGTCTTGATAATGTGAAAGTTCGACCAACTCCTCAAGAAGCTGCTCTACCAGAAAACCAATCTCGTGCACCTCACGAGTGAACTCTTGAAAGTACCTTCCAAAACCTGCTAAAAAGGATCCTCGCCCACAGGAACTAACCACTACCACCTCTGATACCCCTAATGAATCATTGAGAAGTGAAATGCCCTCCGCCAAATTGAAGTCCAATGGAAGATCTGAGTGATCTTCCCCTGTAAAGACCAACTCACCCATAATGGTGGTTGAGCTGTCAAGTGTTGTAATGCTAGGGTCCCATGCTAATCCCAAAAGGAAACTACCAAGTTGCCGTTGCGCCACTCTGATCATAACTAACTGCTGCGACGAAGCCCTGCTAACTGTTGGCGCCCATCCGCGCCCCATCACTAATCCCTATATGCAACCAATAAATGGACACCATGTATCATGAATCAATCTGGTGCATGCTAAACTGCCCTGCTCCTGCTTAATCACACATTGGACTATGCTATCCTGTCTCTTGGTGATGTACCCAATTACTGCCTAGAGCCCACATGCCTTCTTGTAAAAGAGGCCTACCATCCACTGTGCCCCATGCTCGTACAATGCCTCGAAATGTCCTACCGAAGGTGTGTCATGCAACTCTCTCCTGATCATCTCCCTAAGTGTGTACTCAGGGGCGAGACATATGCTGCCTCTGCAGTGGGTCACGCCATCCCTAATCATGTATTTGTCAACTCACGCTCCTACCATATGCCTCAGCTGGGAAGTCATTATCCTGTCCATGATGCACTGTGTCTCACCCAACTATCTCAGGTGACCCCCGTGTGTCCTGCTATATGTGATGAGAGCATCAAAGAACAACAACAGAAGCCTTTGCAACAGTATGTCAGACTGGAAAGTGACCGATGCATGGGTCAATCCCAAAGGTGTGATCAAGAACCCATATGGATACCCATGGGTAGTCCTGCGAGTGTCCTACTATCTGACTCTAATCAGGTGATGCTCTAATTGAAGATCAAACTTCGAGGAATGCAATGCTCCCTGACATTCATCCATCCACTCATTAATCCTGGTTAAGCTAGGCCCATTGGTATGCCCGATGTCCCAATCAATCTGTCTCCCCAAAAGCAATGCTCTGAGATTCTATTGCGCAACACCATACACCACTACATAAAACCATGCATCATCGTACTCCTTTGCATACACCTGCACACCATGGCATATCGCTGTACCGTCTGGTATCTCGCCCACGCCAATGTATCTGACATCCTGCTAGTGGACCCACCAGGTTGTGAGCCATATCTCCTTTGTCCTTGTAGACCTAAGTGGCATGACTCCTCACATGCTAATAGGGATGTCATTGTTGTGCCGATCCTCGGTGGCTCTTGTGCCCAATACATCAATGGAAGAACATCATCCCCATATACTGCTCTATCTGGTGGCATACAAATGCCATCCCATCTGAATAACTCCTGTCGGGGCATGCTGACCACCCTGCAACCCCATGCATGAACAATGTGCCAAGACATCTCCCGAAGTCTGCACACTCCTGCATCAAACCAACTCGCCACTAGTGCTGACCATAACTCTGATGGAAGTGTGAAGGAACGTGAATGTTTGGTCACTGGGTCAATCACCCTGTCAATGCCATAGTCATCCTTCACATCCTGTAAATGATTGAAAACCCCACTTGGATCCCAATGCCAACCAGGGTCTCCCATATCCACTCCACTCGTGTCAACTGAACCTGGATCCCAGATGGATGTATCCTCATCTGAAATATATCTATATCTACATCCCGTGGGTGTATAATCAGAAACCTCTGGAACATGCCTCTTTGCAAGTGTCAGTTCATCTGGGTGCTCCTCGTGCTCCATTATCACAGGAGGCTCCTCTATCAAATCATGAGTGTCCCTAACATCCTCTTGTGTGATGGTTTCCATAGAAGAATGTACACAATTCAACTCCATACAAAGTTGTTCAACCTGCAACTCTAATTCTTGAAGGGTCATCTGAGTGATCTTCAAGGACTTCTGGGAAATCTCAAGCTTATAAGTAAGCCTGTTGACTTCCTCCTCTTTCCCTACTAGTGCATCATGATATATCTCAGTAAGCATGAGTAGGTGATCTCTATTGGAAAGGAGGTATAGGTAATTAGATTTCATCTCTACCAATGGCTTCCTGAGAGTCCGAAAATCTACAAGTGAAGGCTCTCCTCCTAAACTATCATGTGCCATTGCACTTCTCTAATAATTATCTGTCACCAATACCAGTGCATCATCATATTGCCTCGTGGTTGCCCTAATCTTGTCTGTGTCCATCTTCAATTGGTTTTCCAAGTTATAGGCATAAGTAGACTTGTGAGCAACATTTACCTCATCAATTGATGGGACTGAGTTTGCATCGTCGACCACTTGTGTGTTATCTTCTTTGCACACCTCTTGGCAATCATCAACTATTGTGGCCTCATGATTTTCTTTGTACTCGTCGTCTAACTCAATGAACTCGCTAAGTGATGACAAGCATTTTGTAGCAATTTCTGATTCCCTTTCATCCCAAACTCTCGTTCCAACCTGTTGGGGTGAATCTGTGATAGCTTTATTTTCAACGGGTGTGACTTTTCTCAATTCGTTCTGGAAGGTTTGGTCATAGTTTTCATCTTCAATCCTTGCTTCCTGGTCCTTGACTACCTTTTCATCTTTGGATTTGCTATTCCCTTTTATATTTACTACATTTGATGACACCCATGCTTCAATGTCCTCTATCACCTTTGCAAAGGTGATACCCATGCTTCCATGTCCTCTATCACCTTTGCAAAGGTTTTGTTATAATTTTCAATTTTTTTGGCAAATAATTCTTCTTGACTTAGAAGCATTGTTCCCTTGTTATAATCTGCCCTTTGAACCCAACAACTGTATCTTGACACCTTCAAAATAAAGTCCTTGAACTTGGCTTCTCAAAGATAACCCACGAATGAGCCAAGATCAATGCTCTGATACCACTGTAATATTCTCAACTAGGAAATATTCCAAAATGTCACTGAGTTTTATGAGTTTAGTATGTTTTTTCTATGTGATATTTCATCAAACACTTAAATGACATACTACTGTAGGTGTAAATTTCTGGGCATAATAGATGATTTGATGATGGGTATCAGCTCCCCAATGGCAAATATATATTCATAATTCATTTCTCTGTATATAGCAGCTCAATACGTCCCAATGACTAGAGGTTCAATCTCATTTCAAGCCTGGAGTGTCTCCTTACAGTGTTGCCTTCAACCAGATAGATAAATTACGTCATTGTGCACCTTAATGGCTTGATTTTTCAGCAAGGGTAGATGCAGTCTTGTGCTCAGAATGCACCCAACCAGAGATATGACTCTCGACCAACAAATGAACTACTTCACCCAAGAGAAACTCAACCCAGATGAAGCCATAACTTGTTCCCTTCAACAATATGAGATTTGGTCACTAAATCGACCCATGTGAATGATATAGAAGCTGGGACTCTTTATGGTCTCCTTCAACCTGTCAAGATGAGATAGAAAATACCAACTAAGAACATAAAATCAATTGACAACACTTTTCTACCTCAATATCTCCAGCAAATCTTCTTCTCCTTTGAATCCCAACGGTGAAATCTGGGTGATTTCACTCACAAATCCCAAACTAGGGTGTCTCGTTGCAACACCGAAGTCTGTTATGGCAGCTAGGGTTCCAAACCCTCAGCTTCTCCTTCAAACTCTCTCCAAGAGCTCTTTCTCCAAACTCACAATGCACGAATGAGGAGTGTCTCCTCATTTTCCTTATTTAGTGAGTTTAGGGTTGTCTTTTCATCTTCACCTTTCCCTTTTGTCTTTTTTTTTTTTTTTTTATAACTCACTTACCTTTTCCCTGCAATTAAATATTTAAAAGCACTTTTCCTATCTTTATTTAATAAAGTGACTTTTATAAACTAATTAAAGTCATTTTTAATGCCGTAAAATGCTTAATTCGCCTATGTTGTCACAATGGCCACCCAAAGCGCCTTTTTATAATATTCCCTGTAGATCTTTTCACCCTAATTCCAATGAGCTATTACACTAAGGTGTTTCTCCAAGTAATCAGCCTGAAACAACACCTTAAGCATAAATATTTAAAATATGTTTGTTATTAACACCATTTTACAGAAATCGTCGGAACGCAACGAAACCAAGAGCAAACCGTGCGGGATTGATCTCGATGATGAATTATGGTAGGCGATCCCAATCGGACCCATAAAACTTGTCTAAAACCCTCTGGGCCCACCAATGGAGTAATCTTGTTCCTATGACTAGGGTGACATAAGCTCTGGAAAACCCTCCTAACCACCTTGCCTAGTAATCCAAAATTTGGGGACATTACAAATATCGTGGTCAACTCTATCTATCTGAGAGAACAATGATCCTCAACAAGAGTATCATCATGGAATACTCCCTCTATTTGAGAGAATCCATGATCCCTGGTTTTGTGCTTTATAATGCTCCCATTAGCTGTGACTCTAGGATTTGTCTTAGCATCATCCTCTATCAAGGGTATCACACCTCTCCTCCAGTGTACAATTGGAAGTCTCAAGGATGGAAGAAACCAATGCAACCTGACTAACATATCTCATAGGAGGAACACTTGCTCTCACTGATGATCTGGGTTCTCCTACATGCTCTGAAGCCTCTAAATCTGGAACCACAACCTCAACGTTCTCCTCAACCACTAAAGGAAAATCTTGCTAATTGAAAGATCTTGCATCCTCATTTACACAAGATGCTATTGGAGCATCTGCAGTTGGTGCTAAACTTGGCTCTATGACTTCATGCCATGCATGTGGTTCCTCAAAGAGAGAAGGCTCTTCCATCCTCCCATTAGAATGTACACATGCCATTGGATTAGCAAGTAACTTGTAAGGGCCACCCTCTCTCACACCTCTAAGAGTCCTTAGACTAGCTAGGTTAATCACTGATGGTGCATTGTTGTCCTTGAAACAAAACCCTTTAATGTATATTTGTACAAGAAATTGAAAGGAGGTTCTTCCTCAAACTAGGAACCAATAAAACATGATCCCACTCAAGAACATCACTTGAAGACATCCAAAATGAAATGGAGCTAACTCCTCTCAATTTTTTTAGTAGGCATCATTGCCACGATCCACAGTCATGCCTCCCTCTTGCTCTTGAATCTCGCTTAATAGGGACTTGTCATATGTCATGTGTCTTGAAGCTCCGCTTTCCACACATTGACAAACACCAGACACACTTTTAGAAGATAAACAAGAAGTCATAGAAAAGGTAGTGCAAAACCAATGTTGCACGAAGCGGGGACGAAATGGGAAAGTTTTTTGGAAGCAGGGACGCATAAGCGTCATTTTCCAAAAATCTAGGAAGCGAAGCGCCTCAGAAGCGTCTACTATATATATATATTTATATTTTTTTTGCATTTATATTCAAAACAAACATACCAAATACCAAATTAGTTGTAGAAGACATGAAAACATGCATATTTTTACATAAATCAAGATAGATATGGCATCCATGATTCCATTGTACAACAATGATTAATCATTCAAGCATCAACCATCTATATTCTAGCAATTACAAACATACATCAAATTTTTAAGCATATTATAAAACATAAAACATTTAAGCATATTATAAAACATAAAACATAGAGAATATTATCTAGCAAGTGAGCAACTGTCAACATTTGTCATGTCCAAAATTCAAATAATAATGTTTACAAAATAGGCCACTTGGTCACTACCAAGACAAAAAGGTTCAAATTCACAACAAGCCTACAAGTCTGATGATTAATTGTTAAAATTGTCAACTAGGGCCAAACTCCATGTGGGCCATCTTATTTATGGCAGCTCATATTTTTCTTGGATCCCTCTCATCGAGAGGTGTAGGATTGATCTAAAGATCATCCGATTCCGATAAGTATTCATGGAGTTATGAATTTATTTGCATTATAAGACAATTCGTCAAGGTCAGCCAGCAACCAAATAAACCCCACATGTGCTCAACGTTTTAGTATAAATATAGGTGGCCTTCAAGTCATTTCAACACACTTGGGAGGAGAGATCCCAAGGAATAACGTTACCTTGATCCAGAGGGCAGAAAGCCGGAACTGCCAGAACTGTTGGAAAAGCCAGAATTGCCGGAAAAGTTGGAACTGTCGGAAAAGCCGGAATTGACGGAAAAGCCGGAACTGACGGAAAAGCCGAAAGAGCCGGAAAATATGGAAAAGCCGGAAAATCCGGAAATGCTGGAATTGTCGGAACTGCCGGAAAAGCTGGAACTGCCGGGATTGCCGGGAACAACCGGAAATGCCGGAATTACCGGGAACAGCCGGAACTGCGAGAACTGCGGGGAACTGCCGAAACAGCCTGAGCATCTATCTTCGAAGGAAAGCAGCATGCAAGGGACAACTAACTAACATTGGGACAATTGTATGGTACTTAGCAGCAAATACACCAAGCATGCAATGTTACAGCTAGCATGCAAGGGACAACTAGCATGCAACAACAAGCATGCTAAGGACAACAAGCAAGCAAGGGACAACAAGCAAGCAAGGTGCAGCCAACACATAGGTCAGGATGGCAACATGGTGCAGCAATGGCACATAATGCAGTACAATGATGGGTACAGTCATGATTAATGAAGCATGATGAGATGCAGCATAGTGATGATGGGTGCAGCATGGTGTAGCGCGGTGAGATGCAGCATGATGACGAAATGCAGCACAACGATAGGTGAAGGAGTCACCTTGCAGAATTAGTTGAAACAGCATGTCTTCAACTGATCTCATGTATCATCTTCTTAGAGATGATCTATGCTCTTATCTAGATAAGTCAAAGTGTTGACTTATGATGTAAACGTACTATCTCTCTCTCTCTCTCTCTGCTGAACTATTGAAGAACATATAAGAAGAATTGATCAAGGGTTTCCCCACATTGGGGTTTGTCCCTGTGTAGCGCCACATCTTGTGTCCTCTTGTCTTGGCTTGTCTTCCGCGATTTATGTTTATGTTCTATCTGCAGTTTACTTTAATGCTGATGTGATTGCTAATCTGGAAAATATATTGAGCTAACTGTGAAAATTGAAATAAATTGCTCTAAGCATAAAACATACCTAAAATTAACATTAATCTACGACAAAAGTAGTAAATTGTGAATATATCTACTAATCTCTCCTCCTTCCACCACGAAGAGTACGTGGTGGTGGGCCTCCACGTGGTGGCAATGAAGAAGGTGCCTGTGGAAGTTGTGGGAGTGGTATTGAAACTGATGAAGACGAAGCTGTTGCTTTTGGTGTTGAACCATGGAACCTGGGATCCAAGGGACCAGATGGGGGTGGCATCTCAACTTGATCGTCATCATCTTCGAATCGCTCAAAAAATTCATACAAAAAAAACCACTAGTTAACAAAAAAATTAAAAACACGAATTAGAGAAATGCTTTATAAGCAAAATTCATACCACAATGGACATACCTGGATAAGAGTATCCTCTAATTGCAACACTCCATCCTCTAAATTGGGCTTCTCTGGATTCCTGTCCCAATCCTTAAGGTCTTTATTAGTCTTTGCATCATCACAGTAATGGGACAACAATCGCAAGTTGTAATGAACATAAACCAAGCTCTCTGCCCGATCTAAACTCAACCCGTTCCCTTTAAAACTGTGGATGAAAGAATAAGAGCTCCAACACCTCTCTGCAGAAGAAGTGTTTACCACCTGTGATAGCACCCACAATTCCAAAGTCTGTAGAAGTGGAGTAGCACCTCCATGCATGTTCCACCACTCAAGAGAAGAAAAAGTCTCTCGATCTCTAATTGTATGCATGCTCCCAAATTGACCAGTGCTAAGCGAATAGTTGCTCAACTGTCTCCGTACCCATGGCAACCTCCTCCTCATTAGGGACTAATTTACTCAATACAATGATATATTTTTTGTGAACCTCTTGATCTAGGTGTGGTTTTCTCCTGCTCCCCCCTAGATGCTGGTGTTGAAATGTTAAAATTGGCAACTAGGGCCAAACTCCACATGGGTCATCTTATTTATGGCAACTGATTTTTTTTCTTGGATTCCTCTCTCTGAGAGGTGTAGGATTGATCTAGAGATCATCCGATTCTGACATGTACAAATGAAGTTATGAATTTATTTTGATTATGGACAAATTGTCCAGGTCGGCCGACAAACTTATGTAGGCTTAGAAGCCCAACGGTCACGTCTATTCATCCTCAACGTTGCATATAAATAGAAGATGACTTAGCCTCATTTGGACACACTCATCTTCACACATCTCTCTCTCTCCTCATTGATTGGGTATGCATTTTTGGGCAGCATCTCTCTCACACGTGCAAAGGAAAGAAGGGCGAATTTTCTGTTTTGGGTGTTGATTGCGTTGACCGAATTTTAGGGACACTTTGACCAAGTGTTGACTAGCAGCATTGACCTCTTTGATTGCGATTTTTGGTGGAGAAATTCTGTCCCAACAGGCCGCATTTATGGGCATAGAAATCGAGGCATTACATTGACTTTGACCAGCGTTGACTACAGCTAGGGCTGACCGCAGGTTGACTGTTTGACCAGATTTTGACTGGGCTGATTTCAGACTATTTTGAGGGCTGATTCATCTTGCTGTTTGGAGGCCAAAGTTGACCAATTTGTTGAGGGTCAAATCTGCGCTGTTGACCAATGTTGACTTTTCTGGTTAGGGCTCTTTTGCTGCAGTTATAAATTATCAGATTTGTAAAATGTACTATCTCTCTCTGCTGAACTATTGAAGACTATAAGAAGAATTGATCAAGGGTTTCCCCACATTGGGGTTTGTCTTTGGCTGGTGCCACATCTTTTGTCCTCTTGTCTTAGCTTGTCTTCTACTGTTTATATTTATGTTCTATCTGCATTTTACTATCATGTTAATGTGATTGCTAAACTGGATATTGATATTGGGCTAACAAAGAAATTGAATTAAATTTGCTCTTAAGCATAGAACATACCATTGTTGTATAAAATTAACATGGTATCAGAGCTGAGGCGAAGACAAAGCCCAAGCAAGAGTGAAAGAGGAATCACCAAAGACAGTTGGACAAGGACAAAAGGTTCAATGGGTTTCTCATCCTACTTCCTGGTTGAAGACGAACTCCATGATAAATCTGACTATCATGGATGGAAGATGTCTCTTGATTTGACCTTGGAAGAAAAAGAAGTGATGGATTATGTGCAAGGTAAAATCCTTGAACCTCCTTCAAATGCACCGGCTGCTGCGAAGACCAAGTACAATAGGGCTGAAGTCAAAGCGAAGAAGATTATCAGGGATTCCATTGACAAGCATCTGGTGGCCTATATCTCCGAATTGAAGACCTCCAAGGAGATCTATGATAGGTTGGTCAGCATGTTCAAGGTTAGTAATGCTAATCAAATTCTATTTCTCAAGAATAAGTTGAAGGATATTAAGAAAGGTAAGGACAAGGACATTCAATCCTATTTCTTGAGGATTACTGAGATCAAGAATGATCTACTCTTGATTGGATAAATCATTCCTGACAGGGAACTCACTCTCACCACACTTGGAAGACTTCCACATGAGTGGTATGTATTTAGAACCACCATACTCAACAATGATCGAATTCCAGCATTTGAAGAATTGATGTCGAGATGCATTCAAGAAGAAACAAGAATGGTGGAGCAAGAAATGCCTTCTAATAGAAGCAACCCTACTGCATTCTCCGCTCATGCCAAGAGGAAGAACAATTTAGGTTCAAAGAAGCAAAGTCAAGGAAGACTGGGATTCAAAAATGGAAGGAAGGGAAGATGCTTTGTATGCAATAAGTTTGGCCACTATGCAATGGAGTGTCCAAATAAAAGGGACACATCGCATGATAATGATCACAATCATTCCAGGGGAAACTTCAACAACAATGATCAAAGGAATGGCAGGACCAATGGCAAAGGAAAAAGGAATGCGAGACATCAAGGAAATGGTCGACCCTCCAAGAAATCAAGGAACTCCAGGAATGAAGAATCCAATGTTGTTAACAATAAGCAAAAAGAGTACTATCTTATATCGGCCCTCTCCACTACCTTTCCTCTGGACACTTTGGGAAATTGGCTAATTGATAGTGGTGCCTCAAGGCACTTCACCGGATATAAGGAAGCCCTCTCTAATCTAATAGAAAAGGAGACAAACTTGGAGATCGTCCTTGGAGATGATGCCACCTATCCCGTGAAGGGAGTAGGGAATGTTACCCTTCAATTGAATCAAGGTAAAACTATTCATTTGCAAGAAGTACTATATCTACCTGATCTCAAGAAGAACCTGGTATCCATTTTGGCAATGGAAGACAAAGGATTCAAGGTGGACTTTATCGATGGAAAGGTACGTGTTTGGAAAAGAAATTTTAAAGATGCTTTTACTCTTGGGTTCAGGGTTGACACTTTATATCAAGTTGGAGGAAGTCCATTGGGATCCATGTCGTGCGACACATCTCTACAATCTGAACTATGGCACCAAAGGTTTGCCCATCTTCATTATAAGGTTCTACCCGATGTGAGACAGATGGTGACAAGTATGCCCGAGTTCAAAGTAGAGCATGAAGGTGTATGCTCGGGATGTGCCGAAGGAAAACTTACAAGGGGACCATTCCCCTCAAGTGATAGCAAGACCACAAACATAGTGGAAATAATCCACTCTGACATATCTGGTATGATGCCCGTAAATTCTTTGGGAGGATACTTATATTATCTTACTTTTGTGGACGATTATTCTCGCAAGACCTGGATCTACTTCTTGAAGAAGAAGGATGAAGTGTTCACCTGGTTTTGACACTTCAAAGCCTTGATTGAAAACCAATTCGACTATCTCTTTGATTATGTAGACAAAAACCTTTGTTGTTGTAGACTGCTATTGTAGACTGATCCTTTAATTTTGACAAAGCCCTTCAACTTGCTTTGATGCCCTTCTTGAAGCTGATCCTTGAGTGTCTCTTTTTGCTACCCTTCCTTTGACTTCAACACCTTAGCTCTGATTCCATGTTGAAGAATCTAGGGCAAATCAAGTTTAATATGATTCTTCTCGTCATGATCACTATTTGTGAGGTATTTTAACTTTTCTTCTTAGATGAATGTTCACTTGTTATTATTATAGTGTGTCTTCTTAGTTCATCAAATAGCTACCAAAACAAAAGAGACAAGAACACAAGATGTTGGCTTTCTTCTTGGACCAAAACCTCTCACTCTTTGAGAGGAAAACCCGCACAAAATTCTTCTTATAGAGATTCCAATTGACGAATACCAAGACCATGACCCTTAACCTATTTGGCCACTCCAAGACCAAGAGACCAATCCTCTTCTTTGTCGCTGCTGAGTTCATCATTATCATTGTTGCTTCACTGAGGTCTTCATTACTGTTGCACTATCATGGTCATCACTGAGATCACTACTGTTGCAACATTGCTGCATCTTCATAGAGATCATAACAACGAGATATTACATTGAGACATGTACATATAAGAGTGTTGCATCTAGATGATCTTCCATGAAGATCATGATTATATTTAGAAGTATGTTGAGACAGTAGATATCCTTATCACAAATATACCAAGACTTATGACAACATCTAGAAGTATGCCGAGAGAGTATCACTGAGATCCTCATCATAATAATTAAGCTAAGAACGTGACTGTGTTTTTCTTTCTTTCCTGCATTGAGATACTTATTGTTACAGCTATGCCGAGACTCGCACAACCGAGAACCGAGATTTCAAATGTATTTGAGATCTTGTACTCACTGTACCCACTGAAAATTACAATGAATCTGAGTTCCTGTACCTTACTGTACCCATCCGAAATCCTATACCTTTGTACTCATCCGAAGTTGCAGAGATGTCTGAAATTGTGTCTTTTTGTGATGACACTAGCTGCCTATAAATAGTGGTTAGCCTTGAATATAAGCCGACATGACAGTGAACCGTTGTGTCTCCTAATTTTTGGCCAACATGATTGCTTTTAATTCGATTTGCAGACCGACATGACGAAGAGGATTGTGCTTGTCATTTGGAGGGCTACTTGACATTGTTTACGATTCAAATACATTAGATACATGCCCAAGAAGGGTTCTTCAACATTTTCTTTGACTCTTTGAATTTCCTATAGCATTTCAGCACGTGCTAGACCTATGCAATGAGCAAGAAACTCATTTTTACAATTTATAAAAATAATATTTCTTTTCTTTTACAAGTACAAAGATCAAAATTACATTTATGAAGGCCGAACCTAGTTACACTTTTTTCAACAGCTATGGGGGGTGGTCCCTAAATGGAAAACTAAGTTAAAATAAATGTGAGGTTCTAAGAGAGATGTTGAAGTGAAAGTGGATTACTTTTAAGAATTATGAACAAAATATGATATGAGCAATAAAAATCATTAACGTGGTAAAACCATAAAACCAGTGCCTTAAGACAAATTGCTCAGTAGGAATAAAAGATACATTTGCTCAAAACAAATGTAGAATGCTTCCAACAATGAAAGCAAAACAATCCTGAAACGGAAACAGATGTTAACACGATAATCAATACAAGATATAAAATGCTTTCAAAATATAATCAATTCCTAAATCAAAACATATAGAGATATCTTGCAAAAGGAAAACAATTAGTGTTCTACTTGCAAAAGGAAAATGAAACAATGCTTGCCAACATAAAATATTCAATAATGACAAGTAAAATGGACAATTGCAAGTAAACTGTAAAACTATAAGATGTATTAGCATGAGATGCACTTATACTAGATTTGGATGCAATTAGTCTTGGTTATTTTTAATCTAAAATGTCTAATCTAAGTGGGAAGTCCTCCTCTTGAGTTCTTACCAAAGGGTAAAAATTGGGGTGACTGTAAGAAAGAGAGGCGAGGGCATAGAGGTGTCATTAACGATACTCGTCCCCTAAGTCTTACGAACCAACGTGTGCCTTCATTCCTACAAGGGGACAAGCCACCTTCATAACTGCAGGGTCACAATGCTTTTGCCTTACTTCGTACTAGATGGAAGAACTTTCTAAGAAAGTCTTTTTTCTATACTTTCTATCAATCAAGCTTATGCTTAGAGGTTAATTTTAGTGAAGTTTGGAAGCTTTCCTATACTAAAATGCCTAGATGAGAATGCAAATTGTGTTAATTCCCCAATTAAAATATACTTACATGCAAATGCTTCATAAATGGAAAATGAAATAGCTTGTAAAACTTTGAGAATTTAGCATATAAATGAACTCATATGTGCTTGCATGGAAAATAAGTAAATGAAGTAGATTGTTTTAAAGCTGCAATAGTTCTAATAGAATTGCTTCAAAAGCTATCAATGTGTATAATAAAAAAGTAAAACATGTCCTTGAAAGAATAATCAAACTTGCCACAATGTTGAATGCTTGCACATAAGATAAAATTTACTCAAAATTTACAAGTTGAAGCTTATGCACGTGAGAGATTTAAAATTATGAAAAATTGCATGTGGATTGAAATGAGTTAATCCTTAAGCATGAAATTAAGTGTTTAGAAGTTAAGAAAACTAGAAGCAAAAAATCAGTTAAACCATAAAAATTCCCTCATCAAATGAGGAAGGGGGATGCCATGGAAAAATTCTCAAGCTACGTCAAAACATAAATTTTATTTTATTAGTGTTTGAGATGGGTTAAAATGCTTCTAAAGGGCTGGTCATAGTATGAGAGAGATCTTTACAAAGTGCAGAAATTTAACAAGGCTAGACACTCTCTCAAGAATATACAACAACAAGCTACAAGGCTCAAAAGGCCCTTCAAAAGATAGTTGCTCCCAAAATCGCTCCTGACTTGGAACCTTCTGAAAATTGTCACTCCCCACTCTTGCTTCCGCTCCTGCTTCCAAGCAGCCTTGGTTAGCAGTGGCTGACAACCCATATTTCTTGTTGTAGTTAACTACATAGTAAATCCTGATTAGCTTACTATGGCATATTAAAATTTTAATATATTGATGCGTATTACCAAGTAATCATTACTATATATGAACCATTAACCACAGCTCTATAGCTTTTAACAAACCTAATGGTCTACCAATGTTTATCAATGGAATGGGACCCTTTCCATCCATGGATCTTTGTCACACAGATTATAAACACATGTTCACACACATAATTAATATATCAATGGCATTGAACAACTAAGGGAGAGGATTAAAGGGTTGACCTCGGCGAACTTGCCTGGATAGATAGACATAACATATTGTTGTTTGGATTCATATCTAACTAATTGATGTTGGAAGGCTTTACTGTTTTTGCTTCTTGCTGTTTCAGGGTGGAGGAGGTTGGTTTTCTGACCCCTACTGATGTGCAGATGCAGGCACTTCCAGTTCTACTCTCTGGATTGGACTGTATCCTACATGCTCAGGTGGTTAATTCTTCTTGATATTCAAGCTTTAAAGTGTCTTTCAGTGTACTTTTAAAGTTTTTCATATATGGATATCTGTAAAACGTTTGGATCTCTACATTGTTATGATCAGTTATAATCACCAGGTGATATTTTTTATTTTCCAAAATGCTGATTTTAATGGGTGAGCCTGAGTGGGGCAACATTGAAATGAACAATAAACTTTTTCTTTTTAATTGAAATAAACAATAAATTAGTTTTTGGTTCCCAGATCAAAGTTGAACTGAAATGTATGCAACTCAATTGATTTGTTCTCTTTTGATTAAATGCTTCCTTTAAGTATGAAATTGATTTAGAAGGTGAGGACAGAGGATCATTCAAAATACTCTTCTGAATCTCATTTCTCCCTTCTCTAACTTTGACTATAAGCTCACTTTCACAAAGAAATTACTTTAAAACTAAAGAACTATGGAATACATATCCCCAAGAAACCAACTAGGAACTTACCCTCATTTCAAGGGTGTTAGTTAGGGTAAACTGAATTTGTCAGATACTTGAGGCTTTGCAACAAGGGGCTCCAACAACATACTCATTAAGAGCTAAATATGTCACTTGTTGGAGTTGAACTTGGGTGGGGAGGATAAAAATCATTTTTCCCAACCACACCAACTAGACGCGATTGACTATATAAAGAAGTTACTTATGAAGTGACCAACTTTTATGAAATAAAATAAAATCCCTTTGAATTTGATTTATAAATTAAAGTTGTATGCAAAAATTGACTTAAAAAAATAACATTTTAGTTACATTATAGTAAGTCACTTATAATTTAAGTGAAATGCACTTTACAATAAAGTAATGTGAGTTGCATGAACTGTTTTAAAAAGTAACTTAATGAAAAGGAGGACTTGAACTCAAGGCCTCTTATTTAATAAAGTAACTTTCAACCAATTGAGCTAACGCAAAATATATAGCAAATGTTATGCAGGAGGATTTTTTTTTTGTTATTAAATTCATTGCCTTGAAGTGCGTGCTTACTCACAAAACCCTTGTTTTTGCTGGCCAAAAGCTTCAACATAACTGCATGCCATGCACAAATGAAATTTAGTAGAAATTCTTTTCAAAATTTTACAACACGAGGTTAGATCTCACCTAGCTTTCTTGGAAAGTGAAAGTATTTTTCTGTTTCTGGTTTGCTAAGATTACAGAGAGCACAAAGCAAAGAGCATACACAGAAAAGAAAACACTGATTTGTTTTTGATTTGCTGAGATCGTACAATGTGCTTGACATATAGCATATGCAGACTGGAAAGAGTAGCAAACTGGGATTATAAATAGAAAAACTAAAATATTAACAAAGTATAAAAAAATTTAAAAGGCCTAATGAAATTTTGTACCTTCATATTTGACAATAAAGGTCGTAGTTTGGGAAAACAAAACCTTTTTGGTGAAATGAAAAGTGTTTCCAATTGGTTGTAGCACTTTGAACACAAATGGAATAACCTACTTAGCCCTAAAATGCACATAAATAGGAGGACCAAGAAATATTTTAATGCATGCAGCGACACAGGTTCAAGATCTCAATAAAAAATGGGAGTGGGTCTCTGTGCATACTTTGATACCATGTTCGACAAAACAGGGTATTTCCACCTAGGTTAAACACCTTAGGCAATTGCTTACATAACTAGATCAAAGATCAGAACACTAGTGTTTTATGTGGTTAAAACCCTCAAAGAGGGGAATGATCCATGGCCCCAACTAACATGGTCTCTTGAGGCAAAATATTAATGCAAAAGAAAAATCTTGTACGTAAGACTTTTTCACAAATGTTCTTCATCAAATGACCCTCCATGGACGACCAATCGAGTGTCAAGGACATATCAATATAGTCATTAGCATTGAGAAGAATATGAAGTGTTGGATCATTTAATGTCTAGAACATATCATGAAATAACTACAAATGCGTACTAAAGGAACACCTTACCTAAAAGCATATTAGACCAAGTTGATCTTCATGAGCTCCTAAGTGTCTAAATATTCTAACACAAGCATCTTGAGAATAGAAACAAAGATGGTGTTGGAAATACTGAGAGGGGGGTGAATCAATATTTTCTTCCAATTGTTATTATTACCAGTTAGATTCTTCACAATCTAATCAGAGAAACGTATAAGTATAATTTTATTGAGTATAAAAGAATAAATACAATGTATGATGATTATTCCCGAGCACGAACTTGGTTTTTGATGAGGCTCCGACCTTTAGGGCTTCGACCCTATCTCATCCAAGGCACCTACCTTGAGTTTAAGAGCACCAACTCCAAGGACACCAATCCTTTTTAATAAAGAATGTAGATGGAACTTACTTGGATGTCATTGACATACTTCTTCACTGTACAATCAATTCCAAGATTGCTTATGTTGTCTTCTCTGTTCAATTTCTTTGCATTACTGTGTTGACTTCAATTTCAAGGTCATGTTGCTTCACTGTGTTTCCTTCATTACTGTGCTTCACTTTGTTCTTCAAGGCAACTATACAAAAAAAATTCTGCAAGTCTACTATGCCACTGTCCAAGTGACACTATAGTCCAGCCCTTACAATTCCGAGGAGATGATGTAACAATGTTAGTGATGAAACAATCTTGCTCTGTGCATTGTGGTGATGAAGCAACTTTGTAGAGACTACCCGAGCACTGTCTAAACAATTCTGTCACAGTCCGAGGTTGCAGACCCTGTCACAGTCCGAGGTTGCAGACCCTGCCAGAGTCCGAGGTTGCAGACGCAGTTCAGGCCCTTAATCCGCAGTAGCAAGCTGCTTCTGTCCTCAATCTTTGAGTTCACGAGTTGTGAACTCCTTTTTCCTTGTTCTCCTTGTGTCTTGGATCTCCTGTATGATCTTCACCGTATGTGTGGTAAAAAACAGAGGTCTAACCTCTTATATATACACCTATTCATCCTCACAACGAACAATCACGTCCATAACAAGCCGACATGAGTTATGGGGGTAAGGTCGGTTCATTAACCAGAATTAATTTCCGTATTAAAAAAAAATTCATATCTCTTAGAATATTTGGAGTTTCGGGGCATGTGATAGCTCATTAGAAAGCTAAAAATATGCTCTAAAATATGGCATAGGTATCATGTTCAGATGTTGCCTCTAAAGAGTGAGAAATAAGGTTTTATGAGGCTGATCAATAGATGGTGCAGAAAAATAGAGGACAGTGGAAATTCTTCATGGATGGGCTTCATGTCATCAAGGGAATCTTTCATCATTAGGATCATCAAGTGTGGTCATCAAGGTGATCATCTTGTCTTCACCAAGTGTGGTCATTCATCATGGTGCATGGTTGACACTTCTTCAATGTAGGGACACCATTATGTCCTTGATTGCCTTCTTCATCTCCTTGTCTCCTTCAACATTATTGGAGGTTTGTCATGACATCATCAAATCATCATTGGAGGTAGGGCATGTCATCATGTTTATGTCATATAGGCAATCTTCCAAGTGTAGTCCTCTTCTGGAATCTTCAAGAATATTTTCCATCCAGTCATTGCTAGATCAATGATCAACTATTGACATCAATGACAACCTAGATTAATAGATGGAGGCCTAGAAGTAAGTGAAAACTGGGCTTCGATATTCAATCAACAAAGAAACCTGCAAATAGAGAATTACGCTGATATTGCACAAGGTTAGGATTTGGTTATCCCACAATGTGTGTTTGAACTTTGAAGTTGATGTGAGTTTATGTTTTAGGATAAATTTCTATATATTGAATGGATGGCTTGCCTGTCAAAGTTATCTCATTGTTTTGATGATGAATTTGTTAATTTTTAGGGCTAGATTGTTCTTTGCTGTAGATAATTGCATTTTCAAACTTATCAACATTTTCATATAACATTTACCCCATAACATCATATCATCATTAGCAACTATGTAGAGAGAACAATAACATCACAAAGCATCAGAATAATAAAGGAACAGTAGAAGAAAAATATGCACAAAAGAGACTCCGGGATTTAGGTCAGAGACCAAGGCATAACCCCACAAGGGGGAAAACCCAATCAGATTCTTCTGCTATTAGATATTCAGCAAATGTTCAGCTGGGATACAAAGTACGTAGAGTATGAGGCACATCTTTTAATATTCAATACATAAGGCCTCTAGTAAACACATCTATCATTGTCACAAGTAACTTCTGTCAAGTATTTCTGACACCATCAACATAAGAGCACCGTATACATAGAGCACAACATATATTATTGTCATAGGAGCTCTACCAAACATCACTTTTATCCTGCCACCATAAGAGACACTGCCATCAATACTGTCATATGCAAATCTATCACTGCCCCATCTGTCATATATATTATACATCACACTGTCATATATTAATAGGTCATTTCCATGTCAAGGATACTGTTATAATTGTCACTATCAAAGAGACACTATCACATTGTCACAAAGGCACTGTCTCATTGTCATATAGATCATCGAATCACTGTCATTAAGGTCACTACCTTACTGTAAGCAAGGTCACTGTTACACTGTCACAGTGTCACTGTATTGTCAAGGTTATCAAGAACACCAATATATATATATATATAACTGCCATATCAGATGTCGCTGACATATAAAACATTGTTACGCATCTAAGTCATTGTAGTTATATTGTCATGTAATTCGATGCATAGAAGTCTAGCCATAGTAAGTCTAGCGATGCCCAACGATGTCACTATGAGTCCAAGCAATGTTATTGTGAGTCTAGCATTGCCCAACGATGTCACATATAGTGATGCGATGCCAGTGTACGAACCAGAAAGCGATCCATTGTATAATGTTGAGCGATGTCACATATATGATGCCACGTATACTGATGCAATGCCACAGATATGATGCCACGTATACTGATGCAATACCACAATGTGAGCCAAAAAGCGATCCACTGTATAATGTTGAATGGTGTCATAGATATGATGCCATGTATAATGATGTGATGCCACAATGCGAGCTAGAAAGCGATCCACTATATAATGTTTAGCGATGTCACATATATGATGCCATGTATAGTGATGCGATGCCACAGTGCAAGCCAAAAAGCGATCCACTTTATAATGTTGAGCGATGTCAAAGTTATGGTTCCATATATAGTGATGTGATGCCATAATGCGATCCAGAAAGCGATCCATTGTATAATGTATGTGAGTTGCTAAGAGCCGCTGCGGCTGTAGTATGGAAGAACGAGCCACATAGAAATATAAACAGGCCATTGTAATGTGGGCCACAACAAGTTATTATGGAATGCGAGCCTCTAATGAGTATAGCGAACCATAAGAGTATGCGTGCCTTTGTTGATCCATAAAGAATAGATTCGAGCCACACAGATAGGAAAGCGAAGCACAAAGAGGTATACAAACCACTAAAGCCCGAACTGAACTGATCCAAATGGGAGGATAGATGCCCTTTTTATAGTTGATCGATCATATGAAGGGACATGTCCCTTGGGGCAAGTCGACTTGAGGCCGACTTGTAATCTTTTGGAGGGAATTTCGACTTTGCTCTAGAATGATATTAAATATAAATTTTCCATGTGCCTTAATGAGAGCTTGCCCCAAATTGATTTGCCATATTAATTAATAATAATATTTTCCTCCATCCAATTTGATTTCTTCTTTGGGGGAAGATGGGCTTTCCTTTGGGGCAGTAGGGTTTCCCCTTTGGGGAAATTCATTCCGAAGATGCCCAAATTTTAATAGAATTGTGATAAAAGTTTAGCCTCAAGGGTTAGTTCACTTGGTCGAGTCCTTGTCGTTAAAACACCTTTGCTATTGAGAGGTCACAGGTTCAATTTTCCCGACACTCCGGGTCAGGCTCCGTAGTTGAGCCGACAAAAAGTGATCCCTTTGGGTGGATCTACCAGGTACAATTATTTCGTGGGGAATTGTGATAAAAGTTTGGAACACTGACAAGAATAATGGATACTACAAAAGTTTCAAAAGACTCACAATGGACCTATCTATCAGTTAATCAAATAATGAATATAAACTATAAGGTAGAGTTTGATCAAAACAAATGACTAATCAAAGATAAATACAGCTATGATGTGGTAGAAAAATGGGTTAAACAATGCAATGTTAATTTAATGTAAGTGTTAAAGTGATGTTATAAAGTTAGAAATGAAGTTATATTTAGTATTAACACATGGCATTTTAGCATTATTGTAACGAAGAGATTAGGTGAGTCGTTCCTAATGAGAGTAACAAAACTTGCTTGATATATGGAGTGTGAATATGGTTACCAAATTCACTTTGCATAAGTAGATATCAAGGTTATTGCAATAATGTGAAAGCACATTATGATCTACAAGACCTTTTGATCTATCTATGGAGACATTCAGGGTTTCATAGAGTTTATCACCTTTTACACATTGAGTTCTATTAGATTTGGAGGACTTGATATTTTAGCAGTTCTCCTATTTTCTAGGGGCTAGAGTTCTAGGGATTGCATCTTAGAGTAAGTTAATTATTCTTGGTCCTTGTGAGTTCATGGTTCTAATGAACTATTTTTGGGTGACATGTAAGGTGTTTCATGAAACTGTTATTTTTAGTTGTTAGAGTTACAGGGCTTGCATGTTGAATTAGATCACATACACGTGTTTCTTGTATGGAGATGAATCTAACAGGGCTAATTTCATTGCCGTTTGAGCAAACATTATTTTTAGCAATGTTGATTTTTAGACATGCTATTTATAATAAGTGTTGGCATAGAAATGAACTCCATATTTTGAGACTTGTATTTTTTAGGAGGTGGAACTACTATTTTTAGCAAGTCTATATTTGGTAGGTGTAGAGGCAACATGATGGTTCCATTGGTAATTGTTTATTTGTTGTTGAGTTCTAGTTTAGATAGAGGATGGGTGGTTTTGTCGTCAATAAGTAGTAGATGTATCATAATAATGATAATAACCTAATTTTAAGGTCATAACCAAGCTAGAAAACAAATTAGTGTATTAGACCCCCTTGTTTGTAGGACAAGGGACTTGCCTCCTCGCAACGATTTCACTGCTAAAGTCTATAGAGGTGTACATACTCTACCCCCGTTTGATTTGAACCTGTGAACACTTGGATTGCTATTTTCAAGTTGAGTATTGACTTAGGATAAATTTTCTAAGAGTAATTAGGGCGCATGTGTTGAGGGAGTTTTTCATGCACACATATATACCTAACATACTATTCTTGGCCTAGAGAGGGAGTGCTCCACTTAAAGAAGGTTTGTTGCTATATTTAAACAACTTTTCCATTTTACAAAATCCCATCTGCCATGCTAATTATGACAAGGAGACTTGCTATTAGATATCTTTATTCCTAGACCATGTATTTGCTTATTTTTAGAAGACTCCCATTTAGAGATTTTCCCCACTTCTATTCTTGGCTATGCATGCAATATACCTTTAATGGATAATTTGTTAGACATTTATTTTCGGCATGCATATAATTATTTGCAAGGAGCAAAGGTAAAATTTATGGAGGAGTGCCTTAGTGAGGCACTATTAGCTTGTTTTGTAATTATTAATGAAAATCAATGGTTTTAGAAGACGTAGATATACAACGGCTTGATAAATAGTCAAGCATCTTGAGAATATAAACAAAGATGGAGGTCTAGAACTAAGTGAAAATTAGGCTTTGTATTAGATCAACAAAGGAACCTACGAATAGAGCATCAAGCAACCATCACACAAAGTTAGGATTTGGTTATCCCACAAAGTGTGTTTGAAGTCGACATGAGTTGCAAGTTTAGGAAACATTGCTTGCATAATATTGATGGATTCTCTCTCAAAACTGACTCATTGTTTTGATGATGAATCAGGATAAAAGTTTGGCATAATAACAAGAAAATTGGACATTGCAGTAGTTACAGAAGAATCAGAATGAACCTATCTATCAATTAATCAAATGATGAATACAAATTATAAGGTAGAGTTTGATCAAAACGAATGACCAATCAAAGATAAATACAATTGCGAAGGGGTAACAAAATGTGTTAAACATTGTAATGTTAATTTAATATAGTGTATAAAGCTAGAATATAAAGTTATATGTAGTATTAAGACATGGCATGTTGTCATTATTGTAGGAAAGATATTAGGTGAGTAGTTCTTGTTACCCACCAAAAGTGGGTGACCCCTAGGAGAAACTTTTCTCCTATCATCTCCGTTGAAATTTGGCAGCTCAGGGAGAAATTCCCTCCTTAGGGAAGCCATTCTCAGCCTAAGGAGATCCTTCTAGCCTTTGGAAGAATTTAATTTGCATATGGGAAAATTATTACATTAATGTGAAACCTTGTCATCACAAAAGGTACAAGTCAGTATGGAGGAGGAAATTCGACCCCCAAGACCACATACAAATAGACATCATTTGGCACCACTTGGAGGCATCATCTCACATTCATTTCATATTCTCTTGGTTCAATTAGCTCTAAAAACTACATGATCGAGTTCACACGTGCGGAGGAGAGAGAGGCACTTCTGTTGACCAGTGTTGACTTGGAAGAGTTTGACTTCGTTTGACTTGTTTTTTGATCTGTTTTGGGAGGCTGAGTTGAATGGCACTTTGACCGAAGTTTTGTGGGCATTTGACTACATTTGACTGCAGATTTGAGCAGGCTTTGACCGCAGAATTTCTCTCTCCTTTGATCGAGAATTTTGTCACTATTTTGATTGGGTTTGACTGAGCAAAAGAGGCTATATTGTTTGAATGTTTGACCGAACTGTTTGGGAGCTGATTTGACTGTTGACCAGGTTTGGTAAGGGCTGCATTGACTGCTATTGACTTTGACCAGAAATTGCAGATTTGAAATTTGACCAGATTTGACTTTTATGCTTTGATTTGGTTGGATATTAGATTATTGTTTGGGATAGTCAAGGATTTGACCTTTCACTGATTGTTGATGTACTTGGACTATGTATCTCTCTGCTGAACATTTGATGACAATCTAATAGAAGAAGAATTTGGAAAGGGTTTCCCCCCTTGGGGTTTTTCCCTGGTCTTTGACCAAATCTCTGTGTCTCTATTGTTCTTGGTTGTCTTCTATTGTGATGAATTAGATATAATTCTATAGTGATGAATTATATATAAAAAACATAAAAACATGGATTGAACCATTCTCCTTTATCTTTCATTTTCATCCTTTTACTTAAATTTTTAACATTACCATGAAATGACTCAGGATGTTTGAGAGTGGTTCTGACCTCATTAGATTTCATATGGAGAAAGTAGAATTTTAGATCTCACTCAAAATCCAACAGACTAATAATTTTTTCAATATTTCAGGATTGGGGGGATTGCAATGTCTCCATTGAATTTTGTCATGTACTAGGGTATGGAACTTGTATTTAATCAAGAGCACCAAGCCTTCTATGCAGAGGAGACTCCCAATAATCAAGAACACCTAAGGTACTAGGGTATGGAACTTGTATTTTATTAGGAGCACCAAGGTCGTTTGACTATGCAGGAGGAGACTCCCAATAAAGCACGAGACTAGAAATTAAAAATTTCTTGTGGCAAGAGGGTCAAGCAGTAGGTAATAGATTTAGTTGTCTTTTCTAGTTTCTAGTACTTTTTATAACTATTGACTCTTTCATATTTATTATGGTATTTTTTGTAAACAATATATGACAATTTTAGTTTGAAGTTTGAAGTTGGCATTTATAATTCGTTGGTAATGAATTATGAATATGATGCTTTGTGAAAGTTGAAAGTTGAAACATTTCATTTCATGTTAGAAATTCTTTGTTATCATTTGGTTTCTTGGTAATGGTAATGGTTACAAGTACAAATTACAACTTTTGTGATCAATGATGATAAATGTTATATAACGAATTATGAAAGCTTGAAACTTTAAGATTGATGACTCATGAGACTCGATATGTTGTATGTTACTAACTTGTGGACGTGGTTGATGAAGATTATAACTGCTAGAAGATTGATATTATATGGTTCAATCCATGTTTTTATGCATTTATATCTAATTCATCATTCTAGATGCTTTTGTTGACATATATGCATCAAAATATATAAAAATATATATTGTATAAAAATTTGCTCCCGATTCGCTCCCAAACCGTGAGCTTTTGAAAATGTCGCTCCCCGCTTCCGCTTCTACTCTCGCTCCCTACTTCCGCTCGTGCTCCCAAGTAACCTTGATTGACACCCACAGGTGATGCATTGAGAGTCATGAGACTCCGAGAAGTTGTAGAGAATTATTCACAACCATGGGCACCTTCAACACCCACAATGTTGTTGCATTTTCTTTATTATTCATGGCATGACGTACCTAGGCTAGCATGCCCCTAATTGGCTTAATAGTGGTCACATGGTTTGGCAATTGATCCAAGGTCCATATGAGGTTTGTCTCATGCTTTCAGACATGGGAGGGCCAACATCATCTTCAATGCCCTCAATGTTGGACCAGAGTCAAGCTTATTCACCACTTGGAGACCCATGAGACCTAGTTTTGTGCCCCGAACCCACATTTGGGACTACAGGATGATTTTCATAGAGATCTAAGGGCCAACCCCTAGATTATGATTTTAGAGGCCTTCTACATTTGTCATGGCACTTGTGGAACCCAATGCAGGCCCTACAAGGGTAATTCACTAGCATGATGTCATCATTTTGTTCACTTCGACTCACTTGTGTGGAGATGTTTATGTCTTGATGAAAGCTACAAGGTCGGTTTGTGACCTTGCTTGTATTTTGTGCATTATTTTATTGTTTGAGGGGCTTATTTTCATCACATATAGCCATGTACAAAGGCTGATTTTGGATGTAAAGGCTCATGTATAAAGGCTAATTTTTGAATCTTGGATGTACAACATCATCTATAAAAGATAATTTTGGATTTTGAATCATGTAATCATCTATGAGAGTTAATATAGACAATGTCATTTATGTGTCTCATTCTTTTCTTTTTCTTGCAAGATAATGCGTTATTAACTTATTTGTAAAAACAATTCACATACATATATAAAGTTTCTTTTTCTTGCAAGATAACACATTATTAACTTATTTGTAAAAAGAAATCACATGCATATATAAAATGAGACACATAAATGACATTTTATAAGGAAAACCCAATCTATATTAACTCTCATACATGATTTTTAGTTTTTGTTAGTAGCTCAGATAGGTGTTCTAGTCTCTATTGATGTCTAAGAGGTTAAGGAACACAAAAGGATAATTATATCCAGGACCTAGAAAAAGTTTCCAAAGAAAATGCCTTAATTAGATTCATTAGCCAATTATCAAATATTTTTCTAAGTCTAATTTAGAAATTCTGGTTAATTAAATCAGATTAATTGAGGTAAATTGATTTTGCTCTAGAGACTTCCGGAAAAGTCACTTGAAGGGGTCAAGATGATCTGCCATCGATTGGGATTAGATTATGGCCGTTGATTTGTCAACGAGAGATTATAAGGGAAAATCAATGGGTCAGTTGGAGACACATCAAGGAGTTCGAATCACCCATTTGTAGAGACAACAAGGGCATAGTTTGAGCGAGGGAGACACAAACAAAAGGGTTTCAACAAAGAAGATTGGGGAGAAAATTTCCAGAGGAATTTTCTCTGTGATTTCCAATTTCTAGTGAGAAAGGAGATCGATTTCATCAACAAAAGAAGAGGCTGAGTTTAGCAGTGGGAATAGCCAGTTAGCCAGTGGAAGTGATCGAGAAGCTTGTTTTAATTGCCAGTTGCTAGAGCTGTCACCCGAAGGTAGTGCGAGTTGGTCAGACGAGTTGTTGGAGGTAGATTTGATTGTAGAAGAATTTTCTCGGAGGCAGTGCAAATTTATGGAGCAATGAGTGCGAGTTGTAGAGCCAGTGCGAATTGCAGAGAGCTCGTGCAAATTGCACAGGGAGGCCAAATACAACTGCAGAGGGAGACTTTTGGGTTTCTAGATCTATTTGGTGAAGAGAAAAAAAATTGCCGGAGCTTTGCCAGTGAGAGGCAAGCAAATTGTAATTCTCAGTTTTTTTTTCTCTGAAGAATAATAATAAAACCCTCATCTATAGAACTGATTTTCCCCACACTAGGGATTTTCCAGGGACAATCTGTTCAAAAACGCTGGAGTCAATTATTTTGTGTGTGTGTGTGTATTATTTCTCAGTTCTTGTTATTATTTGTGAAAATTGCAGTAGTGATTTAATCGTTATTTTTCGTAATTAATTTATGAAGACAAATAATCTCCAGTAGATAGAAGATTAAATTCCAGTTGCTGCAATTAAGGAAATTTCACATGTATTAGAGAAGATCAACATAGAGGGTTTGCATGAGTAAATTAATGCAGGGCAGAGGAAGAGAAAGCTGAGGGTTTATAACCTAGTATATTTTCTTCAGATTTTGGGTTTCGCTATATTTCCAGATTTCTAAAGATGGCCGTAGTAGGTTTGAGAGATCATGACAAATTGGATGGAGCCTGCAACTTTTGCGTGTGGAAAGCTAAAATGTCTTTTCTATTGGACGAGTATGGACTAAAGGAGTATGTGGAGAATGTTATTGTTGTACCAACAGATCCACAAGTAGTTGGCAACCTATAAAAAGGAGAATGCCAAAGCCAAGGGGATTATCCTTGATGGAGTCAAGGACCATATAGTCCCTCATATTGCAGAGAAGGACATGACGAAGCAAATGGGGGGCGCGATGTAAAACTGTACCATAATCCTACCAAAAATAGGAAATTGATTCTCCGAGAAAACTTGAGGACCATCAAGATACATAAGGGTGAAGACATGACTTCCTATCTTATCAGAGTTCGACTTGCCAAAGACGAGTTGGATGTAGTACGTGATAAGCCAAGTGATGATGAGTTGGTACGAATAGCCCTGAATGGGTTCTCTAAGCAATGTGATGTGTTCATCCAAGTGATTAATGAACGAGATACACTACCAAGATGGGATCGCTTATGGAGTGATTTCACTTAGGAGCAGATTAGGCTTAGCTGTTGATTTTTGGTAGCATCGGAGGTGATCTACACCTCAAAATTTGCAGGGAGGCTAGGACACATGTATTCTAGAATACCCAGAAATCGTTTTGGGAAATTCCACTTGGAGAAGGTTTTATTAAAATAATTAATTATTTTTAATGGAGGCCTAAGTCTAAACTTAGGAAATTAAAATAATTAAAGGGTATTAATTAAACTGGGGGTGAAACTTCTAGAAGAAGACGAGGAGCAAGCCAAAATGATCTGAGCCATTCATTAGAATCTAATTTGCACCGTTGATTGATCAACGAGAGGAATATAAGAAGAGGCTTGATGGGCATTTTGAAGACACATTGAGTAAGAGATCAAGAGTTCAATTTGTGACAAGAGCAGCGTAGTAACTGCTGAAGAAGTGATCGAGGTGATTTCTTGCAGTGAGGGGCAGGGATAGTTTCCGGAGGAAGATTTCCTGATCCGGGGATACATTGCAGAGGAGGTAGAGAGAGATCCAGAAGAGGTAGCGCAGAGCCACGTTGGGCAGCGTAGGGCCACGCTGAGGCAGCGCAGAGCCTGAGAGGAGATCCGAAATTTGTTGGAGAATCGAGTTCCAGAGCCAGAAGCCGGGGTGTGAGATCGGAAGGGTAGAAAGTCGAAGTTCCAGAGGCAAATCGATCAGCTTGAAGGAGTGGTGCAGTTCCTAGAAGCTATGACGTAGAGCAACGTAGTGATTGCGCAGAAACTGCGTAGAGGCAGCTAGGGGCTAGCCATTCAGTGGCTGGATTAGTACTGGATCACCAGTGATAGTGTGAGGTATATCTCACTCATTTCTCTATCAGTCAGATTCTCTGTATTGGATAGCTAGTAAGGCATCCAAAGATTGTATTAAGAAACTATTGCATAATAATACAAACCCTCAACTACTGCACCGATTTTCTCGCATTGGGTTTTTCCGAGGACATTGGTCCAAAAGCATTGGTGTCACTTGTGAGTGTTATTTCTTTCTTGCTCAGATTCTTGTTTTTGCATATTATTTAAAGTTGTGAAGGTTGTAGTTGTATTTATTTCGATGTTTACCGTATAATACTGTAAATAACTCGATTCAGTAGGAGAAATATAATCAGTTGCTGCAGTAAGTGGTTAAGGGATTCTCGATTTTTCACATTAGCTTGGTTAATGGCAGTAGCAACAACAACGACAAAACTCTGAAGGTTGAGGAGTAGGAAAATGTATCTCTAACAGGGAAAGGGAAGGCGAAGAAAGGATCCAACAAGGGATCAGGCCCAAAATGAGAAAAGAAGAAGAAAGACTTGAGTAAGATCAAGTGTTTTGGTTGCAGTCAACTAGGACACTATGTCAGCCAATGTCCTAACAGGAAGAAGGGAGATAAAAAGGGGAAGGAAACTACAACTTCAACGGACATTGAGGATTTGTCTTCCAAATTAGAGGATGAATTCTCTCTCATAGCTTGCCTCTCTAGCTTTACCTCTACAGGTGTCTGGTATATCGGCAGTGGAGTGTTAGAGAATATTTCTCCAGTTATAAGGAAGAGGAGATGGACTTCCAGATACAGATGGGAAACAAGACTAAATGTGCTCTAGTTGGGAGAGGTACCATCCACATTCATAGGGAGTCAGACAAGAGTACTGGGGTTATAGATGTGCTGCATGTGCCATGTTTAGGTATGAACCTGATTTCAATTTTTGTACTACAGGACAAGGGATATGATATCTACTTCGTAGGGAAGAAGGTGTACATCAAGCACCAGAGTTGGAAGAAGGTCAAATAGATTGGGGTTCAAAGCAATAAGCTATTCAGGTTGCAGTTTGATTATCCAAAGGCACTATTTAGCAACAACAGTGGCAAAGACTTAGGAGAGCTATGGCATAGGAGGTTGGGACATCTACATCATAGAGCATTGAAATTGCTCAGGGAGATTGTGACAAGAGTTCCAGAATCGAGCATGAAACACGATGATGTGTGCAGAGGGTGCGTGCTTGGGAAATTTGCGAAAGCAATATCCCCAAGGAGTGATAGAAGAGCCAGTGGTGTGCTTCAGTTAATACACTCAGATATTTGTATCCCGTTGTCTACTAGATCTCTCAGGGGTTATGAGTATTTTGTAACATTCATCGATGACTTCTCCAGGAAAACCTGGATCTATTTCTTGAAGACGAAGGATGAGGTCTTCAGTCACTTCCAAGAATTTAAGGCTCTTGTGGAGAACATGACAGGTAAAAGGATCAAGGTGCTTCAAACATACAATGGAGGTGAGTACACAGATAAGGCCTTCACAGGGTTCTGTGCGAAGGAGGGCATCAGGAGAGAGTGGATAGCTCCATACAACCCACAACAAAATGGGGTTGCAGAACGAAAGAACATAATGATTGGTGGGGCAGCAAGTGCAATGCTATATGACTAGGATATGCCCAAGTTTATATGGGCAGAGGCATGTAGCACAACAATGTACATTTAGAACAGAGTTTCTCATAGAGCGTTGGGGAAGATGACACTTGAAGAGGATTTTACAGGAAAGAAGCTAGAGGTCGGGCACTTCAGGATCTTTGGCAATATCGCTTATTGTCACGTGCCAGATGATAATCGCACCAAATTGCAGAGAAGGGCTATTTCGTTGGGTACAACTAAATGTCCAAGGCATACACGATCTAAATCCTTGGTAGCAAGAGCATCATCGTGAGACGAGATGTCAAGTTCTAGGAGGAGAAAGCCTTAGAAGATCTCGCGACTTGCTAGTAGATGATCAACGTTGGCCAGTAGAAGCTCCAAGGGTTGAGCAACAACTGCAGGGACGACAACGCACAAGTACTATTACCAGTACGAGCACTAGCTCAGGTGCAGATGGTCCAGTGACTTCACAACAGACGAAGCAGTAGGGGCAGAATGAGGAGCATGAAGCTCCAACTGCCACTAAAGGAAGAAGAAATAGAGAGGTGCTTCAGACATTGAAGGATGCAAAAGAGTTCGTGGGAGCTCTTAGGTCGAGCACCAGAGAGTGCAGACAATGAGATAAGCACAAGGCATGAGTGACAAAGGTCATTGACAGAGAGCCTTCCAGTTATCAGGAGGCTGCACAACATTAGGTGTGATAGGATGCAATGTTGGAGTATAACTCCTCCATGATCAATGATGTATGGGGGGTCGTGCCTGGAACATTGGATAGGTCAGTAGTTGGCTCTCGATGGATCTACAAGATCAAGTATGCTGCAGACGACAGCATGGAGAAATATAAAACTAGGTTCGTGGCCAAGGGTATGCACCGAAGGAAGGCATAGACTACGGGGAGACTTTTTCTCCTGTGGCCAGTTACAGTTCTATCATGGCAGTGATGTTATTAGCAGCAAAGATGGGATGGAAAAATCAGTAGATGGACATCAAGACAACTTTCTTGAACAGGGTGATAGAAGAGGTGGTGTATATCGAACAACCAGAAGGATTTGAGACACATGGGCGAGATACACATGTTTGCAGGTTGAAGAGGGCACTATATAGACTCAAACAAGCTCCCAGAGCATGGTATGGTCAGATTGACAACTACTTGCAATAGATGGGCTTCGTGAAGAGCGAGGCAGATTCCAACATCTACTATTTGGTGGTGTTATCACTCTGTAATTTTCTCGACTGTGAAAGGAAAACCCAGAGGTAATATCGAACCAATCTTTCAGATCAAAAGCTAGCCCTTCCAACCCAGAGAGGGCTTTCTCTCTACGACTCATCTATCCAATGTCACTTCAACAATTGGTTGTGTGCTTAGATTAGTGGGCATATCTTTGGTAGCATAAGGGTTTAACTGAGTGGTTGGACAAAGGGAAAATCCATTGGGCATGCAGTCATGATAAAGATGTCAATTAGAAGGTTTTCAAGACTGGTTGTAGAACAATTACTCTCAAAGGCCAGACAACCAACTAATTGCTAGAGATATTCCAAGCATGAATAGATGAAGGAGAAAACACTAAAGCAAAACAGAGCATCTGATAAGAGGATTTCACCCAATCCAAACCCCTCTTTTATCATAAATGATAGTTTAAATAACAAACTACATCTTCAAACTACGACTAGTTTTTAGGAAATAAAATCAATTAAAATCCTAAAATAAAGCCAAATCTGGAACAACGGGTCTCGAATTGTTGGATGCTAGAGTCAAATCCCATTGGATTTGGAAAATGTTTGCCACTTGTTAACCGATCACCATCTCATCTTTTGACCATTGATCTTACGCTTGGAAATCTGCTAGCAATCTTCTACATGATATATTGCCACTTGTATTCTTTAGATGTCTTTGACTGCTTTTTTTAGGTCATTGAATCTGGAGATAATCCCTTTGAAACTGATTTAGTGCATTGATACTTGGGATATAATCAGTTTGCTCGATATTTTCTCCTCTGAGTGCTAATCTTATGCCTTAAGATGCTGAAGGAAATCTCCAAGTTGAGTTGATGAGGTGGCTCGTTGATCTAGGCTTATGCAGGAACGAAAAAAAATACATATATAAACATAAACACAGAGGTGCAACAAAAGTAAATCTTCATTTCACTAATATCAAAGAACTAAAAGACGCTAACATATAAAATGGAAATATACTCGCTCGGGCGATGGTAGCATATCTCTAAGAAAAGATGTTGCGGCTACATGCCTCTGAACTATGTTACAATGAGGCTCAAGGGCCTTTGTATTATTGAACAACAAAGGGAAACCCTAAACAACCAAAACCCTAACCACAGGAGATGGAACGCCAATAGTGTGTTGTCCCTGTTGGGGTTAGTTGGACAACCAACTTCCCGGGGTTGTAACTTGGTCATATGATCTCCGTTTGATACGTATGATACCTTGTTAGAAAGGTCTCTCTGAGTACGACAGTATTTGCGGCTTACTGTGGACCTCAAAAAAATGCCATTTAAGGGGTCAAAACAACTCCGGAAGTTCAAGACCCGAAAAATTGCCAAAAATAGCAAATTGTGCTATAATCAAAGAAACTGATGAAACCAACTGGAGGTCCAGGTGGAATAGGTTGCTGGTCACCAATATCCACCTAGATCAATCCTCCCCCCTTAGGAAGCAATGGTCTTGTTGTCGCTTGGATTGTACATGCACCGCGACAACGACTCAGGACGGGGGCTGTCACTCTGATCCCCACCCACTCCGTTCTAGCTGTCTCCCAACAACAGGCTATGGGGGGTAGTCCCTATGGAAATGAGATGATGGAAAGCAAGTTGGGAACCAACTTGCCCGAGAGACACAATTGAGTGGGCTAACTACTTGGTGAAAATTTAGCAAGATTAAGGATTTGATTAGATTTAAAATTGAGATGAGTGCCTTATGGAGTCAAAAGTTCTTGGCTATTATAAATTATGACCAAGTAACCAGATGGACAACTGCTGCATATATGAATGACCAACCTATATGAGATGCAACTCCTAAGACCTAACTGTGATGCAAGGATCTTGGTTAATTTTAGATTATGTGCCTAATCTAGATGGAACATTTCCCTTAATTGTTTTGAGAACAGTCTTCAAAGTAGGTTGTGGGATGGAAGCCAACGGGAAGCAAGCAAAGGCTTGATTAACGATACCTCCCCCCTGTGTTCCAACCACCCAGTGCCACGGGCGCTGCAGAGACTGTGACTTTGACAACTGCAAGGTCACTGTGTTAACCACTAAGAAGGGCTAAATCCCTCAAGTAAAGTGAGGAAAGGGTTGTCCTCGAAATCTATCAAACAAGCTTATGCTTGGAGGTAAGTTATTAATGCAACTACACTTAGGATGAAATGCAAGATTATGAATGAGTCTTAGTTTAAGATTGTTTATATGATGTAAGTACTTAATATTGATTAATTTATGGCAAGAGTACTTAATAATGTATTGAAAGACAATCTTAAATAAGAACAATTGCTCAATGATGTAAGTGCCAACAATAGACAAGAGATCTTCGATTCAATAATTAGCCAATGAGATGCCAATAACCATTACTCGAGATAAGATAGATGCCAATGATAATGATCTTAGATGATGACAACAATTAAGGAACTTGACGCACTTATCCACTTATTAATTAACCAATGATACAAAATGCCAATTACAATTTCTCAAGATGCTTCAATTATGATCTTATGTTAATATCACAATGCCAATTAGATTTCAAATGCCCAAAGATACTCAATACCAAGGAAAGTTATGATTAGAGTGCTTTAGTGAGTGAACTTATGTGCAAAATTTGGAAATTCTTATAACTTAAGACAATACAAGCGAATGTTAGATTTCCAATAACCAAAATCAACAGTAATACTTCAGAATTTTCAACGCTTATTAGCCTTATGAGAATAGTAAGAAAATCACTTTAGGTTCAAGAGACAACAAGCATATAGTAACTAGATATGATCACTAAGATGCCCAACAACTTGCCGAATTAAAACTATGATTTTTAGTCTATTTAAGATGAAATATTCAGAATTATATCAGATCTGAAATAACTTGTTGCAGCAGTAGAGAAAGATGTAAACAATGGGCTATCAATGCAACAAGTGCCAAAACATGTCCAAACTTTAGAGATAGGTTGCCAAACTGAAAAAAATATGATTTTCAAACCCTTTAAAGTGTGTTATTCAGAAAATATCAGATCTGATTCAGTGATTATGCAGAGAATTTTCAGCAAACAAAAATGTAGATCTAGGTTAGATTTGCAATGCTTATGTGGCCAAAAATTTAGGAAAAATTTATTTTGCAATTTTAGAGCATTTTGACCAATTAGATATGTTTTTAGGGCACTTGTGTCACTGTTATGAAACAATACTTACAGCTGTAATAAAACAAAGATTGAATGAGGGTTTAAAGAGCAAACCCTAGACCCTAGGCCTTATAGATCACTTGTCAAATTTACCCAAAAATTATTTAATGAATTTGCCACTTGAAAACACCAATCTAGGGTCAATATCACTTGCAAAACTTACTAATTTTTAGTTCCGAAAATTCAGAGATGGATTTAGGGCAAACTAGGGCCAAGAGGGGCTAGGAAGAGGGCCAAGGAAGAGAGGAAAAGGCCTTAGAGGCCTAGCGGCTCAAGGGAAAGGCCTAAGGAGGCCTATGGCGAGCCCTAGAGGGTTGCTACTTGGCTTAAAGGAGGGCCGACAGGCTCTTAGGAGTTGTGTCCTAGGGTTTTTAGGCCCTTAGGGGTTGCGACCTAGGGTTTTTAGGCCCTTAAGGCCCCCTACACCCTAAAGGGACCCTCCAAGAGGCTGCCACAAGCCCTTTGGCGCTGCGGCATAGGGAAAATGAGGGGAGGAGGGGGGCCAAAGGTCGTAGGCCTCACGGCTAGGGCTAAAAAGCCCTTAAAACGAAGACGCAGGAGGGAGAAAGGGAGGCCAGGGCCTCTAGGCCTCACGGCTAGCCTCAGAGAGGCTCAAAACTCAGACACAGAGGGCTAGAAGGGTGACACAGGGCTAAATAAGGAGGACGCTGGCCTTGTAGATGCTAGATCTGGACCCGGGAGGGCTGAAACTTGAAACCCTTTCTTCAGAAAAATTTATTTCCTTCATATCTGAAATTTTGCCCAATTTCTTCAATGGTTGACCCTGCAAAAAATTGTAGAGGCTAGATCTTACCCTCAAGGGCCTAGATCTAGCTTTATTCCAACTTTCTCCAGTTGATTTTACCTGCAAAAATAGATTTACAAATACCCAAAACCCTAATTTATACAAAAAATTTTAAAACCCCAAAACCCCAATTAGAAAAAATAATTTACAAAATAATTTTACAAATCTATTTACAAAATTTACAAATATACAAGGGTTTTGAAATAAATTTTGAGAAATGATTTTTTTATAAAATTTTCTTTGATAAATGGCCAATAATACTTTTGAAAATTAATGGACATTATAGCTATAGCGAACTTAAATCAACCACATAAATATCTAGAGTCCAAAGAAGGTGCCATAGTTTGTGAAATTGGGGACCAAGGACTGGGGAACCTGCAAACACTATATATTTTTCTCAAGAAAATTTGTTAAACATATGGTAAATCAAATCATCTAAGATAAACCCAGAATCTATCAATATAATGACTTTATCCCCATCTAATGAAAAACAAATTTTAAAATTAAGAAGCACAATATAGGAAAACTCGTACCCAACGCATACCACAAATCAATGATCAATGAACACTGAACACCTTCAACTGCACCCCAAAGTCTTTATTATGATTCAAATAAACGTTCCCAGTGGGACTGTAGTGTTACATCAATTCTTCTGTAGCAATTTCTTAGCCAAAAATCAGATGGATTTTGACACAAATGACTCTCTAATTTATAGATAAATCCTCCAAGTGGAAAAATAATGGCTAGTTGGCTTGATCCTCGTCAAAATAATCTTGGCCGTTGATAAATCCTTGATGATTTTTTAATCTTAGCCGTTGAAAATATTTATTTTGAAGAATTTTCGAATTTCTCATTAAATTCGTTTTTTATTAGCTAAAAATTAATTATTTTGAGCTAATTTCCTCAAAAAATTGACTTTGACTTGATCACCAAGGTCCAAGGGTCCAATTTTTCTTGAAATATCCAATATTCTCTTGGTGGAGGACCTCCAAAAATTAATTCTTTCAAGACCCACGAATTTTTCCACTTGGAGAATTTAATTTCTCTATCAATTTAATTTTCACACTAATTAACTAAATTTCTGGCTTAGGATTTTTATTTGTTTTTGCTAGAAAATTTAATTAATTGACACTTGAGGGGATTGATAATTTTTTTCACCGTCTAATATTTTAGCCATGGTGTCTAAGTATGAGGGACAAGGCACTAAAATATGATGGTTTGTATTTAAGAACCCTGGGAGTACACCCTCTGAGATACCATAGAAACCCTAGATTGATAGAATTGACATCATGCTCTTGTTTTTGTATATTTTGCTTGTTTGAACTTGTCGGTGAATATTGTAGGTACATAATGAAGGAAACAAGTTGAAAGGTATGCTAGTTCTTGTGCTTGCTAATGCCTTCTAGAAAATGATGACCATGATGGAGAGAGGGTACTGTAAGGACCCTGATGGGCATGACGAGTTCATAGGAACTAATTGATGATATGAAGATGAAGCATGGCATTGTAATAGTAAACTTAAAGTCTAGACTATCAAGTTGCTTTGGACAAAATCATCTAGCTCTCAAAATTAAGAAGATTGGGACCACATTGCATATTATTGTTCATCCGAACATTTTCTAACATAATGTTAGAGGTAGTCATTTTGCAAAGATGGATCATCAAGATCATATAAGAACCATTATTTAGGAGGTTCTTGGAAGAAGCATTATGACATGATTGGTATATATTCCATCTAGTATGGAAACAATACTTCTGAAGGATGAAGGAATGCAAATGGTCAAGTTGTAGTCTTTCCACTCCTAGGAAAGAACTCTATCTTCGACAAACATAAGAAGTAGGCTCATTTAAGATCGATGGCTAGATGGTTGGATGGAAGAAAAGATTACATAAGATATTGATCAACATCAAGAATAATCTCTGGAATAAAGAAAGGGAGTTAACAATAACAACTCCTAGGAAAATATTGTAACTTGGTAATAAAGTTCGATCCATGGGCATTCTGATTAAAATGAATACATAAAGAAGGATTATTGTGGAGATGGATCATGCGAAAAGGATGTTGATGTCGAAGAAATCAAGAAAGCCGATGCTTTGAGGAGAAGGCCATCATAATGAGGAAGTGTGATGCTAATATTTTTGTTATTAGTTATTTGGTTAACATATTGTTTTGCAACCTGGAAGGATATTGTAGGAATACATGATGACAAGTTCAACTGTAACTATTGAACTCAATTCAAGGAACATATGGATTGAGTATATGGTTTTGGCAATCATGTAGTCAAGATGTTTGCATCATCATCTTGGGATTGAAAGGTAGCAGTTTGAAGAGATAACCTGAAGTTCAAGTTCGTATGATGAAGATCACTTTCAGAGGGAGCTATGATTGGCTTGAAGTTTGATAAGGCTTAATATGATGCCTTCAATGATGATAAATAAAGGAAAGTCATATGCAAGGTTGATGGCTTGAACCCTGTCACGAGATTGAAGGAAGAGATACCAAGGAAAGAAGGAACCATGCAGCTATCTCCATAAAGAACAGGAGGCTGATACTCTTATAAAAACAAGCTAGAGAGCTTGTGGTTATGAATTCTCAATTGAAAGGAAGTGAAAGGATCTCCTCTATGCCTTAGAAGAAGTATGAAGTCTCCTGATATCTGTGAAGGAACAAGGATCTATTCCAAGTGAGAATAGGGATCTCTTCTTTGGTTGAGAGGGAGTGATGATAAACATCATACATGCATTCTCTTCTTCATGTGTCATGCACTTGACTAGGACTAACAACCGTAAGTCTAAGTGAAGGCCATGGAGGGAGAATGGTGGAGGATTGGATGAAGCATTTGTGGTTTCCTTGAGGATAGACAATCCAAGAAAGGAAAGGTGCCAACACTCTTTGAGGATAGGACATGTATCCAAGATAAGAGTGGTCGAAGAGGATCGATATTCTTTGAGGATTGAGGATTAAAAATCCAAGATAAGAATAGTCCTAAAAGGACATGCCCGGTGAACATCCGGATGGGGTATGTGCCTTAGAGGTAGTGTGGTATCTCACGTAAAGCCTCCTAGCATAATGCTCTCGAATAAAGTTGAGCTTGTCAAGTTAGGCCTCAATGACAATGCTGGTCATAATGTTGATGCTTACAGATGGCTTATCAATCCAACTCTTCTTATGAGAATATTTCAGTTTGAGAATATCCTTGTACCAGGTGTACAATTATGAATACCTCCCTAGTTAAGAGGGAGTGTTGGAGAATGTAACTAGTTTCGGTCTTCATAATTTGTACCATTATGTATTTTTATGAAAAAAGGCAAAAGAAAAGAAAAATAAATTTATTATTATTTTTCTAGAAAAACATGTTCTTCATGCTTCTAGGTTTTTGAGTCAGAGTCAAAGTCATATTTTGGACCTATTATAAAAGAAAAAAAAGAAAATTAATTGTAAATTTCGGGACAGAAACCCCTCTAGTTGCCAAGTTGGCCTACATGTCAAGTCTGCTCTGCCCCAATGGACATGTCTATTCGCACCCCATCTAATCTATATAAATAGAGGGTAGATGGAGCTCATTTAGACACACACACTTGGATGATTTTGATTTGAACTATTGCAGAGAAGATGAGGAAGGCCGATGTCCGGAAGAAGATTTTCCTTGGTACATCTCTTGTTGCTAGTTTCCTACTAGAGAATCTGCTGGAAGAAAGAATGATTTGACTTGGCATCTAGAGGTAGAAATTTCAATGGTTATGGGTCTTGGATATCTCATTTGATCTAATTCTATAAGAAGAGAATTTTTCTAGGCTTTCCCCTTGGAGGGGTTTTATCCTGCCTTGGAGTTTATATCTTGTGTTCTATTGTCTACTGTGATCTTCATTTTTTATGGTAATTGCTTGATGAATAATAATAATAATAATAATGTTGACATATTCAAAAGTAATTATCATGTAATGGAAATCTAAGATAAAATTGAAAATCCTCTCGATTTCCAACGGAGTCTTCATCAGATGGATGTGAAGACAACTTTCCTTCATGGCATACTCAAGGAAGAGGTGTACATGGAACAATTGCAGGGCTTTGAGGAACATGATAGGGAAACCCATGTTTGTAGATTGAAGAAAACCCTCTATGGTTTGAAGCAAGTCCCCAGGGCTTGGTATGCTCAGATCGATGGATACCTGATGAAGCTGGGATTCACCAGAAGCAGTGTCAATCCAAACCTCTACTTCAAGGTTGTCCAAGTTATGCCTTTGATTTTAGTTTTATATGTTGATGACTTATTCTTGATAGGGGCAGAGCCTTTGATCACTAAGTGTAAGAGGGAGCTTGCCTCCGAATTTGAGATGAAAGATCTTGGGTTGATGCACTATTTCCTGGGCTTAGAGGTGTGGCAGAGACCTGGTGAGATTTTCCTCAGTTAAGGAAAATATGTTGTCAAAATCTTGGAAAGGTTTGGGATGGTGGATTGCAAATCCGTGGCCACATCAATGGAAACAAACTTTAGGAAGTTATGTGGTGAAGCCGCAGGACCATATCTAGTGAATCCTTCTACATACCTGCAACTGATTGGGGCTTTGATGTTTCTGGTCAACACGAGACCAGATATATGTTTTTCTATTAACACCTTGAGCTAGTTCATGGTGGAACCTTTGCATTTTCATTGGGTTGCCGCAAAACATGTGTTGAGATATCTTCATGTAATGATCAACTATGGATTGAGATATACCTTCGATGATGAGTTGAGGCTGCATGGATATACAAATGCAGATTGGGCTGGGATAATTACTAACAGAAAGAACACATCTAGATGTTGTTTTAGCTTGGGATCTGCCGTGATTTCTTGGATGAGCAAGAAGCAAAAATCTGTCGCTCTCAGTACAACTGAGGCAGAGTACATTGCAACTAGTATGGCTAGTTGTGAGGTAGTGTGGTTGCAGAAGCTCTTTGCAGAGCTATTTAAGCATGTGCTTGATATGACTGTGATATACTGTGACAATCAAAGTGGGATCCGACCTTCTGAGAATCTAGTATTCCATGACAAGTCAAAGCACATCGAGATCAAGTACCACTTTATCAGAGATATGGTATTGCAGGGAGTAGTGAGGCTCCAACACATCTCGACTAATGAGCAGGTTGCGAACATTCTTATCTAGCCATTGCCGAAAGCAAAGTTTATATTCTTCAGAGAGAAACTTGGAGTATAGGAGAATGTATCCCTCGCCGAGAGGGAACACTTCTGATTTAGAACACTGAGCATATGCCTTCCTCCGTCTTTATGACTAGCCATGGACTTGGTGAAGTGGGTTGAGCAGTTAGACTCCTGAGTGAGGGTACTCCTTATAACCATGGACTTCGCTGAGTACATGCCCAAATATGCATCCTACCTACAAGTCACCCTTGTAAAGGGGTCGTGGACTTGGTTAAGCTTGTCAGGATTTCCTCCCATCTTGGCCACATGTGAAAGGATACTTTAGGTGCGTGTGATCTTTACCAAGGGCTGACGCACGTGTAATGGACTTGGTTATGGTAAATTGATCTCCCCTAAGTATTGGATGCAGGCGTTCTACCACTTGATTACTGAGGATCAAGTTGGGTGAGGGTCAACTAGTGGACGTAGTGTGTGTGATCTTTACCAAGGTCATTTATCACTACCATGGACTTGGTTGTGGTAAATCGATCTCCCCTATTGTCGTGTGGATCATTCTTCTTCTTCTATGGATCGAGTCATCATTGTTCAACTAAGACGAGATGAGATGAGATGAGACGAGATGAGCTTCTCCTATGTTGAGACATGTACATTCGAGATGAGACTTATGGTTCAGTCGAAAATTTCTCCCTAGCTGAGAGGTAGTGTTGAAAATTAGGCAGCGACGGTCTAAATTTCAACACCAAATCAATAAAGAAAGGTCATAGTTTTTACCCTTGACCAAGTCGAGCTAAAGAAGACAAGTCAGCCTTAAGAATGGAATTGACCCTCCTAGATCCCATACAAATAGCCAATTGATGGAGCTCATTTTGGCATCACATGACATCACACGTTCATCTTTGAAATTACAGGTCGAGTTCACACGTGTGAAGGAGTAGGAGGACCTTTTCTGGTTGATCGAGGTTGATTGTTTCTGATATGTTTTGGGCTACTTTGACCATCATTGACTTGGGTACTTTGACACTAATTTGACCAAATTTCAAGACTATTTAGGAGGTCGAATCTTTAATTGGTTTGACCAAATTATTTTGGGCACTTTGAATAGGTTTGAACACTGATTGGAACTAGGGTTTGACTGTAGGTTGACTATGGAAAGTTGATCGAATTGAAGGAAGGATTGTCTTTGTTTTGACCAAGTTTGACTGAGAAAGGAAGGCCAGATTTAATTTTGGGTTGATCGAACTTTTCTAGGCAATTTGATTGTTGACTTTGACTGGAAGTTGCAGACCGTTGATTGTTGTTGATTGTACCTCCACAGGCCAAAACTTTGCGGATTGGTATCTTTGACCAAATTTGACTATCTCTCTCATTGGTTTGGTTTTGGATTGGTTGAATTGGATAGTCAAAGATTTGACTTTGACTGGTTATTGGATGTACTATTAGACTGATGTATCTCATGCTGAACATTGATTGACTAATAGAAGAAGAAGAATTGGTTAAGGGTTTTCCCCCTTGTGGGGTTTTTACCTAGATTTTGACCAAAACCTCTGTGTCTCATTTTGTTTGGCTATCTTCTATTGTGCATTTTTTGTTCACTATTCTATGAATAATTGCTTATCTGTTATTGGGGTGACTGAAATTGGAAGACATTGTTTAAGTGATTATATCAACATATAACACTGTGAAGTCTTTGTTGAGATCCTGCGGAAGTTTGGCATAATGAACTATGAATCCGTAGACTCTTCCATGGTAACAAATTTAAAGACTTGGTTGATTCCACCATATATCGTCCACTGATCGGCTCGTTGAATTGATATTTGCTACGTTGTGAACACCTTGAGTCAATTCTTAGTTAAGCCCCGACATGTGTATTGGATTGTAACGAAACATATATTGAGATATTTACGTGACACCATTGTTTATGGATTGATTGTGAATTGCAACTGCATGGATTTACAAATTGTAATTGGGTTGGATGCGTTGAAGACAAGAAGAGCACTTTTGAATGTTGTTTTAATCTGGGCTTTGCTATGATATCATGGAAAGTAGACGTCTATTGCACTTAGCATGGTTGAAGTTGAGCGTATAACTACTTGTTCAGCCTATTGTGAAGTAGTTTGGCTTCAAAAGTTGCTTGTAGGATTGTCTTGATCTAGTGTTGGTGATGGCCAAGGTGATAGGTCGAAGCACATTGAGTAAGGAGCTATGAGGCTCAAATACATTTCTATTGATGAGTAGGTTGTTGATGATCTGACTAAGCCATTGTTTCAAATGAAGTTTGTTTACTTTGAGAGAAGCTTGGAATGGCTGAAAAATTCCTCTCTTAGAGAGAGTGAGCATTGATTGTATAACATCATGAGAATGATAATCTTCCTTGAGCTTGGCTAAGAAACAATGGTTTATGGATGGGAAGATTGTCCTGATTTCTCCCTTGGGTTATTGAGTTTGACTGAGAAACCATTATGGTTGGGGAGGTTGGTTTTGAGGCATGGAGTGATCCCTTAGGTCATTATGCTTGACCGAGAGACCAGTGGGTTTGGTCGAGGACACTGATTTTGAGATCTCTCCTTTGGGTCATTGTGTTTGAATGAGAGACTAGTGGGCTTGGTCGAGGAGATTGATCTTGAGTTCTCTTCCTAGGTCATTATGTTTGACTGAGAGACGAATGAGCTTGGTAGGGAAGATTGATTTTTGAGTTCTCTCTCTTGGGTCATTAGGTTTGACTAGGAGACTGGTGGAATGGTCAGAGAGATTGAGTTTGATTACACTCTTGGGTCATTGTGCTTGACTAAGAAACCATTTCATATGGTTGAAGAGTTTGGCCTCATGAACAATATTGATTGATCCCACAGTCAATTGTGTTTTGACCTTGCTGCCATTGGTTTTGGCTTATGGGATGAACTTGATGTTGTTGATTATGATGCTATGTGGATTTGTTATAACCTTTTCTTAAAGAAATCTGTCAACATGAGAACATCTAGATAGTCATTATGAATACCTTCCTAACTAAGAGTGAGTGTTGAATTTTGTAGCTATGGTCGGTCTTCATAATTATCATTTTGGTCATTGATATATTTTGCAAAGAGTGCTCTTCATGCTCGAATTAAAAGAAAAGAATTTGAATTTTTAAAATAGAAATTTTGGTTCCAAAATAACCTGGTCGGCGCTTATACAATGACAAGTTGGCTCCTTCAAATAATAATGTCGGCCCAACGTCTAGAGGCACCCATTCAACCTCTCCTTGACTATATATATACACTTCATTTTGTCCTCCTTGAGGCACAACAATTCGACAAAGTCTGAGGAAAAATAGGACGAGTCTGAGGCCACAAAAGAGTACGATTCTGAGCAACCAAAGGAAGAACGTTCAAACCTAGGAGAGAGAGGAAGGAAAGAATATGTGGATGGAAGTAAGATCAAATTTGTGGAGCAGATCTAAGGCTGAATTTGTTGTCCTGTTTGGAGGGAAGCTGACCAAGTGTGACCTAGCTATTTGGTTGGTCTATTTGACCTTGTATTTGACCGATGTATCTCTATTGAAATTGCTGATTTCTGTTATGAAACCAGCTCAAGAAAAGATAGAAAACATAGATCGACGCCTTAGAATTCAGCCTTTTCGAGGGGGCAACCTCCTTTACATTACATAAATGAACAATTCTTGGATGATTCAAATGACAAAACCTCCTTTCTATATATAGGAGTCTATGGAGTCACAATATAATCCAGCCGACCTAACAATAATAATATAAAGCCACAAAAATAACAATAGAGGGATTCTATGGGGCACAGAAATAACAATATGGGGGTAATAGGGGCACAACAATATAAATAAGGGGTATAACTACAATAGTAATGGGGTAATCACTAGTATTATAGGGACCCAACATGCCCCTCTCCTTCAAAAAAGTGTTGTCCTCAACGCTTGAGTAGTTCTGGATACTTCTGCATAAAATTCTCATCCTCCCATGTGGAATCTTTAGCGGATAAGTTCTTACACTTGATAAGATACTCTGAAATTGATCGATTTCGTAGCTGTCGAGTTCTTGTTTCTGTGACTGCTTCTGGTTCCAATATAATTTTTCCTTCCTCGTCAAGTTTTGGCAATATTGTTTGAATTGGGAGCTTGTCGCCTATAACCATATTTAAACATGAAACATGGAAAACTGGGTGCAATCGAGAAGCTGCAGGAAGCTCCAATTTGTATGCCATAGTACCAATCTTTTGCAACACCTTGTACGGACCATAATACTTTGGTGATAATTTATTATCCTTCTTAGCTTGCTTTAGGGACATTTGCTTATATGGTTGTAGCCGTAGGAATACCCAATCACCTACATCAAAACTTCTTTCACTGCGATGTTGATCTGCCTGTTGTTTCATTTTATTTTGTGCCAACACGAGGTTATCCTTTAAGAGTTGGAGGACTTGTTGTTGATGTTCGATGTGATGTTCCACTGCCTGAACCTTAGAATTTTCTCTTAAATATGATGTCATGGATGGTGGTTGATACCCATAAAGTGCCATAAATGGGGTCATTTTTGTTGCTGTATGGAAGGAAGTGTATACCACCATTCAGCCAGAGGCAACCATTTGACCCATTGTGTCTGTTTATCAGATACAAAGCAACGAAGATATCCTTCCAAACATTTGTTTACTATCTCAGTTTGCCCATCAGATTGAGGATGATAAGATGAGCTATGAGCTAACTGAGTACCAAGACAAGAAAATAATTCTGTCCAAAAATTTCCAGTGAAAATGGGATCTCTGTCACTTACAATAATCTTTGGGTTTCCATGTAGCTTTTGAACTGTTTCCATAAATGCAGTAGAAACTGTACTGGCTTTAAATGGATGTGATAATGCACAAAAGTGTGCGTACTTGGTAAGTCTGTCAACTACCACCATGATGACACTCTTTCCCTCAAACTTGGGTAAACCTGTGATAAAATCCATTGAAACCTCCTCCCAACGTTGGCTTGGAATGGATAAAGGTTGTAATAGACCCGGTGTCTTAACTGTTTCAACTTTATTTTGTTGGCAAACCAAACATTCCGCCACAAACTTTTGAATATCTGATTTAAGGCCATCCCAAAAAAATTCCTTCTTAACCCTGTGGTAAGTTTTTAAAAATCCTGAGTGCTCTCCTAAGGGAGAAGTGTGCAATTCCATAAGAATCTTTTGTTTTAACTGGGAATTCTTACAGAGGTATAAGCGATCTTTGTACCATAACGAATCATTTTGCCAGCTAAATGTATCAGAAGTACTGGAATCTTGTTGTAACTTTCGAATAAGTGCCCACACTTCTTCGTCATTCTTCCATTCATTCCTTGCTTCGTTTATCCAATCTGGTTGGATAATAGAAATGGCACACAACAATGCTTCCACATCCTACTCCTTTCTTGAGAGTGCATCTGCCACCACATTTTGCTTCCCTTTTTTGTAGATGATTTCAATGTCATAACCCAACATCATTGTGACCCACTTTTGTTGCTCTTCAGAGGATAATCTTTGTTCTAAAAAGTATTTAAGGCTATCATGATCCGTTTTTACCTTGAAGTGTCTTCCCATTAGGTAGGGTCGCCATTTCTTAAGTGCATGGAGTATTGCCAACATTTCATTTTCATAAATAGCTTTGCTTAAAAACTTTCCCTTGATTGGACGACTTTCAAAAGCAATGGGTCTTTCATCTTGCATTAGAATAGCACCAATTCCATTTCCTGAAGCATCACATTCCACAATAAAGGTTTTTGTGAAGTCCGATGTAGCTAAGACCGGTGCTTGGCACATTGCCTCTATAAGATGTTCAAAGGCCTTTGTTGCTTCCGGAGTCCATGAAAATGAATCTTTCTTCAATAATGTTGTTAGAGGTGCTGCTATTCTCCCATAATTCTTAACAAACTTGCGATAATACCCTGTCAACCCAAGAAATCCTCGCAGATGCTTTATGGATGTGGGGATTTTCCATTCCTTAATGGCTTTAATTTTGCTAGGGTCTACCTTAACTCCTTCATGAGATACAATATGACCCAAATATTCCACCTCCTGGACTCCAAAGAAACATTTGGATCTTTTTGCATATAATCGTTTCTCCTCCAATAGTTGTAGCACCCTGTCAACATGTTCAACATGATCCTTCCAAGACTTGCTGTAGATTAGTATATCATCGAAAAATACTAACACAAATTTTCTAAGGAATGGTTTGAAAATTGAATTCATCAAACCTTGAAATGTTGAAGGTGCATTGGTAAGGCCAAAAGGCATGACCAAAAATTCATAATGACCCTCATGAGTTCTAAATGCCGTTTTCAGAATGTCTTCAATCTTCATTCTGATTTGATGATATCCCGAACGAAGATCCAACTTGGTGAAGTAAATTGATCCATGCAATTCATCCAGTAATTCATCAATGACAGGAATGGGGAACTTATCTTTAATAGTGAGTTTGTTGAGCTCCCTATAATCCGGACACATGCGCCATGATCCATCCTTCTTGTGCACCAATACTACTGGAGCTGAGAAAGAACTTTGACTCGGTTGAATTATACCAGCCTCTAGCATTTCTGCAACCATACGTTCAATTTCACTTTTTTGGGCATAGGGATATCTGTACGGCCTTATGTTTGGAGGAACACTTCCTGGAATCAGATGAATAGCATGATCATGATCACGCATAGGTGGGAGACCTTTGGGAGTCTCAAATACCTTGGAATGATTGTCCAGGACTTTTTGGAGATCTGGAGAAATAGATGATTCCAATGTGGAAACATCTAGCGAACATAATTGTGCAATTACACCTCTTTGCTCCTTTTTAAGAAGCTTAGTCATGCCATTAGAGCTGATTATCTTTCCTGGTTTCCCTGCAATACCCCTTAATTCAACTTCCTTTCCTTCCGTAGAAAATTTGATGAAAAGTTCTTGAAAATTAAAAGCTATTGTACCCAAGGATTGTAGCCATTGGACTCCAAGTACAACATCAGCACCTCCCATTGGATTGGAAAGCATTGGGCTAGTCAATACATATTCTCCCATGGATAGCTTGATATTATGGCACTTTCCAGAGCAATTTATTGTTCCTCCATTTGCAATCATCACTTGACACTCTGGTGCTCGATATAGGAAGCAATTCAATTCTTTTGCTAGCCTACAATGAATAAAATTGTGGGTTCTTCCTGAATCAATCAACACTATTACCTTTTTCTTCTTGATTTGTCCTTCTATCTTGATGGTTTGAGGAGTGGTAATTCCCGCCAATGCATTATAAGATATGGTCAGATTTATGTGTTCTTCATCTAGGCTTTGTTCCTGGAGTATATTCTCTTCTTTTGACCATTCTTGCTCCTTTTCTTCTTCCTCTTCACAATCTATGTAGAATAATTTCTTCTCAGCACACTTATGACCTTTTGTGTATTTGCTATCACAATTGTAGCAAAGCCCTTTTGCTCTTTTTTCTTCCAATTGTTGTGGTGTCAACCTTGTAGGTTGTGGAAGACTAGGGGCAACAACACTTCCGTCTTTATAGTTGTGAGTGGTATGCTTCCTAGTTGCCATAATTTTGCTTTCCATTTTTCTTGCTAACCTGAATGCCTTCTCTAATGAATCAGGTTCCCAAAGGCGGACATCATGTTGGATATTATCCTTTAAAGACCCTATGAACACATCAATCCTGTGCTCCTCTGGAATATCTTTTACCCTTATGTTCAATTTTTGGAACTCCTCAATGTGCTCCATTATTGAACCCTTTTGTTTGAGACTTATCAATTGGTTAAAAAAAGTGTTGTTTTTTGTATCCTCATAATGTGCTATCAATTCTTTCGTAAAAATTGCCCAAGTGATAAATTGTTTACGAGAACAAAGCCATTGATACCATACAAACTGATTTGGTTCCAAATATACAGATGCCATATGTACCTTTTGTGCGTTTTGCACATTATTGAGATCGAAGAATTGCTCCATCTGTAATATCCATGTGGCGGGATCCTTGCCATCAAACTTCCTCATATCGATTTTTGGAATATGATGATTCTTCAATCCAACATTAGCGTCTATGGAATCATGATTAACATTTCTTTTGTTCTCATCATGAGTTTCCTTTAGTACCCTTTCACCCTTAGGAACCATTTCTTGTAGCAACTTATTCATATTTGTCTTCAATTCGTCCATGTCTGTCTTCAAATCTATCTTCAAATCATCCATCTTAGCTTCCACGTCAATCATCTTAGCTTCTACGCCTTTCTTTAAATAGTCCATCTTAGCTTCTACACCTTTCTTTAAACCATCCATCTTAGCTTCTACATCTTTCTTTAAACCATCCATCTTAGATTCTGTTCCTTTTTGTGCAAGGGACAGTTGTTGCACTTGGTCTTGTAATTTTGATATATCATGTTGCATTTCTTCCTCTTCTTCATGAGTCATGCTAGAGCTTTCAGGTTCCTTACTAGGTGTTTGCATTTTCTTTCCTCGGGGCATCAGTGATCGATAATAATGCTCTACTATGCCCTTTGAATTCCTTCAAAATAAATTTTCAAACCAAGCTTAAGCAAAAATTTAAGAAAATCTACACACCTTTTTTCACTTTGTAGGAGCTCGATATTGCCTCTGATGTATCTCTGTACTTTCCAATCATCTAGTTCTGACTTTGTGATCTGTAGTAGCCCTCTGTGTCCTCTTTCCAATGCCACAAGTCTGACCCAAATTGGATTCTCCAAGGAAGAGTTATGTGAAATCTCCCACAGTGACTTGCTTATAGACTAGTTCAGTAGAGCGAACTTGTACGACGTGCCACAAGTCACTGTTTCAACCTTTGGATCTGAAACTCGCATGCAAGAAACTACAGTCCGTCCTCTTTCTGTAGCTTCTTACGAAATTTCAATCCGATCCCCAGAGAGAAAGTTATGACGATTTTCCCCAGGTCACCTGTTTTGAATGTAATTCAGGAGTCTGCAAAAAGACCAACTTCCTCAGATCATATCTCCGCAAATATGGCGCGAAAAGCTCTGAAATTCGGACCCAAGGTTCAGCGCGATTTCTTCTCAAATGGGTTTTTTTTGCGACTTCTGAAACGTCACAAAAAAAAAGTTATAGCGAAAATGCCACGATGACCTGTTTGGAGCAGCGAAACCCTAGAATCCAAATCTCCGATACCAAATGTCATGAAACCAGCTCAAGAAAAGATAGAAAACATAGATCGACGCCTTAGAATTCAGCCTCTTCGAGGGGGCAACCTCCTTTACATTACATAAATGAACAATTCTTGGATGAGTCAAATGACAAAACCTCCTTTCTATATATAGGAGTCTATGGAGTCACAATATAATCCAGCCGACCTAACAATAATAATATAAAGCCATAAAAATAACAATAGAGGGATTCTATGGGGCACAAAAATAACAATATGGGGGTAATAGGGGCACAACAATATAAATAAGGGGTATAACTACAATAGTAATGGGGTAATCACTAGTATTATAGGGACCCAACAATTTCTCTAAGGAAGGGTTGTTGGCATTTTTCCCCTGGTTTGGGGTTTCCCCAAGGTAATTTTGTGTCTCTTGTGTTTGGTTGTCTCTTCAATGTTCTTACTGGCATTATTGTTCTACTGTTGATGATTTTCTTGTATAATTGCTTAATGATGAATGTGATATAAGATAAATTGAACTAAGAATCATTGGAAGTAATTATCCATTAAGGAAATCTCTGAAAAAATCAACAGGAAGCACCTAATAGGGTTGACCCTTAGTCACCCCTACTAAGGGAGAAAACACCTTTGCAAGGACTTGGTCCTGATTTTGGAAGGCGATCTTTGTTTGAAGTATTAACATGCCCTTAACATTCACGTTTGGTTCGCTTAGATGCATTATTGGTCTTAGTCTCTGATGGATGGTTGTTTTCACTAGATTCCAAGTTGAAAAAGAGAATTTCGGAATATGCTCCACAATTTGATTTTCAAGTCGATGTTTCAAGTCCATACCAAGACACATCATTAGGACAAAAATGTATGAGAGAAGAAGGCGGAGATCAACCATTCTTCTCTCTATCTTTATTTTCAGTTTTTCGAGTAAACGAATGTCATGCCAAGTCTCCATTCCGTGCAGGGTTGTTTTTATCAGGTGGATTGCTGTAGCCCAGGCCTTGGGCACCAACTCCATAGGTATCGGGTCTTTAAGAGAAGTACACAGCCTAAGTAAATGCAGTGTTGAGAGACTCGAGCCTCCTGACAACATTAGTAGATGACACGTCCCAGAGTACATCCGAGACCCAAGACTAGTGTTGCACGAAATGCCCCCGAGATCTAAACTTGGATCCATGCCCCGTACGGATCCGCTGCTCAGAAATCCAGAACCCCGGATCAGGCCGAAAATCACGGTTCCTGGAATTTTGAAACCGTGCCGGCTAGATCCGGCATCAAATCCGCGATAGATCAGGCACGGATCCGATGCCCAACGGGCGGTTTTGCACAACGGACCCAACAAAAACATTTTATTTATTTTTTGTTTAACTTGAGTTGGGGGTGGGTTTAGGTTGAGTTAGGGAAATGATAGATGGGGGTGGGTTTAGGTTGAGTTAGGGAAATGATAGATGGGGGTGGGTTTAGGTTGAGTTAGGGAAATGATAGATGGGGATAAAGCTCATTTCCCCACTCTTGTATTTTTGGAGAGCTTAGAGAAGAGAGGAGAAGAGAGCTTGGAGAAGAGAGGAGAAAGAGAGGAGAAGAGAGATTGGAGAAGAGAGGCTTGAGGAGAGCTTGGAGGAGTGAAGGAGGAGGAGCTATGAGCAGTGAAGGAGGAGGAGATTGGAGGAGTAAAGAAAGGCTTCCATCTACAAAAGCTAAAAAGGTAAGTGCAAACTCCAAACTCACTCATTTTTCTGTCATTGTTGTTTTTAGTTTTTCTCCTCCCTCTCCTACTCTTTCCCATTCTTTCTTTTTTTTCATTTCATTACAGGTTGTCCATCTATAATCATATTCCAAAAGGGTGTTCTTTTGGCTTCTATGTATCATTCCACTTTTGGTTTTCATAATGGCAAGGGGGAGTAAGAATAAAAGGGAAGAAGAACAAGAGGATAGTGGTCCCCATATGAGTGACCCAATGTATGATGAGGAGGAAGGGTTTGAAGAGGAAGGGGATGAAGAGAACACTGAAATGCTAGAGGGGAAAGCTGCATTGACACCCTTGTGGAATTATGTGACCAAACTTGAAGGGGGAAATGGTGGTGGAAGCTACAAGTTTTTGTGCCCTCATGGTTGTCATGGAGGAAAACCATATAGTGGTTCATATACCTGTGTGAGGAGGCATCTTTGTGGGGTGTTGGATAGTGATGAAAAAAGGGGTGCCGTGGGGATAGCAATTTCCCAAAGGTTTCAGTTGAACAAAGAAGAAAATACATCCAAATAGAGGAGACTTCACAACAAAAAATAAAGAAACAAGAAACTCATTCTGAATCAAGTGCAACCTCTAGATTTGGTATCTCATCTCCTCACGGTACTTCTACAACCTCTGGAAGTAGAAGAACAATAGGGGATTTCATGAATGTTGCTGGGAGGGATGATGTGGATGGAAAGATAGTCTAGTTTCCTTGTGCTTGCGGTGTACCATTCAATGTGCTTTGCTCTCCCAACTGGCATGACATGGTTAAGGCTCATGTCCTGTTCGTAGTGGAAGGAGGAGAGATTAGTAGATATATTCACATTTTACTACTTTTGTCATAGATTAGACTTATAGACTTTTGTTGTGAATTTGAACTTTTTTGTCTTACACTTCCTAGTTTAGTGTGTACTTGAGTCTTGGTGGTGGCTAAGTGGCCTATTTTGTAAACATTATTATTTGAATTTTGGACATGACTCATGTTGACAATTGCTCACTTGCTAGATAAGTTACTTGAATGTTTGATGATTTTATGTTCTAAATGTTTTATGTTTTATGATATGCTTAAAAAATTGATGTATGTTTGTAATTGCTAGAATCTAGATGGTTGATGCTCAAATAATTAATCATTGATGTACAATGGAATCATGGATGCCATATCTATCTTGATTTATGTAAAAATATGCATGTTTTCATGTCTTCTACAACTAATTTGGTATTTGGGATGTTTTTTTGAATATAAATGCAAAAAAATATAATATATATATATATATATATATATATAATAGATGCCTCCAAGACACTTCGCTTCCTAGATTTTTGGGAAATGATGCTTCCGAGTCCCTGCTTCCAAAAAAATCCTCGCTTCGTACCCGCTTCGTGCAACGTTGCCCAGGATGTTGGTCGACTTTGACCTAGCTTTGAGGATTCTTCTTGATGATACCACTAGACCTAGTATGCGCCCAAGATGGCCTTGAGACAATTTGATGGGTTGGAGCTGATTCAGAGCCCAGATGAAGATGGTCTCCCGTTGAGAGACTAGGGAGGGTTTGCTGGTCTAGGGGAAGCCCTAACGCTAGAGAGAAGGCAACCTTATTTGACAGCTGAAGACCCATGGATACCATTTGATGGTGCCCCGACTTCCCTTGGGACCCTACAAGAAGATTTGAGGTGAATTTGAGGGCCATGCTTGAAATTTTGGATCAACTAGGTCAACACACATTTGACACCTCAACACACCTTGGCATGGCATTTGGAGCCTTAATTAGTCATGAAGTCAACAATTTAAGAGGCTACAACTCACATGTGTGGGCTATTATGTCTATTTTTTCATTATCTAACGGGTTGGCTTGTAACCCAAGTTCATTAATGATCAAACTTGTTTTTAGTTGATTGATTAGGCTAAAATAGGAGAACTAAACCTCATATAAATAGAGGTTAGCCTAATTTCATTTTCATCACGACCTGCGATTGAATTTGACCCTCTTGGAGAATTTGGCCTAGCTAAATTGTGATCTTGTATCTTGTGGAGATGTTTTTTTTTTTTTTTTTGAATCTAGGTATCTTGTGGAGATGTTATCTATTGAGGATTTTTGCATATGGAGCTATTCTATGGCTTTGGAGATGTTATTTTGGAGCAATAAAGGATTTGTTCATCCATTCTATCTTGTGAGTGCCTTTAATTTGATAAATCTTTGTATTTTGTGGCTATTATATTAAATGGTTGATTATCTAGGGTTTCTATGTGCGTTTATTTGTTGAAAATTATTCTATGGAATCTTGGTGATAGTATTGCATGCCTTACCACTTATAGAATTTGTATGACAATTCCATAGGTGAATTTTTAAACTAGCTCGACTTTTCTCCCTCACCCAAAGTACTAGTTAGGGTTTGAAACCTAGGGTTTAATAATTCCCTTACTCCTTACTAGGGTTTAGTCATTTTCTCCTAAGTTAATCACCCCGTAGACTCCTTTGCCTAAGGTCAAGGCATTGGCTTTGGTCACTGTTGATCACTGAAGTACACTTAAAGACTCCATGTCCAAGGATATGTCAGAAGATTCCTGTACTCACAGAGCTCCATATATCATTAGGGCTTCTAAGCCCCTTCGTTTCTCTCTTCTTCTTCATTGTACTCAGATTCCGCAGTCCTACGGGGATAACGTAAAGTGATGCTAGCATGATGAAATAAGGTCATGTAATAGGCCTAGGTAGCTTAGGAGTTTGCTATCAAGTGAGTTCACTCTAGGGAGTTTTCTTCACTTAATTAATTATTTGTGTTTTTCAGTGCTTAATATTTAATTGAGTGTTTTCTCCCAGTTATTACTCCAAGGCCGGAGTGCGGCTTGATAGTAAGGCCTTAAGTGAGTGTTAGTGTCTAGAGTCAATGCATATTACCATGTTAGATTATTCGTAAAATTTCGCGGAGTTTGATTAGGTCTAGGTGTCATTTTTTAAATTATTAAAATTTCCTCCTAGACGAGATTTTTAATAATTTTTTATAAACATTGTAATAAGTGCTGTCTAGAGAAGTTGTAGTGGGTGTGAATAGTCAAAATTGGACCTCTACTCCTCAACTTTCTACTAAGACACACTTTGAGGTGTGAACAATCACTTTAAACCCCCAAAAGCCACTTTTTCCTATGTTTAGTGGGAAAATGGGAAATAAATAACCCGGAAAATAAAAAAAGGGAGAAAGTAAAAAATTTACCACATGCCAATTGAGGTGGAAATGACTTGGAAAATAAAGTCAACTGAAAAGTGGGTCAAAAGGTGAGTAGGCAACCACATGGCACAAGAATTAGAGCTCATGGGAAAAATCATTTTGTGGGTCGGATTTGGTGGTACACACATTGTCTTGGCAGCTCAAATAAATCATGGAGAAATTAACACACTATGGAAGATTGGAGGAAATATTTAGTTTGAGATTTTTGTGGGATCTTTCCCACCAAACTATAGTCTCTACCTTACACTTGTATGCTGATATTTCCTTCCAGCACCTACGCGGCCTCTTCAAAAAGATACGCACATGCAATCTGAAGCTCCATGAAGGGTAGTTCGTTAGCATCCTGAGCAAGTGTCATCACACAACAAATTTGGTTGGGAAATTCATGGGAAATGCTTCCCTTCTCACCCACATTCTTCACACTTGGCGTCTACAAGGAAAAATGAATTTGGCACATGATGTCATATCCCCTTTTTTATTTTCCTCCCTAGTACAACGAGGGTGGATTTCCAATTCCATGGCACGAGATGGCCAAATCATGGGAGCATGTTTATGTCATCAGGGGTTTCGAGGGATTTTTGAGGAGTTTTTATGGGATTTGATGGCATTCAATTGGCATATTCCATCACTTGCACAGTTTGCCTTTCGTTCCATTGCATTCTGACAACTTTAAAAAATTGCATTATTATGGGGCCTAGCTTAATTAAGTATGCTTGAGGTGGCATTCTGAGAGGATTAATTGATGGACCACCTTAGTGTAATAGCTCATTGGAACTAGAACGAGAAGATCTACAGGATGTGATACTGAGAAATGGCTTTCAGTGGTTGGAGAGAGTATGGTGGCCAATTTACCATTTTCCCACATTAAAAGGAATATTTTAATTGAAATAAAAAGAGGGAAAAGTGCTCCATGATTAAAATAATAATAAAATAGGAGGTTCTAGAGGGGTCCATCAAATTTATAAAAAGAGGAGGAGGCCATTAGGGGACATCTTGGATTTGATATTTCTTCTTGTATGAGAGGTTAGGAACCCAGTTCTCTACTTCATGGTAGCCCGAGGACGGAAACCCTCGGGTGATTTAGTGAGATTGGGCGAGTATCCATTTTCCCTTGGTGAATTCATCTAGAATCCACAGGAGAACTTAGTAGTGGTAGTTCAATTCCGTTTTGGTGGAGGGCCCGTGTAGCATTGGAGTAGATTCTTGAGGCCAGTGCTATCTCAACTATATTAGCTATTTTGTTATTTCAGCATGTAAAACCACAGTTTATATATTATAATAAAAGCTGAGATTATTTCTGCTCATTGTATGATTGAATTGCATGCATTCTATTGTTCTATTTTACATGGCAATCTGCTGTTAATTGCATAATAATTTTATGGTGAAATTTTGGTTGAGTTAAATTTCTGCATAATTAGCAAAATATCTCATTTAGAATATTACACATGAGGGAAGAAAAAAACATTGTCCACTTGCCAAAACTCGATTTTTACACTTGGCATTGGAGTTACACTTAGCAAATTCGAATTTTCTTGGGATTTCGAACTCTCCACTTCGCATTGGGGTTTACATTGGGATTTTCTCCCATTCTCCTATTTAAATGAGCCATTGACTCATTGTACTCATGAAAAAACGAGCTCTTCTGCTTGGGGAGATTATCTTGCCTTGTATTATTACATTTTGGTGCAGTAACAAGACTTTGGGGTTCATTTGTGGTGTCTTGCTCCCATTTTCATGGTATGATTTCTGATGATGTGGTTATGTTCTATTTGTTATAATTTCTATTGTCATTTCCATTCGCTCTATAGAATCACTAGTGTCTAGTTACCTTGCACTAGTATTTGGATTGGAGAATTATTCTAGAATTGGACATTTTAGTTGTTTTTCGGTTAATTTCTAAGATTTCATTTTCATAATATTATCTAATCCCAAATGAATCTAACAAATCATCTTGAGCATGTGTGGAATTTCTTATGAATCAGATCTCAAACGTGAGGGGACGTTCTTGGTTGGACTATCCCACTTTTGAGGATAAAAGTGGAAGGACTCACATATTTGTTTTTCCCCAAGTCTTATCAAATTCTTGGTGCTTTTATTGACACAAATCAGCTAGCATAGAGCATATTATTGGCTAGTCAAGAAGAGGAGTTATACTCCCAATCCTTGGTCTAGTTCTTGTATAATACTTGTAAATATTTTTCTGCAATATTGTTCTCACCATCCTCCTTAAACATTGAAGTTTGTTTTGTAGAAGTATAACTATCCATTCAAAAAAGTTTTTCTATATGACGTTGGCAGGGATTCGAAGAGCTCAGGCCTACGAATCATTCACAGAAATTTGGTAGACAGCCTTCACTGCTTAGGAGCAAGAAAGTTTCCCCTTGTCCTTGGCCGTGAGCAAGAAAGGAGGCTGCTGTTACCTCTGTTAAAACAGTGAGCGAAGGAGGCTGTCCTATCTCTGTTATAAAGTGAATAAACAGTCCCTTTGTCCCCTCCTTTTTGGACAGACTTCATCAATTTTAAGAGGTGGAGCTGTTTGGAGCAGTTTCCCTTTGAGAATTTTCAGAGTTACATTGGGGAGTTCCTTGGTATTAGTTGCCAAAATCTTTGTAAAGCTTCCCCACTGTTTTCTTAGGGAGGGATTTTCTCTTTCAAAGGTTCAACATTCATTTGTAAAACCTCCCTTAAGGACTGAAGCCTATTTCACTGATAAGAGGCTCTTTATTGTGTAACGTCGTAATAATAAAGTGATATTTTTTCTTGGAGCTTGGGGAATCATCCCCTTGGAATCCATCTCTTTCTCTCTTTTGGAGAAGGCCCTCTTCTTGTGTAGCGTTTCATTAGCTTTTCATTTCTCTTTTGAAGTTAGCTTTGGTGTTGTTAATGTTCTCTTTATCTCATTTGGCAAACTAATATCTCATGGTCACTTGCTATTTGTTATTTTTTCATTCTATGCCATCTAGTTTCAATTACATTCACTTACTTCGTAGTTTCATGCTCAATTTTCAATTTGAAATCTCATTTTGAGCACATCTTAACACTTGGAGCAATTTTTACAAGTTTCATTTATTTATTTGCAATCTAGCTTGACCAATCTAATTGTGCATTCTTGGAGAAACTCATTAGCCTATGCTCTCTTATGCTTTTAATATGCAACTTTCACTTGAATGATTGTCATGATATATCTCATGTGAAGATACATTCTTTCATGCCAAGGCACTTGAGTTGGTATTTTAAACATTGAGCTAATTTCCCTTCATTATTTCCATTGAGTTAATGATACATGTTTTATGGAGCATCATTTCAAGTTTATGTCATATTGTGCTTAATGCAAATCTTGATCAGAAATTTCATTTATTATCTCTCTATTTGAAGCACATTGTTTTGGATAATTTCCCTTAACCTTTAGGCATTTCACTTACATATTGAAATTGGGCTTGCATTTTAATCTACCTCCAAGCATAAAATTTGTTGAATAAACATTTTAGGACAAATATTTTTTGATTTTCTTTCACTTGTGTACAGAGTAAGGTTAAAACACGTGACCTCGCAGTTCTCTTGTGGCTGAGTCCTTGTAGGAGTGAAGGCACATGGATTGCAAGGACCTTGGGAAGGGTATCGTTAATGAAGGGCTTGTGCCTCCTCATCTCATCTCCCTTGCAACTCACCCCAATTGTTACCTCGTTGTAAGAAATTGAAGGGAGATTTCTCACCATAGACTAGACATTTAATTAAAATCAACCAAGATCCTTGCTTCACACCTAGATAGATCTTGCATTCATTCATCTAGCTTAATCTCTCAATTCGCTAGGATAATTGAAATTGTGGGCTAACACATTTACTTGCAAGTTTTGTTTATAGTCTTGTACCTGTTTATTATCTGTATCAATGTTGAGCATTTTCTATTGGAAGTACAAGCTTTCCTTTCTTGCAAGTTATATCTTTAATCTTGTTGCTTATATTTTCAGTGGTTCCTTGCACTAACATTTGTTTGGTAATTTTCCATTCTTGCAACTTATTGTATCCTGAAAGACATATTTTACATGCAAGTATTGTGATTTCACTTTGAGCATATTATTTCTTGCAAGTATCTTGACACGGGTCTAATCACATATAATTTTCTTGCAAGATTTATTTTGACGAATTTATTTGTTTTATCTACATTGTTGACACTCATATGCTCATCATTTATTTGCTTTCAAGTTATCTTTCAAGTTGTTGAATGGTGAATGTTCTAATTGATGTACTAACTATCTCCCAGAACTTGTTATTTTAACATGCCTTCCTTTAAGATCCATCCTTAGGGTCCACTACCTTTGGCTTTAGCTAGGAGAGAGCTTAGACGAAGAGAGTTGAGATTAGGTGACAACCCCTTCTCTGAGCTTTGGCACCAAGGCCACACCTAGTGGAGTTGAGAATTTTTCCCACATTAACTTAGGTGTGTAAGCGAGGCGGAAATAGTCACATTGTTTATCATGTTGAAAAATCGTATTAAAATTCATTCTTCTTCTCCTAATCTTGATTTCAGCCTCTTAAGGAAAGCCGCTAGCTAGGGCTAGGGCATGAATTTCAACTAGGATAAGGAATCCATTGTGGAGGGATTCAACACGTGGTTGAAGGCTAGTTTCCTCAAAATCATACTTCCGGTGGCTAATTTCTCCATTTTAGGGTTGACGTCCTTTTCTCTAGGCAAATTGTGTTCTAGAAAAGCCCTAGGTTGCCCTAGTCTTCAACTTGAGGCTTCTAGAAGGCTTCTTGTGCCATAAGTTGATCATATACATCTATTGTAAGCCTTTTCTTGGCCTTGTGATCCTAGATAAGCCTATTAACCTTGCTTATTCTCAAGCCCTAGGTCACGTTGTGCCTTAATTAGGCCTTTTTGAGGATGCAAATTGCTTTATTGTGTTAGCTAAGCCTTCTTCTTAAGTAGAGTTACTCTCCTTGGCCGATTTTTGTCACCTTTATCCCTTCTACTTGATAGATCCTTTAGGTGACTTGACATAGGGAAGCCTCCCTTGTGGTGAAAGTCCACTAAAGAGTAGGAGGTAGTGGCTGTGGGGACAGTGGGCCATACCTCATATTGTTTCCCCTTGGTCTAGTGCTTGTCATGTGAGCTCCCCTCACAAGACGTGCTAGATTTTGAGGCAACGGGACCCATGCCAAGTCAATCTATAGGAGAGTAGCTAAGTATGGATTAAAGTAATTCTCCTAAGCTTGGTATGAAAGGATTGATAAGCTTTTTAGACCAAGTGATTTGAAGAGAAGCACTTTTGATCCTAGCTTACAATATTGTTTGGAAATTAAAATATGGGAACAAAAAGACAAGATCATCATCTCACAAGTATGCTTTGCAGTTGTTGAAAAAGTTCAGAATGGGAGATTATAATTCTAGTAAATGAGGTAATTTAAAGCTTTGAAAGGCCAATGAATCAGAGGTTGTTAGTGAAATATTATATTGTCGACTTGTCGGCACTTTGTTATATCTTAGAACAATCAGAGCAGATATAAAGTTTTTAATTGGTATGTTGTCAAAGTTTTTAGATCTTCCCAAGGAGACACATTGGAATTTAGTTAAAAGAGTATGGAGGTATATCAAGCTACATTGCAATTTGGTATTGTACTTGAGAAGAATGAAACCGTCAGGTTGAATGGTTTTTATGATGCAGACAAGGGAGGCAATGTAGATGAAAGAAATTTTAAACGCGTTGTTATTCTTTTATTCTTGGTAGTGGAGTGGCTTTGTGGGCAAGTGAAATAACAAGTTTTAATGCCTTTTTCATTAACAGAAGCAGAGGACAAAGCTCTGGTTGGAGCAACTTGTGAGGCAGTGTGGTTAAGCAATATTTTATGTGATTTGAAACTTCAACAGACAACCAACAATTTTCTATTTGAAAATAAAACATTGGAAGTTCATTATCACAACCTCAGAAAATAGGTTTAGAACAAATAGATAGAATTGATCTTTTGCAGGTCATAGGATTGGGTGGTAGATGTTTTCAAAAAGTGGTCAGCAAGGACAAGTTCAAGAAATTGCAAGAGCTGTTCGGAGTCATGGAAAACAAAATAAACATCAAGGGGGGTTGTTAGACATTGTAATGTATATAAATAAGGGTATAAAGTGATGCCATAAAGTAATACATAGTATCCGGATGTGACCTGTCAAGACTCAAGACATTATTGTAATAAAGAGATTGAGTGAGTGGTTCCTAATGAGAATAAGGGAACTTGTTTGATACACACACAATACCTTTGTATGCCATTTTTACGGCAATGATATAATACTATCTCTAATTTCCGTCACTTTGCCTTTCCATATTCTCCATATTCTGTTTAACAAAATTTTCTTGAAGGTGAGTTTTATAGGTTTGCAGTTTATGCCTTTTAGACAAAGATTAATGTCTACATTAATTTATTTTTGAAAGAAATTTGTGATGATTATGGAATGGTCATATGAATTTCCAATTCCTAAATTTATTTCATAGATTAAAATGGTACATGGATTTCTGAAACTCATGAATGTTGTTCTAAGATAGACTAGCTTAGGTGGTGGAAGTTTGTTGCCCAAGTGGGTTGTTGAATCTAAATTTGTAAACTGTAATATGCCCAATCAAGCTCATTGGAGAAGCATTTCACTTGTTGCAAAAAAGGTGGCCTGACATAAAATGTGGTTTAGCTGGAAACTCACAAGGGTTCCCTATGATCTTAAGGTCATCCTATGCTTACTCTACTTTGTTATTGTTGAATTCTTCTAGGGCTTAGAAGTCATAACATATTTTGTTGGTTTTCTTGGACTATCTATAACTTGCAGCTAAGTTAAACCTTTTAGTTGAATGCATTATGTATATTTCCTATCTATCGATGTCTCTGATACCTAAGAATTAAAACTATGTGACTTTGTCATGTACTCCCAACAGACTGGATCAGGAAAGACACTTGCTTACTTGCTAGTAATTTTTGCAACTATCGATGCACGTCGAGCAGCTGTGCAGGCACTTATTGTTGTACCAACAAGGGAATTGGGTATGCAGGTCAGACAGATACCTTTATTAATTGATTTCAATAGGATGGTTAATTCTATTTTTTGATCCATTTTATTGAAGTCCATTATTTTATTGGTGGGTATATTTGAGTAAATTCATAATTTGTAGACTATATAGGTTACAAAAGTGGTTCGTATGCTTGCTGCAAGCTCCTCAAGTGACGTGGGACCAAAATACAAAGATTCTCTAAATGTCATGGCCTTATTAGATGGTGGGAAATTGAAAAGACATAAGAGTTGGCTTAAGGTATGCTTTCTTTCCTAGTGTGCTTTCCAATGTCTATTTTTGTAGAAATAACTCTTTGCAATTTTTCTTCTTTCCATACACATCCATGTAAGACTGAGGGTTGGTTCCACTAGCTACTAAATCTCTGTCATTGAGATGACTTGATTTATTTTTTGTGCTATTATAAATGGTATAGGTTGGTGCTTTTCTCATCAAAGCATGTTAATTGTCTTAAGAACTTGGCCCGCGAACAAATAAGTTTGTAGCTTCCTCATCCTTTGGCATATGTATTTTATGATTTGTGTCCTTGAATCATTAGAAGCTTTCAAAGGCTGATTCTTTTTCATCTTTTTTTTTCATGTCCTCTCATATTTGTTAGTTTTTGTAGCATGGGATGTGTTCTAGCCACAAAATTTGGTGGAGAGGCTAGAATACATGAGATCTCCAAAACCTAGAAATCGTTTTTGAAAATTTCACCTAGAGATAGCTTAATTAGATTATTAACTGATTTTTAAATATTTCTTAAGTCTAAACTTGGGGAATATGATTAATTAATCAGAATTAATTAAGTCAAGGTGAGAATTCTCTAGAAACTCACACGGATCAATTATGAGATGATCCTAGCTCTTGATTAAGATTTAATCTTGGTCGTTGGAGTCCCAACAAAGGATTATAAGAAGAATTCGATGGGCACTTGGAGAAACACAACAATAGTTCAATTTCCTTGGCAGATTGATTTTCAGAGAGTAGAAGTAGTTGTCGGAGAACCAAAGATCGAAGCAGAGTGAGGGGCAGAGACAATGATTTGGAGGAAGCTTTCCAGATCGAAAGAGGCAGCAGCAAGGGGCTGAGTTATTCCGAGTGAGGCACCGTAGAGGACTGCGCAATTGCTTCAGAAGAGCAATTCGACTTAGCTGGAGGAAAAATTGTTTTCAATTCTAGAGGCTGGGCAAAAGTTCTAGAGTGTTGGAGAAGCGATTTCCCCAACAGAGACAGGGAAAATGACTTCATCAAAGGCAGTTCAGTGCTAGACGTCAAAGGGCTTGCGCAAGCACTGCGTAGAGGCCAGTGTAAGGGTTCCAGGAGGACGAGTTTTTGAAGGAAAGTTGTGTCAGGGTTGCTTGTGGAAGAAGGGTAATTCCCTTAGATAATTTTGGCAAGAATTTCTTGCTGTTTAGATTGCCAATTGGGCATCCATAAATTGTACTCAGATTTCATTGTTGCTTAATAATATAAATCCCTCAGCTGCTGCACCGATTTTACCAAGTTGGTTTTTTCTGGGGACGTTTGTCAAAAAATAACGGTGTCATTTTTATGTGTGTGTGTGTGTGTGTGTGCTAGTATTTTCTCAATTCCAATGCAATTATTTTCTGCAATTTTATTTGTGAAGGTAGCTGTGGGATTAATTTGATATTTGCCATAGCAAATAAATTGTTAAATTACTTAACAATTAGAAGAATTAATTCCAGTTGCTGCAATAGGATTTCAATGTTGAAATTTTCACATGGTATCAAAGCATGAGTGATCAACTGAGAAGCTCAAAAGCAGAGAAGAGAATTTTGTTGTTCAGAGGGAGTAGTAGGCCAAGATTCTTAGAGGCTGCGCAATACCTAAACAGAGAGATCGAATTGCTGGGCAAGGGTTCGGTTTTTAGTTGTAGGGTTGCAAAAAATTTGATTTGCCTAGAATAGTGATTCCAGGAGGCAGAGGGAGTAACAACAACTCAAATTTTTGCTGAGCTGATTCCTTAGTTGGGCATAGAGGGAGTTGCTAAAGCAGAATCCGTGCCGGGTGGAAGAGAAAAGCACACATAGCAGAGGGAAAATTTCTCTTAGGGGATCTCGAGGTTTAGAGATCTAATTTTTCCAGTTGCAGATTAGCAGTTGTTGTGAGCAAATCTTCTCACTACAGAAGGGAGTGCGAGTAGCAAATCCAACAATTGAACAACCGGAAAGGGAGATTTTCGGGTTTATTTTCTCCAGTTTTGAGTTTCACAGATTTTGTAGCTTTACAGGGATGACCGTATGAGATTGTGAGTGGAGGCTGTGTAATTTAGCGAGAATGCAGATCTGGGTAGCAATTTGACTTCCAGTTGCCGAAAATAAGTGCCGGAGGAAGTGCGAGTTGTCTAGTGTGAGTTATAAAGAAAGGAAGGGTCCCAACCAGGGACTATGCTTGAAAGGAGATAGTGAGGCACCAAATCCAAGAGGAGGAGCATGAAACTCCAGCATGCCGAATGGGCAGGGTCTAGCGTAGTTGCAACAAAGAGATCAGTTCCAAATTGTTGCAGCGAGGCCATCACCTTTGCTACAGGAGCCCACATTATCATAGTAGTAGGTTCAGTGTTAGCAGACGCAATCTGTCATTAGACAGTTGCAAGGCTAGTTGCAGTCAGTACCCGGGAGACAGTTGCAAAACTAGTTGCAGTAACACAAGTAGTGTGAATTGCCCAGTTGCAGTATGCAGGTGAAATTCCAGCTAGGAGATTCACAGCACAGAACTACGCAGTCCAGTGTCCAGTGCAGGGGGACAGTGTGAGTTGCCAGGAGGGAGCTGAGAGATTTTCCATAGGGAGATCAAGACTCAGAGGGAGCCTAGTTTCAGAGGGAGCATCCCTATGGAAGCTAGTACTCCAGGGTCTGGGGAGATCAGAGTCCAGGCTCATTATTACAGTAGTTACAGTAGCAGTGCAGAAGCATCAGCAGAGTAGTAGCAACAACAGTATGAGTAGATTAGAGTTTGCTATGTTTGCAGCCATACCTTCAGGAGAGAGGTGGGGCGATATGGATCTGTAGTCCTAGAGAGTTGCAGACATGGGCAAGGTCCTTGAGGAGTCCACTTCGTGGATCATTACCTAGCTATAGGGGTCCACAATATTCAGTAACAGGATGGACCACTGGCAGTTGATGTAGTTAGAACCAAAGTGACAGTTGCAGATTAATAATAGTCAGGTGTTGGGGAGCACAGTGCAGAGTCAGCGATAACACAGATTCTTCAGTGACATAGTAGAGGCTAGTAGCAGTCAGGACTCGAGAGACAGATGCATCATACTGAACATAGTTGATTCAGTATTTCAAATGCTTCTCAGTTGCAATAGTTGTAGTTGCAACAACAACAAATGAGAGGGAGTTGTGCAAATGCAATGTTGGCAGCATACAACAGGGTTAACAACAACATGGATGCAACATCAGAGTTGTGTAGTGGTTAGTGGGAAGCAACAACGTAACATGAGATGATATAGAAACAAAATATTGTGGCAGGATGTGCAGCCCTAGAATATGGTCCTTGCTAAGAGGGAGTGTTAGTTTTTGTAGCATCGAATGTGTTCTAACCACGAAATTTGGTGTAGAGGCTAGAATGCATGAGATCTCCAAAACCCATAAATCATTTCTGGAAATTCCACCTAGAGACGGCTTAATTAGATTATTAACCGTTTTTTAAATATTTCCTAAGTCTAAACTTAGGGAATATGGTTAATTAATCAGAATTAATTAAGTCAAGGTGAGAATTCTCTAGAAGCTCATACAGATCGATTCAGAGATGATCCTAGCCCTTAATTAAGATTTAATCTTAACCGTTGGAGTCGCAACAGAGGATTATAAGAAGAAGTCGATGGGCACTTGGAGAATACGGACCAACAGTTCGATTTCCTTGGCAGATTGAATTCCAGAGAGCAACAGTAGTTGTCGAAGAGCCAAAGATTGAAGCAGAGTCAGTGAGGGGCGGAGACAATGATCCGAAGGAAGTTTTCCAGATCCAAGGAGGTAGTAGCAAGGGGTCGAGTTTTTTTGAGTGAGGCAGCGTAGAGTACTGCGTAGTTGCTTCAGAAGAGAAATTCAACTTAGTTGGAGGAAAAATTGTTTTTAGTTCCAGAGGCCGGGCAAAGGTTCTAGAGTGCCGGAGAAGCGATTTCCTCGAGAGAGATAGGCAAAATGACTTCATCAGAGGCAATTCAGGGCTAGACATCAAAGGGTTTGCGCAAGCACTGTGAAAAGGCCAACGTAATGGTTCTAGGAGGACGAGTTTCTGAAGGAAAGTTGTGGTGGGGTTGCTTGTGGAAGAAGGGTAATTCCCTTAGATAATTTTGGCCAGAATTTCTTGCTGTTTGGATTGCTAGTTGGGCATCCATAGATTGTACTCAGATTTCACTGCTGCTTAATAATATAAAACCTTTAGCTGCTGTATCGATTTTCCCAAGTTGGTTTTTTCCAGGGACATTTGTCCAAAAATAATGGTGTCATTTTTACGTGTGTGTGCTAGTATTTTCTCAGTTCCAACACTATTATTTTCTACAATTTTATTTGTGAAGGTTGTAGTTTGATTAATTTGATATTTGTCATAGCAAATAAATTGTTAAATTAATTAACAATTAGAAGAATTATTTCCAGTTGCTGCAATAGGATTTCAGTGTTGAAATTTTCACAATATTACCATGCCTGTACTTTAGAGATTCCAACCTTTGGGTTGCTTGAGATAAATTTTTGGCTATAAAGTTGCAAGGGTGGATGTTTATTTCACTATTTTCTTTTGTTTGTTGGCTAGGTATCCTTAAGAGAGGTCCCAATCTCATGTATTGTGTTCTACAACATGATTTTGACGTCCACATTTAATATTTGGGAATTCATTTATGGAATTTCTAGCTTATAATCCACCATTAGTCCTTGATAATATTCAACAAAACATGAATGTTTTCTTGGTTACTATTATCGTCAAAAAATGCAAGGATTAATTTTGCATTTTCGAGGCCATATGATGAATATTTTTTGGGTTTTCTTTCATCAGTATCCTTCCAGTTTCTGAGATTTGGAGGAGGAATTTTTTCATAGTTTTCTTGCAAACAAGGAGGCCGAGTTAGTCATTCCGTGAGGATTCCAAGAGGGTTGTGTTTTCTCTGAGAGAGGGTGGGATTCCTTGTGGAGGCCGAGATTTCTAGGAGGAGGTCGTACAAGATTGTGATGAGGGATGTACGAGTTGCTAGAAGGGCTAAGGCGCTGATTTCGTCCAGGCCATGGTCATTAGAGGGTCCAAGAGCTGCACTTGTGAGGTTGTACACGTTGCCTTGCTAGTGTAAGGCCATGTCAGGTTGTAGAGGGAGGCAGTGAGCCTTCTAGGGGTTAGATTGATATGTGGAGGTGAAGAAATATTTTCTGGAGCTTTGCCGGGATTTGGAAAGCAATATTGTAATATTGATCAATTGCAAAATTTGTTGAAGATTAATAAAATCACCAGATTTGAAGATTTGGTTTTTCCTTCGTGGTTTTTCTAGGGACCCTTTGTCCAAAAATAATTGTGTCCATTCTGTGTCTGGTTTTCTTCTTAGAGTTTCCGCAATTTATTTTGGTGAATACTGCAATCTTGTTTTTGTTTAGTATTTGAAGTAAAATAATTTTGCTCAGAATTAAATCCATTGGATAATTACCAGTTGATTGCAATAAGCGATATTTTTTTATCGTTTTTTCACATGGCAGCAGATATGAAGTGCAAAGGCTTACTAGAGTAGATCAACGAAGGTGTTTGGAAGAGGAACCTAAGGGTTTAATACCCATCTCAATTTCTTTAGGTTGTTCCAGATTTACTTGGAGGAATTTTACCATTGTTATTTTCTGAAGGAGAGGCTGAGGTTTTCAGCTAGGATACCGTGAGGTTTCTGGAGGGCCAGTTTTCCCAGATCTAACCGCACATGTGGGGTGTTGAGGCCGTGTTGAGGGCCTAAATACTCTATGAGGGCTAGGAGGGTAAGGTCGAATATTTTTGAGAAGGTCGAGACTTCCATAGATAAGGCCTTGAGGCCAGTTTGCTAGCCAAAGGCCACACATGTGGGCCATATTGTTTTCTAGGAAAGCTGAAAATTCTAAAGGAAGCCAAGATCGCTTACAGAGGGAGACAATGAGGTTTTCTAGGTACTTTTGTTAGTTGGTAGAAGAGATATTTATTTTTATTTTCTCGCGAGGGCTTCAATAGTGGCTTCAATAGGATTGAGGGATCAAGGTAAGTTGGATGGCACATCTAACTTTGGTGTTTGGTGAATCTGGCGCCTTCTTACTTTGGAAGAGCATGGACTGAAGGAGTTTGCTACGACACATATTGTTGTAACAACAGATGCTATCATGTTGCATAAGTACCCGAAAGATGATACCAAGGCCAAGCGTATTATTCTAGATGGGGTCAAGGACCACATTGTTCCTCATTTGGTGAAAGAAGATACAACCTAGAAGATGTGGGATGCCATCAACAAACTTTTCCAGGATAAAAATATGAATTAGAAAATGATCCTAAGAGAGAAGCTCAGAAGCACCAGACAAAATAAGGGAGAGAACGTTTTTAGTTATCTCACTCGCATCAGGACAGTCAGAGATGAGCTAACAACCATTGCAGAGAAGGTCGATGCCGAAGAGCTTGTGAAAACAACCCTAAATGGGTTTCAAAAGCAGTGAGATGTTTACGTGCAAGTGGTTAGTGGAGATCTAATTTTCCTACTTGGTAACACTTGTGGAACTACTTCGCATAGTAGCTTCGACTGAGCCTTGTGAAAGGCAACAGTGGTACTAGCAACAGTTGCGAGCAGAAGTGGGATGACAATGAGAATGTTGCTCTTGTGAGCAAGGGAAAGACAAAGCAGGGATCCAGTAAAGGGTCCAACTCCAAGGAGAAAAGGACATGTTGAAGATGAAGTGCTATGGCTATCATGAGTTTGGCCATTACCACAACTGCCTGCACAAGAAGAAAGGTAGCAAGAAGGGTGAGAAGCAGATAACGACAGTCGCAGATGAGGTTTCTAGATGGATAGAGGATGACTTTGCACTCATCGCTTGTAGCAACAGTCTAGGAGAGTTGTGGCATAGTGGAATGGGCCATGGGGTACTCAAGGTGATAGTTGTTTGAAATGCAAACACAGAGCATGATGGTGTACAATGTAGAACACCTTCTTCACTAAGAGGGAGTGTTGGTTGATGTAGCTCGGATAGGTGTTCTAGTCTCAGGTGGTGTTAGTGAGGCTAGGAACACGAGCATAAACTATCTCCAAGCCCAAGTTATTCTTTTGAATGGAAATGTGTTAATTAAATTAATTAATCAGTTTTAATTATTTTCCTAAGTTTTAACTTAGGGAAATAAATTAATTAATTAGTAATAATTGAGACATGGTCGATTTTCCTCTGGAGACTTCTAGTAAAATTTCTAAGTAATCGTAGCCATCAATTAGATCTTTTTAGATCGAGATCTTGGCTATTGATTTCTCAACAATAGATTATAAAGGAAATCAATGGGCAACTTTGTAGATCATAATGATCATTGTAATTGGTGTTTGACACCAGCGAGGGTTTCAGCGACAGTTGAAGCATTGAATATTTTCTAGGGTTTCTTTCATCAATATTCTTCCAGTTTCCTAGATCTGGAGGAGGAATTCTTCCACAGTTTTTGTGCAGATAGGGAGGCTGAGTATGTGAGGATTCCAGGAGGGTCGTGTTTTCTCTAAGAGAGGGTGAGATTCCTTGTGGGGGACGAGATTGCCAACAAGAGGTCGTACGAGATTGCCAGGATGGCCATACGAGTTGTCAAGAGGGCCAAGAGGTTGATTTCGTCCAGGCCATGAGCATCAAAGGGTCTAGGATCCGCACGTGTGAGGCTGTACAAGTTGTATCTACCAGTGTAAGGCTGTGTTAGGTTGCAGTCGGAGGCTGTCAGCCTTCCAGGGGTTTGATCGACTTGTAGAGGTGAAGAAATATTTTGTTGGAGCTTTGCCAGGGTTTGGCAAGCAATATTTTGATATCGATCAATTGCAGAATTTGCTGAACATTAATAAACCCCCCAGCTCTGAAGAAATAGTTTTTCCTTCGGGATTTTTCGAGTGACGTTTTTTCCAAAAATAATTATGTCCATTTTATGATTGGTTTTCTTCTCAGAGTTTCCGCAATTTATTTTGGTGAATATTGAAATCGTGTTTTCATTTAGTATTTGAAGTAAAATAATTTTACTTAGAATTAAATGCATTGGATAATTATTGGTTGATTGCAATAAGTGGTATTTCTATTGATTTTTCACATGTTGTAGCCTTCTATCTTCTTTTCAACGCCTTAAACCACCCAACCTACCTTCTATAGGCCCTACTAGCAATGTTACAACCTTGTCTCTCCTTCATCAGTCCTCATCCTCCTTCTCTAGGGCTCGAATTGTTGTTCTAGGCCTCAACCACCTCTGCTTAGCTCTCTACTATTTGCGGCAGGCCTTGTGACCACCTACAATAGTCTCGGTCATTCTTTTGCCTTGCTGCGGCCTTTAACCATGCATCCAAACTGCCTTGACTCTCTTTTGTTTGCTGTGACCCTTCTTCTTTAGCTGGTTGCGACTCCTTAACTGCCCTCTTCCACGAGAGAATAGTCCTTCACCTCTTGTACTTTAGCCTCTCCTTTGGCCTTATTTATACTTGCGCAAGGGGTATGAAACCCTTAATCGGTGTGTCCCTTGGCCTTATTTATACTTGCGCAAGGGGTATGAAACCCTTAATCGGTGTGTCCCTTGGCCTTGCTGGCCGACCTAAGCCAACTTGACACCTTAGCCAACACATAACTAAATTAGAATTATAAATGTTTTTTCTTGGCTTCCAAGCCCACTACTTTGGGTCAAAACCCCAAACTCAAAACTACAAAGCCCCCTAGGCTTTTCCACTCAGAAATACCTTCCGAGCTACCAAATTTCAACAACAAGAACTATTTTTTTTCTTACAACTCGAAACATCAAGATAGCCAAAGTGGACTTGCAAACATTTTTCTCAGAGCCTTGTTGAAGATGCATAGAATGTGAAGAATCCGTACGAGATTCTGCTAAAGGAACAGGTGGTAGAAGAGGATGTGGAAGAATGAATCACAGAGGCAACGGATAACAAACATCAAGGAGAATGGTCTGATCTCCACTGCATTCACTATAATAGATATGGACATGATGTATGCACATGTAGAATCCCCTGGGAGAGAATCAAGCAAGAACACAAAGAAGACAGAGATAAAATGCTAGATCTAGCAAAAGGTAAAGCACCTGTATCTGCTCATTATATTGTTTCCCATTGCAATATTGGAGTAGCTAAACATTTGTTTCATACTTTACTTTCTTCTTGGAAGGATGCATGGCTGCTTGATACAGGTGCAACTTGCCATATGACCTTTTGAAAAGACTTCTTTCAAGACTTCAATGACACTGTAGATGGAGAAATTTACTTTGCAAAAAATTCAAGTCTTAGGCCATCTGAACATGGCACCATTAGACTCAAATTACTTAGAATTTTTAACTTTCTTCTGCACGACGTACTCTAGCTTCCAAAATCACGGAGAAACTTGTTGTCTCTTGTTCACATTCGCCAACAAGGACACTCCATTCATATATTTGATGGCAAAGTTGAGATAAGAAAAGCATCAAACAACACAATTGTCATGAATGGAATAGAGGAGGAAACACTGTTGAAGCTGCAAGGAACATCTACTCGTGCACAAAACTCTACATATGGTTCTCAGTACAATAAAAGTATATTGCCATCTAGTCATCTATGACATGCAAGATTTGGACATCTTAATTATCACAATCTTCTTTTGTTGAAAAGAAATGTTGTTTCTAGTTTGCCAACTATTCCAAGGAAATTGAAGTATGTGGTGCTTGTATCGTAGGAAAACATAGCAAACAACCATTTCATGATTCTGCTTCTAGAGCACATAGAAAGCTTGCACTGATTCATTCTGATTTGTGTGGCCATATGCCCGTTCCTTCTGCAAATGGAAATAAATATATGACAATTATTAATGATTACACCAGGATATGTTGGGTATATTTGTTGAAAAGTAAATTAGAAGCTTTTGAAACTTTCAGAAATTTTCATGCATGGATTGAAAATGATGCACTATTACGTATTGGCTATCTTCGTACTGATATTAGAAAAGAATATACTTCTAATGAATTTGAAAACTATCTTTATCAATGCGGGATTCAAAATCAAACTACTGTTCCTTACAATCCTTAACAAAATGGTGTAGCTGAATGAATGAACAAGACTATCTTAAATATGGTTTGCTCAATGATGCTTTTCAAAAAATGTATTTGGGATGATGCAGTACTATGTGGAGTATATATCAAAATCATATTTCCATCTCATGCTCTAAAAAACAAGTCCTCCTTATGAAATGTGGTATGGCCACATTCCTTCGGTAGGGCATCTCAAGATCTTTGCTTCCACCTGCTATGGCTTGATTCCTAAGGAACAAAGAAGCAAGCTTCATGCAAGGAATTTAAAGTGAATTTTGTTTGGGTACTCTGATACCAGAATATCGTGTCTACGATGAGGTAAATAAGAAGTTTATATTGTTTAGAGATATGATTTTTGTCTAATCTTCCAAGACTGACAATACTTTTGAGTGGCAACTTGATCGTTTTGATAGATTTAGTGATGCAAAAAATTATCACGAATTTGATAATGAGATTCCACATCTTGAAGGGGGAATCCCTATCTTGGATCAATCTATGGCTTCTCCTTTTGAAGCATTGTCTCCCCCTCATGAAGTTCCAACAACTTCTTCAAATCTAGAAGGCCCTTTAAGTGATGTGATTGAGAGGATTGGAAGGCTAAATCTTGAGCAACCCCATCTCAATCAGTAGAGCATCACGAACCTTCTCAGAAAGGTCCCCCAAAATGGCTCACTAAAACACTTGAAAGTGTTCACCTTAATGAGATTTGAAAGATAGGAACTAGAAGTTCCATCAGGCAAAATGGAGGTGATGTAGATGGTTTCGATTCAGTTGATGATATGGATGTTTCCTATGATTTTGAATTAAATTTGTCTGCTAATTTTGAACCAACTTCCTTTAAAGAAGTTGCTTCTCATGTTGAATGGAAAGAAGCACTGCAGAGGGAGTACAATGCTCTCATAAAGAACAGAACATGGAAGCTATTGGACCCTCCATTTAGAACGAAACTAATTCGATGCAAGTGGGTCATCAAGAACAAATATAAATCAGATGGATCACTTGACAAGCACAAAGTGAGGCTCGTGGCAAAAGGATTTTTACAAAAGGATGGTGTCGATTATGAAGAGACCTTTGCCCCCATAGGAAAATGGGTCACCATCCATACTCTCTTTGCCTTAGCAGCTCAGAATGGATGGAAGTTCCATCAAATAGATGTAAAGACTTCGTTCTTGAATGGAGACTTGAAAAAAATGTTTTCATGTCTTAACCAAAAGGTTTTGTTGTGAAGGGACAAGTAAAAAAGATATGAAAACTCATCAAATCCTTGTATGGTCTGTTACCCACCAAAAGTGGGTGACCCCATAGGAGAAGTTTTTCACCTACCATCTCTTCTAGTCGGCCAACTAGCAGCCCCTGAAAGCCACTACTAGTCGATGGCAATGTGCCATTCATATCTCCGCCACTTGCGCCAGTCATATGTTTCCTCACCCATTTGGCAAGAACACATGTTGGAAGGTGGACTTCCGATCAAAAGGTATTTTATTCATTTAGCAGTCAAGTGCTTATGCTTGTTTGTATTTGGGTATTTGACATGGATTACGGGGTAACCTAGAAGAATGAGGGGTTTTGACTGTGATCTTGTTCCCTCACTTTAAATGGGGGGTTAATCTTTCATCCTAGTCTAGTGGGACCTTCCCTAGTGGCCCAATGGGTATAGGAGGGGCACTTCTTGGGAAACCCTGATTGAGATAGCGTAGTCCCATCTCTCCTTATATCATATTTACCACTCTCCATCTTACATTATAAACCCTACATTCCACCCCTCCTTCGAGTTCAATTGACCAATTGGTTCTATGGGATTTGGTACTATACATCCTCATCCTTGGATATGTTAATTTCTCTTAGGGCTTAATTGTTCTTTGCTTTAGATAATTGTGTTTCATTATTTCCATATTGAATTCACCCGAGAGCATCACAACATTATTCAACGACATATGCAATTATATAGAAAGCACAGTATCATTGTAAAGACTATAAAGCCATTGTAAATACAGCAAAGGGTTTTTTTCATCATGAACCTGTGATAAATTTCCTGAAATTTTACAAATTTAACTAACATAATTGATGAGAGTACCTACCTGTATTCCTGCGGTTGATGATGCCTCAAGCTACTCTGTTTTAGTTACCAAAAGACCGAAACCACCCAGCCAAACTGGCAGAACCTCGCTCCTCAGTCCAGTAAGCTTCTTAGCTGAAGCAGATTGTTCCCTCGTGCCCAGAAACCTCAGAACAACCAGCTTTCCTTCTGTTGGTAACTCCAGTTTGCAAAGATCCACCGTTCTTCAATATCCCCTTCCTTCGTTCTTTCTTCTTCCTCCTGATTCCCTTCCAAAATTCTTCTCTCTGGTTTATATATTGTTTCTTGGCGGTGGCCGCTCTTCCACCAGCAGCCCACCGCTTTGCCTCCTCGTGACACCCTTCCATGTCACGTAATATATATATTTCTTTTATGATTTAATAAAATATTTCTTTTTAATATAAAGATCCTAAGGTTATACTAAGTACCTTACCTTTAATTAATTAATTTATTTTTAATCATTTTATTAATTTATTAATATAATTTTATTAATGATCTAAAATATATAATTATATAACCATCTTTTAGGATTTAGCTTAATTTTTAACATCTATCTTTTATAATTATGTTTACGTTATGCATTTTAAATTTAGTATTTACCCATTAATCATGATGCATTAAGCAATATGGGTGTTGATGGTGAATAGAACTTCTATTTGACGAAGTGTCATGATATTTAATACTTATAGTAAATTTAGTATATAAATACTAGTGCGGTGTATGCGACACATGCATATGTAGCTATCATATGCATGCATCGTATGCCTGCTATTATTCTTGTGTTCTCTATATTTATAGATAGGTCGTTACAATCATCATCAATGCAGCGAAACATAAAGGAACAATAGAAGAAAAACATTCACACATGGAGACACTAGGAGTGGTCGGAGACCAGGGCAAAACCCACTACGAGGAAAACCCTTTCAAATTCTTCTTCTATTAGATTGTCATAAAATGTTCAGTAGAGAGTACAATGAGCCCAAATCTGCAAATTATAATTCAAGTCAAAGTTTGACTTATCTAAGAGGACAACCAACCAAAATCCAAAATATCAGCTAATAGTAAAATCTGGTCAAAGTCAAAGTATCAACAATTATCACCTTTGACTTGTTCTGTACCCAAATTGGTACTTACGGTTCTGCACCTATTTCGGTACTTTCGGTTTTGCTCCCGGTTCGGTACTTTGGTTTTGCTCCCAGTTTAGTACTTATGGTTCTACACGTAGTTCAATACTTACGATTCTGCACCTAGTTCGATACTTACAGTTCTACACCTAGTTTGTTACTTACGGTTTTGCGCCCAGTTCAGTATTTACGAGTCTGCACCCAATTCGGTACTTACGAGTCTGCACCCAGTTCTGCACCTAGTTCAGTACTTACGCTAGAAATTTCAGATATATCAAGAAGAGAGAGAGAGAGAGAGAAGTGATGATGTCGAAGTGAGCTTGAGGTCACTTATATTTATAGCCTTCCAAGGGTGTCCAATTTGCTTTAGGGCCGACCTGATCAAATATGCACATGTGGGATTTTAATTCAAAAATACACTTTCCCTTGTTGAAATTGAGCGCTTCAATAGTCAAAATTGTTCCTCTCGAAAAGAGGAATCTCGTCCCATGGTTGGAATTTGTCACTGAGTTGCCAAGTTAACACTCCCTCTCAGCTAGGGAGAAATTCCAACTGCATCATGTAATCATCACAAGTATCCTATCATAAAATCATATCATGTTCCATCTATGCTTAACTCTATCTGTTGAAACATTCTCGAATCTAAAGAAGAAGAATCAGGGAGCATTAGCTTCCACCCTCTATATCGTTGGAATGCACATCTCAACCTGAAACCACATCGGGGAGCACATCTCAACCCAAAATCTCATGGGGGAGCTAAACATCTACAACCCCATATTGAGCAATAGGTGATATAGGGGAGCACATCTTGACCCATACTATTGCCTATTGATCTTCCCAACAATGACTCTCAGGAGTCATGTGGTAGAACACTTGCATCATAATCTGAGCTTGGGCGAGATACCCGACTTACCAAAAGGTAAGGATCACATGCCCCCAAGCCTCGTCAACATGTTGGCCAGACAGGGAGGGACAATACCATGAAGCCCAACTTGTGGGTATGATGCCAACTAGGGTATACTCTGCAAAGACCAAGATAGGGGAGATACTCGACTTGTCAAAACTGACAAGGACCACACACATGCTATGGGTGATAGATAGGGGTGATACCCTATTGTTCAGAGACCCCTCAACCCCAGGAGCCCTCCAACTCAATTCCACACCCTGGGAGCTCAAATAGGGGGGAAGAGCTGGCTCAGTGTCATCGATCACCAATGCTCTCTAAATATCAAAAATATATCATCATTCTCATATTTTGTTCAACTTCCCTCTCATAGAGGCAACAACCATAAGCCTAAGCTTGTCTCGTATCACAACACAATATAAGAAGGTATCTCAATCCCAACAATATACGGGATTGTCTACCAATTAGATCCCACCCTGTGTTATCACAATGTGTTCTTGTCATATCCAGAACCTGCTCAATCAACTCTCCAAAGAGCTTCTTCTTCCTGCGTCACAGCTAGCCATGCTAGTAATGTTGTACTCAACTTCGGTTGTGTTTAAAGCTACAGACTTCTCATCCAAAATAACATGGCAGATCTCATACTAAGGCAACACATAGATGTGCTTATATCATCGTATCACAATCCAGATCAATATTAGTACATCCATACAGTCACATATCATAGAATGAATATCTCAGATCAGAAATTGATTCGTCCCATGCAAATATCTTGAAGGGTGCTTGGTGGCAACTTAATGTATATGAAGCAACTCAATCATGTTTTATGAAAAACATATACATATATGGATAGGTGTTCACACGTAACATCAATGCTTCAATCAACTGATAGTTGCCAAAGCAAGTCCAGCAATATCTGTGCATAATTGAATCAAAGTGTCCAAAGATTTGCATTTCCAATTTCCGACAATTCTTCAATAGCTTCATGATATAGATTCTTTTTTTCAAACTTCAAAGCGTAATTCATCATGCCACGATTCTTCTTTTCGAACTTTAGAGGCCATCTCCCTCTTACTTTGATCATCAAAGGCTCATCACCCGTCAAGAATAGACCATCAGTATATAAAACCAAAATCAAAGTCATACCTTGGACCAGTTTTGAAGTAGAGGTTTGGATGGGAACATCTTCTTGGCTTCACTAGGTGACTGTCAATGCGGACATACCAGGCTCTGGATGCTAGCTTCATATAATGCTTTCTGAAAACATAACACTTGACCAAACCAATATGCTTAGCGTTACATAGATCAATATTGTGCAATTAAATCAACTAAGTCAACTTATCAAAGTTTAGATGCCAGATCAAAAACATCAATATCATTGTAACAAATTCTTTGGATCAGGTGACAGGTAGAGCTCACATCCAAATATCAAGTTATAACTTTATCTATTGTCATGCCAACAAATTGTCATTTACCAAGCAATATCAAACCAAACTTCATCAAGTCATCCTCATGATCATAATATAAATCATTTCTGTCACTAGATGCCAATGTATGCAGGTTCCATCCATTTATTGTGAAATTGCTTCATATTGAATAGCAACTGTTTATACTTTAACTATTGTGCCAAGGACAATGAGGCCAATACAAAATATATTAGTCATTGAAAGTTACTATGCTCATATAACACTGTCATCAAGACAATTCATCAGATGTCAAGTCAAAACTCTAATTTGTTATCACAGTGAGTTCAATCAGTCCATAACCCAAAAACATATGAAGCATCAGGTCAATGTTCTAAAGCATATTTATGAACTATCATGTAATTGCTTATCTATATTAATTAGCCGGATCTTGTCAAACCCTTGCAATCAAATGTCATATACTAGCTTCAATGATCAAATCAAAATAACATACTAATATGCATATTTCGGTCACCTGCAAACACAAGTTTAGTCAATACATTCGTCATATACTAGCTTCAATGATCAAATCAAAATAACATACTAATATGCATATTTAGGTCACCTGCAAACACAAGTTTAGTCAATACATTCACATTCTCTCAAGTAAGGCAAATATTCAAACTTCCCTACTCATAGGACATTCTATTATCTGCTCCATGTCTGTAGCACTGTCATACTCTAGGTGCATTCCTAATTTTATGCATAAAGCTTCAGTTTTGTGAGCTATAGGCATAATTGCACCCATAGGCCTTCTTCCATGCGGTTGGGGTTTAAACTAAGGGAAACCCTCCCTTCTTAGACTAGAACTAGCTGCAGACTATCAACATAAGATATTTAATCTTACTTCAACAGTAAAGAATCTTCTATATATATATGATGCAATTGATAATAGGTGTAGGGATCCTATGGAGAGATTCTCCCTCTGAATGAGCAACTCCTTCAACCATTATTATTCAAGTCATCAACTTGTCTATAACACTGTCATGTATCAAAACTTTTAGATCATAAAATCAAGATATATCAGATTCTAAAACATATATCCATCATGGCCATAACATGTTAGCATTAGCTACTTCATCACCACATATGGACATGACATCAAACTTTCATCAAGGGATAGAGTCATATGATTAGGGCAAATGACAGGTCTATCATACTTCAAATCACTATATAACTTCTTTATTATTATTCAATCATCAAGTTAGGGCATCCAATAAAACCTTACCAAAATCAACAAGAGTATCAATCCTTTTGTCACACTTTCATTAAGCTACCATATATAAAAAATAATGTGGTAGCCTTCTATATGAAATCCATCATGTCTATAATGAAAGATGCGCGCCAAATATCAAGTATACCAATATATCAAAAATTGATGTTTCTAAGTAGCTTTACCATGACTTAACAAAATGTAAGATATTTCTCCAATACCAAGTGCACCATCTCATCATAAGTACCATGAATAAAACTTACTTTCATATGCACACATGAGCCATTTGTGAAGTGATATCCTCATCATACTTTAGGGCTTACCTTGCCATCCAATATTGCATTTGAAACAATACACCATACATACCTTGTAGTATTCAAATCCATGTGCCCCTTCTTATTTGACATTGGCATTGGGAACACTTTATCAATTCTTTTTCATGGGCAACTGTCGCTCTTCTCTTCCTGCACTAGCCATGATCCTCAAGAAGGATCCACTTATCACAACTCATTAGGAGGTTAGAAGCATCCAAATACTTAAATATACATGTAGGAAGTATAAGTAATAATCAAAACAATAATCAGATCTAAACAAAAGTAAAGACATAAAGGAGCACCATAAATCGAAGAGTACTTATCTTCAATGAGAGGTGATCACCATCTTCAAGAGTCATCACTGTCCATTGTCAATATCATTAAATCCGTCTCATCAATCATGCTAGGGATTCTAAATTACGTATCTCAAATATTTGCCATAACCATGGTTTCTCCAAACCCTAACCTCATAATATCCATCAAACCTTAATAACCAAATTGCCTAGGGTTTCCTTCAAACCCTAGAATTCTTTTAGTTCTCCCCCATCCTCTCTTGCATCCATCAAAGGTGTCTTCATAAGGGTGATCTTCAATTACTTTTCTTCAGCCTAGCTCTTATACCATGTTAATTTTTCTTAGGGCTTAATTGTTCTTTGCTTTAGATAATTGCATTTCATCATTTCCATATTGAATTCACCTAGAGCATCACAACATTATTCAACATCATATGCAATTATATAGAAAGAACAATGTCATCATCAATGCAGAAGAACATAAAGGAACAATAGAAGAAAGTCATTCAGACATAGAGACACCAGGATTGGTCGGAGACCAGGGAAAACCCACTACGGGGAAAACCCTTTCAAATTTTTCTTCTACTAGATTGTCATAAAATGTTCAGCAGAGAGTACAATGAGCCCAAATCCACAAATAATAATTCAAGTCAAATTTTGACTTATCTAAGATAACAACCAACCAAAATCCAAAATATCAACTAATAGTAAAATCTGGTCAAAGTCAAAGTATCAACAGTTTTGGACCTTCAGCCTATTCTGTACTCAGTTTGGTACTTACGGCTCTGCACCTAGTTCGGTACTTTAAGTTCTGCACCCAGTTCGATACTTACGGTTCCTAACCAAGTTCAGTACTTATGGTTCTGTACCTAGTTCGGTACTTACGGTTTTGCACCCAATTCGGTACTTACGGTTTTGCACCCAGTTCGGTACTTACAATTTGCACCCAATTCAGTACTTATGGTTCTGCACCCAATTCAGTACTTACGGTTCTGCACCCAGTTCGGTACTTATGCTAGAAACTTTAGATATATCAAGAAGAAAGAGAGAGAAGTGATGATGTCAAAATGAGCTTGAGGTCATTTGTATTTATAGCCTTCCAAGGGTGTCCAATTTGCTTTAGGGCTGACCTGATCAAATATGCACATGCGAGATTTTAATTCAAATATACACTTTACCTTGTCCAAATTAAGCGTTTCAATAGTCAAAATTGGTCCTCTCGAAAAGAGGAATCTTGTCCCATGGTTGGAATTTGTCACTGAGCTGCCAAATTAACAAGATAGGGCTCAAAACTTTTCCTTGCAAGATTGATGTAGCTAAAAGAACAAGAAAAAGCATATGATGGCCATAAGCAAAAACAAAAGAAGATCAAAATGCAAAAGATGGTAGGGACATACACATTAGCACGTGGGAAAAAGCCTAGAATGAGCTCTACCTCACTTAGTATGGCCATCACCTAGTTCTTGAACACGTGGTGCTCTTCATCTTATGTGAAAAAACCCTTGCATGTCCCAACCATTGATGGGCAATGTGTTGCCTCATCATTAAGGGGTAATAACTGCTATACATCACACAAAGCAAGCTCTAACTCTTTGAGCTACGAGTAGTAATATAAAAAAAAATCAAGAAAAACTAAAAGGCACACAAGAGGGGTGGAAAAAAAAAGGCAGAGTTGGTAACTCATACATCCGCGATTGCTCCCTCCCCACATTTGTACACTCAGGATGAGGAGTCCATCATTGTTGGTCCCTTTGACCATGGTTCTTGGCCATGAAGTCTTCTCTTCTTTGTTGTATCATTATTCACATTACACCTATCGATTGAAGGGTGGACCAAGGACATAGCACTTCCCCTTGGGGGTTGGAAACACCTTATAGGGTGTGTCACTCTTGCCGCCTACACCTATCTATAGGTTAGTGAGAAACGTCTTCAACCCCACAAGGTGTGGTTGGTGGCAGGGAACTTAGTGAAAAGGCTGTCACACTGTTCTCAACTCTCTGTCTAAGCTATGTCCTAGGTTAGCTAAGGGAAGTGGTCCCTAATGAAAAGTTAAGTTAAAAGTGATATGAGGTTCTAGGAGAGTGTTATAGTGAAAATGAATTACTTTTAATAATCAATGACCAAAATATGATATGAGCAATAACAATGAAAATATTTAACATGATGAAACCATAAAACCAATGCCTTATAAAGAATTTCCTCAACAAAATAAAAGACACATTTTCTCAAAGTAAAGATGGAATACTTCCAATAATGAAAGCAAAGTAACCCTAAGATTCAAACAAAAGATGTTAGCACAAGATATTTGTAAGATATAAAATCGATTCATGAATCAAAATATGTCTTGCAAAACTCAACAATTACAAAATTTACTTTAAAAAAAGTAAAATAGGAGATACTAAATGCTAAATCAAGATGTCAACATGTAATTAAACTTGAGCATGAAATGAAAGCACTTATTACCAATTTGAATAATCACAATACTTGCTTTGAAATGTTTCTTGAAAATAAACTTTGCAATATAACAACTCAAAACATCAAGAGATATGTAAAGTAAATGTGATGGAAAATGCTCTTGGTTAATTTTATTAACTACTTCTACAACAAAATTACAATTGAACTCTTCAATCCTCATACCTCACCCTCGCTCAAATATTTGGGTCTCACTGTGAAGAGTCCATAAAAGAGTAGAGAGTCCTAAGTTGTCTACTTCAACCAATTTATGTTGGAGGTAAAATTTTAGTGAAGCTTGGGGCCTTCCTATACTAAAATGCCTAGATGAAGTGCAAATTTTGTTAATTCCTCAATTAAAATAATGCTACATGCAAATGCTTCAAAGAGAAATAAGATAGTTGCAAAACTTGAAAGACTAGAATGTAAATGAATTCATATATGTCTGTTCCATTAAATAAAAAATAGACAAGTAAAATGGAATAGATTGCTTTAAACTACAATTGTTTCAAATAAATGATAGTGCTTCAATAGTTTCCATGACATGTAACATAAATTGACCAAGTAGTGAAGCATGTACTTGAAGAAAGTATGAAACAATTGAAACTTGCCAAAGTATGAAGTGTTTACACATAAGATGAGATTTGCTCAAGTTTACAATCTGGAAGCTTATGCATGTGAGAATTTAAACACAAGATTATGAAAAATTGCACGTGGAGTGAAATGTGTTAATTTTAAGCATGCACAAAATGAAATTAAGTGCTAGAAAGCTAAGAAAAAACTAGAAGCAAAATTAGTCCATCCACAAGAATTCCTCTTCTAAGTGGGGAAGGAGGATGCCATGGGAAAAATCCCAAGCTCTCTCAAACAATTTTTTTTTTAATTAGTGCTTGATGGGTAAAAATGTCTCTAAGAGGGTTGCCCACAATATGAGAGAGATCTTTACAAAGATAGAAATCTAACAAAGCTAAACTCTTTCCAAAATATATAACAACAAGAAGCTTGCAGATAAAAAAAAAAAACTCTTCAAAAGAGATTTACAATGTTCAAAAGGCCCACGACTTAGATGAGTTTGCAACTCTCCCTCAAATGCTTACTGCTTCCCTAGAAATCAATTATTAAATAGCGTGAGGGGGTCTTGCATAAACATGAGTGAGTAGTTTCCCAATGCTTCTCCTCAAGCTCCTTGCTGCCTAATGCTCAAACCTATGGGTTGCAAAACAAAACCAATTGTTAGTGTGAAACTAGGGAAAAGAAACCAAAACTAAACTACAATTTAATATACAAAATTCTAGCTCAAGTAATGGGTATGAACCCCCATACTTGCCTAGCTTTGGAAATGACTCTTGAATAGCAGATATAACTTTGAAAGAGTTATAATCAAAGAGGTATTTTAAATTTAAATGGATGATTAGGTCGCTGTAGAGTAAGAAAACTCCCTCTTGCTCTTCGTTGGATGGAAGACTTGGAGTGCAAAAATCGCTGAGACTTGAATCGTTTTGACTCTAGGAGTGAGTTGATTTAATTGAGATTTCTTCCACTTCCAGATGGATTCCTGCACACAATACAAAAGATCTTTCCTACACACTTGAACAAGTATTAGTTTGCAAAGAATTAGAGAAATATAATGAATAAGATAAAACAATCATTCCTCCTGAAATGAACTGAGAAGCTTCTTCCTTGAATACTACTCTAAATCAATGATATGTGCAAGATAGCTTGCACACATCAATCCAAGCAAGATGGCAAGTATAAACTAATATTAATTCAATATGCAAAAGAAATTAAACACAATAGCAATAAAATGAAAGGACATTACTTCATAACGCCAAGAGAACACCAGCCAGATAGCGCCAAAGTCTTGATTATATTAAGAAAGTATGCAAGTACAAAATTCCTCAAGTCTAATAGCTCATAACATGATACAATATGAGAGCTCATAGCCTCATTATATAGAGAGTTGGGAGCAAATTCCAAGAAAGAATGCATGTGAGAACTGAACTTGGAGAAAATCCCAAGGAAAGATAAGTCAAGTTTGATGTGTAGAAGATAGAGACACCAGAGCAAAATTGAATTCCATATGTGCACCTCAAGGGAAATTGAATTCTATATATGGCATAGCAAACTAATCCATGAGTGAATCCAAGTACCGTGATAACTGCAGTCAACAAATGCAAACTCAAACTAAGTGATGCCACATCTGTAGATGATCCAAAGGTACCTTTGCATAGATCCCATGAACTGCATGATCTCTTCCAAGAGAAACTCTTAGTCCTCCAACGTGAAGTGCTAAGTGTAGAAGGACTCGAGCTAATAGTGAGAGAAGTCCCCACGAAATCCTCAGTTCAAATATTCCATCGAATATTTCTTCAATGCACAAGCTCCTCTAATTAATTCGATTTTCCACATGTGCAACTACTGCTTTATCTCTGGGAAATTCGATTTTATGAAATAATGGTGTATTTTGATGCAATGTACTCAATCATCCTCCACAAGTCCCTTGACTCAACTCTTTGACTTAGGATAATTTCTAGGTTATTTCCACGTAATTCTGTCACATGGAATAATCTATCTCTCTTTATTTTATTCAATTCTAGCCTAATTAAATGCCATAATTTCCACTAAACTTAGGAAATGTGAGTTTTGAGGGTCCATAACACATTATTAATCCCTCAAAGTGTGTCATAGTAGAAAGTTGAGGGTGAGAGGTGTAATTTTTATTATTCATACCCCATATAACTTCTCTAGACAACACTTATTACATTACATATACAATTTTTATTGTGATTTTTGACCCGCGAGAAATCTAAAAAATTAAAAAATGACTATCTAGACCTAACCAAATTCCACGATTTTTTTTGTGTGATCTAGTATGGTAATATACATTGACTTTAGACACTAGGACTCACCCAAGGCCTTACCATCAAGCCGTACTCCGAATTTGGGGTAAATTTGGAGGAAAAAACTCAATTAATTATGAACTCCTAGTAGGGAGATGATAATTAACCAAGTGAAAAAAACTTCCTAGAGTAATACTCATTTGTTGGCAAGGTCCCAGGCCACTGAGACTTGTTACAGACTCAAAACTCATCATTAGCATCACCTATTACAATTCCCCATAGGGTGTGGTATTTGGGTACAAGAGAAAATGATGAGAAGTTGAAGTAGAGTTTAAAAGCTCTAGTGATATGATGATATCTGATGTTACAAGTGTCCTTTGGTACATCCTTGGGCATGGAGTCTTCAAATAATCATCAGGTCCCACTTTAGTGGTCAACATTTGGTTTCATATGGGGATGCATGCTAGATACAAAGTGATAGTGTGCAAGAACCTAGAATCTGCATCCACCGTTGAAAGACATATATTTGCAGTATCTATTCAAAATATCATCAAATAAAATTAAGTACAAAAATGGAAATTTACTCTAGGAACATAAATAACAATTTATTCATGAAATAAAACTACTTAAACAAAATTTATAAGGGATAAGGTTAGAAATATGATACAAAAGGATGCCCGTGGCATTAGATGTCTTCTTTGAAGTTCATGCTAAGAACCTGCTTACTTTCAGAAATATCCATGGGCTGCTTTTCTGATGTGCCCTGTCTAATTCCAAATATCTTAGGACTTTGATTTGTCCCAAAACTGTGTTGTACATGATCATTAGATTTACCAAATTCTTTCCGCTTTTTTCTTTTCTTCTTAATAAAGTGTGATGTTGATGTTGATGCAATCAAAGTAGACCTTTCTGCCTGATCTTGAAGATGCTCAAATGGAAAATTTGAAGTATTCAAGACTTCTTTGACTTGTCTTTCTCCATTTTGCATCTGCTCTGATATGGGTGATGGATCAATCTTATAAGTATTAACATGATTTCCCTTAGTTTCCTTTCTATCCAGGTCACCTTCAATTACCCCTTTTTCAATGGAATAATTGACCTCCTCATAATAAGATGAAGCTTGCTTTAGTGGATCGGGAGGGTTATGATCTGTTTCTTTGTTCTCTTCCCATTCGCCATTTAACCTAAATTTGAATTTTTGTACCTGTGATATTTCCATTTCCTCCAACCTATTCTGAAAAATGACCTGATTAGCCTTCATAACATTTATTTCCTTAGCATGATTTGTTTCCATGGTGTTGATTAATTGCACTAGTTTTTCTTCCATGGCGAGCAACCTGTTTTGAATAGAGGTCATTTAATTAGAATGATTGACTTCGATGGCCTTAATGATATGAGCTTGGTTGAGTTGCATATCCTTAATCATTTGAGTCAACTCCTTGATGAGATCCTTATCATTCTCATCAGTTTTTGCTTCGATCTTTCTTTCATCTCCATTTTTTTTCCAAAGATGTCAATGATTGATTTTAAAGAATTGAAACTGTTAGCAGGTAAGTCTATGAACCAATCCATAGCATCGCCATCTAATGAAAAGATGAACAGTCTCATTTTAATGTCATCATGGTTAATAACATAGCACCATTTGCTCACACAAAGGTGGAAATTGCTAAGGTGAGTTTAAGCACTGATGATATTGTTACCTAGAAAACTAGGCAACTCTTCAATAGCCTCAATGCCTTCATCCGGAATAAAATTCGGATATCCTGGAATGTTAGTAAAATCACAAGGGGCGAACAAATCATTTATGATGTCATGCTTACTTGACCCTGAAAGAGCAAATGGATACCAAAGAGAGGCTCTTGTCCAAGATTAACAAGAAGTCTATGAGAAGCAAGCTTCAAGCAGAAATCCTTGCAGGAAATGGAATAAGTAGAGTCGCTACTTGAAGAGGAATCTAACTCTAAAATCCAACATGCGAAAACCAAGAGTTAGTTGTATTGCCCAAGTACAAGAAGACTTGTCCCCGGCAGCGACGCCAAAAATGTTACTCCTACCGTCTACATCTACCTACAGGTTGGTGAGAAAAGCCTTCAACCCCACAAAGTGTGGTTTGTGGTAGAGAACTCAGAGAAGGGGCTGTCACACTGTTCCTGACTCTCTCTGTCTAAGCTATCTCCTAGGTTAGCTAAGGGTGGTAGTCCCTAATGAAAATTTAAGTTAAAAGTGATATGAGGTTCTATGAGAGATCTATAGTGAAAATGGATTTACTTTTAATGATCTATGAGCAAAATATGATATGAGCAATATGATGAAACCATAAAAACAATGCCTTATGAAGAATTTGCTCAACAAAATAAAAGATACATTTGCTCAAAGTAAAGATGGAATGCTTCTAATAATGAAAGCAAAGTAACTTTGAAATGCAAACAAAAGATGTTAGCACAAGATATTTGTAAGATATAAAATAAATTCATGAATCAAAACATATTTTGCGAAAACTCAACAATTAAAAAATTCACTTCAAAAAAAGTAAAATGGGAGATACTAAATGCTACATCAAGATATCAATATGGAATTAGACTTGCATGAAATGAAAACACTTTTTACCAATTTGAAGAATCACAATACTTGCTTTGAAATGTTTCTTGAAAATAAACTTTGCAATATAACAACTCAAAATATCAAGAGACAAGTAAAGTAAATGTGATGAAAAGTGCTCTTGGTTAATTTTATTAACTATTTCTATAACAAGATTGCAATTGAATTCTTCAATCTTTAGACTTCACCCTCGCCCAAATATTTGGGTTTCACAGTGAAGAGTCCGTAGAAGAGTAGATGGTTCCTAAGATGTCTACTTCAACCAACTTATGTTGGAGGTAAATTTTTAGTGAAGTTTGGGGCCTTCTTATACTAAGATGCCTAGACGAAGTGCAAATTGTGTTAATTCCTCAATTAAAATAATGCTACATGCAAATGTTTCAAAGAGAAATAAGATAGTTGCAAAACTTGAAAGACTAGAATGTAAATGAGCTCATATGTGTTTGCACCATTAAATTGAAAATAAAAAAGTAAAATGAAATAGATTTCTTTAAGCTACAATTGTTTCAAATAAATAATAGTGTTATAATAGTTTGCATGACATATAGCATAAATTGACCAAGAAGTGAAGCATGTACTTGAAGAAATTATAAAACAATTAAAACATGCCAAAGTATGAAGTGTTTACACATAAGATAAGATTTGCTCAAGTTTACAATTTGGAAGCTTATGCATGTGAAAATTTAAATACAAGATTATGAAAAATTGCATGTGGAGTGAAATGTGTTAATTTTAAGCATGCACAAATGAAATTAAGTGCTAGAAAGCTAAGAAAAAACTAGAAGAAAAATTAATCCACCCACAAGAACCCCTCTTCTAAGTGAGAAAGGGGGATGCCATGGGAAAAATCCCAAGCTCCCTCAAACAAAAAATTATTTTTTATTAGCACTTGAAATGGGTAAAAATGCCTCTAAGTGGACTGCCCACAATATGTGAGAGATCTTTACAAAGATAGGAATCTAACAAAGTTAAACTCTCTCCAAAAAATATACCAAGAAGAAGCTTGAAGATAAAAGAAAAAAAACTCTCCAAAAGAGATTTACAAGGCCCAAAAGGCCCCTAACTAGATGAGTTTGCAACTCTCCCTCAAATGCTTACAACCTCCCTAGAAATCAGTCCTTGAATAATGTGAGGTTGTCTTGCATACACACGAGTGAGTAGTTTCCCAATGCTTCTCCTCAAGCTCCTTGTTGCCTAATGCTCAAGCCTATGGGTTGTGTTACTCCTATTGCCTACACCTACCCACAAGTCAGTGAGAAAAATCTTCAACGCCACAAGGTGTGGTTGGTGGCAGGGAACTAAGAGAGGGGGATGTCACACTAAATCCCTTCTCTTGCTGTTTAAGCTATCTCCTAGGTTAGCTATGGGGGGTAGTCCCTAAATGGAAAATTAAGTTAAAGAAATGTGAGGTTGTAGGAGACATGTTAAAGTGAAGGTGGATTACATTTAACAATTATGAGCAAAATATGATATGAACAATAAAAGTCATTAACATGATACAACCATCAAATTAGTGCCTTAAGATAAATTGCTCAACATAAATGAAAGATACATTTGCTCAAAACAAAAGTAGAATGGTTCCAACAATGAAAGCAAAGCAATCCTGAAATGGAAATAAAGATGTTAGCACGATAATTGATACCAGGTATAAAATCAAAGCCTAAATCAAATCATATGGAGATATATTGCAAAAGGAAAATGCAGTTATGTTTGCCAACATAAAATATTCAACAATGACAAGTAGAATGGACAATTGCAAGTAAAACCATAAGATGTATTAGCATGACATGCACTTATACTAGATTTGGATGCAATTAGTCTTGGTTATTTTTAATTTAAAATGTCTAACCTAAGTGAGAAGTCCTCCTCTTGAGTTCTTACCAAAGTGTAAAAATTGGGGTGACTGTAAGAAAGAAGGGGTGAGGGCACAACCATGTCATTAACGATACCCGTCCCTTGAGTCTTATGAGCCAGTGTGTGTCTTTGTTCCGACAAGGGGACAAGCCACCTTCATAATTGCAGGGTCACGCGCTTTTATCTTACTTTGTACCAGATGGAAGAACTTTGCAAGAAAACCATTTTCCCTATATTTGCTATCAACCAAGCTTATGCTTGGAGGTTAATTTTAATGAGGATGCAACTATACCAAAATGCCTAATATGGTATGCAAATAAGTTTTCCAAATTGAGATTTACAATGCATTCAATATAATGGAAATAATGCTCAAAGTAAATTGCAAAATATAAACTCAATTGGAACAGGAAATTAACTTGCACATGAATTAAATAAGATTACTAAATGCTTTGCTTCAAGTAGATGGAAATGTGCTAAAAAAGATAACTTGGATAGTTGCTCAAGATAATGCAAGATACATAAGTTTCATGAACACATAAGATTATAAGTTACACAAAATAATTGTTTTGACAAATGATAAACCAATAACCAACTAAAACAATGAAGCTTGAAATTTACGTGCTTGCAAAATGAGCAAATAACTTAAACACATGAGCATGCAAAAAAATGAGCGTATTGTGAGACCAACATGAAGCAAATGGTTAAACTTTGCTACTCGAAATTAGACGCCTTGCATAAAATAAATTGCTTTCAAAAGTAAGATTTAGAATTGTACCTGAAAACTAAACTTGAAATGACAAACCATGAAAATAAGTAACAAAAAGGAAATTCAAAAAATTAGCTTGTGCAAGTGATGTGTTAATTTTAAAGCATGCAAGATGAAAAACTTATAAAACAAGCTCGAAACCAAACCACCCACCTGTTCCTTCTTTTGCAAAAAGGAGAAAATGATGCCTTGGGTGAAAAATCAAGCTCCCATAAGAAAAACTAAGTCTTTATTAGATGTTACAAGATTGGAAACCTTGAAGAGGTCTCAAGTAAATCTTCAAGAGGAGTCTTTACAATTATTGGGGCTTCTCAAGCTCTAGATCTCCTTCTGAAACTCAAATTCAGAAAATGAAGCAAGTATAATGAAAAAACTCTCAAAATTGAGGAAATTGTCTCTTGGTGCCCCAAGGCTTGGCCTCGAAAGGTGAATGAAATGTTGCACAAAACAAGGAGTCAATCCTCCTCAAAAGCCCACAGCTTTGCCAAGTAGTAGTCCTCTTTATCCACAACCTCCTCAAAAATACCAACTTTGAAAGGGTATAAAGGTCCTACAAGGAAAAGTGTTAGAGTTTGTGTGATCCTTCCTTGATACTCTTGTCACCAACACTCTACCTATGGGCTGCAAGATCAAGAGACAAATTATTGTAGAGAGAATATGGAAAACAATTAAACAAAATACAAATAATATACGAGATACCAAATCAAGTGATGGGAGTGAATTAATGAAGCATTATGTCAAAGATTTAGATTTTTTTTTTTTTTTAAATAATTGCTTGTATACAAGCTATGCTCAAGTGAATCTCTGTAAGACACTTTTTGTAAGATAAACTAAGTGAATCCAAATAACAAATGAGCGTTCGTTTAAATGGTGCTCCTAGAGTGGGTTGGTCTCCCAAAGACTTCCCTCACGCTTGATCCAACAAAAAATCTTCTACAATACTCAAATCAAACATTAATCCATATAGATTTAGATAAGCAAACAACGAATTGGAACTTCTAGAATTTTTTTTGAAAATAAACTAGAATTTTCAAACTCTAGAGCCTATTTTCAAATCAAATGCCAATACAAGATAACTTTGCACTAGCAAGTTTACAAGAATATATGGAAAATGAAATAATTCAAAGCATAGAAGATTATAACAATAGTTCACAATGCACCATGCTCCAAAGGAAGAACACCCATGAATGGACCCCCAAAGTCTTTTTATTGATATTCTTGATAAGTGTACAGGGTAGTAGCGCTTCTGCAAGGACAAGAGCCAGTAGACAATGATACAATATGAGAGCCCATGGCTCTATTATATAGAGAGTTGAGAGCAAATCTCAATGAAGAATGACAATGAAAAATGGCATTAGAGCCAATCCTAAGGTAGCGAGAGCCAAGTTATAATTGGAGATGAGAGAGCCACTCAAGAAAATCGAATTCCCTGTGTGTCACCATCAAATCCTCAAGAGAAATCAAATTCTCTATGTGGAACAAGTAGCAAACCCAAGTGTGAAGTGAGACAAGTAGTTGACTCCAAGTCCCAATTCAATCCTCATCCATATAATGACACATTTCTAGATGATCCCAATGAAGGAATGCGTGGTGCTCTCCTTGGAGCAATTCGAATCCCTTAATTGCAGTTGAGAGTAGATGAAGTGAAGTGCTAAGTGTTGATTTCTGGTAGCATTGGATGTGCTCTAAGTCTCAAATTTTGCAGGGAGGCTTGGGCACATGTATTCCAAAGAACTTAGAAAGAGTTTTGGGAAATTCCACTCAGAAAAAGTCTTATTAAAATAATTAATTATTTTCAATGGGACCCTAAGTTTAAACTTAAGAAAATAAAATAATTAATGGGTATTAATTTAAGTGTGGGTGTAACTTCTAGAAGAAGACAAGGATCAAGCAGAAATGATCTTAGCCATTGATTAACTTCTAATCTGAGCCGTTGAAGTCAACAAGGAGATTATTTAAGAAGGCTTGAGGGTCATCTAGAAAGACACACAGAGAGTTCAGAAGTTCGATTTACTGAAGCATAGCAGAGGAGCTGCTGGGAGAATTTCTATAGTGAACTGTTGCAGTGAGGGGCAGGGATATTAGGGTTGGGGTATCCTCTCCAGAGCCCATGATACGCATTAGAGAGGTAGAGAGACACTAGGAGGAGGCAGCATAGACCTAGGAGGGGTTGATGGTGGGCCAGAAGGGCCCACGTAGTGCTTGACACAAAGCCCGAAGGGCTCACGTAGAATAAGCGTAGTCTTTAGCGTAGAAGTCCAAGTTTGCTGGGGGAGTTGACATTTTTGAGCCAGGAGGGCTAAAAACTGCTCCAAAGGGCAAACATTTCCCAGTTGAGCTGGCGTAGAGCCTTTTGAGGCTGACACAAGGCCTACGCAGAGCCAACACAGAGATAGCCGGGGACAGTTGGTTCACATGTCGGAACAACAGGAAATTGCCAGGTAGAGTGAGGTAATCTCACTAAGTGTTTTCTGCCATTTTATTTCTCTGTAACTGGATTGCCAGAAGGGCATCCAGAGTTGTATTCAGAAACTACTGCTTAATAATATAAAACCCTCAGAACTGTTGCATCGGTTTTGCCGCATTGAGTTTTTATGGGGACATTTGTCCGAAGAATACTGTGTCACTTGTGTGGATTTTTCTCTATTGTTCTGTTCTTGATTTGGGCAAATTAATTAATTAAGTGAAGGCTGCAGTTGTATTAGCTTCGATATTTGCTGTAGGAAGCAATAGATAATTTGTTTAAGCTATTAACAAACATGAGAAATTTAATCAGTTGCCGCAATAGTAGATTTGGGTGAGGATTCTCGAATTTTCACATGGTATCAGAGGATTACAGGTGAAGCAAGAAGAACAGTGCCAGAGAACCCAGCGTTGAGCAGAAGAGGGAGATCGAAAAAGCTGCAGGAGGCAACAGTTCGAAACCCCAGAGGGTTTGCGCAAGCCTGGCCGGAGGGCTGATTTTCGAGGCAATCTCTCTCTGAGTGAGCCTACAGAGAGAAGGGCTACCAGATCGAAAACTTGCTAGGGCAGAGGGAGCAGCGCTGAAGCATTAGCGTGAGGAGAGGCTGGTGGGACGCAGTGTTTTTTGCAGGTCGTTTTGCTGGGTAGAACGACGTCAAAAGAGAAGGAGGAAGCATGGTTGAGAGAATTTCTTCCTTAGTAAGACTTCCTGCCAAGAAGTCTGTTTTCGTATTGGCTGAGCAACAACAGTAAGAACCAGAGAGGAGATTTTCGACATTTGTGGCAGAGATGGCAACCAGTGGATTGAGGGATCAGGATAGGTTGGACGGAGCATCCAACTATGTCATCTGGAAGGTTAGAATGTCATTCCTTCTAGATGAGCACCCCCTCAAAACATATGTCAACAACATTGTGGATGTGCCTGTAGATGCAGATCCATTGAAGAAGTACCGAGCGGAGATGGCAAAGGCGAAAAGAATGATCCTTGACGGAGTGAAGGATCATGTAGTTTATCACATCGTTAGTAAAGGAACTGCTAAGGAGATGTGGGATGCGTTGTCTATGCTGTATTAGGGATCTTTCGAGCAGCAGAAGATGTACTTAGAGCAAAAGCTGAGATCTGCTTAGATGTATAAGGGGGAACGCGTAGATCTGTTTCTCACAAAGCTTCAGGAGACTCGAGATGAGTTATCAACTATGCGGTCTACACCTCAAGATTTCGAGTTGGTTAGATTGGCCTTCAATTCTGTCTCAGATGAGTGGCAAGTCTTTGTCCAGAGTATCCTGGGTAGGGCAACTTTGCTTAATTCGGATGAGATGTGGGCAGATCTCAAGCAAGAGGAGCCGAGGAGAGACTTGGTCAAGTGTAAGCTTGATGAAAGCAACAACAGTGGGTCGAAGCCCAAGGAGGAGATGAGAATGCAACCCTTGCATTGAAGAGGCAGTAGGAGCAACGAAGCCGGAAGAAGGACATCTCGAAGATAAAGTGATTCAGGTGTGGTTAGATGGGTCACTACGCAACACCATCTCCTCTCAGGAAGAAGGACAAAAATGAGAAGCACGATCTGAAGGCTGCGCCTCCAAAGATCGAGGAAGAGGAGTTCGCCATGACAATCGAGATACCTCTAGGAGGAAGGTGGGTTGATTTGGAGCTGTAGTTCGAAAGAGTTACATATGGGCAGGATCCTTGAGGAGCCCACCTCTTGGATCAATCCCTTGCTACGGGAGCTCAGTTTTGTGGTAGTAGGATGGACTAGTGCTTAGGAGTGTCGGAGAGACAGTTGCAGTGGCTAGGAGTGCCAGAGACTGAACAATGCAGAGCAAAGTTGGCAGCAGTGCAGACGACACAAAGCAGAGGTCAACAACAACATAGTAAATGCAGAGGGTCAGTGCAGAGACTAGCAGCAATCTGGCTCTAACATTCACATGGTATCATGCTAAACACAATTACGTTAATAATTTGGGATGTGTTCCCATTGCTAATGCAGTAAGAGAAACGGTTTCCAATGCAGAGGTAGTTGGTAGTGGCAGTGCCAGCAGCAGCATGGATGTAGAAACACGAAGGGAGTTGCAGTACGGATGCAATGTTGACAATGGTAGTGTCAGCAACAGTACAAATGCAGCATTTACGCAGTGGTTGGTGAACAACATGTCAGACATCAACAACGTAGAGAGAGATGTTACAGAACAGAGTAATGCTTCCGTAGGTTGTGTTGCTAAAGCATATTCCTCGCTAAGAGGGAGTGTTGATTTCTGGTAGCATCGGATGTGCTCTAAGTTTCAAATTTTGCAGGGAGGCTTGGGCACATGTATTCCAAAGAACCCAAAAAGAGTTTTGGGAAATTCCACCCAGAAACAGTTTTATTAAAATAATTAATTATTTTTAACGGGACCCTAAGTCTAAACTTAGGAAAATAAAATAATTAATGGGTATTAATCTAACTGTGGGTGTAACTTCTAGAGGAAGACGAGGATTAAGCATAAATGATCTTAGCCATTGATTAGCTTCTGATCTGGGCTGTTGAATGTCAACGAGAAGATTATTTAAGAAGGCTTGAGGGTCATTTGGAAAGACACATAGAGAGTTCAAAAGTTTGATTTTCTGAAGCAGAGTGGAGGAGTTGCCAGGAGAATTTCGATAGTGAGTTGTTGCATTGAGGGGCAGGGATGGTTGGGTTGGAGTAACTTCTCCAGAGCCCAGGATACGCAGTAGAGAGGCAAAGACACACTAGGAGGAGGTAGCGCAGACGCAGGAGGGGTCGACGTTGGGCCAGAAGGGCCCATGCAGTGCTTGACGCAGAGCTAGAAGGGCTCACGCAGAAGCATCACAATCTTCAGCGCAACACTTTGAGTTTGCTGGGGGAGTCGACATTGTTGAGCCGGGAGGGCTGGAAACTGCTCCAGAGGGCAAACGTTTCCCAGTTGAGCTGATGTAGAGCATTTTGAGCTTCCCAATTTATTTCTTTGTAACTGGATTGCCAAAAGGGCATCCAAAGTTGTATTCATAAACTAATGCTTAACAATATAAAACCCTCAGAGCCGCTACACTGATTTTCCCGCATTAGTTTTTTCCAGGGACATTTGTCCAAAAAATACTGTCACTTGTGTGGATTTTTCTCTATTGTTTTGTTCTTGATTTGGGCAAATTAATTAATTAAGTGAAGGCTGCAATTGTATTAGCTTCGATATTTGTTGTAGTAAGCAGTAGATAATTTGTTTCAGCTATTAACAAATAGGAGAAGTTTAATCAATTGCTGCATTAGTAGATTCGAGTGAGGATTCTTGAATTTTCACGTGGGACAAGCGCCCATCAAATCCTCCATGAAATCCAGTCAAATATTCTCCTATGCATTTATTCCTCCAAGAAATTCAATTTTTCCACATGTGAAATGCTGCATTAACTCTAACAAATTCAATTTCTTGGAGATAATGTTGTAATTGTGATGCAGTGTGCTCAGTGATCATCCACATGTCCTTTGACTCAATCTTTTGACTTGGGATAATTTTCAAGTCATTTCCATGTCATTCTGTCACATGGAATAATTTATTTCTCTCTATTTTATTTAATTCTAGCCTAATTAATTGCCACATTTTCCACTAAACATAGGAAAAGTGGGTTTTGAGGGTCTAGAACACATTATTAACCCCTCAAAGTCTGACATAGTAAAATGTTGAGGGTGAGAGGTGTAATTTTTATTAATCATACCCCATACAACTTCTCTAGACTACACTTATTACAATTTATTCACAATTTTATTTGCAATTTCCGCAGTGCAAAAAATCTAAAAAATTAAAAAATGACTACCTAGACCTAACAAAATTCCACGAATTTTTTTGTGTGATCTAGTATGGTAATATGCATTGAATCTAGACACTAAGATGTGTTAGGGGCTCAGCCTTCAAACCGTTACCCCGACTTTGGAGTAAAAAGTGAGTGAAAAAACCCATAAAACTATCCGCCTCTAAAAAATAAGGGATAATTAACCAGATAAAAAAAGCACACCAAGGTGTACTCGTTTGCAGATCGAGTCCCAACATCCTAGGCCTGTTATAGACTCAAAACACGTCATTACTAGTATCACTTATTACAATTTCCCGCAGGATGTGGAATTGGGGTACAAGAAAGATGATGAGAAATAGAAGTAGAGTGTAAATAATTTGTTGCTTGATAATATCTGATGGTGCAAGTGTCCTCTTGATAATCCTTGGGCATGGAGTCTTTCATATAATCATCAAATGCCACTCCAGTGATCAACATTTGGCTCCATATGCGGATGCATGCAAGATACAAAGTGATAGTGTGCAAGAACTTGGAATCTGCATCCACTGACAAAATATGTATATCAATGTTATCCATTCAAAAATGTCATCAAGTACAGAACTTAAGTAAATGGAAATTTATTTCTAAAAGCATAAATGACAAATTTATTCATGAAATAAAATGACGAGGTATATGTTGGAAATATGATACAAAAAGATGCCCCCTCGCATAAGATATTCTCCTTTTAGAACAATTTGAGCAGTTGGCCGTTCACAGGTAACTCGAGTGGTTCTCCATCCAAAGTGCTCAAATGATAGGAATTCTGTCCAACTGCTTCGTCGATAATGCATGGTCCAAGCCACACACTGTCAAACTTACCATGATTACCTGGCTTTTCATTCTTGCGATCCCATAGGAAAACCATATCATTGTTAGAAAACATTCTAGTCCTAGATGATTTGTCAAAATTTCTTTTTACCTTGGTTTGATTTTACCAACAATGCTCAAAGGCTCTTCTTCTGGTTTCATCCAATTCTACAATTTGGTCAATCCTACATTGCACAACATTTTTTTCAGATGTAAAACTTTGTAGCAATTGGTACGCTGGTAGCCTCAAATGCACAGGAAGGGTAACATCCAAGCCATAAACTAATTCAAAGTGACTCTTCCCAGTAGAACTTTTCTTTGTAATCCTGTCAACCCACAGAGCATATTTAATTTTACTATCCCATGACTGTTTGTTATCCCCTACTATCTTCTTGATTATGGTTATCAAATTCTCATTATTAGACTCTGCTAAGCCATTACCCTAAGGATAGTAGTTTGATGAACGAGATAAAACAATGCCATACTTAAAGAAAAATGATGAGAATTCAACAGAGCTTAAAGCCTTGGCATTGTCGGTGGTAATCTTGGTAGGGACACCAAAACGAGTGATAATCTTATCTTCAAGAAAATCTATCACTACTTTGTCAGTGGTGTGTTTTGTAGGGATGGCCTCTACCCATTTAATAAAATAATTAGTAGCGGTTATAATCCATCATTAGACATTACTCGAATTTTCTTTAAATTTCCCTATAACATCTAGACCCCAATGTTGAATGGGAGCTCCATGACCACAGGTTGAAGAGGCAAAGAAGCTAACTTTTGCTTCTAGTGAATAGTTGACAAGCTTGGCAACCTCTAACATACTTGTGCACATCAGCAAAAAAAGAAGGCCAAAAATAACCAACTCTTAAGATTTTGTGGGTAGTAGTCTTAGCAGCATAATGCCATCCACAAAATCTTGAATGAAACTCAGATAGAAGTTTTTTGGCTTCAACTTCATCAGCACACCTAAGTATTACCCCCTCCAGATTTCTCCAATCCAGACCATCCTTCATAATGCAATACTTAGTTGCTCTAAGCCTTAATGCTCTTCTCTTGTGGCCAACTAAATGGTTAGGACATGACAAATTCTGCAAATAATAAATAATGTCTTTATACCATTCAAGTTGACTCAATCTTTGAAGTTTTGATGAAGCTAATTCCAAATCATTCCTATCGCTTTCTCATTCCCCTCAGTCAAGATCTCGGCCTATCCCTGACCTTTCACAAGCTTGGTAGGTCTAATATCCAAATCATACTCTTGAATCTTCGAGACCCACCTAGCTCGAGTTCCTAAGCAATCAACTTGGACTAAAATAGGCTTCATAGTAGAGTGGGGGACAAATGCAATTATCCTAGAATACCCCACATAAACTCTGAATTGCTTAAGAGACTTGACTAAAGCATAAGCTTGCTTCTCCATGGTGCTATACTTCAACTCAGACCCTTGAAGGGACCTACTCATAAAATGTTAAAATTGGCAACTAGGGCCAAATTCCATGTGGGTCATCTTATTTATGGCAGCTGATATTTTTCTTGGATCCCTCTCATTGAGAGGTGTAGGATTGATCTAAAGATCATCTGATTCCGACAAGTATTCATGGAGTTATGAATTTATTTGTGTTATAAGACATATTGTCAAGTTGGCCAGCATCTTATGTAGGCTTAGAAGCCTAATAGACATGTCTATTCATCATCTACGTTTTAGTATAAAATTATAAATAGAAGAGGACTTGAATTGTGAGACACACTCTTTATGTGATCTCCTCCCTCCACGTCTTGGGTTTTTGGTGAAGGAGAGACACTAAAGAGTATGCTGGGCTAAGTGTATGATGCTCTAGTCGTAGTTCAGATGTACCCTAGCTATAGTCAAGGGAAGGCTCCTATCCTCTGTCTAAAAGAGCTCCAATACACAGTCAATGTGATGCCCTAATCTGCTGACAAGTGATGTCCTAATCTGTTGTCCAAGGAGACTCTTAGATGCAGCGAAAGGAGACTCTAATTCGTTTTCAAGGAGAGGCCTAATCCGCAGTAAAGGGAGGCCTGATATGCAGCAGAGGAGGCTCTTATCTGTGTCAACAAGATGGCCCTAATCCGTTCTCATAAGGAGGCTCCTAAACCGCAGTCTAGAAGTGACCCTTAGCTGCAGCTAAAGAAGACTTGGCTGCAGATATAACAAGCCCTAATTCACAGCTAAGGAGAGACCTTTAGCCACAACAAAATGAGTCCTAATGCATCAAGAAGAAGCCTGAAACAAGCATGAATTGCTGAAGGTAACAACACAGAGATAGACTAGTTACCAATTATCCTAGATTAAAAAAAAAAAAAAAAACAACAACAACATAGAGATAGAGGTTGTTCCTAGGCTTGGGTCAAGGACTGTTTGCAAGGCAAAGGAGCTGCAACATAAGGTGAGATTGTGCATAAAAGAAATCTGCCATAAAGGTTCTTCAGATCAGCATAGGTATGCAGATTCGTTGCTAGAAGGTAATGACAGTAATCCATGTTCTAACACTGCTGCATTCATGGTTATTGGAAGTTGTTTGGTGGAAGATCGTAAGCCTATCTTGCTGCTAGGCCAGGCCACAGGCCATAGCCAGCGTCAAAGGGTTGCACAAGCCAGACCTCGACAGCATGACAAGTAGTGTAGTCTCACCTTGGTGCATCACAACCTTTGAAGGCCTTTATTGTTGACTGAGTGAAAGATAAGGGATGAAGGTTGATGCCCTAAGTCATGAAGCTGTGACAACTAGTGCAGCTAGAAGTCATCAACGTTGACAGGTGCAATTGATGATGTGTGTAGCATAGCAGGAATTGCAGATCATCAATGTGTACAACATTAAATACAAATCCATGACGTTGAGCTCAATGATGTTTGAGTACACCACTAAGAAGATGAAGTACAACATAGTGCAGCATGATGATGAATTGCAACATGGTAATGGGAGCAGCTCAGTGATGGGAACAACTCTGTGACTAGGTGCAACACCATGACGAAATGCAACACTACGATAGGTGAAGCAGTCATCTTGGAGAATCAGTTGAAGCAATATGTCTTCAACTGATCTCATGCAGATATCAAAAGGCAAAATGTTCACTTCTATTGTAAATGTACTATCTCTCTCTCTCTGCTGAACTATTGAAGAACATATAAGAAGAATTGATCAAGGGTTTCCCCACATTGGGGTTTTTCCTTGGCTAGCGCCACATCTTGTGTCCTCTTGTCTTGGCTTGTCTTCTGTGATTTATATTTATGTTCTATCTACAGTTTACTTTAATGCTGATGTGATTGCTAATCTGGAAAAGATATTGAGCTAACTATGAAAATTGAAATAAATTGCTCTAGCATAGAATATACCTAAAATTAACATGGTATCAGAGTTGAGGCGAAGGCAATGCCCAAACAAGAGTGAAAGAGCAATCACCGAAGACAGTTGGGAAAGGACAAAAGGATCAATGGATTGCTCATCCCTCTTCAAATTCACCAAGGGTGAAGTCGAAGCAGAGAATATTATCAGAATGGTGTAGCGGAAGTTTCTGATGGCCTACCTAAAGATCACTTCATTGGGAAGTTTGGATATAAGGGTGGAAGGAAAGGCGGATGCCTTGGTTGCAATAAGTTCAGCCATTATCCGAAGGAGTGTCCGAATGGCAGAGACACATCTCTTGATGAAGATAACAATCATTCTAGGGACATCTTCAATGATCAAAGGAATGACAGGTAATGCAGGTCATCGAGGAAATGAAAGCAAGGAACCCCATGTATGAAGAATCAAATGTTGTTTCTGATAAGATAAAGAAGCGTTATCTTGTATTGGCCCTCTCCTTCATATTCTTTGGGAATCTGGCTTATTGATTATAGTGCTTCAAGGCACTTCATCGGATAGATGGGTGCACTCTCTAATTTGGTAGAGATGGAAACAATCGTGGGATTATACTTGGTGTTGATGCCACCTATCCCAGAAAGGTTGTAGGGAATGTTATCCCTCAATTGAATGAGGGTAACTCAATTCATTTACAAAATCTCTTTTATGTACCTGATCGCAAGAAGAACCTGGTGTCCATTTCAACAATGGAAGTCAAAGGTTTCAGGGTGGCACTCATCGATGGAAAGGTACGTGTTTGAAAATAGAATTTTCAAAGATGTTTTTGAGTTCAAGGTTGGATCAAGTTGCAGTAAGTCCATTGGGGACCATGTCCATTTGCACATAACACCGAAGGTCTGTGAGTCAGATGGTGACAGGGATGCCTGAATTCAAAAAGAGCATGAAAGTACATGTCTGAGATGTACCAAAGGAAAATCTTACAAGGGGACCATTCCCCTCATGTAGCAGGTCCACAGGTTTGGAACAACTCGAGGAGTTTGAGATTCATGATCGGGAATCTCAAGTATATAGGTGGAAGAAAGCCCTCTATGGCTTGAATAAAAACACCCCGGGCGTAGTATGAGAGGATTGATAGCTATCTGATGAAGCTGAGATTCACTAGGAGTGAAACCGATCCAAACCATTCTCGAAGGTTGTGGATGATAGACCTCTTATATCGGCACCTTATGAGGACGACCTATTTCTGACAGGTGCAAACCCTCTCATTTGCAGAAGTAAGAGGGAGTTGGATTCTGGATGTGGAATGATACACTGCAACCCTGTGACTACCTCGAGGATCTTAACTTTCAGAAGTTATATGGTAGTGATGTCGGATCAGATTTGGGAAATACCTCTGAGTTTCATAAACTCATTCGCGTTGATGTTCTTGGTGAACTTCCGTCCGGACATATGTTTTGTAGTTAGCATGGTGAGCTCATATTTGGTTGAGCCTCACTGGATTGGTGCCAAGAATCTTCTAAGATATCTTCGGGGCACAATCTCTCATGGATTGAGATACACTGCTGGAAATATGAAACTGCATGATTATTCGAATGCTAATTGGGCAGGCAGTGTGGAGGATCACTAGAGCACTTCTCAATGTTGGTTCTCTTTGGATTCTGCTTCGATATCATGGATGAGCAGGAAGCAGAAATCGGTTGCTATATGCATCGCCGAGACCGAATACACAACTACAAGTATGATCTCATGTGAAGCTGCATGAGCTGTTTGTACACATGATGAATACCACTGTGATTCTCTGTGACAACCAGAGGTGGGATTCGATTATTGAGGAATCCCGTATTCGATGATTGCTCCAGCAGATAGACATCAGATACTAACTTATCTGGGATATGGTAAGTCGATGAGCAAGGAGGCTCCATCGCATTGAGATTGGTGTACAGGTTGCAAACATTTTGTCAAAGCCCCGGAAAGGTCAAATCTGTGACTTTCTCGAACGACTTGAAGTTGTTGAGAGACCTTCTTATAAGGGTCTTGCATGTTGCATGCATTGAGCTCTGGGAGCTCTGGGGGGCTTGGGGTACTTACTGGAGCAACATATGATGACAGGGCGACTCACCCTCCCTTGGTGGTGCGCTATGTACAGGATGACAGGTTCAACCTTCCCCTGTGACACCTTGTGGCGACTATGGAACATGATGATTAGTTCTCCAATGGGCCAAGCTGATTTGTTCTCCGTGGCGACTATGGAACAGGATGATTAGTTCTCCTGTGGGCCTGGATGATGTGTTCTCCATGGCGATTGTGAAATAGGATGATTTGTTCTCCTGTAGGCCAGGATGATTAGTTCTCCATGGCATCCACTCGACAAGATGATTCGCTCTCCTGTGGACAGGATGATTCGCTCCCTTGTGGATAGGATGATCAGTTCTCCTATCGAGGCATCCTACCCATGCAGTTTGGGACTCATGGGAAGTAGCTCTCATCTGATCAATGAGCAGGGAAATGAGGATAGGGACCATAGTAGTACCGATGGACGCATCGTTGTATCTACAGTACTCCCTATGCTAGGATGACCTTCATTGATCTGGGATCAATGATACTGGTCTGGGACCAATGAGAGTGGTACATACTCTAAAACTGACTTCGGGTCAGCAGAGGACTGGTCTGGGACCAGTGGTACACACTCTGGGACTCACTTCGGGCCAGTGGAGAATGGTATGAGACATTCTCGATCAATTCTTCTTCTTCATGGTTCAACAGAGAGTAGAGTTGAGTAGAGATGAGCAGAGCAGAGCAGAACTGAGCAGAGCAGAGCAGTACAGGGCACTGATTGCAGAGATAGTACAGTTGGACATATGGATCAACGGATGGAGTTCTCCCTAGTTGAGAGGGAGTGTTAAAACTGGCAACTAGGGCCAAACTCCATGTGGGTCATCTTATTTATGGCAGCTAATATTTTTCTTGGATCCCTCTCATCGAGAGGTGCAGGATTGATCTAAAGATCATCCGATTCCAACAAGTATTCATGGAGTTATGAATTTATTTGTGTTATAAGACATATTGTCAAGTTGGCCAGCATCTTATGTAGGCTCAGAAGCCCAATAGACATGTCTATTCATCATCTACATTTTAGTATAAATAGAAGAGGACTTGAATTGTGAGACACACTCTTTATGTGATCTCCTCCTCTCCACGTCTTGGGTTTTTGGTGAAGGAGAGACACTAAAGAGTACACTGGGCTAAGTGTATGATGCCCTAGCCGCAATTCAGATGTACCCTAGCCGTAGTCAATAGAAGGTTCCTATCCTCTGTTTAAAGGAGCTCCAATACACAGTCAACGTGATGCCCTAATCTCCTGACAAGTGATTTCCTAATCCGTTGTCCAAGGAGACTCTTAGATGCAGCGAAAGGAGCCTCTAATTCGTTGTTAAGGAGAGGCCTAATCCACAGTAAAGGGAGGCCTGATACATGGCCCTAATCCGTTGTCATAAGGAGGCTCCTAAACCACAGTCTAGAAGTGACCCTTAGCCGCAGCTAAAGAAGACCGGGCCGCAGATATAACAAGCCCTAACTCACAGCTAAGGAGAGACCTTTAGCCACAACCAAATGAGTCCTAACGCATCAAGAAGAAACTTGAAACAAGCATGAATTGCTGAAGGTAACAACAAAGAGATAGAGGTTGTTCCTAGGCTTGGGTCAAGGATTGTTTGCAAGGCAAAAGAGCTGTAGCATAAGGTGAGACTGTGCGTAAAAGAAATCTACCATAAAGGTTCTTCAGATTAGCATAGGTATGCAAATTCGGTGCTAGAAGGTAATGACAGTAAGCTATGTTCTTACACTGCTGCATTGATGGTTATTGGAAGTTGTTTGGTGGAAGACCGTAAGCCTATCTTGCTGCTAGGCTAGGCCACAGGCCATAGCCAGCGTCAAAGGGTTGCACAAGCCAAACCTCGACAGCATGACAAGTAGTGTAGTCCCACCTTCGTGCATCACAACCTTTGAATGCCTTTATTGTTGACTGAGTGAAAGATAAGGGATGAAGGCTGATGCCCTAAGTCATGAAGCAGTGACAGCTAGTGCAGCTAGAAGTCATCAACGTTGACAGGTGCAACTGATGATGTGTGTAGCCTAGCAGGCATTGCAGATCAACAATGTGTACAACATTAAATACAAATCCATGACGTTGAGCTCAATGATGTTTGAGTACACCATTGAGAAGATGAAGTACAACATAGTGCAGCATGATGATGAATTGCAACATGGTAATGGGAGCATCTCAGTGATGGGAACAACTCTGTGACTAGGTGCAACACTATGAAGAAATGCAACACTACGATAGGTGAAGCAGTCATCTTGGAGAATCAGTTGAAGCAATATGTCTGCAACTGATCTCATGCAGATATCAAAAGTCAAAATGTTGACTTATATTGTAAATGTACTATCTCTCTCTCTCTTTCTCTGCTGAACTATTGAAGAACATATAAGAAGAATTGATCGAGGGTTTCCCCACATTGGGGTTTGTCCCTGGCTAGCGCCACATCTTGTGTCCTCTTGTCTTGGCTTGTCTTCTGCGATTTATATTTATGTTCTGTCTACATTTTACTTTAATGCTGATGTGATTGCTAATCTGGAAAAGATACTGAGCTAACTATGAAAATTGAAATAAATTGCTCTAGCATAGAATATACCTAAAATTAACATGGTATCAGAGCTGAGGTGAAGACAATGCCCAAGCAAGAGTGAAAGAGCAATCACCGAAGACAGTTGGGAAAGGACAAAAGGATCAGTGGATTCCTCATCCCTCTTCAAATTCACCAAGGGTGAAGTCAAAGCAGAGAATATTATCAGAATGGCGCAACGGAAGTCTCTGATGGCCTACCTAAAGATCACTTCATTGGGAAGTTTGGATCTAAGGGTGGAAGGAAAGGCGGATGCCTTGGTTGCAATAAGTTCGGCCATTATGCGAAGGAGTGTAATGTGGTGACAAATTATCCGAACCGGGAGCTTTTGCAAATGTCCCTCCCCGCTTCCGCTTCCGCTCCTGCTCCTGCTCCCGCTCCCCGCTTTTGCTCCCACTCCCAAGTAACCTTGTCTAGAGCTTCTACTAATGTCATGCCATTAAAATTCGTGCATCATTTGGAATTGGAAATCACTAGGCCATATAAGAATATGTGTGGTTTTGATTCTAGGTCAATCCCTGTTTATGGTCTTGTCAAAGATCTCAAGCTTTCTCTGGCTACTAACAAAGACTTTTTCGGTTCTCATGGATAATGTTGTCATTGATGTGCCTGATGTTTGGGGGATGTTGCTATCAAGGAAATGGAGTGCCTCAATGGGTTGTCTATTGCAAATGGACTTGTCATATGCCACTATCCCCGAGCCCAATGGGACCCCCTTCATTCTCTATGGGGAACCCCAACTCCCAAATCATGTCGAAGATATTGAGCCCTTTCCATTTCCAAATCATCAGCATAGGACCATGAACCAAAACCATTTCGGCAAGCCATCAAAGCGGGCGAAGCTTCCCCCTTTTCAAGATCTCTGCCATTTCAAGCTATGTCACAAGGTTCGTCGAACTTCAACCTTGAGGTTCTAATTTTGGCGAACCTTAGAATTTTTTTGAGATTCGACGAACCTCGTCGAACCTCATAGCCATTAACCAAGTTCATAGATCAAAACTCATAACCTCATGTCACAACAATCTTGTAATCTATCCTTGCAATTTCCATATCGGTGATAACAATTTTAATGTTTATTGATGTTGATTTCTTACTATTTTATTCTATAATTCATTATATATACACGAACCTAATGGCGAACCTCATCAAAAAGTTTGAACTCAAACCGAACCTAATCATTGTCGAACTCGAACTCAAACCAGAACCATGTGACATTGATTTCAAGAAGTGAAACCCAAGGCTGACTATTCCTAAGAAGCAATAGATCCAAAAACCGAAGAAAGATTTCCAAAAAGGAGATCATGTCTTGTTCGACATGGACCTTGTCCCCATCAAGATCCATGGGAAAGTGGGTGTAGGATACTTTTACATTGCCAAGTGTTGGACGATGTAGCTCAGACAGATGTTCTAGCCTCAGGTGGTGTCAGTGAGGCTAGGAACACGAGTAGAAAATATATGCAACCCAAGTTATTCTTTTGAAAGTAAATGTTTTAATTAAATTAATTAATCAAATTCTATTATTTTTCTAAGTTTTAACTTTAGGGAAATAGATTAATTAATTAGTAGTAACTGAGACATGTTCGATTTTCCTCTAGAGACTTCTAGAAAAGTTTGTAAGCGATCTTAGCCATCGATTAGATCATTTCAGATCTAGATCATGGCCGTTGATTTCTCAACGAGAGATTATAAAATAAATCGATGGTTAGTCTTGGAGATCATTCATTGCAGTGAAGAGGGCGCAATGATAGCGTGGGGTTTGACAATAATGAGGGTGTTAGCAGTGGTTCTCCTAGATTTATTATGCAGACGTAGAGGCCATACAAGATTGCCAGTAGAGGTCGTACAAGTTGCTAGTTTAGCATATCGAGATTTCTAGTTGCAAGGCGAATTGCTGGGAATCAATGCGATTGCAGAAAAGGTGAATGGCAGGAATTTGTAGTGTGAATTGCAGGAAAGGCTGTGTTAGGTTGCAGAGGGAGGCCATATGCCTTCAACTGGTTAGATCGACTTGTGGAAATGAAGAAATATTTTGCTCGAGCATTGCTGGGGTTTGGAAAGTAGTTGCAATATATCAATTGCAAAATTTGTTGAATAATAATAGAACTCTCAAATCTGAAGAATTGGTTTTCCCTTCGTGGTTTTTCCAAGGACATTTTGTCAAAAATAATAGTGTCCATTTTGTGATTGATTTTCTTCTTAGAATTTCCACAATTTATTTTTGTCAATATCGCAATCCTGTTTTTATTTAGTATTTGTCGTTTAATAATTTTGTTCAAAATTAATACATTGGATAATTACCTATGGATTGCAATAAGCAATATTTTTATTGATTTTTCAAATGGTATCAGAGCATATTTGAAGCGGATAGGTTTACTGGAGTAGACAAGCGTAGGGGTTTGGAAGAGAAAGCCAAGGGTTTATTACCCAAATTGATTTCCAGAATTACTTGGAGGACTTTTCCTAGTATTATTTTTTTCAGGAGGCCAAATTTCTAGTGCAAGTAGTCAGTTCATCTAGTGCGAGTTACTAGAGTCATAGATCGAATTACCAAAGTGGTGTGTTTTAGCTGAGGTGGTGCGAATGGCTTTAGCGAGTTGCTGGAGGTAGTTTATCTTGCTGGAATAATTTCTCGGAGGCAGTGCACATTTCTAGAAAGCAGTGTGAGTTGGCTAAGGCAGTGCTTGTGGCCAATTTAAGGCAGTGCTTGTGGCCAGTTTAAGGCAGTGCAAATTGCTAGAGGTGGGCCGAGTTGCTTCCAGTTGGTCAATTAGCTTCTAGAGGGTTGATTTGACTTGCAGAGGAAGATCGTGAGGTTTTCCAGGTACTTTTGTTAGCTGGTGGAAGAAATATTTATTTTTATTTTCTCTCTAGGAAATTAGTAATGGCTTCAGCAGGATTGAGGGATCAATATAGGTTGGATGGCACATCTAACTTTGGTGTTTGGAAAATCCGATGTCTTCTTGTTTTGGAAGAGCATGGACTGAAGGAGTTTTCTACGACACATTATTGTACCAACAAATCCTATCATGTTGCATGAGTACCATAAAGATGATGGCAAGGCTAGGCTTATTATTCTAGATGGGGTCAAGGACCACATAGTTCCACATTTTGTGGAAGAAGATACAACCAAGAAGATGTGGGATGCCATCAACAACCTTTCCAGGATAAAATATGAATTGGAAAATGATCCTAAGAGAGAAGCTCAGAAGTACCAGTTAAAATAAGGGAGAGAACTCGCATCGAGATAGTCAGAGATGAGCTAGCATCCATTGGAGAGAAGGTCGATGACGAAGAGCTTGTGAGAACAACCCTAAATGGGTTTAAAAAACAGTGGGATGTTTTTGTATAAGTGTTAGTGGAAAATCTAATTTTCCTACTTGGGACCACTTATGGAACGACTTGACATAGCAGGAGCTTCAACTAAGGCTTGTGAAAGGAAACAATGGTATTAGCAACAGTTCCGATCATAAGGGAGATGACATCGAGAATGTTGCTCTTGTGAGCAAGGGAAAAGCGAAGAAGGGATCCAGTAAAGGATCCAACTTGAAGTAGGAAAAGAAGAAGGACATGTCGAATAGCAAGTTCTATGGTTGTCACGAGTTTGGTCATTACTGCAACAATTGTCCACACAAGAAGAAAGGTGACAAGAAGGGCGAGAGGTAGACAATGACAGTCACAAATGAGCTTTCTAGAAAGATGGCGGATGAGTTTGCACTCATTGCTTGTTGTAGCAGTCCAGGAGAGCCATGGCATAGTGAAATGGGCCATGGGGTACTCAAGGTGACAGGTGTTTCAGATGTGAGTACAGAGCACGATGGTGTCGAACGTAGAACACCTTCCTCGTTAAGAGACAGTGTTGGTTGATTTTGCTCGGACAAGTGTTCTAGCCTCATGTGGTGTAAGTGAGACTAGGAACACGAGAGTGGAAAATATATCTAAACCCAAGTTACTCTTTTGAATGTAAATGTGTTAATTAAATTAATTAATCAATTTTTATTATTTTCCTAAGTTTTAACTTAGGGAAATGGATTAATTAATTAGTAATAATTGAGACATGATCGATTTTCCTCTAGAGACTTGTAGAAAAGTTTCTAAGTGATCTTAGCCATCGATTAGATGATTTCATATCTCGATCTTGGTCGTTGATTTCTCAACGATTATAAAGGAAATCAATGGTCAATTTTGGAGACCATTCATTGCAGTGAAGAGGGTGTAGTGATAGCATTGGGTTTGGCACCAGTGAGAGTTTCAACAGTAGTTGAAGCAGTAAATATTTTCAGAGTTTTCTTTCATTAGCATTCTTTCAGTTTTCGATATCCGGATGAGGAATTTTCCAAGAGTTATTCTGCAAAAAGAGAGGCCGTACGAGATTGCTAGGAGAAGCAGTACGAGCTGGTAGTTTAGCATATCAAGATTTCCAGTTGCAAGGTGAATTAGAAGAAATTAATGTGATTGCAGAGAAGGCATAGTGCATGAATTCACAATGCAAATTGCAAGAAAGGTCGTGTCAGGTTGCAGAGGAAGGTCGTATGCCTTCTAGTGATTACATTGACTTGTGGAAGTGAAGAAATATTTTGCCGGGTTTTGGCAAGCTGTTGTAATATTTATCAATTACAGAATTTGCTGAATAATAATAAAACTCTCATATCTAAAGAACTGGTTTTCCGTTCGAGGTTTTTCTAGGGAAGTTTTGTCTAAAATTAATTGTCCATTTTGTCACTAGTTTTCTTCTTAGAGTTTCCACAGTTGATTTTTGCGAATTTTATGTTAGGGTCCTATAATTTTATAAGATTGCTTGATTATAGCTGATGATTATTATATTTTGGATATTGTAAATAATATTCCATATTGTAAATTATTTCCAAAAAAGGTCAAAACCTTAAGAAAAATAAAAAAATGCTTGCAAGACGAAATGTAGCATTAGAGGATAATTAAGTATGTTTAGATTAAATTAATCACACCATTTAAATGTGATTAAATAAAATTGTAATAAAGGCCTTGGTACTACAGTTTGATTTTATTATAAGGTTGAAAACGACAAAAAGGGATTTTGTCACATTAGGTTAAACAGTTGCAACTTTCCCGCTCCTCGATCCTCTTGCTTCATAGATCGATGGCTCACAATCCTTTTCGGCCCCCTTTTCCATCCTAGCTTTATTGCCGGGGGGGGGGGGGGGGGGGTCTGAAAAGGCGGTTTTACCCCGTCGATCCCACGCTACGTGTCTTCCCCTCTGCATTTTGCACCCACCCCCCTCACGATACCGCCTACCACTTCGACCCCCCTTAGAAAACTGCTTACCACTCTCCTTTCCCACCATATTTCCCATGCACTCTTGGTTATGTTACCCTCCATTCCTCGACTTCCATGTCATCTCCCGCATCCACGTCATTCATCTGTCTCATGATTAGTTGAAACTATGCTTTTTCCTATACAACACATTGACTTCAAACATTGTTTCCAAACCAATGAGGACGAATTTTCAGAAACTGAAAGAGGTTTTTCTGCCAACATCCTCATGTACAAAAACCTCTCTCAGTTTTCTAACAGCTATTATGGTTTGGGATATACAGATGAAGCTTTGCAGACATATTTTCCCAAATTTTCCTGTTTAGTCATACTTTTGCAGAACATATTGTGGCCAATAAGAGATGACTCTTGAAAAAATGGAGAAGGTTTCTGTTCCTGTGATGCCAAAGTACAATAACCTACTTCATATTTTACACAACTATTACAGAATGAGAGATACATGTACATCTTTACAGCCTATTTTTCAGATTGTGCAAAGTCCTGTTTCAGTCACCTTTTTGTAGAGAATATTGGGAACATCTGGACCTGAATTTTGGGAAACTGAGAGGTTTATTTCAAGGACATATTTATCTACAATAAACTCTCTCACTTTTTACAGATCTATCTCGGATTGAGATATACAAAGGGATGATTGGACCCTATTTTGCAGGATTTCGGGAGGAAAATGTTCAAAGATAGTTAGCCACCTCATCAACTAAGAGTTGCAGTCAAATTTGAATTTCTCTTCTTTGTCAACAAAATTTCATAATGATAGTGCCAAGTAGATACATTAGTTTTGAATGTCCTACATTTCATTTCTATTTGTGTAAAACAATTTGGGATATTTGTAAAAAGATCTTGAGATTTTTATCAAGATATTTTAGTTCAGAATTTGTATAAATACTTCATAATTTGAAGTAATAGATGTTGGGATTTGTAATGAGAAAGACTACCATTCATTGTAAAGCTGTTCACTAAGTTCAAGTGACCTTTTGCAGTAATACAAGACAAGTTGTTTCAGGATTCATGTGTCATATCTATTGGTGAAGTGCATCTACTGTTCTTTGTTTATTTTCTCTGTCTATCATGCTTATGTATTCTCTATTCTGAATTAATCAACAGAAGTTGTGATAAATAGGATTCATTACCTAGAGCGCCCTATTTTGGCTGTTGTTAATTCTACATGTTTTCCTTTGATATCAAGTTAAAGAATTCTTAATTGCTCTTTAGCTTCAATTGAATCTATTTCCCTTCTTCTACTTCATTTCATTTAAATCTAAAAGATCCAATAGTATGCCTAGCTTGCCCTGTTTCACTTAAGCTTGATACTTCTGCAAATTGATCACCCCAAGCTCTTTTGACTCCATTGCCCAATGGCCTTCCCTTGCTGTTCCAACCAAACCAATTCAAAAACCAAACTCTAAGCCCAATAACTAGCCTGAAATTCCCAGTAAACAAATCTAAATCTCACAGAGAGATCCCTCTCTGAGTTTAGGAGGGCTAGCCTCCTAGAGCCTAAACTCAAAGGCAGTTTTGATGTTGCCTCCGTGGTTTTTTCTTCAACCTTGAAATTATGGAACAATAACATAGTGGCGACCATACTGGGGAGGACATTTTATCTTCCTCAGAAAAGTGTATCAAGTTCCAGATCTGATTGCTGATGGTGAATAGTGATCAGGCACAAGAAGGCTGAATTATTCACCTGGCGACTCCATGTTTCAAGAATCCGGAGCTCAAAGTTTGCATGGCGACTCCCTTATCAAAGAATCTAGAATTGTAAAGAACTTATGGTGACTCCATTTCATTGTTGATTGTTTTAAAAATGAGTTCAAGAATACAACGCAGGTATGCTCCTATGGATAGATCAAGAATTCCAGGTTTTCCAAATCCCATGCCCAACAGTGATTGGTTAATGTATCTTCCATTGTTTAAAGATAAAAAAGGAGATGATGCTGCTGTACATTTATTGAGGTTTCATATGCACATCCATAAGCTTAAAATCAAATTTCATGAAGATTGTCTTATGAAATTTTTTATGGCAACTTTGGAGGAAAAGGCTAGATCTTGGTATGAAAATCTGCCTGCTGCTAGTATATGTTCGTTAAAGCATTTTCATACTGTTTTTTGTGAGAAATACAGAGGGGATTATCCATATTTGTTGCTGATTCAAAACTACTGTGATCATTTTGAAAGTTTTATTCAATATCTAGAAGATTACTATGATGATGATCAGTTCACAAACGATGAAATACTAGAGGCTTTAGATGGAAATCCTTTTCAACATTATGAACAAAAAGTAGAAGTCTTGCTTGAATTGTCTTCCCCTCAGGAAGAAATCAAGGATGTATGTTGTCTATATGTTCATGAAGATTCCCCACAGGAAATAATTCTTGCAGCACCACGACAAACTGATTAGCCAGAGGTAAAGGAAGAAATTCAGCAGCCTGAACCTGATCAAGAAGAGGACAACAGTGAAAATCAGTAGGATATTTCAGATACCATGGATGAACACATTAACATTGTGGTTGTCTCAAATGCAAAATATCAAATTAAAGAACAAATTCCTTGTACTAATCAACAAGTAAAGGTAATTGAGCATATTTTTGAACATTCATTTGTTGATTTACAACAGTCTTGTGATCTGAAAGAAGAACCAACAGAACTTAATCCTCTTGATCCACAAGAACATTTTCAACAAGTAGTGTTTTCTTCAGTGATTAAAGACCAATCAGATTTACATGATGAAGATCTTATGTTGCATGTTTTCCATGATCCTTTGGTCAGTTTATTGCATTCATTGGTGAAGGGAGAATTTTCCAGATTCATCAATGCAGCTATTGGATCCAGTGGAAAAGTTGAGTTGCCATTTTCTGAATTTATTTTTCCACCTAAAGAAGTAGAATGCAAACTTCAATTAAGTATCCATTTGCTTGAATGGTTGCACTGGATGTTTGTTATCACTTGATATGGCAGTGATTTTATCAGATTAAAGTAGGTAGTAGAGTGCAAATAAGCTCAATACCTTGAGAATTTGTGTTTTTCAAAGCATTCTTTCCAGTTTCAGTTTCAGATTGTAGTACGACTTTTAGTTCAGTGTATATTTCAGATTTCAGTGTGAAGAATGGTTTTGATTTCAGTTTGAGAGTTTTTCAGTAGCAGAGATTTTATGGCAGAACAGGTTGTAGGTTTTGGGATCAGCCCAATGGATCAGGCTACTAGTCTACGGTGTTCTTGACACTTCACTAGGAAGTGCCATCCCTAGCTGGAGCCACTGTTAGGGTCCTATAATTTTTATAGGATTGCTTGATTATAGCTAATGATTATTATATTTTGGATATTGTAAATAATATTCCATATTGTAAATTATTTCCAAAAAAGGTCAAAACCTTAAGAAAAATAAAAAAATATGCTTGCAAGATGAAATGCAGCATTAGAGGATAATTAAGTATGTTTAGATTAAATTAATCACATCATTTAAATGTGATTAAATAAAACTGTAATAAAGGCCTTGGTACTATAGTTTGATTTTATTATAAGGTTGAAAACGACAAAAAGGGATTTTGTCACATGGGGTTAAACAGTTGCAACTTTCCCGCTCCTCGATCCTCTCGCTCCATAGATCGACGACTCACAATCCTTTTTGGCCCCCCTTCTCCATCCTAGCTTTACCGCCACCGGGGGGGGGTTCGAAAAGGCGGTTTTACCCCGCTGGTCCCACGCTACATGTCTTCCCCTCTGCGTTTCGCACCGCCCCCCCACGATACTGCCTACCACTCCGACCCTCCTTCGAAAACTGCTTACCACTCTCCTTTCCGACCATATTTCCCGCGCACTCCTGGTTATGTTACCCTCCATTCCTTGACTACCATGTCATCTCCTGCATCCACGTCATTCATCTGTCTCATGATCAGTTGAAACTATGCTTTTTCCTATACACCACATTGACTTCAAACATTGTTTCCAAACCAATGAGGACGAATTTTCAGAAACTGAAAGAGGTTTTTTCTGCCAACATCCTCATGTACAAAAACCTCTCTCAGTTTTCTAACATCTATTATGGTTTGGGATATACAGATGAAGCTTTGCAGACATATTTTCCCAAATTTTCCTGTTTAGTCATACTTTTGCAGAACATATTGTGGCCAATAAGAGATGACTCTTGAGAAAATGGAGGAGGTTTGTGTTCCTAAGATGCCAAAGTACAATAACCTACTTCATATTTTACACAGCTATTACAGAATGAGAGATACATGTACATCTTTACAGCCTATTTTTCAGACTGTGCAAAGTCCTGTTTTAGTCACCTTTTTGCAGAGAATATTGGGAACAACTAGAGCTGAATTTTGGGAAATTGAGAGAGGTTTATCTCAAGAACATATTTATCTACAATAACCTCTCTCACTTTTTATAGATCTATCTCAGATTGAGATATACAAAGGGATGACTGGACCCTATTTTGTAGGATTTCGGGAGGAAAATGTTCAAAGACAGTTAGCCACCTCATCAACTAAGAGTTGCAATCAAATTCAAATTTCTCTTCTTTGTCAACAAAAATCCATAATGATAGTGCCAAGTAGATACATTAGTTTTGAATGTCCTACATTTCATTTCTATTTGTGTAAAACAGTTTAGGATATTTGTAAAAAGATCTTGAGATTTTTATCAAGATATTTTAGTTTAGAATTTGTATAAATACTTCATAATTTGAAGTAATAGATGTTGGTATTTGTAATGAGAAAGACTACCATTCATTGTAAAGTTGTTCACTGAGTTCAAGTGACCTTTTGTAGTAATACAAGACAAGTTGTTTCAGGATTCATGTGTCATATCTATTGGTGAAGTGCATCTACTGTTCTTTGTTTATTTTCTCTGTCTATCATGCTTATGTATTCTCTATTCTGAATTAATCAACAGAAGCTGTGATAAATAGGATTCGTTACCTAGAGCACCCTATTTTGGCTGTTGTTAATTCTACATGTTTTCCTCTGATATCAAGTTAAAGAATTCTTAATTGCTCTTTAGCTTCAATTGAATCTATTTCCCTTCTTCTACTCCATTTCATTTAAATCTAAAAGATCTAATAGTATGCCTAGCTTTCCCTATTTCACTTAAGCTTGATACTTTTGCAAATTGATCACCCCAAGCTCTTTTGATTCCATTGCCCAATGGCCTTCCCTTGCTGTTCCAACCAAACCAATTCAAAAACCAAACTCTGAGCCCAATAACTAGCCTAAAATTCCTAGTAAACAAAGCTAAATCTCACAGAGAGATCTCTCTCTGAGTTTAGGAGGGCTAGATCCTAAACTCGAAAGCGGTTTTGATGTTGCCTTCGTGGTTTTTTCTTCAGCATTGAAATTACGGAACGCTAACATATTACAATTGTATTTTTATTCAGTATTTGTTGTTTAATAATTTTTCTCAGAATTAAATGGATTGGATAATTGTCTATTGATTGCAATAAGTGATATTTTTAGCGATTTTTCACGCAAAGATTGATAGTGAACTTTTACCTTCACTGGGGAAACATAACCGATTCGCCTCATTCATGTGAGATTGGCATTCACGTGTTATGCATGCATTGGATATTCTTTTCACATGCTAATATTACGTATCTCATGTTCTCATATAAATTAGGGATGCATTTAGAGTAGAGTTAACTTTATGTATGTGAAATTTCCTTAATTGTAGTTACTGGAAATTATTCTACCTTATGCAGATTGTTTTTCTTCAAAAATTAATTACTGCAAGTAACGAATAAAATCACTACTGCAATTTTCATGAATAATAACAGGAACTGAGAACATAACGCACACACATAAATTTAGACATCGATATTTTTGGACAATAGTCCTTGGAAAGAGCCCAATGTGGGGGAAATCAGTTCCAGAGATGAGGTTTTACATTATTAATAAATCTTCAGCAATTGAGAATTACAACAACTACTTGCCTCTCACTGGCAAAGCTTCGACAAATATTTTTCTGCACTCTTACTCGCTAAATCGAACTGGTAAAAACAAAAGTCTCCCTCTACAAATCCACGTAGCCTTTCCCAGGCTATTCGCACCTCCTCTAGGAATTCGCACTGGCAGATTGAAGAGTATGAACTGGCCACCCAGAAACATGCACTGCCTCTAGGAAAATTAATTTCATTTATAATCCTGCCCACAGGAACCTGATAAACCCACTCGCTCTGCCCTTGGAAATACATCGAACAATTGGCCTCTAAATCGAGCTGCTGGCTGCTTGCACTGGCTAAGTTGGCTACACGCACTGCCTGATTTGACCTTCTCTCTGTAGAATAATTCAACTTCCTTTCTCTTCTTGGAATACTGAGATTCTTTAATTTCTTAGTTGAAACCTTGTTGCTGGTGTCCTCCACACTATCACTGTGCCCTTGTTGTCACTGCAATTTTGTGTCTTGAATGTGTTCTCAAGTGTCCCATTGATTTTTTCTTACAATCTCTCATTGACGAATCAGTGGTCACGATTTAAATCGAATCGATGGCTAAGGTCATCTTTGACCCCTTCTCATGACTTTTCTAGAAGTCACTAGAGCAAAATCGATTTGTCTCAATTAATCTTATTTAATTAACCACTTTTACTAAGTTAAACTTAAGAAAATAATTAAAAACTGGCTAATTAATATAATTAAGAAATTTTCCTTAGAAACTATTTTGTGTCTTGGAGATAATTATTCAATTGTGTTCCTTAGCCTCATGGACACCAATAGAGACTAAAACACCTGTCCGAGCGACAAAAACTAACAATGTATGGATTTATTGAATTAAGGTTTCTGTGATCCATATCAAGTTTTTGAGACATATTTTTAGTGATAATCACATCAAAATTCATTTGTCGACGTATTTCGAACCAGCAAGTGTGGTTCATCTTCAGGACAAGATGAAGAATCAGATCGTGGTAACAAGTTAAATAGAGAGACCGACCATTCAAACGACTAGAAAGAAACGACTACTTTTGACCAAAAGAAACGACTACATTTGACTGGGCTTCAGCTACAATTGACTGGAATAGGAGTTAGGGAAATATTTATTAATTAATTATTTAATTAGTTAATCTATTTGTTAGATTTATTTATTTATTAAATATATAGATAAAAAATCTTTTAACTATGAAAACTTATTTGTTATAAATACCATATTTAACTAAATAAAAACTAATTAATTAAAAGTTAAAATTATATATTAGTTAAATTTTATATATATTTATAAAAAATATATATTAGTTAAATATTATAAATATATAGAACTAAATATACATGCTTATAATTAAAAATATACTTTTAACTATGTTTATATGTAACATTATTTATCATAATTACCAAGTTTAATTTAATATTTTTTTTAATAAAAAATATATATATATATATATATATATATATATATATATATAGATATATATATATATGAATATGAATATATTAGTTAGATTTTATTTATATTATAACTATATATATAACTAAATATGTATGCTTATAAATAACCAAAAATACCATGTTTAATTAAATAAAACTAACTTAAAAAATATATGTTAGTTAAATATTTTATGTACCTAAACGAAGAAATCAACTTAATACATAATTATTAAGGGAAATTATTTTGTTCTTTTCATTTTAAAACTAATAAAAATATATAAACTTATATTAATATTATTATAGGAATATTATGAGATAAATTAAAAATAAGTCATAATAATAATAGAAAAATAAATAATAATGAATAAATAATGGCAATAAATATAGAGGAAAATCAAATAATTCAAGAAACTAGGGAATAAAATCAAAACCGGAAAAGAAAACAACAAAAAGAAAGGAAAAAAGGGGGGGGTTCTAAGAGATAAGCGCAGGGATCCAACAACTGCTGATTTTCCACCTGTCATCCCTGTTAAGATTATTCAACTTCCTTTCGATTTCAATGGCCTGCCTAAACTTTCGGTGATGAAAATGAGAAATCCTAGCAATGACACTATTACTTTGATATAAAACATGGGCGATACCCTATGCCCAATGCACATGCTCCCAAATAGGTCTATTGTAATGTGCAGGTTACAAGTCTACAGTCCTAGGTGGTTGTTGGAGTTCTCATGACTCCTTGTTTGAGTACATGGATCATGTGCTCTACGACGAGCTCATGTCCTAGTTGGAGCCAGATGTTACCCACCAAAAGTGGGTGATGTTAGAAATATAGTAGCCATGGTTGGTATTTTCATCATGTGAAGGAACGAAAATTGAATTTAAATTTTGCCTCCAAATATTTCAAGTCAGCTGGGCCCCTAAGAGGCACCCATTCGACCCCCCTTCATAGTCTATATAAAGGAGACCTCTCCTCCACATTTGAGACATCGATCATGTCTTGGTTATCTCTGATCCAACAAAATTGGGAGCAGGAGGAGGTCGAAACTCTAAAGGAGGGCTTGGCAAATGGCTTGACACTTATCTAGTTCTCGATTACCGGTTTGGATATCATCTTAATATGGTTGTTTCTGATGTATTTATGAATTGAACTCTCTCTACCATAAGGAAAAACTTTTTTGGGTTTTCCCGTTGTGGGTTTTGCTCTAACCTTGGGCCTAATTAATGTGTCTCGTCTTATTGTCTCATGGTGACTTTACTACTCTTTCATTTTTATTGGTTGAGTTTTTCTTCTGTACAATTGCTTAATGATATTAGATATGTAATTGATGCTAATTGATCATTATAAGTAGTTATCATGATGAGGAAAATTTGTTCTAGTTTGTGCCCTAGAAATATCAACATGGTATTAGAGTGGGTTGAAGAGCAGTTTAAAGTCCATCTCTGTGAATGCAAGACTAAATAGAAGGAGAAGTCAACTATCCTCTTACCCAGGACATCTAATTACTATGGAATTTGCTTTCCTAGGAAGACCTGTGACGAAGTCTGAGCCTAATCAAGGTCTATGATTCGTGCATTGAAGATATGAGAAGTCCTGAAATATGTATATATATATATATATATGCGGAATCCAAATTCATCTCCTTGGCACCTTAAGCAAGCTTTCTGTGGTATCGAACTACCTATGGCAACAATAATCTCTATTCTTGAGTGAGTTTGAACGTGTTTCTAGCTCAAAGTTTGATTTATTATTTGCGGCATACACTATATGTTTATTTTTCTTAGGGCTTGATTGTTCTTTGCTTTAGATAATTGCATTTACATTTACTTATTGCATTCACCCCATAATATCATAACAATGTTAGCAACTATGTAGAAAGAGCAATAACATCAACAATGCAACGGAATAGTAAAGATCGACAGAAGAAAAGCATGCACAATAGGGACACCATGATTTAGGTCAGAGACCAAGGCGAAACCCCACAAGGGGGAAAAGTGAAAACCCATCCAAATTCTTCTTCGATTAGAGATTCATCAATTGTTCCACTGAGATACAAAGTACATCCATTATGAGATATATTAGACATATTTGGCCTCTTAGGGCCAATCCAAGTCAGTTCACAATTTCATTTGTGAACTGACATCTAATAATCAAAGAAAGTTGCTACCATGTCATATGTTGTCACTAATCACTGTTTAGAATACACTTATATCAAAGTCCATTGCTATGACAAGGTTATTGCAACTAGATCACTGTTAAGATCACCATCTCATTACCATAACTGTCTTATTGTTCCTTAGGACACTAAATCTAGTGTTACAGTCATAAAAGGTCACTCTGAGATATAAGGTTGTAGTCATATATTCATAATAAAAATTCATATTCAGGTCACTGTCCACTGTATAAAATGAACCTCATAATTATACACATAACTGGAGCGATGCTACTGGTGCTAATGTTGCAGGATGCTTTATCAATACAGGGCAATGCAAACTCATATCTTATTGGATCCTAGAAATCATACCTTATTGTAATGGATCATACTTGTGCAATGCGCACCATAGAGAAATCAGACCTCACGTAGGGAGGCCATACCATACCATAGAGCGAAATTGCGAGATAGAACCACAATATAAATGCGAAGTCTATGTAGTCAGGGTCGAACCATGAGAGCGATGTCACAAAATTCAAATCAAGTGAGCCATGGTTATTATAATTTCGATACCATTGGAATATTAAATTGCAATCCATTGTGACATCAATCCAAACGATGCCATCAAGTAAGCGGTGTCATGATGCCCATATAGTATAGCAGAAGAGTGTGGTGCCCATCCAATGAACAATAGTACAGTGCAATTTCTAGTGACTAGAAACGATGCCCATATCATGTATCGATGCCCAAAGATATACACTATGTCCAGAGATATACGTTATGACCAGAGATATATGTTGTGATTTTAGAAGAATTACCCCATTCGATGTCCATCATAAAATAGAGAAAGTAATGCTCTCTGTAATGTAAATGATGCCTATGCGAAGCGATGTCCACTGTGACAGAGCAAAAGACCGATATCACTGATAAACAACCCAAAAAACAAAATGCGATGCGAATATATCGATGTCTCTATGATAGGGATCATAGAGTTAGAGCAATGCTATCAGAAGGATATAACGATGCCTCATATAATAGATACAATACTTCATATGTGATGCGGTGCTTCAACGAATATGATGCTTCAGATGAGATGTGATGACTCATAGGAAACGAACCACAGGAATATAAGGTCGTCAAGTCAATTACCTAACAATAAAGATCACAAAGACAAGAACAAGAACACTAGAGATAGGATCCAAGCTAGGGCAAAACCCACAAAGGGGAAAACCCAAAGAACTTCTTCTCATAAAATCTTCTTCAAAGGAGAATTCCAAAACCTAAGACTCAAGAGCAACACACCAAGACCAGGCCAACCACTCAACCGAGAGATCTGCTTCTCCAACAAAGTCTGCTACTAGCTTCTGCGCAATTCGGACCTGTGAAAACTCTAGTATCCACAAAAAATTCACACAACAAAGCATATCCAAGGTGAATGACATCCTCCACTTCTTCGCTGGACTTCCTGCCTCTTTCCCAAACCTCTTGCACTTTTGCTAGTTGTAGAACATATCAAATGATGATGTGCAATGTTTGTGCCTAATGCAGGTCGAATTCTTCCCTTAATATAGGCTTCTAGTGGGCTGGAAGGGTCTCTTCTAGGTCAACTTGAAGGATTGGCCGACCTGATCTTTGGAGGACTCTAGACACTTATTTTCATCAAATAATATTTCCTTTTTCTTGTTACATGTGCCCCAAAGGGTCTTTTACCTCATGATTTTGACTTTGACTCAAGAATCCATAGAGCACTCAATGGGTGCTTGGACCTAGGAACAAAGACCATGGGCAAGAAACCCATGCTTCAAATAAATAATTTTCTTTTTTCTTTTCTTTTGACAAGTACAATAATAACTACATCATGACACATGACTAATGAAAATTATGAAGACCGAAACTAGTTAAAATTTCCAACACTCCCTCCTAACTAAGGAGGTATTCATAATTGTCCAACTGGTACAAGGACAATACTCCATTTGAAAAATTCTCATAAGAAAAGTTCTAGATTGATAAGCATCATTCATCATAGCCAACATTGTCACATTACCCGAGGCCTCAACGTGTACACTCTATCTCTCACAAGATCAAAGCCAATGTTTTAAGACTCCGACTCCGACTCCGACTCGGCCGAGGATCGACTCCGACTCCGACTCCGAAACGGTAATGACTCGGCCGGCTTGATTTCAGTGACTCGGTCGTTGTAAAAAATACATTAAATATTTATTTTTTTTATAAAAAAACATAATTTTAAAGATTTTCATTCATGTTTCCAAACACACAGCATTATAATATAGATGGAAGACAACATATGATCAAAGTATGCTCATGAACCAATCCATTATATCAAAATGGTACCCAATGGCAATACATGGTCAACTGTCATACATGATCGAAGACTCAAAACAAAAAACACATAACCAAGGAGGCTAGAAATGGCCTCTACAACAAAAGTAAACTGTGACGGTGACCAGACTCCAGTACTAGTACTACAGTACTACTGGCTAGTAGCTACTGTCAGAGGAGCCAAGATCATGTTGATCAATCTTTGGATCATCATCATCAGAGTCAGACAGGGGGCCCCATGGCTCCTCCTCCTCATCATCATCCCCAACTGCAACTGTAGAAGTGGTACCACTAGCAGGCTGTGCAACTGCAGCAGATGCAAGCTGAGATAGAGTAGATATGCGGCTGCGCTTCTGTCGTGGCTGAGCAGAGGAAGCACCTACAACTGGAGTCCTTGCTGGCTGTGAGACTGAGGCTGGTGGATTGGGATTTGCATTCAACTGAACAGGCTGAAGTTGAACAACATGTTCAAGTTCAACTGATGTCTCCAGATCTAAATCTATATTAAGATCCTCATCAGGATCAAACTCTGCTGGACAACTCTCCAATACCCAATCTGATGTTGGATCAATGTCTTCCAACACAATGGGATCTGAATCAGGTCTTTTGTTCAGCAAATGGTTTCGTCTGAGCCGAAGGTTGTATTGGACATAAACTAGATCATTTAACCGTTTTTGATCCAAACGGTTTCTCTTCTTTGTGTGAATCCTCTCAAAGACAGCCCAATTGCGCTCACACCCAAATGCACTGCAAGTTTGACTCAAAATACGAATTGCAAACCTTTGCAATTCAGGACAATGGCCACCAAAGGCCTCCCACCATTGTGCTGCAAAAAACATAGGAGTGTAACGAGTTAGCTCAACAAAATTACAAATTATATCTAACTTTCAAATTATAAACGATTTAACAAACTTTAAAAAAAAAAAGTAAAACTATTAAGAATTTGAAAATTGAAATTTTTGTTTACCTGGCTCATCTGCTTCTCTTGCAATCTTTGCTAGGTTCTTCCCAAAGGTACCTACTACATTGCTGAAGATATTGGCTTGTCTGTGTATCTCCAGCTAATCAGACTCCAATGGGATCATGCGTTCAATGCAATCAACCAGTCCATCTCTGACCTCCCCCCTCAAAGCTCCTGACTCCTTAGCTTTATAATGATACCGTGGGTTCAAAAAATACCCAGCTGCATGTATAGGGCGATGGAGTTGATTGTTCCATCTTTCATCAATGATTGCCCAAATGGGCCCATACTTTGCCACTCTATCCTTGTAATCCCTACTCGCCTTTACTTATGTGCATCCTCTGGGTTGGCGTATTAACAACCTTTATAGAATTGAACGGATCCATTACCTTAATATAAAAGCATTAGTCACGGGCTTCAGACAGCACATTCACCAGCTGGATTTACCAGCTTACATGACACTTACTTAATGAATCTCTTGGGCTGGGTACCACCATGAATCTTTTCCCGGCCGAGCCCAGGATACGGTTTATAAACTATAAACAACTGTATTACTAGTAAGAGCCCTAATAGCAGCCTTGACTTTTTGATTACCTCCTACCCCTATACCCATCCACCTGGAGAACTTACTCTACTTATCACCTATTCAGTCAGTAATACCTTGCTAGGCACTCTTGCTATTCACCTATATACCTTTACCTTTACCTTTAGAATACAATTCACAACTACCCATCTGACCTTACAACTTAGCTTTTGACATGCCCCCCAAGCCTTGCACTCGCTTCCACCGCCTTCCAGACCGCCGCATTCACTGGAATCACACCTACTGAATGAATCTGCTAGGTACCACACGTACCTTCTGGGTAACACTATTACTTGCCCAACTCTCTGGTTTCAGTTACTTTTTTCTTTTTGAATCATGGCATTTCACAAGGTTCACGCCGATGGCTAGGGGGGAGGAGAAGAAACAAGGATCTGCAACGGTAAGTGCTAAGAGGGAAGGACGGGTATCATCCGCGGTAGCGTCCACCGTCTTTATTTGCTTCTTTGCTTGATCCATAGCCTCATAAATGAAGCCCATAGCCAACCTTTCCCCATCCACCAACCGCAACACCTTAACTAGTGGCTCAACAAGCTTCACAATCTCTGCTGCCTTTCTCCAAAAAGTTTCTTCATGGACTTTCCTTTTCAATTCTTTGCCTTCTGGTTTGTTAGACCAATTGCTTTGATTCCATTCATCACTGGAAAACATCTTTTGCAAGTTTCTATGTTGGGAAAGCATAGATTGCAATGTCAAAAAATGTGTAGCAAATCTAGTGATGGCAGGCCTAATAATATCCTTGCCCCCAGTCTGTTTCCTCATGAGGCTCAAAACCAATGTATGATTGTAGATAAATTTTGTTATGCTTTTGGCATGATCTATAGTGTTTTTGACCCAATCTAATTTTCCAATATCCTCAAGCATGAGGTCTATGCAATGTGCAACGCATGGGGTCCAAAAGATGGTCTTGTGTTTTTCCTCTAATAGTTTACCAACAAGAACATAGTTAGAGGCATTATCTGTGATGATTTGAACAACATTAGCCACCCCCACCTCCTCAACAACCTGATCCAATAGCTGAAACAACAAGTGGCCATCTTTTATCTTATTAGATGCATCAACTGATTTTAAAAACATGGTTCTCTGTGGGCAGAAGACAAGAAAGTATATGATGGTACGGTTTCTTTGATCAGTCCATCCATCTGACATGATGGTACACCCTGTTCTTGCCCATGAGTCCTTGAACTCTTGCAAATACTCATTAATGGATTGAATTTCTTTCTGCAAACGAACCCCCTTAGCTCATGCATAGTAGGGCCTTTGAAGCCTTTTCCAGCAGCATGTATGGCATCAAACATAGGCTCATAATATGGTGAACGAGCAACATTAAAGGGGATATCAGCATCATACCACCATCTAGCTATGTAATCACAAGCAGTCTCCCTCAATTCTTTCTTCCAATGGTCATCTAAAGTGGGCTGCATTTGAGTTTTACTAACTTCAGGACCATGTGCATCTGATGGAGAGGAGGGAGTGAAATAACTTTTGATAGTCACATCACCCTTTTTCATTGACATTCTACCCTTTCCCTTATCTTGAACAGAACCAAAAGAGGGAGGAACATATCGGAAAGGGTTGGATGCCTCAGTTTGAGGGATAGAGGAAGAACCCTCAAAATCATAGTGGGGGTTGGTAGCCATCATTTTTTGTATCTCCCTCTTCCTCCCAATTTCAGCCTGTATGTCTTTTTGCCTAGCCCAAGGTTGCACGAAACGGGGAAACGGGTACGAGTTTCCGAAACGGGAAGCGATACGAAACGCGACCTCCCCAAATTTTGGAAACGGGGAAACGTGAATATATATATATATATATATATATATATTAGGACATTTAAGAAATATGTGCAATCATAAAGCATATATGATACATTCTAATTTATTACATTATGATAAAACTGTCAATTGTCAATGCATAAACTATAAGTATCTAAATTTGCATCACATTTACTCATGAATAATCACATAATGAAAATAGAAATATCCAAAATCAGCCACGAGAAATTTCTAATTTCTTGTCTCGTGCTTGATTGGGAGTCTCCTCCTACAAGTCGAACGACCTTAATGCTCTTGATTAAATACAAGTTTCATACCCTAGTACCCTACATTCTCTTGATTATTGGGAGTCTCCTTCTCTTGATTATAGAGGGCTTGGTTCTCTTGATTAAATACAAGTTCCACACCCTAGTACATGATAAAATCCAATGGAAACATTGCAATCCCCCCAATCCTGAAATCCTGAAAAACAGATAAGTCTGCTGGATTTTGAGTGAGATCTAAAATTCTACTTTCTCCATATGAAATCCAATGAGGGCGAAACCACTCTCAAACATCCTGAGTCATTTCATGGTAATGTTAAAAATTTAAGTAAAAGGATGAAAATGAAAAATAAAGGAGAATATCACTTTTACTTTAAGAATTTAACATTACCATGAACTGCATAACAACACTAGGGCAAAAGTTCACTTTTATAACTTTAGACAAGCATCTGGAAGCAACTAGAAGTCACTAGGCTAACGTAAGAATAGATTAGAAAACAAATAAAATATAAAATAAATAAAATAAAAAACATGTAAATGCTGAAACGTGGGTCGTATGGCCCTGAAACGCGTTTCAGGCCGTACTGGCCACGTTTCAGTTTCGTGAAACGTGGTAGTACGGCCTGAAACGCGTTTCAGGGCCGTACCAAACGCGTTTCAGCGTTTCGTACCCGTTTCCATACGGAAACGCCTTTCTGCCCCACGTTTCCTGCAACATAGGCCTAGCCTTATCTTCTTTAAATTTCTCAAAGCTGGCCAACAAATTCTTTCTAATCTCCTCAATTTCTGGTGAGGTACATGGGGTAATTTGGCCTCTAATCCCTGCCAAGTGTTGTTTCAGCCTATGAATGCCCCCAGGACCTTCCTTAATTTTCCTATGGCAAAATTTGCATTGCATTTGACTATCAACCATTTCAACATATGCCCAAGCAGGATCTCTTGCTCTAGGTGCCATTTTTTGACTAGGAAATGAAAGAAAACAATCTGAAAATGAGAAAAAAAAAAAAAAAAAACATTGATTCAATGTTCATTTATTTGACAAAAAACACTCTCTAAGCTTTCTAGATATGCACCTAAAAATTACTAAGCAAAAACAGATTTATAGAGGTGGAAAAAAATACCTCCAGGCACAAACTGCCTCCTCAAGCTTGCTCCAAGAATCAGCTCCTCAATGTTGCTCCAAATGGCTGCCCAAGAAGCTCCTCACTCCAGCTACAATGCTCCTCCAAGACTCCTCACTGCTGCTCCAAAACAAGCTCAAGAACTGCTCGCTAACTCTCAAAGAAGACTCTCACTCAAATGTATAAGACTGCTGTGAGTGAATGAGAGCACTTGGGTGTGTTAAATAGGGTTTGGGAGGGGGAAATGGACCCCAAAAATCATTTAGCATATTCATATAACTGTTTGGGGTCCAAACCAAACAAAAAACAATTAAAAAATCCATTAAAAAATTATATTTTTTGTTGTTTACGTGTGCCTGGGCCGTTCCTTTGTGACTCGGCCGAGTCATAACGGAAACGGCCGGGTTGGCCGAGTCACCCATGACTCGGCCGAGTCATGGGTGACTCGGCCAACCGGACCGTTTCCATGGCCGGGTCACTAATTTTGCTATTGAAACGGATCAACCAGGCCGTTTCGGTTTCGAAACAGACGTTTCTTAAAACAGTTATCAAAGCACAATGTTGGGAGGGATTCCATAGGACACCTTACTGCCTCATCATGGTACATACTCCACCTAGGATACTCAGAGTAATCCTACCAACGGACCATTCTTATCCAAGTCCATGTGACTTATGATCTCCATCCTAATCCGTCACATTACATGACTCTAAGAATGTCCGTCCAAGACGCTTATCCAACTCAACATTATCCTTATCCATGTCTATGTACTTGACTTAGGACATCAATCCTAATCCATCAAGGTGTTGAGAAATCCAAAGTGTGACAGATAAACGATTTCTCTTATTATGACATTATCTTGTGATTCTTTTCATTATTATTATTTATTCTTTCGAATTATCTTTTCTTATCATCAAGTCTAATCAGTGTTGCACGAAGCGCCCCCTCGGTTCCAAGCCCCGAAGCGCGTCCCGTACAGAAGCGCCTAGGAAGCTTGGCCGGAAGCGCGCTTCCGAAATTCGGAAGCGCCGCTTCGGCTTTTTTAGACGCTTCCTGGAAATTTGGAAGCGCTAGCGCTTCCGAAGCGCGCTTCGTACGACGCTTCCCAGACGCTTCCCAGGCGCTTCCTAGACGCTTCCCAGACGCTTCCGTACGCTTCCCAGACGCTTCCGTACGCTTCCAGAAAAGCTTCCGGAAAAGCATTTAGAAAATCGTTTTTTTTCAATTTTTTTTAAAATTTTAGGTGAGTTTGCTTGTTGGGGGTGGGTCCACCTTGGGTTAGGGTGACAAATGAAAGCAAAAAAAAATATAAATATAGCAGATGCTCCCTCATGGTAATGTCAAATTCTTAAAGTAAAAGTGACATTCTCCTTTATTTTTCATTTTCATCCTTTTACTTAAATTTTTAACATTACCATGAAATGACTCAGAATGTTTGAGAGTGGTTCCAGCCTCATTGGACTTCATATGGAGAAAATAGAATTTCATATCCTATTCAAAATTCAGCAGACTTAACAGTTTTCATGTATTCAGGATCAATGGGATTGTGGCATTTCATTAGATTATATCAAGTATGAAGGTATGCGATTAGCATTTAATCAAGAGCACCAAGCCCTATATGTACCCTGGTGTTGGTGGTGTTAATTGTTGAACTCCTTTGTCACGCGGCACGCCCTTAGCAAAAAATTACCTTTCAATCAAGTCAAAATCATCGATCAAACATGTTAAGCTTTTTCTACCATATTTTAAGTCTTGAATTAGGTAGTTTGATCAAAATTGGGCAATGTTGACTAGACAATCGAGGTAGAGGCAAAGGCTAGACAAGAGGAGAAGAATCTAGATTCTAGATCATTAATGTACAATGGATGTTATATCTATCTTGATTTATGCAAAAATATGCATGTTTTCATGTCTTCTACAATTAATTTGGTATTTGGGATGTTTGTTTTGAGTATAAATGCAAAAAAATAAAATATATATATATATATATATATATATATATATATATATATATATATATATATATAGCAGACGCTTCCGCGGACGCTTCGCTTCCTAGATTTTTGGAAAATGACGCTTCGGCGTCCCCGCTTCCAAAAAACGCTTCCGCTTCGCTCCCGCTTCGTGCAACATTGAGTCTAATACCAAGTAACAAATAGAAGAGAACACAAGATGTAGGCACACTGCCAGGGCAAAACCCCACTCTAGGGGAAAACCTAGTCAAAATTCTTCCTTCAGTAGATTCAAGATGAGACGACCAAGACCCTTACAACCTAGACCAGAAACTCCCTCCATTAAGTCATCCTTGTTTGATCTTCTTTAGTTTGTCATCCATGTCACTGTGTGAGCACCGAGTCCTTGTCACTAATATGGTACCGAATTCTTGTCTCTGTGGCAGTACTGAAGTCTTATCACTGTAATAGCACGGAGACCTTGTTCCTGTGGTAGCACCGAACCTGTTTCATTGAGATAGCACCGAGATCTTTGTCATTGCACCGAGACCTTGTCACTATGCCGAGACCCTGTCACTGTGGTAGCATCGAAACTATCTCTTCAATATATAGCGAAGTTATATCTTTATATTGTGCTTTCACCGAAATGTTAATATTGTGCCTTCACGAAATGCTAAGACTGTGCCTTCACCGAAATGCTAAGACTGTGCCTTCACTGAAATGATAAGATTGTGCCATCACCGAAATGATAAGACTGTACCATCACCGAAATGCTAGGAACCCATCTTTTGGGAAGATCCGAACTGTCTCATTGTATTGGTACCAAAAATTTCTCTCTGAAATCCGAACTTGTTATCTTTGTGTTGAGCGAAGTGCTTATGCTTGTATATATAGTTGTCTCCATGAGAAATAAGCCGACATGATTGCTTGAGCAGTTGTGTCTCCACTTAAGGTTAGGCCGACTTGAATTCATTGAGGGAAGTCGACTTGATGATGATTCTTTTGAGGTCGACTTGAAGGAGACTTGATGGAGGAGTCTTTGACCAAACAAACTTTGACTTTTTGACTCAAATAAATAATCCTAAAACCTACAATGGAGGCTTGACCTATAACAATTGACCCAAGCATGAAACCCATGCTTTAATAAGTCAACTCAATAATAATAAAAATTCATTTTGCTTTTATTTTGACAAATATATTACATTTTGACTTCAAGTACAATTATGAAGACCGAACCTAGTTACATTCTTCAACACAAGGTACCTGACAAAAGGAGAACCAAACAAGTTATCATTCTCCCTATCCGTGATGCATGCACTAGACTTACGACTGTTAGTCCTGGTCTAGTACATGACACAGGGAGAACCAGTGTCCAACCATACTCCCTCTCAATCAGGGAGGACATCCCTATTCTCTTTGTAATCAGAGAATAGATCTTGCTCCTTTTCAAGGAGACTCCTTTTACTCCCTCTCAAACCTAGAGGAGATTCCAACTTCCTTAGAGAAGTCACAAGTACAAGTCCTCAAACTTGTCTTTCATCAGCTATCAGCTTGCATGGCTCCCTCTTTCCTCCACATCTCATTGTACAGAGCATGCTCCCTTTCACGGAGCCATCTTCTTACGACAAGTTCTAGGTCATCCAACTTAAACATCGCTTTCGTCCCGACTTTATCAATGAAGGCATTCTATTGAATCTTGATCACAACTTCTTCATGAAAGTGATCTTCCGTCTAGACCTTCAGGTTATCTTCTTATGTAGCTACCTTCCAATCCCAAGATGAGCATATCTTGATCTTCCACGATGTCAGGTACCAAATGTTGAGCTTTTCCCTCAACATCCACATAGTTGAACTTGCTTCAACTATCAACATGTAAACCTGCAACACCTTTCCAGGTAGCAAAGAAACATGTTAACTACATAACCAACAATAGATATCCTCATCAGACTTACCTCGCCATGACGATCTTCAAAACATCTTCATGGTCCATCTCCACGAAAGTCTATCAAAGTGCCCAAGGATCCAACTTGATTACCAAGTTACTATTCTTTCTTCAAAGAACTTTTGATAGCATCTGTTCCTTTAGGGTCTTTACAGTTCCCTCCTTTTAGCCATATACTTGCATTATGACAAGTACCACCAAGCAAAATATACAAATACAAGAGCATGATTGCAACTTTGACAATCTAGGGATACCGTGGTATCTTAGAGGGAGAATTCCTAGGACTTTTAGATTCAAACCCTAAGTTCCTAGATATTTCCTATGAAACATCAATCCTAGGGTTTGAACCCAAAATTCAATTCTACCCTTACTAAGATTTGTCATACACCCTAGACTACCTACAAACCCTAGAAATGAAAAACTAGGGTTTCCAAGTGCTAACTAGGGTTTTATAAAATCCTAGTTATGAAACATATCCCAAAAACCCTAATACAATTTATGTGAGACCCTAAATGCTTAAAAATAATACATACCTCAAAGTCAAGGACCACATACCTTAGTCCTTTGTGATCGCAAGAAGTCTGCTACAAAGCTCTCACCTTGATTACATTGTCCAAGGTATTTTCACTTCCATAGCTGCCACGATCTTGCTATTGATTCCAAGATGCCAAAGTCAAAGATTGACTTCCAATGATCTTGGAAGTGTCAAATAAGAGCAAACTGCGTTGTCCTTTCAAGCATGGTTCCTCTACCAATCTTAAAAAATTCCACAAAAGTCCCCTCAAAATAGGTTTGGTACCTATCTTCAGACTTTCAAATTTCTGAAGTAAATTATGAGGAACAACCCTCAAAACATAGTCTGGTTAGTGCTTAATTTTACTGTGTTATAGATTAAACCGATAAGGTCTAGATCGTCTTCTGTCTAACTTCTTCTAACACTGTTTTCAACAGCAGGACTGCTTCCTCCAAGGATTCCTTTTAATGAGATTTCAAGAATGATGGGCAATGCTGCTGCTCTTCAACTTCTAGTAGACACTGCTACAGGATCTCAGAAAGACTTCACTCACAGACTCGTGCAAGATGCTTGACGCTTCTTCTATCATTGATTGTAGTGCATGCTTTCATGAAGGTAAGATTACAAGCTCTTCTTACTGTTGCTTAAAGATCTTCTTTTACTGCTTCTAATAGGACACCTGTAGCTTTCTTTAGCAGAGCAGACCCTTAGACTAGGTCTTCCTCAATTACAGAACTGACTTTGTAAAGGCTTCTAGAATTCTTCCATAAGATGCAATTCCGTGTGCCACAATTCATGTGATGAAGAGGCTTCTATTGGTTTTTGTCAAAGACTGATGAATACTTCTGAGTGTGACCCGTTTATTAATCCACTGAATTAGACCTTCAACTGAGATTCTTTTAATCTTTTAAGGTAGGCTTTTACCTCACTGTATGGCTCATCCTTCTTATATATATATATATGTGCTCAGGTCTTTCCTTTACAGGTATCTGATCTTCTCCATAGGGATCTCGATTTCTTTAAAGATTATGGTGACTGGTTTTATAACAGGCCTATAATGCCTCTAAATAACTTGGTTTTGGTTCTTCTCTTCTTTGCTGGAGATTAGGACTATCATCAGTCCACAAGAGACACCCTGAAGTCTAGTAGTGGTGATGAGTTTGATCATGATCAGTGATTATGTTGATAGCTGAATATATAGACTTGTAGTAGGCTACTGGCCCCATAGCTTGTAGCATTGTTTTTGGACTCTAGAGGCCATTTAGAGCCTCATTGATTATGTATTTTGTTGCTGATATTTATTGCACTCTGTGCCATTTTGATATATTCACCTTTACATGGTATATATATGAGCAAACTTTGTATATTTTGTCTCTATTGGTTTGGAACCATTGTTTTAAATCTTAAAATTAGTTTTTTTTTCAAATTAACTATTTCATGTATTACTTTAAAGACTGGTTCATTGAGATCTGACCAGCCTGGTTTTTCCGGTTCTGGTTCAAAAACTGGTTTGATAGGTGGACCGGGTCGGTCGCCGTTCCGGTTTTAAATACTATGAGAAGGATACATCAATTGCCAAGTGGACACATGCTGGAATCTCCATGGAATGAGGGCTGAAATCTAAAGTGTGCTCATGAAGTTGGCCAAGGACACCAAAATTATGGCAAGAAGGGCACAAATCATCACATGACTCCTCTATCCAGGCTTGGATAGGACTAATGTAAACATTGTCATGGATGAAAACATCATAAAGCAATCTCTCATCATCCCTCTCTTTAAGCGACGAGGGCTTGGGGGCTTTGCAAAACTGCTCAAATTGTCAGGGCTATCCTGAAAATAAAATGTATATGAGATAAGAAACAACGTTCCAGCATTAGGGAAGGTTCTTAGTTCCAAAACCAGGGCTTGAAACCCTCTTTTTGATGGCTGGAAATTCCTATAATATAGCTCAAAATGAAATGCATGCTGCCCCAAATAATTTCCAGCATTGCTTGAAGGTGGTAATGAATTGGAAGTTATATGCCATAGCTCAACTAATATAATGTTGTTTCTTCTGAATATCGTAACGAACTCAAACATCAGACGCCACGTCAGTGTAGTAAATTATTTATATTTGTACGAAGGCAAAATCCATAAAAGTTTATAATCACTGATTCTAAGGTTAGAACTAAAGTTGATGAAGATGCATTTGTAGAAACAATCCTTTCTTTCTCCAAATGAAAACAATAAATTAATTCATGTAGAAATTATCCTATTTCAAAAGTAAAGGTGCTGAGATAAGTGCACCAAGAAAATGCAGAAGGCTATAACATATGATGAATTTACCATAATAGAATTCAGCCTGCAACAATGGCTAGACCATTTTTCAGGACCCCCAAGTCATCTGTCATTGGACACATTTCCAACTTCATAGGTGAAAGTTATGGGTGTTCAGAATTAGGACTTTAAATACCTCCCTCTTTTTCAATTTCTCTTGAAATGGATGATAAGTGCATGTCACTTAAAAGAGAGAATGTCTGAAATGATGTGGAAAAATGAGAGCTTCATCGAGTATAAATGGTAAGTCTATAAGCCTTGTAGGAAAGGTTGACCTAGTAAGGTATGGAGGTGACCTGCAATAAGTCTTTGGAGTTCAGCCTCATACATGTACAACAGCCTCTACTTTAGGATAGTTTGATCCTGAATTCCCAATTTATGCATATTTATCATTTTTTAATAACTTATGAATTCCTCCATTTTTTCCAAAAATAATCACTCTTTTCTTCAATTCAACTTTGCCATCAATAAATTGAAGCTGCAAATTGCAATCAACTTCTTCTTTCTTTATGTTAGTTATTTTTTGTCAGGACGTAGCAATTTGTGAATCAGTCAAGGGCCATGTGTGGGAACATAGGCATTATTGTTTTAAATTTTTTGTTTCTTGAATATTGTTGTTGATGCAGGCAGAACCTCCACAAATCATGGTTGCAACATTAGCTTGTTTGTGTCAGATGACTGAGAAGGAATGTGTGAAGCTGGATGCAATTCAGGTTCTAGTCATTGATGAGGTATGTCAATTGAGATGTATGCTTTCAAAACAATCTTTATAAATGCTACTACAATAAGGTTTAATTTATTGTCTAATGAGCACTTTCATCTATCTCAGATTCTCATTATATTAACAACTATATGGTTTATCCTGATTCCCAATAGTATTAAAAACACAAAACCAACATACCAGTACTGATATATTTTTTGTGACTCGTGGAATTGGCAATTGGGGCAGTTTCATACTCGAGTGACATGGGGTCAAATCCATCCCCTACCACTATAACCACTAGGTTCACCATGGCTGCCCCGATTGTGGACACGGGTTAATTAGGGGATCAAATCAAGGCCTTGTTAATATTTACATAATACTTTTACATGCTTTGCCAAGTGAGCTACCCCTGGGGGCTTTACTAGTGCTCTGTAAATAATGGTGTAGAAACATGGTTTTTTGTGAGAATAATTGGAGGATCGCAATATTTTTAGACAGATCATGTTGTTTAAGCATCATTGATAACTATAAAAATTATTAATAAATTTGAAATTATAGGTGGATGGAAAGATAACCTGCTATTACAGCCTCAAAAATGGAGAATGATAACACATCTTGGAATGCAGCTGTAGTGAGAACTAAGGTTTCGCCTATAGTAAGCTAAAATTTTGCGGAATAAAGTAGGTTTCAAATAGGAGGTGAGGATGAAAGTTGGCAATTGCAAAGAGGACCATTAATCAACGTATTGCGTGACAGTCACCTGAGCATTAATTGTGTTCATATTAAGACACAGATTTCGTTTAGCATAAGAGTTAACATTAAGCAGGCCATTACTTGATGAATGCTGATATATTGATTACTGTTAATCCATAAAACTTGTAGCCTTGTAGGTTATTTTTTTCATCTGGTCCTTGGAATAATTATAGATGCTAAATAAAAATTTAAGCTCGAACCCTAATATCTCTCACCAAAATTAAAAGAGTAAAATGCTCAAAAAGATGACTGTTTTATCATCATTTTGCATGATTTCTTGTCATTTGTAAATTTCAATTCTGTTAGTCTTTTACAATGTAAAATTGCAGATAATGTATACCTTCAATTTTTTTTTTAGCTAATTTACTAATTTGGGGCGAGAATTTTTGTTCAGATTCATAGTTTGTAATGTTCTATCATACCTACAAAATATAGCAGGCTCTCTATTTTGGTTTTGGTATTTCCAGAGGTTTTGTAATGCATATTTGTAAGGAAAATGTTCTGAAGGGAGTTCTGGAAGCATACTCCAGTTTTTAACGCAAGCCATGTTATTGGATACCTGGTGTCATTCTCAGAAATGTGTCTCAGTCAGGGCCATGCGAACATTTTTTGGAAAGAATATATCAGTCATGAAAGTAGGTATGGAGGGTGATTTTAGAATGTTAAATCAGGCAAATATCTTTTCCATTTGCAAAGATTGGACATAATTTTTTAATAAAGGTGTAATGAACGATAGTTGATTAACTGAAAATGCAATTTATGTCATTCATTCATTCATTACATTTGTATCAGAGCCAAATCTGATGCCAGCTCTTGGTCACACTTTTTAATTAGACCCTGCCTGATCTAGCTTTTGGTGACCCTAATTTTTTGAGAGCTTCTCTGATTCCAGCTCCTTGACCATAAACCAGGCTTTGGCTATTTCAAATTCAGAAGTCTGTTGAAGAAAGATTATTCCACTACAAATTGAAGATTATTTAAAATTCTGCGGTCATGCATTGAACTGTTGTAAGAATATCATCGTTGCTGCCTGTCAAATATTACATGGAGACGACATAGAAGCCAGTTGCCAACAAAATATACAGGAGCAGCTGAATGTTGGAAAAGAAATTCCTGTCATGGTACATCCATACTAGTGGTGTGTAAAAACTACCAATACTAAACAGAGTGACAGTTCTGTAATATCCCCAAATTTTGGATTACCTGGCGAGGTGGTTAGGAGGGTTTTCCAGAGCTTGTGTCAGCCTGGTCATAGGAGCAGGATTACTCCATTGGTGGGTCCGGAGGGTTTTAGAGGAGTTTTATGGGTCCGACTAAGATCGCTTACCATATTTCATCATTGGAAACAATTCTGCACGGTTTGCTCTTGGTTCCGTTGCATTCCGATGATTTCCGTAAAATGGCGTTATTAACAGAGATATTTTAATTAATTATGCTTAAGGTGTTGTTCCGGGCTGATTAGTTGGAGAAACACCTTAGTGTAATATCTTGTTGGAATCGGGGTGAAAATATTTATAGGGCAGAATGATAAAAATGGGCTTTGGGTGGCCAATGTGACCACAAAGACGAATTAAGCATTTTTCGGCACTAAAAGTGACTTTAATTAGTTTATAAAAGTCACTGTATTAAATAAAGAAAGGAAAAACGCTTTTAAATGTTTAATTGGAAGGAAAAGGTAGGTGATTTAATAAAAAAAGGGGGAAGGTGAAAAGGCAACCCTAAACTCATAAAAGAAGGAAAATGAGGAGACTCTCATTCACTCGTGTAGTTGTGAGGCTGGAGAAAGAACTCTTGGAGAGAGTTTGAAGGAGAAACTTAGGGTTTTGGAGCCCTAGCTGCGAAATAAGACTTCGGTGTTTAAACTAGACACTCTAGTTTGGGTTTGAGAGTGAAATCACTCAGATTTCACTATGGAGCTTCAATGGAGAACAAGATTTCCGAGAAATATTGGGGTATTCCAGTGTTATCAGTTGATTTTAGTAGCTTATTTGGTATTCTCTATATCATTTTTGCAGATGGAAGAGATACCAGAAATCTGAGCCCTAGGTAAACGAGTTTCATGACCAAAGAGAGGCTAAGTTCATGGTTTAGAATGACTGTCCATATCGTGGTATCAGACAGAGGGTTTCTTGGGTTTGATTTTCTTTAAATAAAGGGTAGCTCGAGTTCCTAGAGAGAACCACTCCATTATCACAGTGCTGGACGAGTTTCTTTGTCTCCTGGGCAGTGTATTTGTAGCAGAGTGGAGGGAAATTATTGTAGAGCATATTCAGTGTTACAACCAGGCCAAATTAATTACTTGGCCGGTGCATGAGATTGTGGGAGAATTAGAGTCCAAGTCCCACTTATTTCCTTGACTGCAATTTCCAGAACTGATACCCAGAGGACGGGAGCACTCCTAGTGAGCCTACGCTGCTGTACACTTAATTCTGGGACAACGTGCCATATTTTTATGTGGGTAGCTAGTTGTGTCAAAGCCATTCTTGAGATTCTGGGCCAGCGTGACCAATTCTTGGCAGCCTCTTTATAACCAAAAGGCAAAGTCAGCGCAACAATTAAATTGGAGCTAATAATCCTGAGACCAGGTGGCTGACCATTCCCACAAACTGAGCATATGCAGGACTGAGCACTAATTTCTTCTCTTGACCGGGACATATTAATAAAGAGGGCATGGCTGGAATATTTGCTCAAAAAAGGACTGATATTTGTGGCTACAACCCTTGAGGAAGCCTGATAGTCAAGAGTCCTTTTTGCTGGAAATTATGTACCAGGTTCAATCCTTCTATTATGCTCTGTATAAACTGATGTTTATTTAAATATGACTGTTCCTCTTCAGTATTATTTTATCCGAAGTTGTATTAGCAGTAATAAATTTATTTCTGAGTTTATAAGCTACATTTGTTCAATCATTTAAAGCATTTTCTATGGTTGCAACATTCACTGTACATGTCATATGGAACAAAGCAAGTAATCCACACCTACAACTGTGTGTTTGAATATTTGACATAGCATCTCACTGTTAATATCACTAAAGAACCCGTAAATTTAGTAACCATTTGGGAGGTTTCCTCAGTCGGAATATTACAATGGTATCAGAGCATTGATCTTGGCTCAGCCGTTGAAAATAAAGCTATCACAAATTCACCCTGGTTACCACTAGAGTGACACCTGAAGTTTTTTTTGATGACTCCATGCCCAAGGATGTATCAGAGGCTTCATGTACCATCAAAGTTCTTATTATCATCAGAGTTTTTAAACTCTAGCTTCTAATTCTCATTTTCTTCATTAGTCCTCGGATTCCGCAGCCCTACAAGGATATTGTATAAATGTCACTAGCATGATGAATAAAGCCATGCAACAAGCCTAAGGTGTTGGGACTCTATCAACAAGCGAGTACACCTTGGAATTTTTTTTACTTTGTTAATTATTCCTGCTTTTTAGCGGCGAATAATTTTCTAGGTTTTTTTCACTCATCGCATACCCCAAAGCCGGGGTGATGGCTTGAAGGTTGAGCCCCTTGTGAAATATCGGTGCCCTGATTCCCTACTGCAACAAATGATTATATTTCTCCTACTTGTTAATTTCAGAATCAAGTTATTTACAGTGTTACACAGTAAACATCGAAATAAATCTACTACAACCTTCACAACATAAAATACTGCGGAAACAAAATACTAAGCTGGAAATAAATAAACACACACATATACACCGTTGTTTTTGGACAAATGTCCCCAGTAAAATCCAACATGGGAAAACTGGTGCAACAATTGAGGGTTTAAATTATTATGCAGTAGTAATTTGAATACAAATCTTCAGATGCCCAAACTGGTAATATGATACAGAGAATAAACTGGCAAAGTGGTAGTGAGAAATATTCTCACACTTGTCACTGGCGGTCTAACTCTGATCTGGGCTCTGGATGGCTAGCCCCACACTGCCTCTGTGCAGTCTTTGCGTCACAACTTCTAGGAACTGCATCACCCTTCTAGTTGATTTTCTGTTGACTGGAAATTCGACCCTTTGACCCTCCGGCCTCACACCCCGACTTCCGGCACTAGATCTCGACTTTCCCAACAAAATTTCGGACTCCCTCTGAAGCACTGCGCTACTTTTGCATGGCACTGCGCTGCCTCTCTGAACCTCTCGATGCCTTCTCTACCTTACACTCTCCGGAGCTGGAAAAATCCCCTCCGGTCTACTATCTCTGCACCTCACTGCAAGAAGATCACTTGATCTCTCTTCGGCAACTCAACGCTGCTACTCTTGAGAAATTCGATCTCTAGATCTCAATCTCTCGATGTGTTCTCCAAGTGCCCATCGAACTCGTTCTTATAATCTCTCGTTGGAGCACCAACAACCAAGATTAAAACATAATCAAAGGCTAAGCTTAACTGGGAGTTGATCCTCGTCTTCTTTCTAGAAGATTTGCACCAAATTTAATTAATACCCTTTAATTAATCACATTTCCTAAGTTTAGATTTAGGAATACTTTAAAATGATTTATTATTTAATTAAACCATCTCTAGGTGGAATTTTCTCAAAAGATTTTTGGGTCTTGGAGAATGCATGTGTCTTAGACCCTCTGCAAAATTTCAAGGCTAGAGCGCATTTGATGCTAAAGAAATCAACACTCCCTCTTGGCGAGGAATGTGCTCTAGTGTTGCAACCCACTGAAGCATCACTCTATCTCTGCACCATCACCTGTTACGCTGCTGATGTTTGGATCTACTGCCCACCAACTATTGCGCAACTCTGATTGTTGCATATGTGTTGCTGTTGGCCCTGCTGAATTGCTTCCAACACTGCAACCCTCTCTAATTGCTACAACTGCAACAACTGCAACGGAAAAGCATCCAAAATACTAAACCAACTGTGGTCAGTATGATGCATTCGCCGTTCGAGTTCTGACTACTGCTAGCATCTGCGTTGTCACTAAAGCCTCCGCACTACTGCTTGTTGAAATTTCTAAGTCTGACATGTTAGAATCCCTACTGCATTATCTGGTTTAATTTCTTCTACTTGTTCATTCCATTAACAAGTTATTTATAAATATAAATACTGAAATGAACACAAATGCAACCTTAACTCATATATAGATCAACAACTGAAATAATTGAGACAAACACACAAGGGACACTGTTATTTTTGGACAATCGTCCCCGGAAAAACTCAATGCGGGAAAACGGTGTAGCAGATATGAGGGTTTTATTATTATGTAGTTTCTAAATACAACTAGGGTGCTAGAAATGGCTCAACCGACAGAGAATGCCCTTGGCAGTGGTACCTCTCATCGGAGACAGATATTCCAGCTGATCAATCACCAGATGAACGATTCCACATCAACTACAACAACTCCTTAGTTGGACAATGAAAGCTGCTCCAAGCTTCTCCACTGCTCCGCGTCACTCAGCTAGGGACAACGTCACCCTTCCCAACTTCAGTCTGCCGCACGAAAATATCTAGCACTGCCTCTTGGCCCTGTGTCAGCTCTACTAGCCTTTGCGCAGCTACAAATGCCTTTGCGTCAGCCCCTTGGCTCTCTGTGTCAGCCCTCTGGCCCTTTGCATCACCCACGCTGGCATCTTCAACCTCTGCATAAGTCCCAGTTGCCTCTGCATCAGCCTCTCCAGGCTCTGCGCTGTCTCTCTGGAACTGTCTTTGCCTCTCTGCTATGTATTCTCGGCCTCGTGCCGAACTGACCCTCGTTGTAATAGATCACTAGCTCGATTCTCTCAACAAAACCCTGCTCCAGAAAATCGAACTGACTGATCAATTTAGTGTATCTCCAAATGACTCTCAAGCCTCTTATACTTTCCCTGTTGAGTCTTCAACGACCAAGATTAAGTCTCTAAACAACGGCTAAGATTAAATTTGGCTTGATCCATGTCATTTAGAACATTCTCACCCAGTTTTATATTAATACCCATTAATATTTTAATTTTCCTAAGTTTAGACTTAAGAACCCCATTAAAAATATTAATTATTTTAATATCTCACCAACCAAGGGGAATTTCCCCAAACCATTTCTGAGCCTTGGAGATCTTATGTGCCTTAGCCTCTCCACCAATTTTCATGGCTAGAGCACATCCGATGCTACCACAAATCAACACTCCCTCTTAGCGAGGAATGTGATCTAGTAATGTTTCATCATGGAAACATCACACTGATCCTCCGCACCGGTACTTGTGCTGATGCTTGCCCTGCTGCCTCACATCGTCTGCACTATTGCTTCCTGTATTGTTGCCCATGACACTGCCACTGCCACTGCTACATCTGTACTGCAACTCCCTCTCAATATGCTGCCCATGTTGCCCCTAACACTGTCACTGCTAATTGCTGCACTGCAACTCAGTTACCGAGAAGTAGGTAACTGACTTCTCCCAAATACTGACATCCCAGTTGGTCTGGAAGCCTCGTGAAACTGAAGCTTCCTCTGCTGCTATTCTTGCTCCTTCTGCTGTTGTTGCGCTGCTGCATACAGTTTTGTGCTTCTCTCACTGCTACATGCACCTTTGTGCTTCTCGCACTGCTGCAACCTCCACTGCGCTGCCTCAAAATTCTACACCCAAGCACTACCTTGCTGCTTCACTACACTTTGCTCCACCCGACATCTGTCATTCTGCTACTGTCATTAAGGGCTCCCGTAGCCGGATATGATCCAAGAGTTTGGGCACCTCAAGGATCCTGCCCCTAGTTTGTAGTCCTCTTGACTACAACTCGATGTCTCCCCACCTCTTCTCTAGAGGTGCATGAGCACTCATGGCACAGTCGTCATCAGTCTCGACTTCTTTCTCCGCCTTAGCTGGAGCTGCCTTAGAATCGGAAGCCTCTCCCTTGTTTTTCTTCCTGGGACACTGGGATGCATAATGTCCCAGCTCCCCACAATGGAAGCACTTCACCTTGGAGATGTCCTTCTTCTTCCTCTTCCCTTGCTGTCCCGCAAATGCTAGAGCCGCATCCTCCTCCTCCTCTTTCTTGATTCGACTTCCCTTGCCACTACTCCTCGCCTTGGTCAACCTCCTAATCTCTTCTTGGCGAAGAGCTGCCCACATCTCCTCCCAACCTGGAATAGTAGCCTTGCCCAAGATACTTTGGACAAATGTCTCCCACTCCTCAGAGACTGCATTTAGGGCAATCCTAACTATAAATTCTGGATCCGGTGTAGACCCCACGGAAGTAAGCTGGTCGCGAATCTCTTGCAACTTGAGAAGGAATTAATCTATCTGCTCTCCCTTCTGCACTGATACGACCGCAACTGATTCTCCAATAACATCTTCCACTGCACGAAGTGCCCTGATACAAAGTCGTCAAAGTATCCCACATCTCCTTTGCTGTGTTCTTTTCAGCAATATGTGGTATCACATGATCTTTGACCCCGTCAAGGATCATGCACTTCACCCTCGCCATTGCATCTTCATACTTCTTATTCTCAATTGGGTCGACCGAGATAGCCACGACTCTCAAGGCAAAGTCCTTGAAGTGATGTCAATCCAGGACTGCTAGGATCTTGGCCTCCCAGATGACAAAGTTGGAAGCCCCGTCCAACCTGTCTTGATCCCTCAGTCCGTTCACTGCCATTTCATCTCCTCTTCTGGACTACCTCTGAGATTTGACTTCCCTCTTGGAAATCTCCCTCTATGTCCTGATTTCCCTCCTAGAAATCCTCTGGCTAGTTGTTGAACTGCTCCTCTCCAATCCTCTTTGCAACTACAACTCGGATCTGGATTTCTTGGCTAGAAATCCGTCAAGGTAGCGACTCCCTCTACCTTGGTTTTTTCTCCTTAGGTACTGTTATGTTTTGACAAAACCAACACCCCACTAGCTTCTCAATCACAATCTGCCCATAGCTCCCCAAGCCCCTGCAACTGAAGAAACTTAGCCTTTCAGGCTCTGCGCAATCCAACAATGACAAAATCTGCTCCTCCTGGCCACAATGTCGATCCTTCCTGGCTGAGAAGGATGACCAGGCACTGTGTAGGTTTGATCTGCCCCTCTCTGCCTCTGCACTGGCCGTCCTCCTGACTCGAAATGATGACGCAAGCCCTCTATGTCACTTCTTCTTTGTTGCTTTTGCTCTAGAACAACGCTGTCTCTCGAGACAGCTGCTACTGCTGCAAATTCTTTAGATTACTGCTGGTGCCTTCAGTTCTCCTGTGATCTCCAATGCTCTGATACCATGTTGAAATTTCTAAGTCTAACATGTTAGAAATTAGTATTGCATTATCTGGTTTAATTTCTCATACTTGTTCATTCCATTAACAAGTTATTTATAAATATAAATACTGAAATGAACACAAATTCAACCTTAACTCATATACAGATCAAAAACTGAAATAACTAAGACAAACACACAAGGAACACCGTTATTTTTGGACAATCGTCCCCGGAAAAACCCAATGCAGGAAAACCAGTGTAGCAGATATGAGGGTTTTATTATTATGCAGTTTCTGAATACAAGTAGGGTGCCATAAATGGCTCACCCAACAGAGAATGCCCTCGGCAGTAGTACCTCTCCTCGAAGACAGATATTTCGGCTAATCAATCACCAGATGAACAATCCCACAACAACTATGGCAGCTTCTTAGCTGGACAACGAAAGTTGCTCCAAGCTTCTCCACTGCTCTACGTCACTTTGCTAGGGACTGCGTCACCCTTCCCAGTTTCAGTGTGCCCCACGAAAATTCTCCACTGCTGCCTCTTGGCCTTGCGTCAGCTTTGCTAGCCTCTGCGCAACTACTGATGCCTCTGTGTCAGCCCCTTGGCTCTCTGCGTCAGCCCTCTAGCCCTCTGTGTCACCCACGCTGGCCTCTTCAGCCTCTGCGTAAGTCCCAGCTGCCTCTGCGTCAGCCTCTCCAGGCTTTGCGCTGTCTCTCTGGCACTATCTCTGCCTCTCTGCTATGTATTCTCGGCCTTGTGCCAAACTGCCCCTCGCTGCAACAGATCACTAGCTCGATTCTCTTAGCAAAACCCCGCTCCAGAAAATCGAACTAACTGATCAATTTGGTGTATCTCCAACTGACCCTCAAGCCTCTTCTTATACTTTTCTTGTTGAGTCTTCAACGACCGAGATTAAGTCCCTAATCAACGACTAAGATTAGATTTGGCTTGATCCATGTCATTTAGAACATTCTCACCCAGTTTTATATTAATACCCATTAATATTTTAATTTTCCTAAGTTTAGACTTAGGAACCCTATTAAAAATATTAATTATTTTAATATCTCACCGACCGGGTGGAATTTCCCCAAACCATTTCTGGGTCTTGGAGATCTTATGTGCCTTAGCCTCTCCACCAATTTTCCTGGTTCTGGATGGCTAGCCCCACGCTGCCTCTGCGCAGTCTCTATGTCAGCCTATGTAGATATGCATCACAACTTCTAGGCTCTGCTTCACCCTTCTAGTTGATGTTCTGCTGACTAAAAATTCAACCCTTTGGATCTCCGGTTTCACACCCTGACTTCCGGCACTAGATCTCGACTTTCCCAACAAAATTTCGGACTCTCTCTGAAGCACTGCGTTGCCTCTCTGAACCTCTCGATGCCTTCTCTACCTTGCACTCTCCGGAACTGGAAAAATCCCCTCTGGTTTACTATCCCTGCCCCTCACTTCAAGTTGATCACTTGATCTCTCTTCGACAACTCAACGCTGCTACTCTTGAGAAATTCGATCTCTAGATCTCACTCTCTCGATGTGTTCTGCAAGTGCCCATCGAACTCCTTATAATCTCTGATTGGAACACCAACGACCAAGATTAAAACATAATCAGAGGCTAAGATTAACTAAGAGTTGATCCTCATCTTCTTCTAGAAGATTCGCATCAGATTTAATTAATACCCTTTAATTAATCACATTTCCTAAGTTTAGACTTAGGAGTACATTAAAAATGAATAATTATTTTAATTAAACCATCTCTAGGTGGAATTTTCCCAAACGATTTTTGGGTCTTGGAGAATGCATGTGTCTTAGCCTCTTTACAAAATTTCGAGGCTACAACATATCCGATGCTACAAAAATCAACACTCCCTCTTAGCGAGGAATGTGCTCTAGTGTTGGAACCCACTGAAGCATCACTCTGTCTCTGCACCATCTCCTGTTACACTGCTGATGTCTGGCTCTACTACCCACCAACTACTGCGCAACTTTGATTGCTGCATCTGTGCTGCTGCTAGCCCTGTTGAATTGCTGCGAACACTGCATCTGCACTACAACCCTCTCCAGCTGTTGTTGCTGCAATTGCAACATAAAAGCATCCAAAATACTGAACCAATTGTGGTCAGTATGATGCATCCGTCGTCCGAGTTTTGGCTATTGCTAGCCTCTGCACTGTCACTAAAGCCTCTGCGCTGCTGCTGACTCTGCATTATGTCATCTGCACTATAGCCAACTCTGCTTAGTCTCAGACCGGTACTAGCTACTGCATCCTTAACTCTAGCACCTGACAGCACCAACTGCCACTGATCCATCCTGCTATTGCATACTATGGGCTTTCATAGCAAGGTATTGATTCAAGAGGCGGGCCTCCTTAAGAATCTTGCCCAACTTGTAGCTCTCTCAGGCTACAACTCCATATCACCCCACCTCACCCCTTGAGGCATCTTAGTGATCATGGTAAACTCTTCCTCCAGTCTAGAGGACAACCTATCGATCTCAGCAGATGCAACCTGCTGGTCCTGCTTCCCCTCCTTGTCCTTCTTTTGAGAGGACATGAGAGCTGTAGTGGCCAAGCTCACCACATCTGAAGCACTTGATCTTCAAAATGTCCTTCTTTCTCCTACGCTGCTCCTACTGCCCCTGTGATGCGAGGGCCGCATTCTCTTCCTCCTTTACTTGCTTCGTCCCACTGATGTTGCTACCACTAATGGTGCTCTTCACCAAGTCTCGCCTCATCTCCTCATGCTGCAGATCAGCCCACACATGCTCCCAATCTGGCAATTTTTTTCTGCCCAGATACTCTGGACGAAAACTTGTCATCCTTCGGAAATGTTATTCAGAGCTAATCTTACAAACTTTGTAGGCTGGGGCACTGACCTTATTGAAGACAGCTGATCCTAGATATCCTGAATCCTAGTAAGGAAGGGTCTAGACTCTATTCGCTCCCCTTTCTGCAACCTTGTGCATCTCGGATTCTCCTCAAGATACATCTTCCGTTGCTCGAAAGATCCTTCGTATAGCGTCGCAAGGGCCTCCCACATATGTCAAGCAGTATCTTTGCCAGCTATGTGAGAAACTATGTGATATCGAACCCCATCGAGAATCAACCTCTTAGCTTTCTCCATCTGCTTCTTGTATTTCTGAAGCGGATCTGCATCTGCGGGTATAGCTACCACACTATTGATATAAGTCTCAAGATCATGTTCATCTAGAAGGCAGGAAATTCTAGCCTTTTAGATCACATAGTTGGAGGCTCCTTCCAACTGATCTTGATCTCTCAACCCAGCTGATGCCATCTCTTTGAAAATGTCAAACTCATCCTCTTCTCCTCTGCGCAGCGATTCGTTCTCCCTTTTGGAGTGAGAAATCCTGCACACAACTACTGCTGCTCTGCTAGGAAAATTCGAACTTCTTGGCTAGAAGTCCCTGAGGAAGAAATTCCCTCAATGTGTGCTCGTCTTTTCTTCTGATGTTATTTTTCTAGCAATTGCTGCAAAATGACAGCGTCCCAGTTGAAGATCTACTTTGCGTGGAAACTGCTGCACTGCTCCCTTGCCTCTTTGAATATTCAATCCGGAAAATTTACTCTCTGTCAACTCACTCAGAGGAGTAATTTTCCACAAAAACTAGCCCTCCTAGGCAATGGATTGCGCAACCTCTCTGGGATTTCGAAATGTTGCCTATGCAATATTTTCGAACTCCCTCTTCCGCCTGCAACTGAGCTCTTCTCTGCTTAACCTCGCTCTGATACTATGTGAAAAATCGGTGACCCGATTCCCTATTGTAGCAACTGATTATATTTCTCCTACTTGTTAATTTCTGAATCAAGTTATTTACAGTGTTACACAGTAAACTTAGAAATAAATCTACTGCAACCTTCACAACATAAAATACTGCAGAAACAAAATACTGCACCGGAAAGGAATAAACACACACATATCTACACCATTGTTTTTGGATAAACGTCCCCGAAAAAACCCAATGTGGGAAAACCGGTGCATCAGCTGAGGGTTTTAATTATTATGCAGTAGTAATCTGAGTACAAATCTTTAGATGCCCAAATTGTTAATATGATATACAGAATAAATTGGCAAAGAGGTAGTGAGAAATATTCTCACACTGTTATTGGCGATCTGACTCTCTGCGTTAGCCTACGTAGATTTGCGTCACAGCTTCTAGGAACTGCGTCACCCTTCCAGTTGATCTTCTGCTGACTGGAAATTCAACCCTCTGGCCGTTTGGTCTCTTACCCCGGCTTTCGGCACTAGACCTCGACTTTCCCAGCAAATTTCGGACTCCCTCTGAAGCACCGCGCTGCCTTTGCATGGCACTATGTTGCCTCTCTGAACCTCTTGATGCCTTCTCTGCCTTGCACTTTCCGGAACTGGAAAAATCCCCTCCGGTCTACTATCCCTGCTCCTCACTGCAAGAAGATCACTCGATCTCTCTCCAACAACTCAACCCTGCTACTCATGAGAAATTCGATCTCTAGCTCTCACTCTCTCAATGTGTTCTCAAAGTGCCCATCAAACTCCTTATAATCTCTCGTTGGAGCACCAACGACCAAGATTAGAACATAATCAAAGGCTAAGATTAACTAGGAGTTGATCCTCGTCGCCTTCTAGAAGATTCACACCAGATTGAATTAATACCCTTTAATTAATCACATTTCCTAAGTTTAGACATAAGAATACATTAAAAATGATTAATTATTTTAATTAAACCATCTCTATGTGGAATTTTCCCAAACGATTTCTGGGTCTTGGAGAATGCATGTGTCTTAGCCTCTCTGCAAAATTTCGAGGCTAGAGCATATCCGATGCTACAGAAATCAACACACCCTCTTAGCGAGGAATGTGCTCTAGTGTTGGAACCCACTGAAGCATCACTCTAACTTAGCCTCTTCGCAAAATTTTGAGGCTAGAGCACATACGATGCTACAGAAATCAACACCCCTAACGCATCTAAGTGTGTAGAGTCAATGTATATTACCATGCTAGGTCATCTATGAAATTTCACGGAAGTTGACTAGGTCTAAGTAGGAGTTTTGAATAACTAATAATTTCCTACAAAACGAGAATTTTCAATTAATTTCTATGTAATGATGTAAATAAGTGGCCTTAGGAAATGTCTAGGGCGTGTGACCACTCGAAAATCATCCTTTGAGACCCAACATTATCTTAGGACCCACTTTGAGGGTCAAGAAATGATTTATAGTGCCTTGAAAGCTGATTTTTCTAAAGTTAGTGGAAAAAGTGAAGAAAAATCCAAAAAAAATTAATAATTGGAATTTTTTTCCCCAAATTCAAAGAACGTCAAGTGACATGGCAATTCAAGTGAAGGTCAAAAATGATGTGGCAACCACGTGGGGCCCACCACATGAACCACAACCAAAGTCAAAGCAGGTCAAAAGGTGGTCAAAGGCATCACATAAAGTTTATGAAATGTCACATATGTCTAAAGTCTCAATTCAATACATTAGAAATAAAGTGCAATCATATGTTGGAAATCAAGTGCAAAGGAAAAGTGAGTGAGTGGGGAGTGGACCCCACCTCACTTCATTGTATACGCATAACTCAGCCAAAAGCAAATACGCATATGCCAAATCAGATTACACGCTGGCCCAGTCAAATTTTTAACGCAGTTGTCAAAGGTATATACACAGATTTGGAAAGGATTTGTTAAAGGTACGTGGGGGACATTTGAGATTCGTATTATATGCTGCCCACTAAAATTTCCACTCAACCAACAGTTAGGAATGTACGTAGAGTTTAGCGGACAACACTGATACATATGTCAGACTTTGTCCCCCACTAAACAATGCTAGCCAATTAAAAGGATCGACAATCAAATAGTCCACACAACAATTAGTGAGCAGCTGAGTTTTGGTTGGCATTTGCATGATAATTTACAACAATTAATTGAATGAATGAATGATTTTAATGAATTCCACAAGGTTGAGCAACCTAAGGGACCCAGAGAATAACAACGTTAACACGTCTTCATATTCCTTTCAATGTTGGATCTTCTGTTATGAGTCTTGACTAGAAGGATATCAATCTAATTGATCTTATCTTTGTCAAATAGATGGTGCATGTTGTCAACCTTTAGATTGTTTTCATATTGAATGCGGATATCCTTATATGCTGCACACTCCATGAGAAAGTGCCATTCCATGTCCACCACACCTTTATCGCAAAAAATGCAAGTTCTCTCTTCCCAAACTTCCTTGGGGATCTTCCACCTGCCAGTCTCACATCTAAGGTGATGTGACCCTGTCCTCAACTGTGCCACTAGCACCCTTGCTTTTCCTTTAATAACTGCTCCTAAATACATGGTCACAAAGGAGTTGTTTCCCCATTTCACCGACATGGCAGGCAACCAATAGGATAGACACACCAGTCAGAAGACACCTGTGTGATTTGACAGTTTTCACAGTAATTTGATTGCTAATTTGTTAGTTTTAGGTATGTTCTATGCTTAGAGCAATTTATTTCAATTTCACAGTTAGCTCAATATCTTTTCCAGATTAGCAATCACATCAGCATTAAAGTAAACTGTAGATAGAACATAAACATAAATCGCAGAAGACAAGCCAAGACAAGAGGACACAAGATGTGGCACTAGCCAGGGGCAAACCCCAGTGTGGGGAAACCCTTGATCAATTGTTCCTATATGTTCTTCAATAGTTCAATAGAGAGATAGAGATAGTACATTTGCAACAGAAGTCAACACTTTGACTTATCTAGATAAGAGCATAGATCATCTCTAAGAAGATGATACATGAGATCAGCTGAAGACATGCTGCTTCAATGGATTCTCCAAGGTGACTCCTTCACGTATCATCGTGTTGCATCTCGTCATCATGCTGCACCTCACCGTGCTGCACCATGCTGCACCCATCATCATACTGCTGGACCTCATGACTGCTGCACCTAATGTTGCACTGCTGTCCCATGTGCCATGGTTGAACCATGTTGTCATACTACACGTCTCATGTACTTGCAGCACCATGCTTGCCACACTGTCACAATGTGCTTGCAACACTATGCTTGCAGCACTATGCTTGCATTCATGTGCTTGTTGCACCTTGCTTGCTTGCTTGTTATTCCTTGCATGCTTGCTGTACCTTGCATGCTTGTTGTACTGCTGTTGTGATGGTGACTGGTTAGGGCACCTCAAACTGTTGCAACAACCCTCAAACAGTCACCCAAACAACCCTTAATCTCAGACGTCCTCTAGAAGCCGATGGAAGAGGTGGCCTCTATCCTATGCTGCTGCTACCCATCCTAGATGGTGTCACCTCCTCCTCATCATCCTCAACCAGCTTTGCCTCCTGACCCTGATGTTGCTCCTCCTCCTCTAGCTCTGGCTCTCCCTCCCCTGCAACTGTTACCTCCTCTAGATCCACACCTAACCAATCCGGGATCGAGTCCATGATCGGCCTCTCAGTCTCGACCCTCCATGCAGCGGTTGTATCAATATTGTCTAATGAGATGGCTTCCACATCAGTGGGTGTCTGAAGTTGTCTCACCGAATGGGAGAAAAAACAAAAGAAAATGATATCATTTTTGGCCTCCTCGGTCTCTTTATCCATGGCCTGGGAGGACGACGAACTTTTTGGGTCAACTCCTAATAAAATCGGGCATATAACGAATAGATCGCAATTTTTTCATTTATGAAAAAGTTTGCAAAAAATCGGAGGATTAAATCATTTTGTTAAAAAAATTGCAATTTTAGGATTTAATCTCGATTTTTTGCAGACTTTTTCCACACTGGACCATCTGCCATTTAGCTTGGCCGTGGGCAAAGAAGACTAGCTCCTTTTCTTGTGGAAGATTTCATCCACCATTGGAGGCTAATCTTTGGGATACCAAGGGACACCTAACATTTTCAAATTTGAGAGCATTCTTATTGTACTTACTTAGTTTTTAATTTTGACTTTCAAGAAGAAAATCTTGTGCTTGAAAAACCTCATATGTTATAAAAGATTCCTCTTGAAGTTTTAGTTGAGATTCTTTGGAAGGTTTCTCATCTTTGTAATAATCTAATAAAAAGGCTTAGTTTTTCTTGTGGGAGCTTGGATTTCACCCAAGACATGTTTTTCTCCTTATTTAAAAGGAGAAACATGTGGGTGGATTGATTTTGCTTTATTTTTTTAGTTTTCATTTTGCATGCCTTAAGAATTACCACAATCTTACCATCATAATCTAACTTTCTAAATTTGATTTTGCTACTAGTTTCCATTTTATGCTTTGCATTTGAAGTTTTGTTTTTAAGTACAACTTGGGATTTCACTTTGGAACAACTTATTTCATTATATGCAAGTATCTCAATTCATGTGACAAAGTTTGATTTAATTAATTTAACAATTTACTTCATATTTACCTCACTATAGGCTCATTGGTTACTTATTCATTTATTTTAAAGCTATTTTCTCACTTTGCAAGCATATCATACTTTGAAGCTTCATTTCATTTCATTGCTTTAGTTGGTTGATCATTGATATATTATTTGTTAAAGCACTTACTTTAAACAACTTACAATCTTATGTGCTTATGAAGCTTATGTTCTTGTATCTTGTACAAATTTGAACAATTATCTAAGTTATCTCATTGAGGATATTTCTGTTTCCTTAAAACATTTCTTTTTTGCAAAGCATTAGTAATCTTACTTGCATAGCATATTAGACATTTTATCATAGTTGCATTTTAACTCAATTTACCTCCAAGCATAAGCTTGGTTGATAGAAATCAAAGGGAAAAATCTTTTTTTGGAAAATTATTCCAATTGGTACGAAGTAAGGTAAAAGTGTGTGACTTTGCAGTTATGGAAGTGGTTTTCCCCCTTGTAGAACGAAGACACACAATGGCTATTAAGACTCAAGGGAACACATTTTACTATTTAAGTGCATTTTACAGTTTAAGTGATTTCATGCTAACACATTTTACTATTTTACTTGCAAATTATTCATGTACATGTCATTGATGAAAGTGTATTGAATTGATTGTCTTATTTAGGCAAGTATCATCTTGTTCATTTTTGCAAGTAAAGTTTTAACTTGTTTCCTTTGTAAGTCATTCTATATTTCTTTCTTACATGCTTTGGATTTGTGAATGATTATATATTTTGAAAACATTTCTTGAAAACAAATTTTATATCTTGCATGTGATATCATACCTTGCTAACATCTTTTGTTTGATTGACATGGTTACTTGTGTTTCAATTTGAAACACTTCATTTGTCTTGGGCAAGTATTATTTATTTTTAAGCAATATTGAAGACACTAGTTTTATGTATGCTAGTCTTTGATTAATGTGTTGATTGTTATATATTTCATTTCATATTGCTTATGATATTTGCTCATTATCTCAAGTAATCCAAATTTGATATCTCCTTTTAACTTAGTTTTCCATTTAGGGACCACCCCGCTTAGCTCACTTAGGAGAGAGCTTAAATAGAGAGGGAGTTTGGAATAGGTGACAATGCCATCTCTTAAATTTTCTTCCAACCACACCTTGTGGGGTTAAGGGATTTTCTCACTAACTTAGGTGTGTCTGTAAGGCGGCAACAACACACCCCAACAAGTTGGAACGAGAGTTTGGGATGAAAGGGAATCAAAAGTTGCTACAAAATGTCTATCGTCACATAGTGAAATTGTTGAATTAGATGATGGGTAAAAAGAAAACCATAATGCTATGACAGTTGATGATGATTCCCAAGGGGTGTGCAAAGATGATAATACACAGACAGTCAATGGTGCAAGCCTAGACCCATTAGTTGATGAGGATGAGGTAAATGTTGCTCACAAGTCTACTTATGCCTGTAACTTGGAAAACCAATTGAAGATGAATGCAAGCAAGATTAGGGTAGCCATGAGGCAATATTTTGATGCACTGGTATTGGTGACAGATTGTTGTTGCAGAAGTGCAGTGGTGCATGACAGTTTAAGAGGAGAGCCTTCACTTGCAAATTTTCAGACTCTCAGGAAGGCATTGTTAGAGATGAAATCTAACCATCTATACCTCCTTTCAGACATAGATCATCTACTCATGTTTACTGAGATATATCATGATGTGCTAGTAAGGAAAGAGGAAATGGACAGGCTTACACATGGGCTTGAGACTACCCAGGAGTCCTTGAAGAATAGCCAGATGGCCCTTCAAGAATCAGAGTTGCAAGTTGACCAGCTTTTTATGGAGTTGAATTGTGTACATTCTTCTGTGGCAACCATCACACAAGAGGATGTTAGGGACATTCATGATTTGATAGAGGAACCTCCTGTGATAATGGAGCATGAGGAGCACCTAAATGAAATGGCACTTGCAAAGAAGCATGTTCTAGAGGGTTCTGATTACATGCCCATGGGATGTGGATATAGATATATGTCAGATGAGGATACATGCATCTGGGATCCAGGTTTGATTGACACGAGAGGAGTGGATATTGGAGAACTTGGTTGGCATTGGGATCTAGGTGGGGTTTTCAAACATATACTAGGCGTGAAGGATGACTATGGCATTGACAGGGTGATTGACCTAGTGACCAAGAACTCACATTCTTTCACAATCCTATCAGAGTTATGGTTAGCGCTAGTGGCGAGTTGGTTTGATGCAGGAGTGTGCGAACTTCGGGAGATGTCTTAGCACATTGTTCATGCATGGGGTTGCAGGGTGGTTAGCATGCCCCGACGGGAGTTATTTAGAGGGGATGGCATTTGTATGCCACCAGATAGAGCATTATATGGGGATGTTCTTCCATTGATGTATTGGGCACAGGAGCCACCGAGAATTGGCACAACAGTGACATCCCCATTAGCATGTGAGGAGTCATGCCACTTAAGTCTACCATTACAGAGGAGATATGGCTGACATCATGGTGGATCCATTAGCAGGATGGCAAATACATTGGCACATGCTGGATACCAGACAGTACAGGGTGCATCAGCAACCGACGGTGATACCCAGTGGGGTGCAGGGATATGTCATGGTGTGCAGAGGTATGCAAAGGAGTACGGTGATGCATGGTTTTCTGCAGTGGTGTATGGTGCTGCACAACGAGATCTCAGAGCATTGCTTCTAGGGAGACAGATTGATTGGGACATTGGGCATACCAATGGGCCTTACTTACCCAAGATCGATGAGTGGGTGGATGAGCGTCAAGGAACATTGCATTCCTCGAAGTTTGATCTTCAATTGGAACATCACCTGATTAGAGTTAAAGAGAAGTATACTCAGAAGACTTCCCATAGGTATCCATATGGGTTCTTGATCACGCCTTTGGGATTGACCCATGCATCCAACATATTGTTGCAGAGGCTTCTGTTGTTATTCTTTGATGCTCTCATCACATATAGCAGGACACATGGGGGTCACCTGAGACAGTGGGGTGAGACATAGTGCATCGTGGAGAAGAGAATGACTTCCCAGTCGAGGCATATGCTTGGAGCGCGAGTTGACAAATACATGATTAGGGATGGCATGACCCACTATGGAGGCAGCGTATGTTTCGCCCTTGGGTACACACTTAGGGAGATGATCAGGAGAGAGTTGCATGACACACCTTCATTGGTCCAAAAACACGGACCTAATACCTCTCCCCAAATGCTGTTGTCACTTCACACTTGTCTGCAATACCTGCAACTCTGGTTAGGGCACAACCTTCAGCCCTTAACCCTTTACATAGTCAGCCTGTTATATACCTAGGGGGGATAATATGGGGTACCAAGGGAGGTACCCAAGGTAATAATGTAATAATGGGATGGGCCATAGTAATAAATAAGGTGGTTAACCCATATCATGTAAGGGACCACAAGTAGTTAATAATAATGTAATGGGCCCATGGTATTAGTTGATGGTATGAGGGAACCATGGTAATGCCCCATGGTATTGTATGTATGAGGCCTATATAGAGGCTAGAGACTCCATGTCAAGGAATATAGTGAAAGATTATTGTATGAAGAGGCATATGGCTTGTGGAGTGTTCTCCTTCCTTAAGGAGTGAATGTATGGTGTTGCCCTACCTTAAGGGTTTGATATCAATAAAGAAGCATTTCTATCTATTTCAATCTTGTTATTCTTGGGTTTATTTATATTCTCATATATTTTTGGATCAGATCTACAACAAATGGCATCAGAGCACTTTCTTGGGCACAAAAGTGGAGATTTTTTTTTTCATTTTTTGCAGGATTTCGGGGGCGGCGAGTTGCAGATCAGATCTGTACGTTTTGGTGCAAGATCTGCAAAATCTAATTGCAGATATATATTCTTTGTGAAAAAATTAGCCGATTTCAAAAAAAAAATCGGTTGAATCGGAGTCCGGATGAAGGAGATATCGCTGATCTAAAAATCAGTGGGGTTGCAGACAATTTTTCAGGGCAGCGAGTTTGCGGCGCAGATCTGGACATCCTAGTGTACGATCTGCAAAATCTAATTGTAGATCTGGAATCTTTGTGATAAAATACCTAATCTCAAAAAAAAAATCAGTCGAATTGGAGTCCGGATGAGGGAGATATCGCTGATTTAAAATCAGCTCTTTTTTGCAGAAATATTGGTGACGGCGGGAAAGTTGCAGCATAGATTTGAAATTCTAGTGTCTGGATCAAGATTTCTATCACATGGGTAGATGCAGAATGATTGTTCCATTTCTGAAAACAGGTCATAATAGGGATTCTGAGCAATATTGACAGAATTGTGACAAATTCAAATTTTCACCATTTTTTTTCAAAACCCTCTTCATGGCTTTTAGCAAGGTTCTATTATTTACAGGAAAAGATAATGGTCCTACTATTGAAGAATACATAAAAGAAAAGAAGTGGTTATGGAACAACAATTGGAAATGGTGGATAGTGCAGAACTTTAGAGATGAGGCAACCACATGGTGGGGATTACTTAACCAAAAGAAGTGTTCCAACCTGCCCGATGAAGAATTTGAAAAATTACTTTTAGACAGATGGTCTCATACTAGAAAACAAGATAAGGAGAAACATGTGGGGTTATTTCCTACTGGTATATCTTTATTGCAGGTTCATGGATTAATTCAGAAAGAGAAGATCATTGTTTCTATCAATCCTAGTTGTAAACATAATTTTATCAATGTTAATTTGGCAAAAAAATTGCAAGTTCCAACAAAACACATTGAAAATATACAGGTTGATAATGAGGATGTTCAAGTTTATAAAGATTTGAAGCTTTTTATGGATAAGTATGTGTTGCATTGTGACTTTTATACTTCAGATATGGATAACATGGATGTTATTTTGGGATATCCTTGGATGGAATCTGTGGGTACGGTCAATATTAATGTGCAAAAGAAATTCTTGAAGCTCTGGTATAAAAAGAAGAAAATTACATTACAAGATATTTCCATTAATAAACAGGTAGAGTCCAAGGAGGCTGAAGCAGAAGATGTTCCAGAGTCTGACATATCAGATGATGAGCAGTTGATGGTCGACAATCAAACACAAACAGAGGCTGAAGCCGAAAAGGTAACAGGTGCTGACACATCTGATGAGGGTTCAGTGGTTGAAGTCATATTGGAAAAGAAGACACCACAACAGGCACCACAGCAGGGTGAATTAAAGAAAAAGACATCATGGGTTAAAACTTCAACATATCATCACTCACATCACCCCACAAGACAACCATCAAGATGGAAACCAAGTAGTCACAAGGACAACAACCCCCGTATGGCGGATAGCGAGGAGAGAAGATCCACCTACTACACATCAACACAGAAGAGCTGCCACGGTCAACTTCCATCTCAAGCGAGCGAGGCACCAGCGAGATCGAGGGTTCACCTTTCTCTTGGATGGCTAGATGCACGTGCATGGTATCAATGGACTACTCTTTTGAGTAGATCTTATTATTTATGTTCTTCCCATGTTTTGGGGACGAAACATGCTTAGGGGGTGGAATGTTATATACCTAGGGGGGATAATATGGGGTACCAAGGGAGGTACCCAAGGTAATAATGTAATAATGGGAGGGGCCATAGTAATAAATAAGGGGGTTAACCCATATCATGTAAGGGACCACAAGTAGTTAATAATAATGTAATGGGCCCATGGTATTAGTTGATGGTATGAGGGAACCATGGTAATGACCCATGGTATTGTATGTATGAGGCCTATATAGAGGCTAGAGACTCCACATGGAAGAGAGTGAAGGATTATTGTATGAACAGACATATGGCTTGTGGAGTGTTCTCCTTCCTTAAGGAGTGAATGTATGGTGTTGCCCTACTTTAAGGGTTTGATATCAATAAAGTGAATCATTTCTATCTATTTCTATCTTGTTATTCATGGGTTATTTCTATTATCATAATAGCTTTGGATTAGATCTACAACAAGTGGTACCAGAACTATATTTTCATATCAAATCTTAATATGAGAGATGAGACTGAAAACTGGTGGTTATCACTTGACCACAAGTAGTTGACCAAACTTTCCGATGCAGAATTTGAATTTTTTTTTTTGGACAAATGGTCTCGGGCTAGAAAAAAGGAGAATGAGACACATAAGGGGTTAATTGTTACGGGTGTCTCCTTATTGCAGGTTCATGGATTGATTCAGAAGGAGAAAATCATTGTTTCTATAAATCCTAGTTGCAAGCATAATTTCATCAATGTTAATTTGGCAAAAAAATTGCAAGTTCCAACAAAACACATTGAAAATACACAGGTTGATGATGAGAATGTTCAAGTGTACAAGGATTTGAAGATTTCTATGGATAAGTATGTGTTGCATAGTGATTTTTATGCTTCAAATATGGATAACATAGATGTTGTTTTGGTATACCCTTGGATGGAATCAGTGGGTACTATCAATATTAATGTACAAAAGAAATTCCTGAAGCTGTGGTATAAAAAGAAGAAAATTACATTACAGGATATTTCCATTAATAAACAGGTAGAGTGCAAGGAGGCTGAAGCAGAAGATGTTCTACGGTCTGACATATTAGAGGATGAGCCAGTGATGATAGACAATCAAACACAAACAGAGGCGGAAGCAAAAAAGGTTACAAGTGCTGATACATCAGAGGAGGGCTCAGTGGTTGAAGTCATAGTGGAAAAGAAGACACCACAACAGGCAACACAGCAGGGTGAATTAAAGAAAAAGACACCGTGGGTCAAAACTTCAACATATCATCACCCACATCACCCCGCAAGAAAACAACCAACAAGATGGCAACCAACTAGCCACAAGGACAACAATCCCCGTATGATGGATTGCAAGGAGCCTAAATCCACCTACTACACCAACACAGAAGAGCTGCCACAGTCAACTTCCATCTCAAGCGAGCGAGGCACAAGCGAGATCGAGGGTTCACCTTTCTCTTGGATGGCTAGATGCACGTGCATGGTACCAGTGGACTACTCTTTTGAGTAGATCTTATTATTTGTGTTCTTCCCATGTTTCGGGGACGAAACATGCTTAGGGGGGTGGAATGTTATATACCTAGGGGGGATAATATGGGGTACTAAGGGAGGTACCCAAGGTAATAATGTAATAATGGGATGGGCCATAGTAATAAATAAGGTGGTTAACCCATATCATGTAAGGTACCACAAGTAGTTAATAATAATGTAATGGGCCCATGGTATTAGTTGATGGTATGAGGGAACCATGGTAATGCCCCATGGTATTGTATGTATGAGGCCTATATAGAGGCTAGAGACTCCATGTCAAGGAATATAGTGAAAGATTATTGTATGAACATGCATATGGCTTGTGGAGTGTTCTCCTTCTTTAACAAGTGAATGTATGGTGTTGCCCTACCTTAAGGGTTTGATATCAATAAAGAAGCATTTCTATCTATTTCAATCTTGTTATTCTTGGGTTTATTTATATTCTCATATATTTTTGGATCAGATCTACAACACAGCCTCTAAGCACCTTTTGGACTATGGTCCTCCTTGGATAGGCTCCTCCACTCACACGCTGCCCCTTCAGCCTCCTGTTCACCTTAACGCAGGCAGGGAACAACCTTTGCTGCTGGCTATGGCCTACAGCCTAGTGCATTAGCAAGATGTGGCTTCGACCCTCCTCAAAAACACTGCCAACAGTCAACAAAGTAGCCCAACATATGCCCTGCTCCTCGGCCTCTTCTGCCCAACAATCCGCAATAAAGACAACCTAAATTCCCTTAAACAACATTGTTTTGACCCTAAAATAGATCTGTTGTCCCTTTAGCAACTCTGCCTCTCAACATAAATGCCCACGCTATCCTTTTGCTCCCTTTGTTGCGACTAGACCTTCCTCTTTCTCCACCAAAATTTCAGAGCTGATCTAGGAGATGTATTGCCCAAGATGGATGCTATAATGACTCCAATCCGTCCTCAATATATAGCCTTTAAGGCCTCCAACGAATCACATGAAGAGACATGTCTTTTGGATTTTACTTCAAGTCGGCCTACTTGAAAAATCCAAATTATGTCAACTTCAAAATTCAATTTCTCCCAAATGGCATCTCAGATTCAGACGATTTTCGATGTGTTGGAATCGTCTTTCCGAGCACTATCATGCTTATCCATCACATGCCATGAATCCATCATGGTTTTGCCCCAAAACACGATGGGTGCCAAAACCCCATACTTGGGTTTCAAGCCCACAAGCTACCCTTGTGGTGCTTTTCCCTCCAAATCCTGAACCCTAGGGCTTGGAGTATCTCCCAAGCTACACAAATCAACATCCAAGTCATATGGAATCTCGACCTCGTCTGCAATTTCTGAAGTTCTCGACCTGCAACTCTAGTCCTTCAATTTCAAATCTTTTCTTCATTCCTTTCACACGTATGGATAGAAATAAGAATATTTATGATTCTCTCCTTCGCTAGCCTTTTTTCTTCTTATAATGGAGTAGACCTTCTTCTCTAAGCTTCTCACACTTCTTTCTTCCTTAAAAATTGCAGATTGAATTTCTTCTTAAGTGGATGTGATACTAGGTCGAAATCTCTGCTTATATATAGCCTTTGTGGAGTCGAAACATCTTTAAAGGGGCTGACTTGCTAGATGAGGAAGCCGACTTGTAGAAGATGGCGCTGACTTGGTGGATGGAGACTTATTATACATTTTGACACAAAAACATATTTTCTTCTTTGACATAAGGAGCCTAAGAAGGGTCTTTTACATAATGACTATGACTATGATTTTTGACACAACGCTAGAAGCCTTCAATGGAGGCTTGACCTAGAAACAAAATACATAGAGCATGAAACCCATGCTCATAAAAATAATTTTTCTTTTCTTTCTTTCTTTTGACAAATACATTACATAATGACTCAAATACAATTATGAAGACTGATACTAGTTACATTCTTCAACAAAATTTAACCTGGGAAAACCCACAAACCAAACAACCTTTTCAATACAGAATTATTTAATTCAAGGTAGATACATCTTAGTCAATAACTATTTCAAACCTGGTCCATCCTTCTATGTTAGTTGATGTAGCTCGAATGAGTGTTTTAGCCTCAGGTGGTGTCAGTGAGACTAGCAACACAAGAACGGAAAATATCTCCAAGCCCAAGTTATTCGTTTGAATGGAATTGTCTTAATTAAATTAATTAATCAGTTTTAATTATTTTCTTAAGTTTTAAGTTAGGGAAAAAAATAAATTAAGTAGTAATAATTGAGACATAGTCGATTTTCCTCTAGAGGCTTCTAGTAAAGTTTCCAAGTGATCTTAGCCATCGATTAGATCATTTCACATCTAGATCTTGGTTGTTGATTGCTCAAAGAGATTATAAAGGAAATTGATGGGTAGCCTTGGAGATCATTCATTACAGTGAAGAGGGTAGTCTTTTTTCATCAATATTCTTCTAGTTTCCGAGATCCAAAGGAGGAATTCTCCTAGAGTTATTCTGTAGACAGAAACGTCGTACGAGTTGCTAGTTTAGGATATCAAGATTTCTAGTTGCAGAGCAAATTGCAGGAAACCAGTGCGATTGCAGGAATTTAGGTTGTAGAGGGAGGTCGTGAGCCTTCCATGTGAGAATTCCATGACTGGAATCCTATTGCAGCAACTGGTATTATTTCTTTTAATTGATAAATTAATTGTTTAGTTTATTGTTAGGGAAACATCAAAATAAACACACTGCAACCTTCACAAATAAAAACTACGGAAATAAAATAGCTCTGGAACTGAAAAATGCTAGCACACACATAAAATTTACACCGTTGTTTTTGGACAAAAGTCCCAGGAAAAACCCAATGTGAGAAAACCGGTGCAACAAATGATCTGTGATACCCTCATTGATGTTTTGTTGATGGAGGAGTTCCATTTTATGCTCCAAGTTCCTTTCGTCGGTGATTATGTTGCCAAAGGTTTCCTTATTCCATTTTTTGATTTCCTCTTTGATGGTTTTCAATTTTTGCTTAAATATGTACATCTTATTTCTGGTGGTTGGCCTCAAGTTGCTCCACCATTCTCTCATCTTGTCTAAGAAGTTCGAGTGCTCCAACCAAAAAGATTCGAATTTGAAAGGTCTGTTGTTTGGGCTAGGTGAGATATGAAGCTTCAGGGAAATCGGCTAGTGATCAGAACCATATTGAGGGATAATTCTAGCCTCCGTTTCTCAGGAGGTGAGATAGACTTCTTCTGAGAAGAGGAATCGATCTAGCCTAGAAGCTATTTTTCTTTCTCCCCCTCTTCTATTATTCCAAGCACAGGTGCCATTACTTGCAGGGATATCTATGAGACTGAGGCTTTCTATGGTGGATAGAAAGGCTTTTGAATCCCTATCAAGTTTTCTTATTCCTCCCTTCTTTTCCCTGAGATTGGTTATCATGTTGAAGTCCCCTGCAAGGATTTTAAAAGGCAGATGGATGGATTCCAACAGATTGGAAATACTTTGAAGCATCTTGATACAATATGCGGCTTTATAGGGGGCATAGATATTTGTGACACATATGCTCTCATTGGAATCTATGGAGTGATGAGTTGTGACAGAGGAGATGAGATCATATATCGAGGTTTTCCACATGGTCATTATTCCTCCTACCGATCCGATGGCAGAATTGGCTATGTAAATGTAGTTTTTGAAGCAGTTTTTTTCCAAGAGAGGAAGGTGAGCTAACTCCAGTTTAGTTTCTTGAATGAGGAGGATATCAGGGTTATCAACAAGGATTCTTTTTTTCAGGATTCTTTTCTTTTTAGGACCATTAAGACCTCTAATATTCCAAGTGATGCAATTCATTGGTAAAAAGTGAGGGTTAGGGCTAGGGTCTTTACCTTTCCTTTACTGATGAGTCTTGCTCCCAGTTCTTGAAGAAGCTGGCTAGTGGTTTTTCTTCCCCTTTTGCGGCTTGGGCCTTTTGAATTATACCTTCCCGCTGTTATGTTTGCCAGTATACCTTTGGTTGCGTTGCTTTCATATGGTGGATGATCTGCGTTGTGCTTTAGTTCCTCTTGGAGGAGATAGACTCCTTCTATTTTCTGGAGTTGATCTTCTGGGATTGTTGCTAGTCCATTTGTCTTCCATTCTTCTGTTATTGATACGAGGTCTACTCCTTCTAGTGCTTCTTCTATGGCACTTTCATCTAGGGTTTCTTCCATCAATATCTATTCCATTTCTATGTCTTCCTGTGAGTTCTCATCTTCCTTATTGTTGTGACCTGAACCTCTGTCCTCTTGGTCCTGGTTTGCTGCAGTTTGTCTGTCTTCTCTTTCCTCGTCCTCTGTTGGGGTTGCTCGATAACGTCTGTGCTTGCAGATTATTCAGAACCTCAAATTGATTTTGGTTAGCTACGTGTTGCTGTTCCCTTTTTGTATTGTTTTTGCTGTTGTATTTATTTCTTGTGTTTGCTCTGGTAAAGCCCTCACTATCCTTTTTCTTGCTGGCTTGCTCAGTGTTTTGAAGCATTTTGTTTTGTGGAAAATCCTTGAAGAGGTGTCCATGCTCATGGCACTTCTTACACCGGAAGGGGATATGTTCATAATCTATGCTTTGGAGCCAGACTTCATCCTTGAAAATTAGTTTTATGGCTTTTGGGAGGGCTTCGGAGACATCAATATACACACATATTCTGTTGGTCTTCAATGCCTTTGAGGACTAAAGGAGCCCAATAGTCCGTTGGTAGGGAGTAGAGGCGCATCCAGATCGGGACTCTTGTGAAATCCTCTTTTCCAGGAGCGAAGTTTTCTTTGTAGAATTTCATGTACAGCCCTGCTAAATTAAAGTAGGGACCTCCTTCAAATTTCTTATCTCTTTCTTCTAAGAGGTCGAAAATCACTGTAAAAAACCCCTTTGAACCTAGTTGAAGTCTGATTTCCCACTTTGGTTTCCATTTGGCTTCGATCCACCAGTTCAGGGCTTTTTTTGTGGGCCAGATGCCCATGAATTTGCAGATTACTACGTGTTCTTGTATATAATCTCTGTAAACAGCTACCCCTGGGTCTTGGATTTCGAACTCCAGAATCTTTTTGGCTTTTGGGTTGCAGTTACTCCTTGGTTTCATTCTTTCTTGTTGCCCCTGAGCCTCTTTGATGAAAGCTTCCATTTCTGGAGGAATAGCAGAGGTGGTGCATTTGGCCGAATGAATCTCACCATTTTTTCCTTTCTCCAGCCTCTTAGCCCCAACTGCAGGGTCTGATCTGGAAGAGTGGAAGGCTGTGCTGGAAGCCATCTTAGTGAAGAAGGAATCTTGATCTGGTGGGCGACTGGTTACCATGTCTTTAAAAGAAAGAGCCCCAGGGCCATCGTCTTGCTCCTCCATGAGAGGGGGAAAGGACAACCAGTCCGCCAGTCACCCAGACAAACCGAGGGCAGCCTTTATGGGGGAGCCAAGAGGCCTGTTGAGGTTTTCAAGGTTGTGAGCTATCGGGGAGTTTCCTCGACTCAAAATGGTGGACGTGAATTCAGACCGTCATGTTTTTTAAAGTTATTAGAATCTTGGCAAAAATAAAATTCATCCTAACCCAGAAAATTAATTATTTAGAGTAAAAAATAAAATGTTAGAGAAATCAAATTCTCCAAGTGGAAAAATTCGTGGGTCTTGAAGAAATTGATTTTTGGAGTCCCCCACCAAGGGAATATTGGATATTTCAAGAAAAATTGGACCCTTGGACCTTAGTGATTAAGTCAAAGTCAAATTTTTGAGGAAATTAGCTCAAAATAATTATTTTTGAGCTAATAAAAAATGGGTTTAATGAGAAATTCGAAAATTCCTCAAAAATAATTATTTTGACGGCAGAGATTAAAAGATCATCAAAGATTTATCAACGATCGAGATTATTTTGACAGGGATCAAGCCAACTAGCCGTTATTTTCCACTTAGAAGATTTATCTATAAATTAGAGGTCATTTGTGTCTCAAGCCATCTGATGTTTGGCTAATGTAACTTTGTAAAGCTAATGTAAAGCTACTGTCCCGCTGGGAACGTTTTGAATAATCATAATAAAAGAATTTGGGGTGCAGTTCATGGTGTCTTGTTCTATTGATTTGTGGTATGTGTTGAGTACGGATGTTCTTATATTTTGCTTTAAATTTTTATTAAATCGTTATTTCATTATAGATGATACACACATTTTATTGATAAGTTTTGAGCTTATCTTAGGTGATTTGATTCATTGTTGTTCTAACGGTTTATTCTTGTGAAATTATATAGTGTTTGCAGGTTCTCCGACCCTTGAGCTCCAAGTTCACAAACTGTGGGCACATGCTGACTATGTTTGTATCCATAATACTTTCTATGGTTTTCTAACTTCGCTAAGGATGTGGTTTGGCATTTATCTTTTGAAATACATCTAGCCATTGTAAAAAATCTACAAAAATTTATTTCTCAAAATTTCTCTCAGCATTGTACACTTGCATATTTTGTAAATATATTTTGTATAATTATTTTGTAAATTATATTATTTTCTAACCCTTGTTTGCAACTGTGTTTTTTAGGGTTTTTGGGATCTTACGGAATTTTCTATATATTGGGGTTTTGGGTACTTGTAAATTAATTTGTGTAGGTGAGATCAAAGGCAAAGAGCTCGATTAAAGCTAGATCTAGGCCCTTGAGGGTAAGACCTAGTCTCTAAATGTTTGTGCAGGGCCAACCATTGAAGATTTTGCAGTGAAATTGAAAATCTGAAGCAAAATCTGAATTTTGGCGAGGGTTTCAACATTTTCAGGCCTCCTAGGCCTAGCGCGGCCCCTTTTAGCCTCAGCATCAGCCCTCTCAGCCTCAACGGGCCTTGACCTGCCTCCTTGGCTTCTCCCGTGGGTTTTTAGCCCTTCCATTCCCCTTGGCCTGCCTCATTCAAGCTTGCTACAGCCTCTTCAGCCCTCTGTTCCCCCTCTTCTCGGCCTTGCCTGCCTCCGTCCTCCCTCAACCCTCCTTCGTCTGCTTTCCTTCTCCTTGTCGCAGCCCCTTTTTGGCCCTCTCTCATTCTCAACCTCTCTTTCCTTAGACCGCAACCCTCTTAGGGCTTGCGGCAGGCCTACAAGGCCTCTATCCCCTTGGTTGCAGCCTCTAAGAGGCTTGGCGTGGCCTTTAAGGCCTTCTTCAGCCCTAGCATCTAGTCTTTATGGCTTGTTTTCCTTTCATCTTCCCCCCATTTGCCCTATCCTTGCCGTCATGGTTACTTGGTTTTTTGGACTGAATATTGGTGGGTTTTGTAGGAGAAATTGACAAAAATCTTGTGTTTTCAGGGGCCTATCCATTGGAAGAATTTTGGCAACTTGGGCAAGCAATCTTCAAGGCCTTGCGCCTAGAGTTTTGATCTTTAAACCCTCATTTTCTCTCACTGTGTGCTACAACTCTCTGAATATATTCATAACAGTGACTAAATTTAAGGCTTAAGCTTAAGTGGCATAAAAAATCACGTAAAATTTGCCTAAATGCATTAAGAAAACCATGATAAAAATTTACTAGTCATTTTGTAAGGTGGGCATTGTTTCTTGGGTGTAACTCTAACTAATTTCATGACTGATATCTTTGCATAAAAGTCTGATCAGATCTGATATAATCTGAAGCTACATCACAAAGGGTGATTGTTAACTCAAAATTTCAGTTTAGCAAGCTTGTTTTGGCATCTAGAAATTGTTTGGTATTTTCACAAATTATTGCATTGATAGCTCACTATTCTCACACTTTTCTTACTGCTGTCATAAGTGCTTTTAGATCTGATATAACACTGAATAATACATCATAAGAGGGTTGGTCATCTCATATATTCACTTGGCAAGTCATTAGGTGTTTCATTGCTCATATTTGGTTCTTACATGCTTGTCATTTTTTGGATCTAGAGTGATTTACTTACTGTTGTCCTAAATCTATTTTAACGGTGAACTATAAGTTACATAAGTGGTTCTCATTGTTTCATGCTCTAATTAGTTCATTGTGGAGAAGATTTGTGCTATTGAAATCTAACATTTACTTGTCTTGTGTTAGCTCTAAGATCATTAACTTTGTATTAGATTCACTCAATAAGCACTCACACATCTAAGCTCTAATCTCTAATCTTCTAAATGGTTTAAGTTGCTTTGGACATTGAAATTTAATTGGCATTGAAGCATCTCTCTCTCTTAAGTATCTTGGCATCTGATTGGCATTATTGTGTTAAGCACCTAATTGGGAATCATTGGACAATTGCTCTAAAGTGAACGCATAGTCTTGTATTGACATCATATCGTAAGAGGCTTTGATAATTTTTGTCTATCTTGAGCATTGCCATGTTTTTGTAAATCATCCTAAGTGAGCATCTTTTGATGTTGGCATAAGATCATTGGCATTTACTTTGTCTCAAGTAATTGTCATTATTGTTGTTCTAAATTTCTATCATGAATTAAGCATCTCGTGGAAGATAAGTTTATATTTGGATTGATCTATCGTTCAATATTGACACTTGAAACTTGGTACGCTCTTGGTGATAAGATTGTCTTTACATTTATCGTTAAGTACTCTCATCATAGAAGCTAATCATAACTGAAGTACTTAAACATTAAGCAGTATTAACCTAAGAATCACTCATACACCTTGCACAAGCATTCTAAGTCTAGTTGCATTAATAATTTACCTCCAAGCATAAACTTGGTTGATAGACTTCTAGGGCCACTCTTACTCAATTTAGCTTGAGGGATTCAAGTTTCAACACCTTTCTAGTGGTTAACAAGGTGACCTTGTAGTTGTTAGGGCCACAGTCTCTGCAGTGTCGGAGGCATCAGGTGATTGGAACACATGGGGAGGTATCGTTAATCAAGCCTTTGCTTGCTTCTGATTGGCTTCCATCCCACATCTTACTTTAAAGACTGGTTCCAAAACAGTTAAGAGGAAGTTCTTACTTCGAATAGGTATATAACTAAAAGTAACCAAGATTCTTGCATCATACTTAGATCTTAGGATTTGCATAAGCATATAGGTTAGTGAAGCATCTAAGCAGCGATTGTCCATCCGGTTACTTGGTCTCTAATTGATAATAAGCAAGAAGTTGACTCCATAAGGCACTGGTCTCACATTTGAATTCAATCTAATCCTTAAATCTTGCTAAAATTAACCAAGTAGCTAGGCCACTCAATTGTGTCTCCCAGACTCGTTGGTTGCCAACTTGTCCTTCGTCTTCACATTTCCATAGGGACTACCCCCCATAGCCTGTTGTTGGGAGACAGCTAGAACGAAGAGGTTGGGGATCAGAGTGACAACCCCCAACCTGAGTCGTTGTTGCAGTGCCTGTACAATCTGAGCGATAACATTTTTTGGTGCCATTGTCGGGGACGAATTTATTAGGCTTTGGCGTTACAACTATGATCGCCATTCTCCTTAATCATCTTCATCCATCTCATTATATCATTTTGTGATCTTCCTTATCCCACCAGCGCCACAACTTTTTCTGGCGCCGTTATCGAGGACCAATTTATTGGACCTTGGCTTTGCAACATTCGTCTTAATCATCTTCATCTTTTCATCACCTTATTTTTTCCCCTTTCAGTAATCTGTGCATCTTCTCTATCTGCACCTTTAGCACATGGACATTTCGGTTGGTTACTTGTTTGGGTGGCGACTCCACTTATTCATCCATTTTTTCTTAGACAAGAAGCCCTCCATGATATCCATCTACTTCTCCCCGATTAAATTTTTGGTTTGCCTTTTGGGTTTTGGAGTTAGATTCATGTTCAGGTGGCAACTCCACTTCTTTCATTTCTTACAAGATTTTTTGTTAGAAGCTCGCTTCTTGTGGATCTCTTGTTTTTCTTGAACAAGGATCTCTCTCTCTGACATCCATTGACTCCTTCCCCCTTTAAAGTAAGTCATCATGCATGACATGTCCGCCCCTTGTTGGTTTACTAATATTCAAGGTTATCTTCATGACGTTACAGCGAAAGAAGTCAATCAGGTTAAAGAATTAACAAAAATCGTTAAAAATATGCGCGCTGAGCTTAGAAATCAAATTGCTGATATGGACAATCAACTAACTAATGTCATGAAGGCTCAGGAGGATGTGACACATCAAAATGTGCCATATTGCAGACCTTGTGACCACTTTCATGATGAATCCACTTGTTCCATTGCAATCAAAATCTGAGATAGTGGAAAGAAAGGAACAAGTGATCAAGGGGATATTATTTGGGAATTAACTCAAAGACTTAGAGACATGCAATTCAGTCAAGCTCAGTTTATGAAAACTATGGAGCTTAATCAAGAGAAATTGGTAGCAGATCACTCCAAGGAAATGAAATCCCTGCACATCAGGTGGATGGCTATTGAGAAAAAGCATGTTGAAGAGCTAAGCTCCATAAAGGAAAATCATAAGAAAGTGGTAAGCTCTATTCAGGACAAGGAAGTTAGTCTTCATAAAAGGTTGTCAGCTATAGAAGAAGAACATGCTGAAGAACTTAAGAGCATGGAACTTAATCAAGCAAAATTTGTTACCGATCATGCTAAGGATATGAGTGCCCTCGAAGACAGGTTACAAGAAATGGAGGAGAATCATGCTAGGGAAATCAATGTTATGAAGGATGAACATTCTAGTCAGATGGATGCAATGAGAATTGAAAAGATCACTCTTCAGAATAAGTTGCCAATAATGGAAAAGATACAGGTACAAGAATTTTAGCATAAACCAGAGGATGAAAGAAAAAAAGAGTCTGCGACAGATCACAAGCCTCCCAGACCGCCAAAGCAGTTCTCGTCTCATTGTGAGAAGGTTACTTGCCCCATTGAAGACAGATAAACTAGAAGTGCCATGGTTGAAAACAAAATTTGGAAAGGACAAGCTTATGTATCTCTGTTGACAGAATATATCCAGAATAAAGCTGGGCATGCTTCAGATTTTCAGATCCCTCATCCGGGCATTCTCAGGATCAAGAAAAAAATTCTACATCAATCCCATTGTTGGCATCACAGCCTGCCAAAAGCAAAAATAAAAAGAAAAGAATAAGTAAGAGGTTGATGCGTCTGATGGCGGAGAGCAACTTGATATTCAAATAAGTCAAAGTCCTAGCATTTTCAGAATTCAGCATGGCACATCTGAGAAACAACCCACAGAGTTGCCGGAAAGTCGACAGATGCTCAATATGCGCTATGTTGAAGACATCTAATGCCATGGGGCATCTTTTGTATAATATCTCTAACCCTTCTCCCTTTCATTTATGTCATTAGTTAGTTTTTCTTTTATGGTTTATGCCTTTAAATTTCAGTTTATTAGAGTAGATTTTTTCTATTCCAGCAGATATTCTATATATGCATGATGATTTCGATTTTGAATGGATATCTATTTGATAGACTTTTTTTTCTTGGTTATAGGATTCTTGGATTCTCACATTGCTCCATTGAAGCAACGTGTCCTCATATGGAGCCAGATGTTGCACCCATTTTTTCAACTTTCCAAGGAATATCCCCTTGGATCCTCTTCCATGATACTTTACAGGATGTTGAAAGACATGTTGCTGCCAGAGGAATTTTTAGAGAAAATAAGAAGCCATGTCGATACCAGGGATATGTTGTAGCTATGAGCACCATCATTCAGGTTGAGCCTCCCACCTTTGAAGAAGCAATGAAAGAGCAGGTTTGGAAAGATGCTATGGCCGAAGAATATGAATTTATTATGAAGAATGATGTGTGGGAAGTTGTTCTGAGACCCAAAGGGAAGTTTGTTGTGACTTCTAAATGGTTGTACAAGATCAAACATGGAGTTGATGGAAGTATTGAAAAATATAAGGCGAGGTTTGTGGCTAGAGGTTTCTCCCAGAAAGAGGGAGAGGACTATGATGATATATTTGCACCTGTTGCTTGCTATACTACTTTCAATCTATTGTTGCCCTTGTTGCTAGCCAAGGATGGACACTTCACCAAATGGATGTGAAGGTTTCATCTCTTCATGGCATACTCCAAGAAGTATATGTTGAACAACCATATGGTTTTGAAGTACATGACAAGAAGACTCACGTTTGCAGGCTGAAGAAGGCACTTTATGGATTGAAGCAAGCCCCCACAGCCTGGTATACCCGTATTGATAGCTACTTGGTGAATCTTGGATTCATGAGAAGCAATGTCAACCGAACCTCTACTTCAAAGTGGTCCAAGGTATGCCCCTTTTTTTGGTTTTGTATGTTGATGACTTATTCTTGACATGTAGTGAGCCTTTGATCCTTGAATGCAAGAGGGAGTTGGCCTCTGAATTTGAAATGAAAGGTCTCGTATTGATGCACTATTTCTTGGGTTTAGAGGTGTGGCAAAGGCCCAATGATATTTTCCTCTCATAAGGAAAATATGTTGTGAAATTACTAGAATGTTTGAAATGGTGGAATGTAAATCTATGGCCACACCAATGGAGATGAACATCAAGAAGCTATGTGGAGATGTTTCAGGGCTTGACTTGTGGAATCCCTCTGAGTATCGACTGTTGATTAGGGCACTGTTGTTCCTTGTGAACACCCGACCGGGCATATGTTTTGCAGTTAATAATCTGAGTCAATTCATGATTGAGCCTCTACATGCACACTGGGTCGCTACTAAGCATGTGTTGAGATATTTACATGGGATGATTAATCTTGGTTTGAGATATACTGTCAGAGATGTGAGACTACATGGTTACACTAATGTTGATTTGGTAGGAAATGTTATTAATAGGAAGAGCACATCAGGGTGTTGCTTTAGTTTGGGTTTTGCCATGATATCTTGGATGAGCAGGAAGTAAAAGTCCATTGCTTTAAGCACAACTGAGGCAGCATACATTGTTGCTAGCATGGCTAGTTGTGAGGCAATATGGTTGAGGAAGCTCTTTGGAGAGCTATTTGAGCAGGTCATGGATACGACTGTGATATATTGCGACAATAAGAGTGGGATCCGATTGGCAGAGAATCTCGTGTTCCACGACAAGTCCAAGCATATTGAGATCAAGTATCACTACATTCGAGATATGGTGCAGAGAGGAGCAATGAGATTCTATCACATTTCAATTGATGAGCAAATAGCAGATATTCTTACCAACACTTTGCCGAAAGGGAAGTTCTTGGTCTTCAGAGACAAGCTTAGTCTGATGGATGTGACCCTCCCGGATAAGGGTCACAGCTGATCTAGGTCATTGCGCTATGCTCTTCTCCCCTATTTGAGCTCACAGGGAGAGGAATTGAGCTAGAGAGCTCCTGGGGTTGAGGGAACTCTGGACAATAGGATAGCCTATGATCATTGCCTTCTATGGTAAGTAGTATCATGCTTATTGTCACTGTAGGGCATGTGTGTGATCCTTGTCATTTATGACAAGTGGGTATTTCCCCTTACCATCAAGTTTGCGACTTGACAGAGTATACACCAATATGCATCCTACCTACAAGCTGGGCTTGTCGAGATTTGTTAATTTTAGTTAGCAATGGTATGTTCTATGCTTTGCACAATTACTTCAATGTTCTTTTAGCAACCCAATGACAATTTACATTTTAGTTTCCAATAAAAATCACATTGACAGTAACTTTAGATAGAACTTAAACAATAAAATGCAAATAATCCAAGACAAGAGAACACCATATTTGGTGAATGCCAAGGCAAAACCCCAAGATGGGGAAAACCCACCTAGCTCGAGTTCCTAAGCAATCAACTTGGACTAAAATATCATTCACAGCAGAGTGGGGGACAAATGCAATTATCCTAGAATATCCCACATAAACTCTGAATTGCTTAAGAGACTTGACTAAAGCATAAGCTTGCTTCTCCATGGTGTTGTACTTCAACTTAGACCCTTGAAGGGACCTACTCATAAAAGCAATAGGCTGCTAATGCCCTTCATTATTCTTTTGAAGCAACACCCTAGCAATAGTATCTTCGGATGCAAAAGAGAAAACCAAAACCTCCTTTGAATAATCAGGACTTACTAGAATAAGAGCTTTGACAATAGAATCCTTTATTTCCTAAAAACCCTTTCTACCATCCTTTCCCCAAACAAACTTAACATCTTTCTTTAAAAGGGTTTGGATGGGTTTAGCAATCTCAACATAATTTGGAATGAACCTTCTAAGAAAATAAATCTTGGCTAAGAAGGATTGAAGGTTTTAATATTACGAGTCAAAGGAATCTTTTGAATAGCCTCAACTCTTTCAGGGTTAATCTTGATCCATCCTTTGAAATGATGTGACCAACCAACTTCCCTTCAGTCACTCCAAAAATAGATTTAGCAGGTTTTAAGGATTCCATACTCTCTACACCTATCAAAAATTTGCATTAGCTGGCCTATATGGGAAATTCCATTAAAAAAAAAACTGTTAAATCATCTTGATAGATTTCAATAAATTTCCCAATTAGACCCTTAAAGGCATAGTCCATAGCCCTTTGAAAAGTTGCTCCAACATTTGTTAGTCCAAAAGGCATCCTCAAATATTCAAAAGTACCCCATGGTGTGGTGAATGTTGTCTTATGTCTATCTTCCTTCTTCACTAAGACTTGGTTGTATCCTAAAAATCCGTCTAACAAAGACATCATTCCAAACCCTGTTACCCTTTGCAATAATGTTTCCATATTAGGTAAAGGGTAATTATTCTTCTTACAAGCTAAATTAAGATTTCGAAAATCTACACATAGCCTGATTGATCCATTCTTTTTCCTTACAATAACCAAGTTTGAACACCATGTGGAATGGCTAGTGTGAGCTATAATACCTGCTTGAAGCATCTTTTGCAATTCCTTTTGCACCAAGGGGGCTAACTTAGGATGGATTTGCGTAAGTTTCTGCCTAAAGGGTTTGGCATTTTCATCTTGAAGAGGGATAGTATGTTCCATAACATCTTCCCTATAACCTTTCAACTCAAATTATGAAAAAGCCAAAACATCTCTATATTCATGAAGTAAATTTATCAAATTCTTCCTTTCTTGCTCATTGGCACCCTTCCCTATCATGAGGGGTACCAATATTCAATTCAATGATTTCCCCTGGGTCAATTTTCTTACCATCTTTCCTCTTTGAAGCATCATGTCTATCAAACATTTGCTCCAAGGCTACACGTTCCCTAGGAGTGGGATTTGTCACCACATTACACTCCTCATCATTACATCCTTCCTCTTTGTGGCCAGCCTTAAATTCAGAAAACTCCTCCATGTTATTTAAAAAACGAACCACTTGGCTTTCATCATTAAAGATTTTCCAATGCTCAAGATTATCAGGAATTGATGGCCTAAAGATAATCTCCATCTTAACTTTATCATCCATCAAGTTCTCTCCAAGCTGTAATGTAGATGCAGCAACAACCAGCTCATCAACTTGTTTATTTCCTTTGCTAGGAATTGCTTGAAGATCTAATGCATCAAAATATTCCATGTTATCCCAACCAACATTTCGATACTAATTTAATCTATCATTCTTGCATGCAAATTGATTCTTAGTTTGAAGAATGACTAGATCAGAGTCCCCCTTGATACTAAGCAACTTTATCCTCAAGTCTTTTGCCAGCTCAAGACCCAGCGATAAAGCCTCATACTCTGCTACATTGTTGGTTGCATCAAATTCCAATCTATAGGCAAACTTGAATATGTGACCAGGAGGGGAGGTAAGGACAATTCCAACACCCTTACCATACCTAGAATTGGCACCATCAAATTCATGTGCCAAATTCCATGTTTCTTACAATCCACCTTCTTCTCCAAAGGAGGAAAAGAATTTGTCGTGATAGCATAATTTCCCAAGTTATCAGATTCATACACAATTTCATTATGAGGCTCCTTGGGATTTTCTACATGAAACTTTCTCTCTAACTCCCTATCCAATCTAACCATGATACCCTCACTATTAGGGAGGGTAGCATAACATAAATCCATTTGCACACTACCCCTAATATCAGCGCCCCACTTTCTAGAAAATAACATCCCCGAAGCATCAGGCACATCAATCACCACAATATCCATGGTGATCATAATATTAGGATGTACAACCAAGTGGACTTGAAGATCCTTTAGGAAACCACAAACTTCAATGATCTTTGAATCCATTGCATGTGAAAATTCCTACACTAAAGGAACCCCTACTGTAGCAAATCTAAATCTACTTCACCTACTTGATTTTTAACTTATCAAGTTATTCTTCTGAATACTGAAGCAAATTACTTCTACAGCCTACACTAATTAAATATTTGATCTCATGAAACAGAAAACAAAGCAAAGAACAAGATACATAGGACACACTTATTTTTGGACACAATAGTCCCAGGAAAAACCCAATGCAGAAAAACTGGTGCAGCATCTATGAGGGTTTATTATTATGAAGGAGAAATATCTGAATACAAATCTAGAATGTGTTGATTTGAGGTAGCATCGGATGTGCTCTAGCCATGATATTTGGTGGAGAGGTTGGGGCACATGAGATCTCCAATACCCAGAAAGGGTTTGGGCAGATTCTAAACAGTTTGGGAGATGTTAAAATAATTAATATTTTTAATGGAGTCCCTATGTCTAAACTTAGGGAAATTAAAATATTAATGTGGATTAATATAAAACTGTGTTAGAATGGTCCAAAAGACATGGATCAAGCCAGATCTAATCTTAGCCATTGATTACGGACTTAATCTCGACCATTGATATGTCAATGAGAAAAGTACAAGAGGAGGCTTGAGGGTCACTTGGAGAACACACCAGATGATCAATTATTCTATTCTCTAGAGCGAGGTTTGCTAAGAGAGATAGAATCAGTGATCGGAGTTGCAGCTGAGGGGCATTGAGTACAAAGAGGCAAAGAGGCAGAGATAGTGCCGGGAGATCAGTGTAGGAGGCAGAGAGAGTGACACAGTAGCAGCCAGGGCTCACGCAGGGCCACGCGGAGGTAGCCAGGAATTGCGCAGTGCTTCAGAGAGGCCAGCGTTGCTGACGCAGAGGGCCAGAAGGCTGACGCATGGCCTCTTGAGGCTAACGCAGACCCATTCAAGGTGACGCAGGGCCAATGCTGGGCAGAGAGAGGTTGATGCAATCTAGAAAGGCAGACGCTGTGGTTTCTAGGGCAGATTGGGGCTGAGGAGCTGCCTGAGGGTTTATCCATGGTTTCAGCCGGGACATTTGTCTCAGACTGAGAGGTACTACTGCCAAGGGCATTCTCTGTTGGGTAAGCCGGATTTGGCACCCAGATTGTAGTCTGAAATTGCTTAATAAGAAAACCCTTAGATAGCTGCACCGGTTTTCCCCATTGGGTTTTTCCGGGGACATTGGTCCAAAAATAACGGTGTCATTTTGTGTGCTTGTTTCTGTTTTCTTCAGTTGATGATATATAATATGTTGAGCATGCACTAGTGTTTATTTTCAGTATTTACATTGTAAATAACTTGTTAAGGAACAAAACAAGTAGGTAGGAATAAATCAGTAAAGTGCATGGAGGGTTTCTAACTAGTAGACTTAGAAACTTCAACAGGATGCTCATCTAGCAATTCTTTACAAAGAAAATATTGGACAAAAGACTGGTGAAATGATCTCACCCTGTCACTGCAGAAATAGTCACTAATCCTCAGCTCTGGGAGGCTCTGTGTCACCCTATGATGGCATCTGCGTCACCTTGGGTAGCTTCTGGATCACCCCTGCTGGGTATTATGTTGCCTCTCTGCTCTGGATATTTTGCTGGCTGAGAATTTGACTTGCTTGTCTCCAGTCTCACAACCTGGCTCGCGACAGCTGCAAATCGAATTCCCTCTGCAGAATTTCGAATTCCCCTCACTGACTGCGCTGCCCTTGCGTCAACACTGCGTAGGCCAACGTCAACCCTCCTCTGGACGTCTTTCTGTCCTCTCTCTGCCTTGTATTCTTCGAAAAGTCCTTCTCCCAGATTCTCACTGCCCCTCTGCTGCAGAATGATCACCTAGTTCGAATTTCTCAGCTTCCTAGCCCCAGAAATCGAACTCTAGATCAATTCGTTTTTTCCGTGTGTTTCCAAATGAATCCCAAACCTTCATCTTATACTTTTCCTGTTGAGACTTCAACGACCGAGATTAAGTCTCTAATCAACAACTAAGATTAAGACATGACTTGATCTGCCTTCTAGATCATTCTCACCCATATTTTGATTAATACCCATTAATATTTTAATTTCCCTAAGTTTAGACTTAGGAACCCCATTAAAAATATTAACTATTTTAATAAAATACAATCCGAGTGGAATTTCACCAGACGGTTTTTGGGTTCTTTAAAACTCATGTGCCTTAGCCTGTCCACCAATTTTCAAGGCTAGAGCACTTCCGATGCTACCAAAAAATAACATTGCACAAATGTTGTGGTAGGGTCCAAAAATCCTCAAGTTTAACTGATTCATGACTTTCTTAGTCATGACACATGATGCCCCACAGTCAAACATACAATTGTGTAAAAGCATTCCTTTGACCAACATAGTGATGAAAAAAGGTTGGTGGTCTTTGTTATCTCTACACATATCACTACTTTGCAAAGTGATAGGGGCATCCTCATATCTATCCTTAGAAAAATTAGACATTTCTTTTCCATTGGGAGCATCAATGGCTTTCAACAATTTATATCTTTGGGAGGGAATCTTCATGATTTCAGTGATAGGTACTAAAATCTTAGCATCATTAATCCATCCTCCCAAGTCAATATTCAACTTCGATGTGGGTGGAGTGAAAGTTTTATTATGATTTTTTTCTTTATTCTTTCCCCTTTCTTTATCCTTGGCTATTTTTAAAATCTGAGTTGATGAAGGCCTTTCTCCATATAACTCAGTTATCCTATCTAACTCTTCAAAGGTATTCACACTATAGGAGGATGGAGACTTTCTACTTACCTTTTGACTATTCCCCATTACTCCCAGCGAATTTTCCAAGGACAAATGATGCTCTTTTCCAACTACATTGATTTGGTCACTTGTTCCCACCATATCTCCTTCTAGGATCCTTCTTGCATAAGGACAAGTGAGTTCATCATGTATGTCATCACAAGGTCTACAATAAGACATGTAATCATCAACTAAGTTTGTAGACTCAAGTGGATTAGTTGGCCTATGGTCATTTGAAGGTCCTCTTTTTTGCCATACATCATTTCCTCTATTTGGGAATCTCCCACCTTGATTTCTCTCCATGGCCACTAATCGATTTTGGATAGCATTCATTTGACTAGTGTGATTTGCCTCCATACTCTTGATGAGTTGGGTTAATTCCTTAATAGGATCATGTGTAATCTCTTCCTTGGCCTTGCCTTTGGAATCATTCGATTCGATAGCCCTCTAGTGAAACCAGGAATTTCAGACTTTCTTGATTGCTTTCTAGCCTTTTCCATTTTCAAAGCTTTAGTTTGTGCTAGACCTAAATTCAGAGGCTCCTTCCTCCTAAACTCATAAGCAGTGTCAACACCAAAAGCATCTAGATATGAGCATAAAAGAAATTCGGCGGGAGGTTTAATAGTAGCAGGCATGTTTTTTACTAATCCATTGAATCTTTTGTTAAATTCCTCCATGGTTTCATTATTATTTTTCTTCATGTTGCTAATGGCATTGATCAAATGCCTAGTTTCCTTCTTCTCTCCAAACTTATCTAAAAATGTAGTTAGAATGGCTTGTAAAGAGTTATATGAGTTAGCAGGTTGCTTAGTCAGCCGATCAAGAGCATCATCTTCTAAAGATAAAACAAAAAGTTTCATCTTTACATCCTCATAGTTAGCAGTGTTACACCATTTAAAGATACAAACATTAAAGGTTTTTACATGTGATGTAGCATTAATCGCATTGTTACCTTAAAAGAAGGAAAATTTTCAATAGCCTTGTTAGGGATTTTATGAAGATAGCCATTTATGTTAGTGAAGTCACAAGGAGAAAAAAGATCATTCATGATGTTAAGCTCTACTTGTTCTTGAAAAAGAAACTGAATATCAGAAATAGCCTCTTGCCCAAGACTAGCAAGAGATCTACTATGAGAAAGTCTATTCAACCTCTCTCTAAAAACCCTTTCAGGATCAAGAGAGGGTCTAACTAGACCACTTGAATTTCTTCTAATAGAGACTTGCAAAATTTGGATTGAGTGGAGTCGCCACTTGAGCAAGAATCTAAATCTAAAGCTCAAATATGCTAAAACCAAAAGGTTAGCCGATTTCCCAGGTACAAGAAAGCTTGTCCCTAGCAACAACGCCAAAAATGTTATTCTTGCCACCTACACCTACCTACAAGTCACTGAGAAAAGGCTTCAACCCCACAAGGTGTGGCTGGTGGCAAGGAACTAAGAGAAGGGGTTGTCACACTAAATCCCTTCTCTCTCTGTTTAATCTATCTCCTAGGTTAGCTATGGGGGTCGTCCCTAAATGGAAAACTAAGTTAAAGAAATGTGAGGTTCTAGGAGAGGTGTTAAAGTGAAAGTGGATTACTGTTAAAAATTATGAGCAAAATATGATATGAGCAATAAAAATCATTAACATGATAAAACCATCAAACCAATGCCTTAAGATAATTGCTCAACATAAATGAAAGATACATTTGCTCAAAACAAAAGTCGAATGCTTTCAACAATGAAAGCAAAACAATCCTGAAATGGAAACGATGATGTTAGCATGATAATTGATACAAGGTATAAAATGCTTTCAAAATATAATCAAAGCCTAAATCAAAGAATATAGAGATATCTTGCAAAAGAAAAAGCAATTAGTATTCTACTTGCAAAAGGAAAATGCAATTATGCTTGCCAACATAAAATATTCAACAATAACGTAGAATGGAAAATTGCAAGTAAAACCATAAGACGTATTAGCATGAAATGCACTTATACTAGATTTGGATGCAATTAGTCTTAGTTATTTTTAATTTAGAATGCCTAATCTAAGTGAGAAGTCCTCCTCTTGAGCTCTTACCAAAGGGTAAAAATTGGTGTGATTGTAAAAAAGAGGGGGCGAGGGCATGGAGGCATCATTAACAATACCCGTTCCCTGAGTCTTACGAGCCAGTGTGTGTCTTCATTCCTACAAGGGGACAAGCCACCTTTATAACTGCAGAGTTACATGCTTTTACCTTACTTCATACCAGATGAAAGAACTTTCCAAAAAAGTCTTTTTCCCTATACTTTCTATCAACCAAGCTTATGCTTGGAGGTTAATTTTAGTAGGATGTAACTATACCAAAATGCCTAATATATGGTATGCAAATAAGTTTTCCAAATAGAGATTTGCAATGCATTCAATATCATGGAATAGTGCTCAAAGTAAATTGCAAAATGTAAACTCAATTGGAAAAGGAAATTAGTTTGCACATGAATTAAATAAGATTACTAAATGCTTTGCTTCAAGAAAATGGAAATGTGCTCAAAAAGATAACTTGGATAGTTGCTCAAGATAATGCAAGATACATAAGCTTCATGAACATATAAGATTATAAGTTACTCAAAATAATTGCTTTGACAAATGATAAACCAATAACCAACTAAAGCAATGAAGCTTGAAATTTATGTGCTTGCAAAATGAGCAAATAACTTAAATAAATGAGTATGTAAAATATGAGCCTATTGTAAGGCCAACATGAAGCAAATGGTTCAACTTTTCTACTCGAAATTAGATGCCTTTTATAAATTAAATTGCTTCCAAAAGTAAGATTTAGAATTGTAATTGAAAGCTAAACTTGAAATGACAAAGCATGAAAATAAGTAACAAAAAGGAAACTAAGAAAATTAGCTTGTGAAGGTGATGTTGTGTTAATTTTAAGGCATGCAAGATGAAAAATTTATAAAACAAGCTCAAAATCAAACCACCCACATGTTCCTCCTTTTGCAAAAAGGAGAAAATGATGCCTTGGGTGAAAACCCAAGCTCCCACAAGAAAAACTAAGCTTTTATTAGATGTTACAAGATTGGAAACCTTCAAGAGGTCTCAAGTAAATCTTCAAGAGGAGTATTTACAATTAATGGATCTTTTCAAGCTCTATATTTCCTTCTTGAAACTCAAATTCAGAAAATGAAGTATAATGAGAAATATTTCAAAATTGAAGAAGTTAAGTGTCTTTTGGTGCCCCAAGGCTTGGCCTACAAAGGTGAATAAAATGTTGCACAAAACAAGGAGTCAATCCTCTTCAAAATCCCACGGCCTTGCCAAGTAGCAGCCCTCCTCTTTATCCATGGCCTCCTCAAAAATACCAACTTTGAAAGGGTAGAGAGGTCCTACAAGGAAAATTGTTAGAGTTTGTGTGGTCCTTGCTTGATACTCTTGTCCCCAACACTCTACCTATGGGCTGCAAGATCAAGAGACAAATTATTGTGGAGAGAATTTGAAAAACAATTAAATAATTTACAAATAATATACAAGAAACCAAATCAAGTGATGAGAGTGAATCAATGAAGCATTACATTAAAGATTTAATTTTTTTTTAAATAATTGTTTGTATACAAGCTATGCCCAAGCTAATCTCTGCAAGACACTTTTCGTAAGATAAACTAAGTGAATCCAAATAACAAATGAGAGTTCCTTTGAATGGTGCTCCTAGAGTGGGTTGGTCTCCCAAAGATTTCCCCTCACACTTGATCCAACAAAAATTCTTCTACGACACTCAAATCAAACATTAGTCCATATAGAATTAGATAAGCAAACAATGAATTGAAACTTCTAAAAATCCATTTAAAAATAAATTAGAACTTTCAAACTCTAGAGCCTAGTTTCAAATCAAATGCTAATACAAGATAGCTTTGCACTAGCAAGTTTACAAGAATATATGGAAAATGAAATAATTCAAAGCATAGAAAGATTATACCAATAGTTCACAATGCACCATGCTCCAAAGGAAGAACACCCATGAATGGACCCCCAAAGTTTTTTTATTGATATTCTTAAAAGTGTACAAAGTAGCAACACTTCCGCAAGCGCAAGAGCTAGTAGACAATGATACATATGAGAGCCCATGGATTTATTATATAGTGTTGGGAGCAAATCCCAGTGAAGAATGACAATGACAAATGGCATTGGAGCCAATCCCAAGGTAGAGAGAGCCAAGTTCTAAGTGGAGATGAGAGAGCCACTCAAGCAAATCGAATTCTCTTATGTGTCACCATCAAATCCTCAAGAGAAATCGAATTCTCTATGTGGCACAAGTAGCAAACCCAAGTGTGAAGTGAGACAAGTAGTTGACTCAAGTCCCAATCCAATCCTCATCCATATGATGACACCTCTGTAGATGATCCCAATGAAAGAATGTGTAGATCCTCAAGGAATGCGTGGTCCCCTCCTTGGAGCAATTTGAATCCCTTAATTGCAGCTGAGTGTAGATGAAGTGAAGTGCTAGGTGGGACAAGCTCCCATGAAATCCTCCATCAAATCCAGTCAAATATTCTCCTGTGCATTTATTCCTCCAAGAAATTCGATTTTTCCACATGTGAAGTGTTGCATTAACTCTGGCAAATTTGATTTCTTGGAGATAATGTTGTAATTATTATGCAATGTGCTCAGTTATCATCCACATGTCCTTTGACTCAATCTTTTGACTTGGGATAATTTCCAAGTCATTTCCATGTCATTTTGTCACATGGAATAATTTCTCTCTCTATTTTATTTAATTCTAGCCTAATTAATTGCGACATTTTCCACTAAACATAGGAAAAATGGGTTTTGAGGGTCTAGAACACATTATTAACCCTTCAAAGTGTGTCATAGTAGAAAGTTGAGGGTGAGAGATGTAATTTTTATTACTCATACCCCATACAACTTCTCTAGACTATACTTATTACAATTTATTTACAATTTTATTTGCACTTTCCGCAGTGCAAAAAATCTAAAAAATTAAAAAATGACTACCTAGACCGAACCAAATTCCACGAATTTTTTTATGTGATCTAGTACGGTAATATACATCAACTTTAGACACTAAGATGTGTTAGGGGCTCAACTTTCAAACCGTCACCCTGGCTTTGGGGTAAAAAGTGAATGATAAAACTTAGAAAATTATCCGCCTTTAAAAAAGGGATAATTAACCAGATAAAAAAAACTCCAAGGTGTACTCGTTTGTTAATCGACTCCCAACATCTTAGGCCTATTACAAACTCAAAACTCATCATTACTAGTATCACTTATTACAATTCCCCGTAGGGTGTGGAATTTTGGTACAAGAAAGATGATGAGAAATAGTAGAGTTTAAAAATTCTATTCACTGATGATATCTGATGGTACAAGTATCCTTTGGATCATCCTTGGGCATAGATTTTTTCATATAATCATCAAATGCCACTCTAGTGGTCAACAGGTCCCATGGCTCCTAGGTTCCATTCTTCAACAGTAATAACAAGAGTTTCATCTTCACCAGTTCCACAACTTCCATAGCCACCATCTTCTTCACTACCACCACATGGAAGCTCACATAGTGGTCGTGGTGGAAGGAGGAGAGATTAGTAGATATATTCACAGTTTACTACTTTTTTCATAGATTAGACCAGGGTTGTGGGGGAGTGCCTCCCCCCCCCTCACATCCCCGCTCCCAATTCGCGTTCCAGGTGGGAGCTGGTCAGGCGCACGCTCTCGACAAAAAAAAAAAACGCTCCCTGTTTTTTCGGGAGCGTTTAAGGGAGCGGTCGGGAGCGATCGCTCCTCGCCGCTTCCCCCACTAAAAAAATGCTCCCGTCCAAAAAAGATGCACGACCGAGAGGGTGGGCGACGACTAACAGCATAGGTGGAGGGAGGAAAGGGGAGGCAGGAAAGCATAAATAGACCCTCCCCCCTCTCCATGGCTAGCATGGTATCAAGTCCACACTGACAGGTATTAAAGGAAAGGGCTACAAATACAGCTGACAAGAAAGGTTTTGAACAGGTTGAGGAGACCGCTCTTGATGGTCTATTTTGGGTACATGTGAGGCAAGTATTGGAATTCACCAAGCCCATTTATAACATGATTCGTTTTGCGGATACAAATAAAGCAGTGATTGGGGAGGTGTATGAGCAAATGGATAAAAGATATTGTTCAGAAAGATGATCCCAACTTGTATACATCGATTCACAATTGTGTGTGTACACGGTGGAATAAACTTAATGTTCCATTACATGCCTTGGCGTATATTCTTATGCCAAAATACTACTCTCTATCTTGGTTGGGCCAACTTGCACCTGGGGGTGGGGTTAGGGTCAAAACCCATACTGATCTAGAGGTATCTATAGGATATATGCAAGCATTAGACAAGTTGGTACCTGACAGGGAGGAGTGTGCTAATCTACGTCTGGAATTAGGCAGATACTTCAGTTTCACTGGTTTGTTTGGTTCTTTGCATGCAATGGAAGATAGAGACAGATTTGATGCTCTCACATGGTGGGAAGCATATGGCAGCATGGGACTTTTGCCAAAATTGGCAAAAAAAGTTCTCTCACAAGTTGTAAATATTTCTTCTGCAGAGAGGTGTTGGAGCACCTATAGCTTCATACATAATGTGAGAAGAAACTGACTCAATGAAAACCAGGCAAAAAACTTGGTTTATGTGCACTACAACTTGAGGTTGTTGAGTCATTATTGTGATCGGGCTTTTGAGGATCCAACATATAAAATATGGGACAACCACCCAGAGGATGATAATTTGGAGGATGGCACTATACATCTGGAAGAACTGGAAGTAGAACACATGAGAGATGAAGATGAAGCAACAACAACCATGCCACCCCCACCATCTAGTAGCAGTGCCAGTGCTCGAGTTCCAAGTCTTGTTCCTTTGTTGCTGCTGCCTCCATGTACATCCTCACGTGGAGGGCATGTGCCTTCTGGTTTTGGTCGTGGGATTGTGCGGGAGGAGACTCCTAGAAGACCACCACAACTTGCTCAAAAATTAGACATTTCTCGTGGTGGCAAGGGGAAGCTGTAGATGATAGATTTACTTGTCTTTTCTAGTTTCTAGTAGTTTTAATAACTATTGACTCTTTCATATTTATTATGATATTTTTTGTAAACAATATATGACAATTTAAGTTTGAAGTTGGGTCATTGGTAATGAATTATGAATATGATGCTTCATGAAAGTCGAAAGTTGTTTTATTTCATGTTAGATATTCTTTGTTGTAATGGTTACACTTAGCTTACAAGTACAACTTTGGTGATCAATTATGATAAATGTTATATATTGAATTTTGAAAGCTTGAAACTTTAAGATTGATGAATCATGAGACTCAATATGTTGTATGTTACTAACTTGTATATGTGGTTGATGAAGATTATAACTTCTAGATGATTGTTGTTATATGGTTCAATCTATGTTTTTTATGCTTTTTATATCTAATTCCTCATTCTACATGCTTTTGTTGACATATATGCATCAAAATATAAAAAATATAAAAATATATATTATATAAAAAAAACGCTCTCGGAAACGCTCCCAAACTGGGAGCTTCTGAAAATGTCATTGTCGCTCCCAAGTAGCCTTAGATTAGACTCTAGACCTATGTTGCATGGGTTTGCAAACCCGGGGGTGAGGTTCTTGAACCTGTCCTGGGTTCTCGTCCCCAAGTTTTGGGTTCAGGTACGAGTTCTTCTAAAACACACCCAAAAGAACCAGGTTCTCTGAGTAAGCATCAGGTTCTTTGCAACCAAAATTTGGGTTCTTTTGTCTAATTGGGTGTGTAGAACCCCAACAACAGGTGTGTGGAACCCCAAAATTGAGAACGTTAGGATCAATTTTTTTTTACTAATTTTGTTGTAATTATTTTCAAGCTCGGCCTTTTTACTTTTCTTTCTGCAATTTTGACCTAGAGATGGCCATTGTAGATTCATTTTGTAGGCCGAATGTCATTATTATTGTTGCTATGTTAAGGTCATTACTATTGTAGCTATGTAGTTGGAGAGCATGCTGATTGAAGACCTAAGTGATGCTAATGACATGGCTTGAGGAAGCCATTGTTTACTATTTTGAAACTTCCTAGTTCATGTTTGGAGATGCCTTAAGGCAAATTTTGAATGTAGTATGACAATGGACATATATCATGATTCTTATTAATATGTAAACTCTAATTTGCACTTGATATCAAACTAGAAATTTTGAAATTTCAATGTGAATGTTGAATCTTGATGTGCATTTTTAAACCTTTAAAGTTTAAATCATAAAAAAATTATTTTTCTTGTTTAAAGTTGGAAAATATACAAATTCATATATATATATATATACCCCCAACAAACCCACGTACCCTGTTTTAAAAAGTGACGTACATGTTCTTGTCCCCATTCCCAAACCCACATTTCCTGGCAACATAGCTCTAGACTCTAGAGTGTTAGACTTGTTGTGAATTTGAACTTTTTTGTCTTACTCTTCCTAGTTCAAGGTGTAGTTGGTGGTGGCCAGGTGGCCTATTTTGTAAACATTATTATTTGAATTTTGGACATGATTCATGTTGACAGTTGCCCACTTGCTAAATAAGTTATTTGAATATTTTATGATTTTATCTTCTCAATGTCTAATTTCTATTATATGCTTAAAATTTTGGTACTTTCTAACTTATATTTTCTATGATATGCTTAAAAGTTTGATGTATGTTTGTAATTGCTAGAATTTAGATGGTTGATGCTCAAATAATTAATCATTGATGTACAATGGATGCCATATCTATCCGACATCAAGAGGTTGCTGGAACTTAATCCAAAGGATTATTCCAAATGAAACAAGGAGGAGTCTAATTGGGCCTTCTTTTCACACAGAATGTCTAGGCACCGCGGCAACGGCTCAGATTGGGGGCTGTCACACTGATCCCCAATCACTCCATTTGAGTTGTCTCTCAATAGCAGACTATGGGGGGTAGACCCTATGGAAATGGAAAAATGAAAGATTAGTTGGGAACCAACCAACTTGGAAGACACAGCTAAGCAACCAATACTTGTTTTAGATTGCGCAAGCCTTTAAGGCTTCAAAATGATTTGAAGAAAGTGTTACCAGTGCCTTGTGGAGCCAACTATCTTGCAAAGAAAATAAGGTTCAAGTAAAAGATGGGAAACTGTTGCTAAAAAGACTCGATCGTTTCATATGCAAATGCAAAATTAAAACTATGTGAAATGCAAGGACTTGGTTAATTTTAGTTAGATGAGAGCCTAAAATTATTTCTCAAATATGTCTTAAATGTTACTTAAGGCTTAGAAAGGTGGTGATCTAAATGTGAAAGCAGGTACTTATACCAACACTGCAAAATGTAAAATCTGCACAAATAATTACTAAAATGCACAATGGACTGAAATGTAAAATGCTGGAATAAAACACTTTTAAATTCAAAATTTCATTTGTATGAAATACCCAACCAAGATCATTAGATGCATAAGTAAAACTAGACTAGTCCTACTTGCATAAGCATGTAAAAGACAAATGAACTTCATAAATTAAACGAAATGTTTTAAACTCATATCACATTAATGAAATATCAGTCTAGTAATCTTCTCTTACATCAAATGTTAAAACCAACAATATATTCTAAAACAACAGTCCTGTAACCATGCAATATTCAGAAATTTCTATGTATAACAACAGAAAATTTTAAATGACAAACTGATAACTACAATTCAGAAAATTTATGAGTTTAATTCTTTCTGATCTATTGATGTATTGGATCTAAAAAACTTAGAAATAAACTACTGAACAACAGTAAAACAATTTGCAGAAATTTGCTTGCAAAAGTTATTGAAACTAAATTCTATATCTGCAATTAAACAACAATAAAAATGTAAATTAAATCTGCTGCTAAATTTATAAAATTTCTGAGTTTAATTCTTTCTAATCTATTGATGTATTTGATCTAAAAACTTGGAAAATTACTGAAAAAATAGTGAAATAATATTTAGAAAATAGCATGCAAAAGTTTCTGAAAGTAATTATATTTCTGAAATGTAATGCAGTGAAAGATGAAAACTAATTTGCTGTTAAATTTCAGATAACTAAAATTTTATGTCAATATTAATCTTGCTTTCAATTAAATCAATGAAAAACGTAAGGGTTTAGAGGATGTGCACCAGTCATCCCTTAGGGGTTTGAAGCAGTGTTGCACACATCGCGATCGGGATTTAATCGGCGCCGGGAAAAAAGCGGAAAAAATCGTTAAAATCGGGAAAAAATCGGAAAAAAGCGAGAAAAAATCGTTTGGCACAAAAATATTCATTTTTTTTCAATTTTTTTAATATCTAAACCATCTACAACATAAAATAAATACATTGACACATAAATATGATAAAAAAACTAATATATAAGATGTTTAATATCATTTCTAGCGCTAAAATCACACATAACATTGAATCATGTCCTGAATAGTAAGTCCCAACTCAGCCTCAAAATATCATCAAAAAATATGATAATGTATCTCATCATGTCATAATGTCATATACAATAAAATGAAAGTCTAATCCTATTGATTTCCTCTGCCCCTCTTGCGAGAAAATGCCACAGCTTTCCCTTTCCCTCTAGATGTAGATGCTGGTGCCCGTGCAGGTGGAAATGGCAGTGGAGTCTGATGTGATCTAGACGTTGAAGAACTAGAAGTAGGAGCTATAGGAGGTAGACCACGTCCTCTACTGGTGGCAGGGGTAGCCCGGGCAGGTGGTGTCACCTGGAAACATTACAATCTCCCAATCCTGAAATCCTGAAAAACTGATAAGTCTGCTGGATTTTAATTGAAATCTAAAATTCTACTTTCTCCATATGAAATCCAATGAGGCTGGAACCACTCTCAAACATCCTGAGTCATTTCATGGTAATGTTAAAAATTTAAGTAAAAGGATGAAAATGAAGATTAAGGAGAATGTCACTTTTACTTTAAGAATTTAACATTACCATGAATAGCATATCCATACTAGGGCCTAGACTTGATCATTAAGCTACCCCACTCAAAAATTATTTGTTTCTTTCAAAAAACATTGCATGAAAAAACCCAAAAAAAGTTATAAAACTATGCTGTCCTGAGCCCCCATGATTTTTTCGTTAAAAAGCGCGCTTTTTTCGAAAAAATCGCGATTTTTTGAAAAAAGCGCGATTTTTTCAGTAAAAATCGGCAAAAAAAAAAGTAGGCGATTTTTTCGTATAAAAATCGCGATTTGATCGGCAAGATGAAAAAATCGCGATTTTCCGATAAAATCGCGATTTTATCGCGATTTTAACAACACTGGTTTGAAGACACCTGAAGATATGCTACCCGAATCACTGAAAATGTTCAACTCATAATTTTTTTGTGAAAAGAGGGGAGGCCATAAGGCTGAAAGGGAGGCCGAGAAAGACGCTGGAGATGGCCAGCCTAGGGCCTCAAGGCCCTAAAAAAATTTTGCCCATGATTTTCTTGAAATTTATCTTCAACCTGCAAACAAAATGGAGATGCCTCCCGGGGCTTAGATCTCTTTCCGGAATCCACAAAAATCACCTGCAATTTTCAAATCTGTTCCTGTACAAATAAAAGATAGAAAAAACTCCAAAGCATGTATATACAAAAATATGAAATACCCAAAACCCAATGAATTAAAAAATTTGATATTTACAAATCTACAATAATATTCTACAAATTTAACAGATCAAAGCCCTCTATTAGCCAGATTTAAACAAATTTTTGCACAATATTTAGAAATAAATTTGAAATTTTAAAGAGACACAAGCCCAAGAAAAACCTTGCAAGTAAAATATTCTATAAAATGATTTCAAAAATTAAAAATATAGTGGGCTCTTTTAGATTCTGTAAACTAAGAGTCGGTCCAGCTGAGTACTTCCTCAAACACTCAAATTGTGAATGATAACTTCTACACGCTTTAATCTGCTTGTTAGATTAATAGAGATTTAAAAAATGATTATAAAATTATCAAGAAATAGATATACCTGCTACTATCAAATTAAAATGATATTCTAAAATACCCAGAAATTTGTGCAAGATACCTCTACATAGATCAATCCTCAAAGGCTATTAACCAGCGAATGCAAATAAAAGAAGCAAAGTATTAAGAACAATATTACTACATAAATCTGAAAGAGGAACACCACGATCTGAAATCCCAAAGTCTTTGCATTTTATTAACCAGAAGAAAAGTTACAAGAGTTTTCTTAGAGCAAGTACACGATTCAAAAATTGGATGCAAATAATGGAGAGAGACCTCTCATCTATAGGAAAATTCTCCAATGGCTAGTTGGCTTGATCTCTGTCAAAGCAATCTCAATCGTTGATGAAGATCAAATGATTTTTTAATCATCAACATTGAAATAAAGTTACTTTTTGAAGAAATTCGAATTTCACTTTTAATTTTCTTTTAATCAACTCAAAAATGATTATTTTGAGTTAATTGCCGCAAAAAGTTGACTTTGACTTAACTACTATGGCCCAAGGGTTCAAAATATCTTGAAATTTTCAATATTCCCTTGGCCAGGGACCTCGAAAAATTAAAAACTTTAAAACCCATGAATTTTAAATGTTGGAGAATTTAAATATTTTTATGACCTAAATTAATTAAATTTCTAGCTTTAGCATTTTAATTTATTTTAGCCAAAAATTTTAATTAATTTTTTTTTTCTCGGTAAAGACTAATTCTATTAGGTAGTAAATATAGTACAATCAGGAGAAGCAGGAGACCGGCAGACCAGAAATGATGTATCCATCAACCTCGGTCCCGGTGAAAAGATTCAAACTTATGGCAACAGCAGATAACTTGAAATCACAGACATACTAACTGATCTTTACCCTATAGGGGTAGAAACTACAACACATTGTTTTTTCCCTTTCTTTTTGTTGACTTTTGTCCAGCCATCATGGGGAGGATGAGCTAAGACAACTTGAAGACTGGAATTCTCTGTCATCGGGAATTCCTTTTCTGATTCAGATGAGGTCTCATGTCTGCGTTTCTGGGCGATTGCTATGTCCGGGGAGTGTCCCATAGTGTCCATGGGAGGATCCATCGGCTGAGGCGCCTGATCAGGTTCTGAGTCGCTTTCCCCATCCTTCGAACCTGGGGAGCTGGGGCTCCCAGTTGGCGGCGGAGGGCAGGGAGCCCAACGCTTGGGTTTGGTTTTTGCGAAGAATCCTTTTTTCGATCTTGCTGTCAGCGATGGGCAGGAGTTCTGCAGGTGCCCTGTAAGGTGACAATGGCGGCACCGAAAGGCAGTGTTTTCATAGTCTAGAAGCTGAGTCCAAACAGAGTCCTTGATCTTGAGATTGATTTGCTCTGGCAATCCCTTGCTTAAATCTAGCTCCACACAAATTCTGGCATATGTGTAGAGACCTTGTCGTTCCCTCTCGTAATCCCCCATTAAGAAGCACCCCAAAGCGTTGCCTATTTGCCTGTATACCTCTGTGCGCCACAGGTGAATTGGGAGATTTGGAAGTCTGATCCAAACAGGGGCTTTAGTGATAACTGCTGAAGCTGGATCAAAGTCTGGGAACCATGGAGTTAAGAAGAGGCCTGCCGACCCCATGAACCAAGGGCCTTCTTCTAAGGCAACTTGGTAGTTCTCGAGATTGTCAAACAGCACTATAAAATACCCCTTTGCACAGAAGTAAATCTTGCAGCGGTGAGTCCAGTTGTCCTTGATCCAGTCATAAAGATCCTTTGAGCGTGGCCAGAGCCCATTGAATCTGCAGATGATGGCTCTTTCAGCGAATTGCTGGGTGTCATCTGCTAGGTCAGGGTAAGAGATCTCAACAGAGGGGACCTCTTCCGATTTGTCAACCAGAAAAGGCTTGGGAGGAGCCTGAACTAGCGGATCTGTATTTCGAGGCTTATTAGCATGGACTGCATCTTTATATGAAAATGCCTTAGCTGAAGATGACTCTCCAGCAGCTCCTCCCCTCAAGCGAAGGGTTAAAATAATGGATGCATCTTTCTTAATGCCATAAAAAGAAATAGGATAGGGATCCTCAAGTTGTTTACCTTCGAGGAGAAGCCTTTGAGCTGCCGAGGGGATTCCTAGTTTGATGTTCAGTGTATGCTTGAGATTCTGCACTAGATCCGTCTGGCTAACCCATTGTAGCATTGTTTTGCCTGTAATGAGCTTGATTTGTATCTGGAATGAGGCAGAGAAGTCCGTATGCCTCTTTCCACTGCAGATCTGTGTAGAGAGACCACATGCGTGATCGTTCGTTTCCTGAATTTGCCTCATGAGCGGAAGAGGCTTACAGCCAGTCAATGCAGTCCTTTCCTTCCCAATAGCCAAGATCAGAGGAGAGGCTGCGCGGGGTACTGCTTGAACGCCCTTGGCTGCTGCGCCGGCAGTCTGAGGTTGGCTCCATAAGCTCGTTGTGAAAGCAGGGAGATGAGGCCGTGCTACCCCAGAGCTCTCTGCAGAGAGATCCGCGCGAATATTAGAGTTTGCGGCACCGGCATTCATGATATGAGCCTTTTGCTTGTCTGCAGAGAGGGAAAAATCCCTTAACCCGTGCTTGAGTTCCTCGAGCCCATCCGCAACAGGGTCGATCCAAGAACCGATGGCGGCCGAGGGCATGGCGGTGACGGAGCTAGGGTTCTTCATTCTCGCTCTCCCTAAAAGAAAAAATTTTAATTAATTGACTCATGAGGGGATTATTAATTTTTCCAACCCTCTAATATTTAGCCATGGTGTCTAACTATAAGGGACCATGCACTAAATATTGTTTACATGAAATATTACATTTCTAACCCATGAAGGGGAAACACCCGTTCGCTATAGACCCTCAATAATTACCCATTTCTACGACACAAACTATGATCTAGTAAACTAAGTGACTTGTAATAAAGTAATCTAACAAAATAGTTAGAATTATTCCCAAATCACTTTTATAGACTCTATAAATAACAGTAGGACTCATTTAAAATCCTGACGACAAAATCCACCCTAGCTTTGGGGTGAGGCTAGAGGGAAAAACTCTACCAATCATCCGTGTTTTGAAACACACATGAATCGGTGAGACTAAAAACCTCTTAAGATAGAAATCATCATTAAAAAAAAAAAATCTACCTAGGTTGTTACATACGTTTGTCTTACTAGGATCATTTACATTACAAAATGCAAAATGGGTTTACAAAACTCCAGTGTACATACAACTGATAATGATGAATTTGTGGATCATCTGAGAGCTCGGACATGATGGAAATCCATGCACGAAAAGATGTATAGCTATGGGGTAGTTGACATGTAGTGGTCAACATATGGCTCTACTTGGGGACATGTTGCTTCATCAAAGGAATGTGAGAATCCATAATCTGCACCCAAAGAAAACACAGAATGACATACGTAGCATCCATCCAAATATAATCCAAAAATCATCATATAAAATTATATAAAATAGAAGCCCTGTAACAATTCTACAAACATGAAATGTAAACTTAATCTAAGAATAGAAATAAAATGCTAAAATGACAAGGTGTAAGGTTAGAGATACAATACAAAGGATGCCCTTGTGGCATCAAATGTGTTCAATATAGTGCATACTGAGCATCTGCCGACTTTCAGGAAGATCAATGGGTTGTTTCTCTGATGTGCCATGCTCGATCCTGCATATTGTAGGACTATGTCTTATCCGAAAATCGAGTTGCTCTCGGCCATCAGATGCATCAAATCGCTTCCTTCTGCTTTTCTGTTTTTTTCTCTTCTTCTGGGTGGGTTGTGATGTCAACAATGAGACCACTATAGATTTCCTTTCCTGATCTTGAAGATGTTTGGACGAAAGATCTGAAGAATGTGAAGTATGCCCAAGCTTATTCTGAATATACTTTGTTAACGGTGATACATAAGCTGGTCTTCCTTAACCAAAGTCGACTTGTCCTTAATGGGAAAAGTAACCTCCTTGCAATGAGATTTGAAATGCTTCGGTGGACTGGGAGATCTGTGAGTCGTGACAAACCCTTTGTGCTTTGGTCTAACTTGAAATCTTGGAACTTGTGCATTTTTCAAAAAGTGGTCTTTTCGATTCTGATGGCATCAATCTGGTTAGAGTATTCAACCTTCATAACATTGATTCCCTTGGCATGGCCTTCTTCCATGGTCAATAATTTATTCTGAAAACATATCTAACTAGCTTCCATATCTTTCATTAATTGCACTTGCTTTTCCTCCATGGCTAACAATCTGTCCCGAAGAGAAATCTGACCAGCTTCCACATCCTTCATCATTATGTTATGATTTACTTGTATAGTACTCATTTCTTTCTCATGATGATTATGCATGTCATTCCTCATAGCCTCCATCTTCTGAGCACACTTTTCTACTACGGTGGCTATGTGATCGGAGTGATTAATTTTCATGATTTCTATCTCCTCATCACGTTTTTCTATTTGGGTGTACAAAGTTCTCATATCCTTGGTGTAATCAACTATAAATTTTTCTTGATTAAGCTCCATGTTTTTTACCAGCTGCTTTAGTTCTTTAATAAGATGCTTATCATTTTCCCTTTCATTGTCGACACTGATTTGACAACTTGTTTCTGCTTTTCCATTATCATGGATTTGTCTTGCAACGGTACAATTGGATTCATCATGAGAACATTCACAATGCCTGCAATATGGCATATTTTGATATGGAGAATTGTCTTGAAATATTTCGTTGATAGTTGGGTTCTTTATAAGATCACTTTCATCCTTTTGCATAGTACTAGGGGCACAAGGCAAGCCACCTTGATTTCCATATCTATCTTTAAAATCATTGATGATGTATTTTAAAGAAGCGAAAGAATCCTCAGGACAATTACAAAACCAATCCAAAGCATCACCTTCTAAAGAAAAGACAAATAGACGCATCTTGACATCTTCATGATTATATTGTGAAGGAAGACAATATCTAGTTATTATATGAGTAACCTTAGAGAGATGCTTTCTAACAATGGCTGAATCACCACCCGAAAACAAAGGCAATTTATGAATGGCCTCTTTCGGCATATCATGAAGAAAGTTAGTAAAATGACATGAGGCAAACAAGTCATCGATGATGACTTGCTTAAAGGGATAAGGAGGGACCAAATGGATGCTAGAGAGAGACGCCTACTCAAGAAAATCAAGAGATCCCCAAAAAGCGAGCTTCCCGCAGAAATTCTTGTAAGAAATGAAAGAAGTGGAGTCGCCACTTGAACATGAATCTAGCTCTAAGTTCCAAAAGGAAAAAACCGAAAGGTTAGTCAGGGAGAAGCAGATGGATATAAGAGAAGTTTTCTTGTATGAGAAATAATGGATGAATAAGTGGAGTCGCCACCCAAACAGGAAACTAATCGAAAATTCCAGGTGGTAAAAGTGCAGACGAAAGATAAGGTGATGAAAAGATGAAGAAATATAATGGTGCCATAAAATGTGGCATTGATGGGATAAGAGAAGATTAAAAGACTGAAAATATGAAGATGAATGTCATAGGGCAAAGGTCCAATAAATTGGTCCCCAGCAACGACGCCAAAAAATGTTGTAGCATAGAATGTCTAGGCACCGCGACAATGACTCAGATTGGGGGGCTGTCACTCTGATCCCCAATCACTCCGTTTGAGTTGTCTCCCAATAGCAGACTAAGGGGGGTAGACCCTATGGAAATGGAAAAATGAAAGATTAGTTGGGAACCAACCAACTTGGGAGACACGACTAAGCAACCAATACTTGTTTTAGATTGCGCAAGATTTTAAGGATTCAAAATGATTTGAAGAAAGTGATACCAGTGCCTTGTGAAGTCAACTATCTTGCGAAGAAAATAAAGTTCAAGTAAAGGACGAGAAACTACTGCTAAAACGACTCGATCGTCTTATATGCAAATGCAAAATTAAGATTATGTGAAATGCAAGGACTTGGTTAATTTTAGTTAAATGAGAGCCTAAAATTATTTCTGAAATATATCTTAAATGTTACTTAACTTAAGGCTCAAAAATGTGGTGATCTAAATGTGAAAGCAGGTACTTATACCAGAACTGCAAAATGTAAAATCTGCACAAATAATTGCTGCAATGCACAATGGACTGAAACGTAAAATGCTGGAATAAAACAACTTTAAATTCAAAAATTCATTTGTATGAAATACCCAACCATGATCATTAGATGCATAAGTAAAACTAGATTAGTCCTACTTGCATAAGCATGTAAAAAACAAATGAACTTCATAATTAAATGAAATGTTTTAAACTCAGATCACATTAACGAAATATTAGTCTAGTAATCTGCTCTTATATCAAATGTTCAAACCAACAATATATTCTAAAATAGCAGTCCTGTAACCATGCAATATTCAAAAATTTCTATGTATAACAACATAAAATTTTAAATAACAAACTGATAACTACAATTCAGAAAATTTATGAGTTTAATTCTTTCAGATCTATTGATGTATTGGCTTTAAAAAATTCAGAAATAAACTACTGAACAACAGTAAAACAATTTGCAGAAATTTGTTTGCAAAAGCTACTGAAACTAACTTCTATTTCTGCAATTAAACAACAGTAAAAATGTAAATTAAATCCGCTACTAAATTTAGAAATTTTCTAATTTTAATTCTTTCTGATCTATTGATGTATTTGATTTAAAAACTCAGAAAATTATTGAAAAAAAATAATGAAATAATATTAAAAAAATAGCATGCAAAAGTTTTTGAAAGTATTTATATTTTTGAAATGTAATGCAATGAAAAATGAAAACTAATTTGCTGCTAAATTTCATATAACTAAAATTTTATGTCAGTATTAATCTTGCTTTCAATTAGATCAATGAAAAAGGTAAGGGTTTAGAAGATGTGCACCATTCATCCCTAAGGGGTTTGAAGACACTTGAAAATATGCTGCCTGAATCACTGAAAATCCTCAACTCAATTTTTTTTTTTGAAAAACTTTGTTAAAGTTTTTTGGGAAATTTTTAGGAAAAAGTTTAGTAAAAATTAGTGAGAAAATTTTGGTGAAAGAGGGGAGGCCATAAGGCTGAAAGGCAAGCCAAGAAAGAGGTTGGAGATGGCTAGCGCAGAGCCTCAAGGCCCTAAAAACGTTTTTCCCACGATCTTCTTGAAATTTTTCTTCAACCTGCAAACAAAATGGAGATGCCCCCCGGGGCTGATATCTCTCTTTGGAATCCACAAAATCACCTGCAATTTTCAGATCTGTTCTTGTACAAATAAAAGATAGAAAAATCCCCAAAGTATGTATATACAAAAATATGAAATACCCAAAATCCCAATGAATTAAAAAATTTGATATTTACAAATCTACAATAATATTCTATAGATTTAATAGATTTGCAGATCAAAGCCCTCTATTAGCCAAATTTAAACAAATTTTTGCACAATATTTAGAAATAAATTTGAAATTTTAAAGAGCCACAAGCACAAGAAGGACCCTGCAAGTAAAATATTCTATAAAATGACTTCAAAAATTAAAAATATAGTGGGCTCTTTTAGATTTTGTAAACTGAGAGTCAGTTGGTTCAGCTGAGGACTTCCCCAAACGTCCAAATTCTGAATGATAACTTCTGCACACTTAAATCTACTTGTTAGATTAATAGAGATTTAAAAAATGATCATAAAATTATCAAGAAATAGATATACCTGCTACTTCTATCAAATTAAAATGATATTCTAAAAAACCCAGAAATTTGTACAAGATACCTGTACACAGATCAATCCTCAAAGCTATTAACCAGCAAACGCAAATAAAAGCAGCAAAGTATTAAGAACAATATTACTACATAAATCTGAAAGAGGAACACCACGATTTGAAACCCCAAAGTCTTTGCGTTTTATTAACCAGAAAAAAAGTTACAAGAACTTTCTTAGAGCAAATACACGATTCAAAAACCGGATGCAAATAATGGAGAGAGGCCTCTCATTTATAGAAAAATTCCCCAACGGTTAGTTGGCTTGATCCCCATCAAAGCAATCTCAACCATTGATGAAGATCAAATGATCTTTTAATCATCACCGTTGAAATAAAGTTACTTTTTGAGGAAATTCGAATTTCACTTTTAATTTCCTTTTAATTAGCTCAAAAATTATTATTTTGAATTAACTGACGCAAAAAGTTGACTTTTACTTAACTACTATGACCCAAGGGTTCAAAATATCTTGAAATTTTCAATATTCCCTTGGCTGGGGATTTCGAAAAATTAAAAACTTTAAAACCCACGAATTTTAAATGTTGAAGAATTTAAATTTTCCTAGGACCTAAATTAATTAAATTTATGGCTTTAGCATTTTAATTTATTTTAGCCAAAATTTTAATTAATTGACTCATGAGGGATTATTAATTTTTCCAACTTTCTAATATTTAGCCATGGTGTCTAACTATAAGGGACCATGCACTAAATATTTTTTACATGAAATATTACATTTCTAACCCATGAAGGGGAAACCCTCGTTCGCTATAGATCCTCAATAATTACCTATTTCTGTGACACAAAATATGATCCAGTAAACTAAGTGACTTGTAATAAAATAATCCAGTGCTACTTGGGAGCGGGAGCAAAAACGAGGAGTGGGAGCAAAAACGGGAGTGGGAGTGACATTTTCAGAAGCTCCCGGTTTGGGAGCGAATCCCGAAGCGTTTTTTATATAATATATATATTTTTTATATTTTGCTACATATATGTCAACAAAAACATGTAGATTAATGAATTAGATATAAAAAACATAAAAAAACATAGATTGAACCATATAACAACAATCATCTAGAAGTTATAATCTTCATCAACCACATCCACAAGTTAGTAACATAGTAACATACAACATATTGAGTCTCATGATTCATCAATCTTAAAGTTTCAAACTTTCAAAATTCAATATATAACGTTTATCATCATTGATCACCAAGGTTGTACTTGTAAGTTAAGTGTAACCATTACAACAAATAATATCTAACATGAAATTAAATGTTATAAAATGAAATGAAATGAAACAATTTTCAACTTTCATGAAGCATCATATTCATAATTCATTACTAATGAGTTATAATTGCCAACTTCATGCTTAAATTGTCATATATTGTTTAAAAAAAATATCATAATAAATATGAAAGAGTCAATAGTTATAAAAACTACTAGAAACAAGAAAAGAGAAGTAAATCTATTATCTATTTCTTATGCTTGGGCCTCTTGCCACCATGAGAAATGTCTAATTTTTTAGTCTTGTTGGAAAATCAGGATCTTTGTCATAGGTATCACCCTCTAAGCATTAACATAAGATAGAAAAAGCATAGCATGTCAAGTCAAGATTTTGTTTGAGTGATGCGTACATTTTTAGGAGGGTCATGATAGAGGAGTTCGACAACCAATGTCACTAACATTAAGATACATAGAGGGATTGGTGCTCTTGATTAAATACGAGTTCCATACCCTAATACATGACAAAATTCAATGGAAACATTGCAATCCCCCAATCCTGAAATCCTAAAAAACTGGTAAGTCTGCTAGATTTTGAATGAAATCTAAAATTCTACTTTTTCCATCTAAAATCCAATGAGGCCGGAACCACTCTCAAACATCCTGAGTCATTTCATGGTAATGTTAAAAATTTAAGTAAGAGGATGAAAATGAAGATTAAGGAGAATGTCACTTTTACTTTAAGAATTTAACATTACCATGAATAGCATATCAATATTAGGACCATAGACCTGATCATGAAGCTGCCCCACTCAAAAATTATTTGTTTCTTTCAAAAAAATGCATTTCGAACATTACTACAAAAAAAAATTGCAAAAAAGGCAAAATGCTACCGAAAACGCTCCTGAAAATGCAGGGAGCAAAAAAATTTTTAGGGAGCATGCTCCCAAGTCGCTCCCCCCCGGAGCGCGGATTGGGAGCGGGATCGCCGGGGGGGGGGGGTGCTCCCCCGCAACACTGAAATAATCTAACCAAATAGTTAAAATTATTCCCAAATCACTTTTACAGAGACTCCATAAATAACACTAGGACTCATTTAAAATCTTGATGACAAACTCCACCCTAGCTTTGGGGTGAGGCTGGAGGGAAAAACTCTGCCAATCATCCTATTTAGAAACACACATGAATCGGTGAGACTAAAAACCTCCTAGGATAGAAATCATCATCAGAGAAAATAAATTTACCTAGGTTGTTACATACATGTCTTACTAGGATCATTTACGTTACAAAATGCAGAATGGGTTTACAAAACTCCAGTGTGCATATAGCTGATAATGATGAATCTGTGGATCGTCTGAGTGCTCGGAAATGATGGAAATCCATGTGCGAAAAGATGTATAGCTATGGGGTAGTTGACATGGAGTGGTCAACAGGCCTCATGCTTGGGTTTGAGCCCTGCTGTTGAGTATTGGGAATCCAGCATCTTCAACACACTACATTAAATCTTAAGAGCTTTGTGTTTTTGTCGGTATTTTCTTAGGTTTCACTCTGCTTCATACTGTATCTCGATTCTGGATTAAGCTGAATTGTATGGTTAAACAGAATTATGGGAGAATTTCAATAACAAATACTACAGTAGGGCTTCATTTGGTAACTGAATCCTCAACTAGGGTAACTGCCTTATTCGCACTTCATGCTGAAATCACCTCAACAAAAATGAAGTCTCCATTAGAGCATATTGAAAAGGATGACAGAGAAATACCTAAGTTACATTGAATGAGAAACTTGGTGAAGTAAATGAAAGTATCTAATTGACAATTGTTAAAGAAAAATATTATTGTAGCAATCGTCATGGATCTTATAATGTACTAATTTTGCTGTTTCTAAATTTATTATTCAATCATGATTCCGTACATTTTAACACAGGATTTTATGTACGTAAAGCAATACTAATGAGATTCCTTATTTTGATGTTTGGTAAAGATTCCTCTTCTAGTATGATTGCTGATGGTGTTGAAATAGTTGTGTGTTATTCCAACTGTATAGAGTATAGAGTATAGAGCTGATTGGCAAATGATTTATTATTAACAGGTTGATTCAATCTTCGCTGCTGCAAAACAGACATACTTGCTTCGCAAGCTTTTGACATCATTCACATCTATTGAAAAGCGTCAGACAATCTTTGCCAGTGCATCTATTCCACAGCATAGGCGATTTTTACATGATTGCATTCAACATAAGTGGACTAAGGTTCTTTTCAAAAAGATGGTTTCTAGATGATTTTCGCAAATGATTTTTTGTTTTGTTTTAGAAGATAGATCTAGTTGCAGTTTTGGATGCATTGAAATGTTGTGGGTATACATGTATCTTGCAGAGAGATGTGGTTCATATTCACGTGCACCCAGTTGAACCAATGCCTGTATGTCTCTCTCACAGATATGTGGTGAGTCCAATTTAAATTCATAGGAAATGCATGTTAATTGTCATTGTGACCTTATTATCAGCCATTTTTCTTCTCTCAGTATTAGTCTTGCTTATATTATATTCTGCTATGTTCTATTTTGACCAATCATGTGTTGAGCCATTTCCTATCATTTGGCTGTTTAGGAATGTTGGATAGACAAGCAAGGGGACTAATTTTTCAAAAGTTGTATTATTTTTTCTGTTTTATTCTTCGACACTTATTTTATTTATGAGGATTGAAACTGAGATCTTCATCTGGGTATGATCTGCAGACATGCCAAAAGAATGAAAAGTTCAATGTTCTGGTCTCTTTGCTGGGAATAGATGCACCAAAGTTGGGGATCATTTTTGTAAATGAGCAGGTATCACATTTTTGCTGGTTATTCCAAAAACAGCCTGAATGTAGGCTTTTCATCTGTTTTATGCGCTTTAAACACTGAAAAATGCAGAAAACTGGAGGGAATTAAAAAACTGTAGGGAATAAGTTTTAATTCTGGAGTTCTTTGAAAGCAATTAATGCATATTGGAACGACAAGAGATATTAAGAACCTTCAAGATATAATAAGTTATCAAAATCTAATGATGGTGATTTATGTATTTATTAGGTGTTAATAACTTAATATTATATAATAAAATGACTAGTCATATTGTAATAGAGTCAGATCATATCAATAAATAAAGTTAGGACATGCAAAAGTGTTAATTAGCTTCTAGTCATGTGTTAGCATAAATCTTATTAGTTGTATGGGTGGTTGTCTCTCTCATGATAAAATTTGTTCTTATGTCTCTTTCTAACATTGAATCATTTTATCCCTTTCTCTCCAATCTACTTAGAAGGATCGTGGAAGAAAATTCATCAGATGGGCAGAGGATGATGGCAAAAATGCCGAAGGCCAAGCTAGTTTTTGGCGAAAACAATCTACTGTACTTTTTTTCCTTACACTAAGGCACACAATAGAGAAGGCTTTGGACAACAAAGATGAGGTACTTTTGTGCAGCTTCATGGAAAATCTAGATACCATTTCAAGAGAAAAACTATGGGAGAGACTAGTGGAAATGAAGATCCCAATCTAGTGGAGGACAATTAAAAAGGATTATATGAATAGGTAAAGGATAGAATCAGAAACAATGATGAATTATTGGAAACCTTCAACAATGATATAAGGGTGAAGCAAGTCTGCTCTCTCTCTCCCAAGTTGTTCAGGTTGAAATCAACAAGCTAGAACAATGGATAAATAGGAATGGAGGGGAAGCAGTAATCATAACAGGAATAATAATCACAATTTGCCATATACTGACGTTTTAATTCTAAGTTCTAACAGCTAGAGATACATGCACTTGCAAGAACACTTCTGGACTTTGGATACCTTCTGCACATAGGTGGGTATGCATGTAAGCACAGGCAGGACTAATGTGGTGGTATTCTCACTCAAAAAGGAAATGAAAAATACACAAATCAGCTTTAGTTATGAATCACTTGATATAACGCAAAATTACAAATATCTAGATCAGGAATTTAATGAAAAGCTGAGTTTAGGCATGATACAAGAAAGAGGCTTCAGGGGGGTTGCAAAGAAATATACAAACTTCAAGATAGATGTGGGACAATGGAGATTTGAAATTGGATCATGTTATGTCCCTGATCCAGGGACTCATAAAATTATTACTCTTACACTAGTTTGACGTATGTCAGCCAAGTACACCCAAAAATAGATGGAATCGGGTAGAGGGTGTGAAACACTTTATAACAAATTCCTTAGGATAAAAATCAACACCCCAGATGAGATTCTTTTGGCTGAATCAGGGTTATACCCCATAGAGCTATGTTGAAAATTGTAGCTGCGGTCGGTATTTTCATTGTCAAGATTAAAAGAAAAATATATTGTTTTCTAGCTGTCCAAGTCGGACCCAGCTGGACAGGTTGGCCCCACTTCATAAAGGGGTTTGACCCTTGGTCAAAACCCCTCACATTGGTCATCTATATATTGACAATTTGACTCATTCATTTGATTGTCACTCACACGTCAATTTGGACCTGTTCCACGAGAAGAACCTTCTCACACGTGCGAAGAAGATCTGTTTGACCAGCGAGTTGACTTCTCTGTTCTCTGTATTGACCAGTGTTGAATTGGCACTTTTCTCTGCTGTTTGACCGAACTTTTGACTGAGATTGGAGGCCGAATATTCTTGGTATGTTGGACAAGCTGTTGACCGAGTTATTGCTTCTGTTCTGAGCGTTGACTGAGGTTTGACCGCAGGTCAAACTCTGTGGTTTGACTGAATCTCTATGGAATTGCAGGACCGAATTTTGGCCATTTGACCAGCAGGTACAGGTTGGAATTCAGCCCCGTTGACCAGACATTGACTTGTGAGCAGTCTGCTGACTTTCTCTCTATGGAATTATAGGTATGTTCTATGCTAGAGCAATTTATTTCAATTTCTTTTCCACATTAGCAATCACATCAGCATAAAGTAAACTGCAGATAGAACATAAATATAAATTGCAGAAGACAAGCCAAGACAAGAGGACACAAGATGTGGCACTAGCCAGGGACAAACCGCAATGTGGGGAAACCCTTGATCAATTCTTCTTTTATGTTCTTCAAAGTTCAGCAGAGAAAGTGAGAGAGATAGTACATTTACAATAGAAGTCAATCACTTTGACTTTTGATATCGGCATGAGATCAGTTGAAGACATATTGCTTCAATTGATTCTCTAAGGTGAATCGTTCACCTATCATAGTGCTGCATCTCGTCTATTTGCTGCACATTACCGTGTGACACCTTGCTGTACTGTCACATGTGTTGAACCTTGATGACTGAGCTGCTCTCATCTTCATATTGCTCATCATGCTGCATCTTCCATGGTCTTATTCATCATCAAGCTGCCCATGCTCATGATCTCATTCATCATTATGCTGACCATGCTCATATCATCATGCATCATTATGCTGCCCATGCTCATATCATCATGCTACTTATTATGCTGCCCATGATCTCATACATCATGCTGCCTTCCTTCGGAGACAAATGCTCTGGTTGTTTTGGCAGTTCCTGGTAGTTCCGGCTTTTCTAGCAGTTCCGGCTTTTCCGGCAGTTCCGGCTTTTCTGGCTTTTCCGGTATTTCCGTCTTTTCCGGCATTCCCGACTTTTCCGGCAGTTCCGGATTTTTTGACAGTTCCATCAATTCCAGCTTTTCCGGCTATTCTGGCTTTTCCGGCTTTTCCGGCTTTTCCAGCAGTTCCAACTTTTCTGGCTTTTCCTTAGGATCTCTCCTCCTATTGAAACCCAAAGACAATTAGAGAGAGGAAGAGATCCAAGTGTGTGTAGAAATGACTTGAAGTCCTCTTCTATTTATATTAAAACGTAGAGGTTGAATAGACATGACTGTTGGGCTTCTGAGCCTACATAAGTTGTTGGCCGACTTAACAATTTGTCCATAACATAAATAAATTCATGACTTCATAAATACTTATCGGAATCGGATGATCTTTAGATCAATCCTACACCTCTCAATGAGAGGGATCCAATACAAATATCAGCTGCCATAAATAATATGACCCACATGGAGTTTGGCCCTAGTTGCCAATTTTAACAGCTATGTTGAAAATTGTAGCTGCGGTCGGTATTTTCATTGTCAAGATTAAAAGAAAAATATATTGTTTTCTGGCTGTCCAAGTCGGACCCAACTGGACAGGTTGGCCCCACTTCATGAAGGGGTTTGACCCTTGGTCCAAACCCCTCACATTGGTCATCTATATATTGACAATTTGACTCATTCATTTGATTGTCACTCACACGTCAATTCGACCCTTTTCCACGAGAAGAATCATCTCACACGTGCGAAGAAGATCTGTTTGACCAGCGAGTTGACTTCTTTGTTCTCTGTATTGACCAGTGTTGAATTGGCACTTTTCTTTGCTGTTTGACCGAACTTTTGACTGAGATTAGAGGCCGAATATTCTTGGTATCTTGGACAAGCTGTTGACCAAGTTATTGCTTCTGTTTTGAGTGTTGACTGAGGTTTGACCACGGGTCAAACTTTGTGGTTTGACTGAATCTCTATAGAATTGCAGGACCGAATTTTGGCCATTTGACCAGCAGGTACAGGTTGGAATTCAGCCCCATTGACCAGACATTGACTTGTGAGCAGTCTGCTGACTTTCTCTCTCCTTTGACTCTGTTTGACTTGGAAATTAATGTGGTCAATGGTTGACCTTTGACTGGAATATTCTGATGTACATTTTGATGAATTGAACTCTCTTTCTCTCTCTCATAAGGAAAGATTATCGGTTTTCCCCCTTGTGGGGTTTTGTCACAAGAAATTTTGGTGTCTCTTGTTTCATTGTTTTTACTATGATGATGATCTCCATTGCTCTACTAAAGTTAATAGTTGAAATTTTCAAGTATAACTGCTTGATGATTGGAATGCTCTAAACAAGTCAAACTGTATCATTGGAAATAGTTATCAGTTTGAAAATTGTTCTAGTCTTGTTTGCAACTAGAAAATCAACAAGCTAGAGACCATAAGAAAGTAGCTTTTATAGAAGCAAAGAATGACAGGCATAGACAGTGAAAGGATTCTTGGGAAAATCATCCAGGAAGAGCTAAAGAGGAGAAACACATGGGATCTACAATGTAAGAGGTAGTTTAGCAATGGGTGTATAATTGAAGAATGTTTTCTAGATAATATGAAGGCATTGAAAACAGACTTAGAAGAGTGCTATAAAAAGGATAAATGGAGGAGACATCTCGAGAGGAAACATCAATATTATATCTACGACTACAATAGTAGGGAAGAAATCAAGATCCAAGTTTAGTTGAGGCTTAACATCCAAAGAAGAGAAAAGCAAATTTCAACTAAGCAAAGAACCAACTCCCATACTAAGATGTGAAACAAGAAGATGGGGAACACCAAACTACCCAAGGAGAAGTGGGAATTTGGAAAGGAGGACATGTTGGAACTTGGGTATGCAGGCAAGAGAGGTGAAAACTAAAGAACACTTCTTGTTTCTTTATGAGGCATACACTCATATCAAGAGATAAGATAAGATAATTTTATTAATGTCCAACAAATGACCACAAAAGTAGGTCAATGGCATTGAAGAATACAACCAATATGAATACTTGGAACAGATTTATGAATCAGCAATTGGGGGACAACATTCCAAGAGGGCCAAGTAGAAGCCACAAAAAGTAAGATGCAAGAATGATGCATTCTAGGGACAAGCTACAAGCTTCTACGAAAACCTATATATAAAAGGATAGAAGTGTACATATAGATGAGATCATATTCTCTCCCTCAAAGAAACAAGCATTGAAAGAAAGTCAGAGTACTCAACTGGGTCCAAAGAGTGGGCATCTATTATCAATAGAGCTCCTTTGGCCACACATTGATAGTAAACTTCATCCCACCACAAACAAGAGGAAGATAATGAGCTAGCCTCATGAGCAAAAAATTCCTTAAACCTATTTTTTCACAAGATACATAAAAGTGTGATCCTTAGTCAATGGCAAAGCCTTGCAAGTGTAGGGCGAACCCAAGTGCACCAATCACCAAATAACATAGATCGCTTGCAAATATAACACACACACACACAGATATATATGTAAAGACTGAAAATAATTTAAACAGTTTTTTTACTCTGAACAGGATATGAAATCATAAAATGTAAAGACTGGAAATAATTTAAACAGCTTTTTACTCTGAACAGGATATGAAATCTTTATGAACATGCTCTGAAATTTAACAAAATTTCATATATCAAATTGATTGATTTGATGAGAAGTACCTACCTGGTTTCTTGCGGATGAAGGGACTTCAGAATTGCTCCAGCTCTCGCTCCCGTTACCAAAAGACCATAACCTCCCAGCCAAACCAAGTACAACCTAGGTACTCAGTCCAGAATGCTTCTCAATTGATGCAAACTGTTCCCCCGTGCCCAAAAACTTCAGAACAAACAAGGCTTAGTGTTTTCTGTTGAAAATTCAGTGTTACAAATTTTCCTCCTCCTTTTGACCCCCCCTTTCCTCCAACTGCCCCTTCCTTCTTATAAGTTCCCATTCACCGACTTCCTCCATCTCCGTGTCCTAATTTTTGATACGTGCTGATTTTATAAAACAAAATCTAATTTGATTTTGGTGATTTTTTTTGAATATCTAGCTTTGATTTAATAAAGTTCATTTATTATTTTAATGATTTAATTTAATTTATTTAATTTTATTAATTTTATTAATTTCATAAATTTTAATTTACAAATTAAAATTTTAACATTAAAACTAACATTTTCTGTTCGTTTGAGGGTTTATTATATATATAGTGTGTTACATATGGGTCCATGCATACGTAGCTATATATATATATATATATATATATATATATATAATTCAAATTCAAATAATGAAATGCATCGATTCATACATCATAAATGATTCAATGAAAGAAAAGTAGTAAAACATTGTATACATCAATTTAAATTCATCATTAATCATTCTACAATCTACATTGATTTAAATTCAACGTTCATCATTCATTATTGTTGAATCTAATTAGTACTAAGCAAAATAATAGATACTAAAGTCTGAAGTAAATTAGAATTACTCAAACTCAAAAATAGAGAAGAGTGACAATTCAAAGGCTCGGTCTTAGGTCATTAGTATCTTGAATCAAGACTCGAAAGTTAAAATTGAAAATGGACAATGAACCAATGTTATTAGAACTAGGCCAGTGATTGAACTTCTCGACAACAAATTGGAAACTGGAAAAAAGAACTTGGCCAAATGATAGGTCGACCAAAAAATTGTCGATCATTGTAACTCAGGTAGGTACTTTTGCACAGGCCTAAGTGTCTAGGCATGTAGAAGACACTTGCTCTAGTGTGAGCAAGTCACATTTGTAACTTAGCCTAAGTTCAACTTAGGAAAACATATAATTATTATGTTAGCTTCAGTGAAGCACCACCCTTTTGAAACTCGCGGGTAAGGGCGGGTCTATATCTGGGCCGGGTAACCCGCGTAGAACCTGCGGTCTAGACCCAGACGCGACGGGTTTTCCATAAGACCTGGCTACCCACATCAAAACTGCGGGTAGCCCATGAGACCCCCATCGGACCCATATAGGACCCATCGAGCATTAAAACCCACAAACTGTCCAAAATTTTGATTTTTTTTTTCTTTTTTGGAAATGAGGTGGAGGAAAAGGGAAATTGGAGGGGAAAAAATGCTTTATAAGCACCTCTCTCCCTTCCATTTCTCATTCACTTGTCATTTGATTGTTTGGCTAATTTGTGTGAGTGTTGAAAGTGAAGCTAAAGGAGTGTGAAGGAGCTGTTGGAGGAGGCTAAAGGAGGCTTCATCAGATCAAGCTAAACTTCAGGTAGGCTTCATGAACCTAGTTAGAATCAATGTTTTAATACTCCAACTCCGACTCGTAAACGGTCGAGGGTCGACTCCGACTTCGACTCCAACTCAGTATCGACTCGGCCGATTTGATTTCAATGACTCGATCGTTGAAAAAATACATTAAATATTTATTTTTTTATAAAAAACATAATTTTAAAGATTTTCATTCATGTTTCCAAACACAAAGCTTTAGAATATAGAGAGAAGGCAACATATGACCAAAGTAGGCTCATGAATATATCCATTATATCAAAATGGCACCCAGTGCACTGCCCAATACAAAGTTCATACTTAGCCACCAATGTCAGGATTCTTTTCTGCCTCAGCCTAAAGACAATCACTATACTACAACAACAATAATACCAATTCTCTGACCCTAATGAAGACTCAAAACCCTTGATTTAATTTTGGTCAAGCTCCAGAACAATCAGAGGTAAATATGTATTTATTAGTCCATTGCCAAAATGTTTGCCTTTTTAAAAACATTGTATGGCTCAATGCATTGTTTCAGTTTTCTAATTCAAGCCACTAGGATAACCATACTTCGACCTTGTAATTTTCAAAACTTTCTCACAGCGATAGATTACTTTAGGGCTATAAATATGCAATAAACAACAGCCCAACCATTGATATGTAGGAGGCGGAACAACTTTTGAGAAATGTGCTTCAGGATTTTTGTCAAAGAGCTGAGCCGACTGAGTTGTTATTGAGCCGACTGAGTCATTACCGAGTCGACCGAGTTGTTACCGAGTCGATCGAGTCAATGACTGGCTCAGTAACAACCCGGCCAGTCGTTCTGTTTTAGCCACCGAGCCGACCCAGCTAGGCATTGTCTCGGTCTGACTCGGCCGAGTCGGAGTCGACTTGGCCGTTTTTTAAAACAATGGTTAGAATGTTTTCCATGTATTCATTTTTGTTTTTTTATGTTTGCAATTTTTTTTTATGTTTGGCGCTGCCTGTGCCTAGGTTTCTCAGCCACGAAGGGCCCTTGTGTGACTGAGAAACTCAACCACACAACAAAAAAAAATTGAAAAAAAAAAAAAAAAAAAAAAAAAAAAATCAAAACCAAAAACAAATTAAAATTTTTTCTTCCAGATTTTTTCACCATGCTACCAAAGGGTTTTAGACAGTCTCATGATCCGGCATGGGCACATGGTCAACGAATCATTGCCGGTAATGACCACAATATCAAGTGCAATTATTGCAATGCCACATTTCATGCAGGCATAAACAGGCTGAAACACCACCTAGCCAGAATTCCTAGGAATAATAGTGTGGTATGTTGTCCAAGTGACCCTGATGAAGTCACTACTGAAATGGTAACTGCTTTGGAATCCATTAAAAAAGCAAGTTCTAAGAGGGCAAGAAGGAAGGATGAGATTGTTGGGATAGGTAGATTTTCATCTTAGAGTGAAACACAGTTTCAAAGTCTTGGTATTGGTAACTCCTCTTCAAGTGTTGTGGCAAACAAGAGTATAACCTCTTCTTTCTTCAGTCCTCGTACAACTCCAGGATCTCAACCAACCTTGGACAGTTTCAATGAAAAGAAGAGGAAGGAGGCAGATATGGCAGTGAGGAGGTTTTGGTACCATAACAGTCTTTCATTCAACTATGCAAAGTCTTATTTTTATCAGCCCATGGTGGATGCCATTGCATGTGTTGGCCCTGGATACAAAGCCCCATCTTATAATGCACTTAGGGGGAAAGAGCTAGATGAGGAGCTTGAGTGTGTCAAGGAACAATTGGAGAGCATTAAAAGCTCATGGAAATTTACAGGTTGTACAATTATGTCTGATGGGTGGACAGATCAGAGGGGTAGAACAATAATAAATTTTGTTGTAGCTTGCCCTAAAGGAACCATGTTCCTAAAATCCATTAATGCATCTGCAAATGTAAAAGATGCACATTTGATTTTTTCATTGTTGGCTGATGTGGTGGAGGAAGTTGGGGTTGCAAATGTTGTCCAAGTAATCACGGACAATGCAGCAAATTATGTGGCAGCTGGAAGGTTGCTTTGTGCCAAATATCCCACCATTTTTTGGACTCCATGCTACCCATTGCATAGACTTGATGCTAGAGGACATTGGGAAGTTGGAGTGGGTGCAAGATGTTGTGCAAGAATGCAAGCATATTACCAAGTATATTTATAATCATGCTTGGATGTTAAACCTTATGAGGGAATTCACACAGGGTGAGCTTAGTCGCCCAGCAATGACACGATTTGCTACAAACTTTCTTTCCCTCCAAATCCTTTTGTATGAGTACCAAGCTTTGATAAGAATGTTTTGTAGCCAACAATGGGTATTCTAGAAAGATAGCACAAAACCAGAAGCATATTTGTGAAAACATTTGTCTTTGTTGATAGTTTGTGGGACAAACTCACTGAGATTGTCAGCTTCACTGAGCCCCTTGTGAAAGTCTTGAGATTGATGGATGGAGAGAAACCTGCAATGGGATATATTTATGAGGGCATGGACAAGGCCAAAGAGGCCATCAAGACTTTCTATAAGGGAAATGAATCTAAATATCTCCCTATATGGCAAATTATTGATTCCAGGTGGGACAGGCAACTACATTCACCATTGCATGCAGCAGGAGCATATCTCAATCCGAGCTTATTCTATAATGAGGGGTCTAGCATTCAAAGAGATCCCAAGGTGATGAGAGGTGTCATGATATGCATTGAGAAGATGTTCTTGGATCAAGATATTCAGGACAAAATCAACATACAACGAGATATGTACAAGGAAGCATCTGGCATGTTTGGATTCAGCTCAAGCCAACGTCTCAAGGACAAGAAAATGCCTTGTAAGTGCAAATTGTTAGAACTTAGCTTGTAATTTTGCTAGTTCTCTTTTATATGTTTGGCATTGCAAACTGATAATCTTTGTTGTTATTTTTTTACAGCTCATTGGTGGATAGATTGTAGCATTGAGGCACCACAATTACAAGAATTTTCCATCAGAGTTCTGAGTCAACCCTGCAGTGCTTCTTCTTGTGAGCGCAATTGGTCAGTGTTTGAGCACATCCATAGCAAAAAGAGAAACAGGTTGGAGCATGAGAGGTTGGAGAAGTTGGTTTTCATCTACTACAACCTTCAATGCTCACAAAACAAGTGCAACCAAAGGATACAGATCCAATTTCATTCGATACTATTGATTTAGAGTCTGATTGGGTTGTGGATGAGGAGGCCCCTGATTTGAGTTAGCTTGATGAAGAGATTGCGGATCTCTCTAGTTTTCCATCTCAAATGGAGACTCCAAAGACACCTACCTCACAGTTGCTTCAGCGTTTCGATGTTACCACTAGCTCCACGAGGGATTATTTTAGGCATGGTCGTCCATGAGTGATGAGACTCAAGATTGTTATGAGACAATCATTTATCATTTATGACATGTGTATTTGAATTTTGAACTTGCTGACATTTTTTATTTTAATTATGGAATCATGAGTCCTTTAATTATTCAGTATCTAACTGATTTGCTTATAAAAATCGAATATGTTATGTTGTACTTTTATAGATATGAGATGATGTTATGAATTATTGCATATATTGTGGTTTTTATAACTTATAAGGATTGGAATTGTCATTAGTTTCTTTTTTGTGCTTAAAATTTACCATATTTTAAGTTCTTCTTTGTCTTTTGACGAGTCTTATAAGGGTCGTTCCCAAGTCTTATACGAGTCAATACCGTGACGAGTCTTATACGAGTACGAGTCATGCAACATTGGTTAGCTTATTGAGCTAATGTAAACTTAGGAAAAGTAAATAATTACTTTAGTAATTATGTTTTAATCTCAACTGTTGATCTCAACTGCGGCGAGATCTAATCTTGTTCGTCAATCACTTTGAAGATTAGGGTTAGGGATTTAGCTCAATGTAAAGTTATAAAAGCAACACTAAGGAGAGGGAAAAGACACACCATAAAGAAACACAGGATTGAGAGAGGCATCTTAGTGAGGAGTATGATACTCTAAATTGTTGGGTCTGAGGAAGGGGGCAGTAAGGAGATCCAAATCAGCCAAGGAGCGCTGAAGCACCTGGATCAAATCCAGTTGTTGTATGTATTTCCTTTGTTGGGCCATTTTCCCAAGTTGAGAGCCCAAGTAAGTTCTAAAAGTTAATGAAGAACTGTGAATGGCTAGAATCTGTTGTGTCATTTTATGAGATTGGTTATTTGTTTGCTTCCATTAATTAATGTTAGGAACCTAGTTGTGCAATTAATTAATAGATTTGTAATGTGTTAGGTGCCAAGTTTGCAAGAAAACTAACATGGTATCAGAACCTAAACTCTGAGATACCGATCTTTGAATTACAGGTGTCAGGTTCAACCACGATCGTATGAGGCAAGGAATTTCTTTCAAGTGGTTGAAGGAAATTGGCCATATAATACAGTTGCACTGTTGAAGAGGATTTCTTTTTTTTAGGGGCCAAAAATCAAATTTCAGTTGAGTTGTGTTTTAAATTTAAAAAAAAAAATGAAAAGAAAAGGTTGAGGGGCCAATAGCTTTGATCGCTGTCGATAGAGGGTGTTTGTGGCAAGTGAACTCAATCGACAAGCAGACAAGGTTGATAGGCCCTGCCATCAACAACACAGGCATAGTTAAGACATAGTTGAGGGTGCAAAATGTTAGTCAAGGAAGGCAACAACAATTTTGATTGACAATCACAAACCCAATGGGGCTGACCAGACGTCAGGCGTAGGGGAACAGGTGGACCGCAAGATAGGTTGGGCGTGAATCGTAGTTTTTGGGGTCGGGCTATGGACAAAGGCAACACAAGACACAATGGTGGGTCAATAATGCAAGTGGTCGGTCATGCCGACAGTTGGTCAAAGCAGTTCGACAATGATAGGTGAGATGGAGTACTGAGTTGCGACAGGGTAGGGAGGTCATGGTCGGCACTTTGAAGAAGTTGTAGGGAGATCCAAACATTGGGTTGGGCTACAACCAGTGGTCGTGGATGGTGGTCAACATGAAGGGTGATGAGACGCGTGGTTAGATAGCCAAAGAGCTCACAACAATGGGAATAAAGCAAGTAGTTGAGTAGAAGACTAGCTCGCCAAGAGACGACAATCGTAGGCCAGTCAAAGGTGCAACTAGAAGAAGATTGGGTTGTTTTTCTGCTAGTTAGGACAATGAATCAGGATAGATTAGCAGCAGGACCCTCTGTACAAGGAAAAAAGTAATAGTCAGTGGTTGTGTGGAGAGGTGTCGTGACTCGTAAGTGAGTCGAGTCTTTTAGGGAACAAGCCAGTGGAAGCAACCAATAACAGAAGGGTTGCACAGTGGAAGTGTGGTTAGGGATTCAATGTCAGTCGCAAGGGTGATAGGTTGCGGGGATGTGTGGATTGCACAAATTGCACATGCAGCAATGTCATTGGTGGAGGTTAGCCTTCATAGGGGCAAAGCGAGATCGTACCAATCGGGGTGTAATAGCTTATGAGAGCTTGTAAACACCTAGGTTACAACTCCTTTAGATGTTACAACTTTGGCAACCCGTGAATTCAAATATGTGAAGGATAGACGTATCATCATGATGGGGTGCATTGTCGCCCAAACTGTACAGGCAAGATGCGACAACACTCAAGATAGGGGTTGTCACTCTGATCCTTGCCCTCTCTGTTCTAGTTGTCTCCCTACAGCAAGCTATGGGGGGTAGTCCCTATGAAATGTGAAGATGGGAGACTCGTTGGCAACCAACAAGTCCGGGAAACACAACTGAATGGCCTAGCAACTTGGTTGAATTAGCAAGTTAAATGATTTGATTATATTATTATGAAAGACTAGTGCCTTTAAATGGAGTCAATTACTTTCTTAAAACAAATTATTTACCAAGTCACTGGATGAACAGTTGTTGCTTAAGGATGCTTCACTATCCTAAATGAGATGCAAATCCTGCAATCTAGGTGAGATGCAGAAACTTGGTTTATTTTAAGTTATATGCCTTTTCTAAGTGCATCCTTCCTCTTAACTATTTTGAAGCTAGTCTCTAGAGTAAGTTGTGAGAAAGAAACCGAGGGGAAGCAAGTTGAGGCTTGGTTAACGATACCTTCCCTGGGGTTCTAACCACCAGATGCCTCCGTCACTGCAGAGATTGTGGCTTTGACGACTGCAAGGTCTCTGTGTTAACCACTAAAGAGTTTCTAGACTCCTCAAGCTAGATGAGAAAGGTGGGCCTATCTCTCTATCGACCAAGCTTATACTTGGAAGTAAAATTTATTAATGCAAGAGGCTAATCCTAGAATGCAAGTGCAAGAGATGAGTGTCCTTAAGGTGAGATTTCTTGATGTTCTTAAGTACTTGATTATAATGATCCTCAATGAACAATAAAGAACTTACACAATAGATAAATGACAATCTCAACCACGCGAAAAGGTGCTCAAAACTTAACGATGCTAGAAAATGTTATCAGTGATATCAGTAGACAATTGCTTAAGAGATATTCAAAGCAAGATCAATGCTCCTTGATTATGGCCTTGTTGATGGCTAGTTTAACTTCCAATGAGCTTGAGAACCTGCAACCACCAAGTTAGCTCCAAATAATTGCTACAAAACTAAATGTTAGCCCACTCAAATAATACAAAAATCAGAGATGACAGAATACAATGCTAGGAAAACCCTAAGACTAGGGCTAGAAGAAGCACAAGACAGGGCTAGAGGCCAAAAAAGGGCAAAGAGTGGACAAATGAGGCCAGAAAAGGGATGAATGAGCCCACAAGGGCTGATGTCAAGCCCTTGGAGGTTGACGCAGGGCTAAGAGAGGCCCTAGAAGGGCCATCAGCTAGGGAAAAAACCCCTTAGGGGAGGCGGCTATTCAAGGAAGTGAGGCCGAGAGGGAGGAGGGCCTCTTAGAGGCCACGACAAGGGTCAAGGAGGAGGCTCGAGGCTCCTTGAGGGTTGGACAACTCCTCTAAAGGAGGGTCGAGATGTTTTTAGGCCCACGACTAGGGTAAACAAGGGAGGCTGAGGCCATTTCAGGCTTGTAGCTAGCCAAACCAAGGGGGGCGAGGGGAAAAGAGGGAAAGAAAAGAGTAGATGTCTAGGCCTTAGGGCCTAAAAAATTTTGAAACCCCTGCAAACAAAAACTTATCCACAAATTTGTTGCAAAAAGGCTGGACAACTTCTTCTTCAGGTTGGACATTGAGCTTGGAGGCTAGATCTTGCCTTCCTAGGCCTAGATCTGGCTCAAATCCCCAATAAAATTTTCTTGATCAAATTGAAGCTCACCCGCACAAATGAATGAAAGAATGCCAAACCCCAAATATATATATAACCCAAAAAATAATAAAACCCCAAGTGTTGCAAAACAAATGAGCTAGAAATAATTTACAAATATATAATATTTACAAATTTACATTTTTTTTAGAAATAACTTTGGAGAAATAACAATGGATGAGCAAATTTCGAACAATAAATATTGGCCGAAACCCTCCTGCAAAATCAAATACCATAAAGAACTCTCAGAGCCCAAACATATTCAGTTATTCCCCATAGTCTGTGAACTTGGAGCCCAAGGGCTAGCGTACTTGTAAATCTCTATAATATTCTCAAGAAAATTGTTAGATCATATGGTGAATCAAATCACCTAAGATAGCATGTACCAATACAATGTTCTTATCACCGACAAAAGAAATAACAATTAGTTAGCAATATTCAATACTATATAGGATCACACATAGCTAACACATACCACAGATCAGCAAAAGAAAAACACCATGAACTAAACCCCAAAGTCTTTCTGTTATGAACATAAATTAGGTAAAAATAGATAATAAATAATAACCATAATAATATAAATATAATAATAAATAATAAGTAAATTAACTAATGCTTAGTTAGTTAATAATGAAAAGGCATGTCTTAGAGACATGCCTGTTCGTGAAAGGGTACTTACTCAGCTATATATACAGGACCCTCGTTCTCATTTGCACTCATCCTACATCAATTCTTTATGTCCTACAATGGATGTCTTTGTCTATGAAGTATTTTAATATTTCCGCTGTGTATATGACTTTTGGTCGTTACATAAAGAACTCTCAAAGCCCAAACATAGTCAGCTATTCCCCATAGTCTGTGTGAACTTGGAGCCCAAGGGCTAGCGTACCTGTAAATCTCTATAATATTCTCAAGAAAATTGTTAGATCATTTGGTGAATCAGATCACCTAAGATATCTAGTACCAATACAATGTTCTTATCATCGACAAAAGAAATAACAATTAGTTAGCAATATTCAACATTATATGGGATCACACATAGCTAACACATGCCGCATATCAGTAGAAGAAAAACACCATAAATTGAACCCGAAAGTCTTTCTATTATGATACAAAATGTTCCAAGCAGAGCAATAGCTCAATACCAACGTTCAAGAATTACATCATCCAAAGATATTCAATAGAAGCAAAATGACTTCTTTATATAGAGAAACCCCTCCAAGTGGAAAATAACGGCTAGTTGGCTTGATCCTCGTCAAAATAATCTCGACTGTTGAAAATAGTTTGATCATCTTTTAATCTCCACCATCGAATTTTTAATTTTGAGGAAAAATTCGATTTTTTCTTAAAACCCACTTTTAATTAATCCAAAAATTAATATTTTGGATTAATTTCCTCAAAATTTTGACTTTGACTTGACCATCAAGGTCTAAAGGCTCAAATTTTCTTAAAATATGCATTTTTCCCTTGGTGGGGGATCTCCTGCTGAAGAATGTAACTAGGTTTGGTCTTCATATTTATATGAGTCAAAAGAATGAAAAATAAATTTTTATTATTATTACATTGACTTATTAAAGCATGTGTTTCATGCTTGGGTCATCATTTTATAGGTCAAAGTTCCCATTGTGGACTTCTAGGTTTTATACAGAGTCATTAGAGTCATTGTCCATTTAATGAGACCCTTTTTGGGCTTTTGTATCATGTAAAAAGAACTATTATTGAGTCAAAAATGTAATTTGTCACCTCCACACCAAGTTGATCGTAGCCTGATGAAGTCGGCCTACAAGAGAACTATTCAACCCACATAAGAGGCTATATATACAAGAGAAATTCGATCTATTTGGACATCAACTCAACAAGTTCGATACACATCAAGGAAGTGCAGAAAAAGTGTGAAGTTCAAAGGGAAGAAGGAAGAAGTACAAGTCGAAGTTTTTAGGCTATTTCGCTCTCTTTTATGCGAAGTTACAAGGCTATTTGTTGGATCGAAGTTCTGTTGTTGGGAGGGTCGAAATTCTAAAAGTGTTGGGTCAAAGATTTTTTGTTGCTGGAAGGTCGAAATTTTGGATTTGTTGGGTCGAAGTGCTGCTACTGCAAGGTTGAAGATCTAGATCGAAGTCGCTGGAATGAAGGGATGACTTGGTGGTTGGAGGAGGTCCATGTATAAGCTGAAGAGTCTTGGATTATCTCGTCCTAACTACTGAAGGAAGAAGTTTGACTGGGTTTTCCCCTGGATAGGGGTTTTTCCTTGGCAGAGTGCCTAAATCTTGTGTCTCTTGTTCTTGTGATATCCATACACACATAATTTGGTAATTGCTTGATGAAAGATAATATAATAAAGATATAAAAGAAGCCAATACAATTCACAAGTAATTATCAAGAAAGAGAAATCTCTCCCTTATTCTATTAGCATTGATTTCTCAACATGGTATTAGAGTTAAGGTCAAGGAAGATTGGAGATCACTCTATTGGCTTGAAAGAAAGGACTACTCCCTCTATGATAAGATACCTAAAAATGGGATTCAATATTGTAGGAAGTTGGATCAAAAGAATCATCTACAACTTATTCAACAAGGTCAAAAGCAAAGGGTTTTTGGCTGCACTCACAAGTTCACTCAATGATGACAATGCATGGATTATTGATAGTGGAGCATCAAGACACATGATAGGAGATAGCAAACAACTTCACACTCTATCAAAGGAACAATCTTCTCATGTAGTGAAATTGGGAGACAATAAAAGCTATGTTGTGAAAGGCTTAGGATCAACTTCTTTGAAGCTGGACAACAGAGCAAAGCTACGTCTCAACAATATATTCTATGTTCCAAGTTTGAAAAAGAATTTACTCAATTTCTTACTTAGAAGATAAAGGTGATAGAGTTGCTTTTGCAAATGGAAAGGTTTTGGCTTGGGGTAAAGATTCAAGAATTGATAAAGCTAGGGTTATTGGAATTCGTGAAGGAATTCTATATAGAGTAATAACACCATCTCTTCAAGCCCTAGTTCACATGGAAATCAATCCCATTGAACTATGGCATAGAAGATATGGACATTTACATTACAAGGTTATACCCTTTCTCAATAAATTGGTAAATGGCCTTCCCAATATTAAAGAAGATCGTGAAGGAATATGCAAGGGATGTGCCTTAATGAGAGTCTTGCTCTTGCTAGTTGAGTAACGAGGATAAGGGTTCAAGTTGTAGGCTAAGGAGTTAACCTCATAACCGAAGAAGAAGAAGGACTTGACTAAGATCAAGTGTTTTTCTTGTCATAAGACATGACATTATGCTTCATAGTGTCTAGAGAGGAAGAAAGGGGGAAAGGGTAGTAGCCAATTGTAGCTGTGTTGATAGAAGCTCAAGAGGATTTTTCCAAGAAGTTTGAAATCGAATTTATACTTGTTTCCTACCTCATCTTAAGCACATTACTAGTGGATGCATGGTTGCTAAACAGTAGAGCCACAAGGCATATGACAGGAGCACTGGAATAGTTTGACAGCTTGATTGAGTGGGACTCAGAACTACATGTGGAGTTTGGTGTTGATACCAAACATGCAGTGAAGGGGGTATTCCAACTTGAGTTAGGAAGCGGGATGGAAGTGAAGCACGTGTTATGAGAGGTATAGGATTGATCTAAATATCATCCGATTCCGATAAGTATTCATGGAGTTATGAATTTATTTGTGGTATAAGACAATTCGTCAAGGTCGGCCAACCAAATAACCCCCACATGTGCTCAACGTTTTAGTATAAAAGGAGATGACTTGAGAGTCATTTCACACACACTACACTCTTGATTTCTCTCCACTCGCTTTGGGTTTTAGTGTGAGAGAAATCTAGGAGGATGTAGCCCTAAGACGTAGGAGGAAGGAGGCTTAACAATCTGCCCGAGCTGCAGTCCTAGCACAACCTAGAGGACGCAATCATGAAGAGATGCCCTAATCCTCCACGTTGTCCCAAGGGTGACCTATCCGCAGTCAAGGAAGGTTATCTACGCTGCAAGAAGAAGCCCTCTATAGGCTGTCTAAGGAAGATCATACGTTGTACCTAGCCACAGTCAAGGAGGGTTACTAACATGCCTTAGCTGCCAACGAGGGTTTGTAGGGACGTTCTCAGGTGACCGAGTGTTGGAAAGAGGGCCGAAGTACTTTGCTAGAGGGATGCCATAACTTGGGACTGTTCTGGGCAAGAAAATGCAGGGATATTCTCTTGTAACAGTTGAGTAAAGGTACCTTTCTATTGTGACTAGGCCACAGGCCTGTAGGTACTATTTTGAGGGTCAAACACACCTATACAAGTAATTGTAGGTGCCTCCTCAAACAGCATGATCACTGAACTTGGAGAGGAGAGGAGGCTGCATAATTTAAGATGTGTTTTGGGCATGATTGTTGGGTTGTAGGTTACAGTGGGAGCCCTAACTAGTGACCAAAACACTGCCTATAAACAAAAGTGTAGAAGTATGGTAACTTGTGCTTTGACTTGTTTGATTGGAGAGGTCTCTTCATTGATGAGGAGATTCTATATACTGCCACATAGGTGCAGCAATAATTAACATGTGGCACAATGGGACAGTAGCAATAACATGTGGCAACAATGGCACAATGGGACAGCAGCAACAACAAGGTGCAGCAAGCACATGGTGGCAAGCATGGTGTTGCAAGTACATTGGGACAGCAGTATGGTAAGCAAGGTGCAGCAAGCACATGGTGACAAGCATGGTGCAGCAAGCACATGAGACAGTATGGCAACATGGTACAACATACCACATGGGACAGCAGTGTGGCAACATGGTGCAACAATGGCACATTATGCAATGCAGTGATGGGTACAATCATGATTGGTGATGCATGATGAGATGCAACATAGTGATGATGGGTGCAACATGTTGTAGCACAGTGAGGTGCAGCATGATGATGAGGAGCAACATAATGATGGGTGCAGTAAGGCGATGGAGTCACCTTGGAGAATCAGTTGAAGCGGCTTGTCTTCAACTGAGTTCAGCTACCTCATATATCATCTTCTTAGAGATGATATATGCTCTTATTTAGATAAGTCAAAGTGTTGACTTATGTTGTATATGTACTATCTCTCTCTCTCTCTGTGCTGAACTATTGAAGAACATATAAGAAGAATTGATCGAGGGTTTCCCCACATTGGGGTTTGTCCCTGGCTAGCGCCACATCTTGTGTCCTCTTGTCTTGGCTTGTCTTCTGCGATTTATGTTTATGTTATATCTGCAATTTACTATTACGTTGATGTGATTGCTAATCTGAAAAAAAGATATTGAGCTAATTGTAAAAATTGAAATAAATTGCTCTAAGCATAGAACATACCTAAAATTAACACAAGGCAAATCATGAAAAAGCATGTACCCCTAGGACAATAATTCACCATACTTCATAATAATCACATGAAAAATCCCTCACAAGGACCAATTAGCAACTTCTCATAAGCATAAGAGTAGCTACACCAACTTCATGAACAAAAATATTTCATAGATTATTTCATGAAGCAAAATTACAAGATAAACATAAAAGAGTACTCACAAGAATAGCGAAATTATTCCAATCATCAAGATGCAAGAAAATTGAAGCTCCAAGATAAAGATTTAAGCTCTTCCAAACATCAAAATGCATTAAATCTCCAATTCGTCCATCAAAAGGCCTAGTGAAATTTCTAGAAGAAACAAATGATCCAAATCCAAGTGATGATGAGATTCAAATGAGCTCTCATCAATTTATATCCTTCCTAAAGAGTTTGATTTGCCTAATTAGGCCTAATTAAGCCCCAAATAATAAAATAACGTATAATAATGACATGACTTGGCGACAAGCCCACCAGGATAGCTCCATAATACAAAGAAAAGCCACTCAAGAGGGAAAAATAGTAAATACAATGAGTCGTTCGACCCTTGAAGAGGCCTAGTGGAGTCTAAAGTGTGCCAAGGTGAGAGAATAGGCTCCAAACATAGTGACCAAGGGGGGCCCTTGGTATCCAAGCAAATCAAATGTGGTGTCCCCAGGTTGGTGTGGGGGCACAATGACATCCTCATGGGTCTCCAAGTGGACAGATAATGCCTGTATACCATCTATAAGGGCTAGAATAATGACATAAGCCCTCCCTCTATCTCCCATGGTGAGACACATCCTCATCTGGGCCCTAGAACATCTGCCAAGTGTGTGGTGCAAGTGTGAATTCAGTTGGGCATGGTGGTCCAGGTGCATCATCCTCATCCAAAAAGGTGGAACACGAGTAATCAATGAATGGTGCCGAGGGATCCATGAAGTGGCAATTTGCTCTCTGCTCTGGTGGAGGCCCATGGCTCTCAACCTATGAAACCGGATTCGTCCAAAACCCTGGACGAATCCCGAATCGGACGAATCGGACACGATTCTGTCCTGACACGTGTCATTATGGAAGGACTCGTCGTGTCCTCTTGTGGCACGTCGTGTCCAGGGGCGTGTTCAAAAAATCGAAAACGTGTCACGATTTTCAGATCGAGTCCTGGTTTCCGATTCGTTTTCGGGTCTGCTGCTAGGTTTAAAGGGGCTGTCTCTCCCATTTGACGGCAATTGCAAAGGAGTCGGGGTCGTAAAACAGTACCGGATCTATTTTTCTAAGTTACCGGATCCAATCCTTTGGGGTCTAGGATCCACAGATCTGATCCGGATTCACCTAAATGCGTCCCATAACCAACACGTGGTGTATCTATGTTGCGTGGAAATGAATCTTGAAATCTGGAACCAGATCCTGAAATATGGAAACGGATCCTGTGTAACTTTTCCATGAGCGTATAATTGGAGTCATCTCAACGCGTAATGTTTCCCCGCGTTCCACATTTTATGGACAAAGCTCATTTGAAATCTTTAACTTTTGATGTAATCTTTAATAATTTTATTAATACAAAAGCACATACCATTTTTAATTTAATTTTTAATATAGTTTATATAAAATATCTCTTTGTAAACATAATGATAAAGAAAGATAGTTGACGGAATAGGTGATGTTTTCATTCTTGTGCTTAAAAAACCTACCCATTCACTTTGAATCAATCACAGTTTGGCTAGAATAATAATATGGCTACGCAAATTAAAAATATATACATGTACGTGAATTATTAAAAAAAAAGGTGGATGCATCTCCATCCAAACCAACAAAGGATAAAGGGAAGTTATAAGCCATGTTCGTACAATTTTGTACACAAAGAGGTTAAAATTATCTCCCACGTGTATTTAGTACAGTTTGGGTTCATAGCTACATTTATTTGAATTTTGTATGTACTATGCATGCTAATAGCTATAGATGAAGAATCAAGATCTATGTTTGAACTTTGAAATCAATAAATTATTAAATTTGTATCATTAATTAAAATTTGTATAAGAAATATGCTAATATCTAATTTTTAATGTATATATATATATATATATATTTTTTTTTTAATAAAATAATATATAACGTGTCCTAACGTGTCCTGTTCCGGGGGTCAGCGTGTCCCGAATCCGACACCACGAATCCCGAATCCTACGTGTCCCGAATCCCCGTGTCAGGTGACTTAGCTCTCAACGCTCACCCTACAAGTGCCAACGAGAACAGCTTTAGAGCAATCAGAATTTTTTAATTAGAGTTCATATTAAGAGTTCTCTTTAAGTTAAGTTATCAATTATGAACAAAGAGCAACTTTTTAGAATTAGCACCAATGAGATGAGATTACCAATGGGATATGCAAAAGTTATGCAATTATTTCACCACTTTATCTTTTAGCAATGCTAATGCTTCAGAACATGCACCAGACTTCAGTATTCAGATCAGATTGCTTCAGCTATTAGATTAGTCCCAAAAGGTGAATAATAAGCTTAAGCCTTCAATTGATGTTTGGTGACATGTTAAGATTCTAGGCTTAGATGTGTTTTTAGGATGATTTTCAGTTAATTATGCCACTGTTCCAGATTTATATCAGATCTGATTTGATTTATGCAGCAAGTGAAAGAGAAGATAAGGAAAAAGATCAAACCCTCAAGACCTCTAGACCTTTGTCCAATGGCTAATTTAGCTAGTCAAGTCACCAATTGGGCTAGTTTCGGCCTTGAATGCACTTTGTAAGCTTCTCAACGCCTGCAACACAAATGTATTAGCTTCAAAACCCCAAGAAATGATGAATGGGTCCTCTTAGAGCTAGCAGCTAAGGCTAGAAGCCCCTCTAATGCTAACGGCCAAGCTTGAAAGTGCCTCTAGGGCTAGCGTCTAGGGATTTTAGGCCTTGGATGATGCTTCAATGAAACTTCAGCCTTGTATAACCCTTATTTGATGGATGTAAGCCTGCAAAACAAGCGTTAGCCCTCAAAATAATAAATTTTCAAGCCCTAAATCAAACCAGAAATTTAGAAAGCCAAACTAGTGATGAAAACAAGTCAAAACACTTGGCCAAATTTATTTTAAGGCTGCAAAACAAGGTTAGAAGCAAGATAGATCAGATCTAACTAATGAAATAGGCCTCCAACCCTTGCGACCTGCCTGGAAGGGCTAGAAAAGCTAGTGGACTAGCTTGGAAAGCCTCCAAACCCTTATGGCAACCCTTCTTGATGATCCTTGATGAATTTGAGCCATAAGAAACTCAAATTTTAGCCCTTAGATCAACCTGCAAAACTTCAGATCAAAAATATGCTTGAGAAAACCCCAGCTCTGTAGCAAATTGACCCTCTAGGGCTAGTGGCTTCTCCTCCAAGCTAGTGTTCAAGTTTGGAGACCTAAGTCTTGTAGATTAGGCCTAGATCCACCCTTCTCGGCTGAATGCTCCCTCTCTTTGAGGAAATGACCCCTTTCTAAGGCAAATTTGCCTTCCAACCCTAGCCGTCTAGGCTAGGTGAGGGTTAGAAAGCTTCAACTTTGTTTTTTGTCTTTAGATCTTGAGCTTGTAGCACCTGCGAGAAGAAAACTAGAACCAAATACCCAATATATACAAAAATTTGGAAAATAAACCCCAGACCCCAGTTAATTATTTACAAAACTTCAAAAAATAAACAAGGGTTAATAGGAATAATATACAACTTATTTACAATATTTACAATTTAATTTACAAGCTCTTGTTAGCAGATAAATTCTTTTAGCCCAAGTAGGTTTTAAAAATAATCGATAGGAATAGTTTTTATTTAATGTACAAGCCAAGACCCTGCACCAGAAATTGTTAGATAAGCTCAGAGTCCAAACAAGGTGTGGTCACCTTAAATTCCATGTATTTGGGGAAAAACCCAAGGGATGAATACTTGAAGATCTCTACACAAAAGATAAATTATTAGTTCCAAAGGGGTTCGATTCAAACAAGAAAACTAGAAATCTAGAGATACCTGTTAGATCTGTTAGGTTCAATGTGTTTACTCTAGCCCAATACCTAAAGCAAGATACCTGTGCTAATAGATAATCCAACCACTGGCTATGGAACAATAATACTCAATAATAAATCAATAGGGCAATAACAATTATTTACAGCTAGTTTCCTTGATCCTTGTCTTCATCCTAATTATTATTTTAATTTAACAATTTATTTATTGTTTGCTACAGCAAATACTCAGTAACTCACACTGCAACTTACACAAATAAAACTGCGAAAGAATAAACGTTGGAAGAAATGCTAGCACACACACATAAAATAACACAGTTATTTTTGGACAAAAGTCCCTATAAAAACCCAACTTGGGAAAACCGATGTTGTAGCTGAGGGTTTTAATATTAAGCATCAGTGAAATAATCCAAGTACAACTGGATGCCGAAACTGGCAATCCTACAGAGAAATACTGGCAAAAGTTTGGAGAGGAATTTTCCTCAACCCACAGGCAATCTCCCGGCACAACTTGCCTTCATTATTTCTGCCTTATGAGGCTCTGCGTAGCGCTCGCTAGATGGCTTGCCTCGGACTGGACTCTGATGAAGTCGTTCTACCTTTTGGTGACCAGAAACATGCTTCTCTAGCGCTCTGGGACTCCTTCCCAGCCTCTAGAATTGAAAATGTCAATCTCATCTCTCCCAACAAACCGACTTTGCCTCTAGAGGCTACTGTGTTGCTCTACGTCAGCCTCTCTGTGGCTCTTCTACTTCTCTGCAAATGCACTCATCGGATTTGGAATCTTTCCTCTAGCTTCACTGTCTCTACACCTCTCTCACTGTTTCAATCTCACTAGCTCTCTCTCTGGAAATTGATTGCTGCTACTCAGGAAATCGATCTGCTCATGAAATCGAATTGCTCAAGTGTTTTCACCAAGTGCCCATCGACTTCTTATAATCCTTTGTTGGGATTCCAACGGCCAAGATTAAATCTTAATTGATGGCTAGGATCATCTTAAAGTCGATCCATGTGAGTTTCTAGAACATTCACGCTTTGACTTAATTAACACTGATTAATTAACCATATTCCCTAAGTTTAGACTTAGGAAATATTTAAAAACTGGTTAATAATCTAATTAAGTCATTTCTAGGCGAATTTTCCAGAAATGATTTCTGGGTTTTGGAGATCTCATGTATTTTAGCCTTTCCACAAAATTTTGTGGCTAGAACACATCCGATGCTACAAAAACTAACAAAGTGTACCCCTTTTCCCCAATCTTAAACAAGAGATGGGAAAGCTCATACAATGATTTTTCAATGGATCAGTATCATATAAATAAAGTTTTTATGTGACTAGAGCTATACTAACGTTTTCCTACCAAATTCAGTGTGGCCAAAATTGATATACATATGACAGGTTGTTGATGATTGTAGCTCGGACAGGAATTTATGCGTAGGTTTTGTGTCAAGCATGCATGAAGTCGTCCGAAGTCCTTTTTATTTTGTAATTCTCTTTATTAAAGTAAATTATTAAAGTGAAGAGCTTTTTAATTTTAAGTTATGAAAAGTCTTATAAAGTGTATTTTAAATACACTAGTGATTTAGATAAATCTCCATCATTGATTGCTAGTGAGATTGGGATTCAATCTCAACCATTGATCTCAATGAGTTATTAGACTTGTGGAGACTTAGTCATTATCTCAAAATTATAAAGGAAGGCAAAGGTAGAAGGGAAATGACATAGTAAAAGATACAGTAGCTCAGTTGCACAGAGAGACAAAGGAGTTCACTTATTGTGCATGCCAAGAAAGAGAAAGAAGATAGTGTGTTAAATTTCAAGGGTGCCGTACTTGATGAGTTCACAGAGAGAGTCCTACAATTTCAGGGGCTGCTATATAGGGCCGTACGCAGGAGGATATTGACCCAGGAAGGGTTTGTACAATATCAATGCAGAGGTGAGGGCGTAGGGGTTTTACCCAGCTGTACGGATTGGCCATATTGGAAGCCATACGAATTGGCCATACAGTGACGTATGATAGTGTGGCAGAGGAGTGTTTATGCAGTTTTCAGTTTTTCTAGGGGACAAATTTTCCCAATGTGGAAATCCCTTGTAAGTTTGGAATAATTTTTAATGAAAAACTGATTTGAAGGGCTGTAAATTTGTTTGTGTATTTGGAAAATTATATTGCTTCTACTGAATTATTTTTCCAGCAATTGTATGAAAATTCTATGATCTGAAATTTTCTGTTTAAAAAATATTTTTCACTAAGTAATTTGACTTGAGATCATAAGGAAGTTATTCACCTAGGGTTTGGAGAAATTTTTTAACACAGGTGTCCACATTGCAGAAAAGTATAGACAGTTAAGGCTTAAGCATATTTGCTAAGATGTGCCAGAATGGTAAATTCAGTTCACTTATCTAAGGACTCGTCTTAGATTCATTGTGTTGAGTCAAAATTGTTCTGTCTAGCATTGCATTTGAAGTCCAGACCATGATTTTGTACTCTCTCTGCAGGATTCATTGTAAGCATGCATGTGAGGGTATAGTAGGGTCTATAGAGTGTTTTAGGATGGGGCTTTGATGACTTAGATGCTAACCTTTTGCGGAGAAAATATTCTAAGGATCACTCTGCCAGGGCTCATTTTTAGCTCATTGTGGATTTGGCTGCAATGAGGTAGATGATTCCTCCTTTGAATTAGTATCTATTTGTTACTGTATAGTATAAAAATAATTCTTCCAAAAATATCACATTGACTTATTTTCTGATCTCAAGTTATTTTATGATCATTTCAAACAAGTTGCACTAATAAGTCGTTGTGTGGTTGCCATGATGTATTCTAGTCTGAGAAATCCAAAAATGCTGGTCTTCTTCCGACAACAACTGCTCTGGTGAAATTCTTGAGAGAGTTCAATGGCCAAATGCCAGGAGGACAAGCTTATGAAATTTCAGATATAATGATTCTTGAAGAATCCATGAATTTTAATGCGCGGACTGCGTCCCTTTCTGTAAGTGATATTTGCCGTTTTTAAATGAATTTTTCTAGATCTAAGCTACTATATAATCTGGTACAATTATATGAAGCCTGAAGTAGAAGCTGGTTAACAAGTTATATATATTTTACTTTAGCAAGGGTTCTTGAACTTGTTAACTATCTTCTTTTTGAAATGGAAGCTAGTTAACAAGTTCAAGAACCCTTCCTAGCGAATTGAAATAGCTGCTATTTCAGGGTTCATATGACTGTAGCAGATTATATAGTAGTTTAAATACCTTTGATATAATATGATGCGTAAGTTTTTATTGATATTCTGGCATATGCTGTTATTTCACCTTTTATATGGTCTTGAGAGCCCTTGCTTGCACCTTTGAGTGTTAGATTTTCATTTATATGTTCATTGTAGCCTGTTCAATCATTTATAAAACAATAGTGCAACAGGGAACAATCTATTAGTTGACTGGCATCAATATGTCCAAAATTCCCCTCTTATTTATGGTCTTTTATTTCAGATATGCACATACATTTGATTGGGTCCAATATACCCAAATCTATGAAAGTCTGATCCAAAATTGTTTCTTCAATTAAAGGCTATGATATGGATGATTGGTCCTGTTACCACAAAAACTAGCAGCCTAGTGCAAAGCCTCACCAGGCAACCTAGATCTAGGGGCAACAAAGAGATCAGCCATCATTATCACCTTAGTGGCCTCTCTCCCGTTGTTTTGTGCTCGGATGTTATCCCCACAAGGGAGATTTCCCTAGCAAGGTTTAGAGGATAGATGACTTAGGGTTACTAAGACAAATGATTCTCTAAGGATCTTGCTAACAATATCACATAAAAAGATCTTCAATAAAGGAATGTTCAAGGGTGATAGGAGCTTAATGGTTATGGAAGAAGGTATTAGCAAAGCCGGGAGGCCAAGATCTATGTCACATGGTTCGAGTTCGAATTCGAGTTCGACAACGATTAAGTTTGATTCGAATTCAAATTTTCCGATCAAGTTCGAATGAGGTTCGGCATTAGGTTCAACTATACGTTTTTTAAAATATATATATATATATATATATTTATATATGTATCTATATATGACAAAATAATAGAAAATTCAATATCGATCCATAAACATACATGAAATAGGAAATTTAAAGACATTGCTTTCAGCAATGATTACCAACAGCCAATAAGCATAATAAGGAAATGAGAAACATGGAAATCCTTTGGATTTCAAATTAACGCCTCTTCTCAAACGCTTATCCTTTATACTAAATTAAAATAAGTTAAAATTGATCCAATGCTTTTTACTTATTTATATGACATTTATGTGTGCCTAGTTTCAGCAATGACTACAAACAGTCAATAAACAGAAAAAAGAAATGATAAGCATGGAAATCTGGCTTTCAAATTAACACCTCTTCTCAGATGAGCATTCTTTATACTAACTAAGTTAGGTTAAATTCGATTCAGTGTTTGTTACTTAATATATATGACATTTAGTTGTGCTTCTAGTTTCTGCTATATTGTAGCCTTGCGGCTGATATATCATTTTGGGTTTTGAATCACTTTTTTGGTGAATTTTTCACCTATGTCCAAAAGACCAATTCACCCTTCAATTTTTATCATTTCATTTCTAGCAGACTAGCAGTGAAGCGAGTAACAACCCGACAGTGAAGGGACTAGTTTCAACCTAGTTGTTGCAAAAGTAGCAGTTCAAAAGTGTTTATGAAACTTCGAAGAGTGCATTTGCTGCCTGCATGTCTGCAAAGTGCAAACTGCACAGTGCTATCAACTGAGAACTCTACAAACAAACACTCAGCCTCACTCAATACTCCCTTCCCAACAGTGTGTGCCAAAACGGTAGCCAGCCATCGTTTATAAAGAATTATTTAGCAGGAAGAGTTGCTAAAAAGCGGTATGCAGCCCCTGGTTTTTCTTCTAAACTGCCAAATAAAACTGTCAAGAAAACCATCGAACCTCAAAAAATTCGTTTAAGTTCGCGTTGAGGTTCGATTAGGTTCGTTGAGGTTCGATTAGGTTTGATGAAGTTCGATGAGGTTCGAGTTCGACTTGAGGTTCGAATTTCAGGTTCGGCGAACATGAACGAACTTCAATTTTTTTTTTCAGGTTCGCCGAATTTCGAACCTGAAGCTTCAGGTTCACCGAACCCTGTGACATAGGCCAAGATAAGATTTACAACTGTTCATGTACACTTTCACCCAACCCCAATAAACTAAGAAAAGGTTGTTATAAGTTAGGGTTTCAATGATGAGCAGTTGTACAGCATGCAAAACCATATAACAGCTAAGAAATAGCCTACAAAGGATAAGATCAACAAAGGCTTGAAGGCCATTAAAGAGGTAAGCAAGGGATAGGCCAACAAAAAGTTTTTTATGGCTGAAAATACAAAAAACATCAGCATATGCCATAAACCTAGATGCCAGCCCTAAATTTGACTATAAAACATGCAATAAATGATAGATTTTTGAGAGTGGAGATTTCCACAATTATTCATATTCCTTGTATCTTTTGGAGAAAATTGTTTAAATGTTACCTTGTCCGACATTTCAAGTGGACACTCCACCCATCATCAGGGACTAGAAAGCAAACATATGGTAAGCAAGAGAGCAGACCAAACCTATAAATAATAATAGCCTGGTGAGTGGATTAACAGTAACAAGGATGGAAAATACTAAATTAATTTATTAACAGTCAAATGAGATGGAGATAAATTATTAAATTAAATTATCAACGGACAAAAGATGAGGAAGTTAAATAATTAACTAAATGGTTAAAATAAATGGTCAAAGAAAGATTAAATAAGGTTAAAATAAAAGTAAAATTAATTGAAATTTATTTATTTATTTATTTATTATGATTGTTATTTTTTTTGGAGCAATATGAGATAATATTCTATTCTATTTTGAAATATATATTATATATTATTAAATGGTAAATCATATAAACATAAATTGATTTAATTATTTTTATATGGTTGATATTTTATTTTGATTTATGAATATATATATAATTTATTTATTTATTATTATGATAATTTGAATTTTATATAAACAAAAATAGATTTAAATATTATTATGTGGTAAATTATCTAGATTAAATGAATTAACCTTATTTATCTATGTCTAAATACATATTATAATAAGAGGTCTATAAAGGGGTTTATGAGTGAAATTAATAAGAGGGTAGGGGGTTTAGATATAGATTTTTTTTTTAATAAATTGTTCATTTAATTAAAGTATATATATATATTGAGTAAAATATAATGAAAGAATTAAAGAAAGAATGGGGGAGGGAGAAAATTTGAAGAGGAAAGGTGGAGGCGCGGGGGGTAGTTAAGATTTAAGGAGAGGGATGATAGGCTTCCAAGAGTGGATGAGTTTATAGCCATCTTCCCTATTGAAATTTTTGGGGTGCTTTTCAACTTCTAAGGCTCCCCTGATGACTAGAGAATTATGAAAAGGAATGTTGATTAGGATTTGAGCCTGGTCAAAGCAAATAAGGTGCTTGGTATTATAGGAGTGCTCAACAATGGAAGACTTAGCCACTCGGTGATGGTTGTTATCTGCAATGTGTTCCTTAAGGCGGACTATGACAAGGCGTCCCGTTTGGCCAATGTAAGACTTACCACATGAACAACGAATTTGGTAGACTCCTAATCCTTGCATGGGGTCAAACTTATCTTTGGCTGATCAGAATAACTGGCTAAGGGTTTTGTGGGGCTTGAAAATGGTATTAATGTTCTTTTTGGAAAGAATCTTGGCAATAACATCAGTGGTCCCTTTTATGTAAGGGAGAGAGACTTGGCCAACGTGCAGGGAGGAGATTGAGGGGTTGGATTTGGGTTGAGAAGCAGTTCAAAATGCTTTATGTATTTGAGAGTAAGAGTAGCCATTGGATTTAAAAGCCTGGATTAGGTGGGATTTTCCCGAGGGAAGGAACTAGGGATCAGAGATTTTAAGGGCATGGGAGATAAGGGTTTTAAGGACACCTGATTTCTGGGAAGGGTGATGGTGAGAATGGGCGTGAAGATAACGATCAGTATGGGTCTTTTTTCTATAAACTTGGTGGGTAAGGGAGCCATCAAAAAGCTTGGTGACAAGAACGTCGAACAGGGTAAATGTTTACACAGTTTTCTCTGAAAGATACATCCAAGGATAGATTTTGTTCTTTAAACATTAATTAATTCAATCCCTACCTAAAGGAAAATAACATATATATAAATGTTATTAAATGTAGATTTTGACTAAACTATAACTGTAGCTACCATGAAAAGGAGAAAAGATGCTCCACTTCTTGAGTTGATGCTCCAAACGAAATCGATTCGTTGCTTTTATATAGTGTTTCTGTGAGGTCGAATTCCCTTGATGAGGCTGACTTGGTGGAGGAGACCTAAAAGACCTATTTAACATTAAGATAAATTTCTTTCTTGATAAATGTAACCCAAGAAGAGTCTTTTACATATTGACAAAGAGGACTCTTGACATAAACCCTAAAAGCTTACAGTGGAGGCTTTGCCCTAAAAACCATTGACTCAAGCATGAAACCCATGCTTTAATAAGTCAATTTCTTTAATAATAAATTTTCTTTACCTTTCTTTTGACAAATACATTACATCATGACTCAAGTATGATTATGAAGACCGATACTAGTTACATTTTTCAAGACTCCCTCTTAACTAGGGAGGTATTCATAATTACATATTTACAGAGGTACATGGAAGATCTCAAATGATATACTCTATGAAGAGTCATAACACACGCAGTGCTACAAATTAGATACCTAACCAGGGTACTCTAATCGGGTGGGACTAAGGTGTGTTCCAAGCGTCAACCTCTATAGTTACCATCAGGCTTCCACTCTAACACCAACCTGTTAGTTTTTGTAGCGTCAGATGCATTCTAGCCACGAAATTTGGTGGAGAGGTTAGAATACATGTGTTCTCCAAAACCCAGAAATCATTTCTGGAAATTCCACCCAGAGACAACTTAATTAAAATAATTAATCGTTTTTTAATGTTTCCGAAGTCTAAACTTAGGAAATATGACTAATTGAAGGATATTAATTAAGTCATGGCGTGAATGTTTTAGAAACTCACACGGATCGACAGGGAAATAATTTGGGCCATCGATTATGTTTTAATATTGGCCGTTGGTGCTCCAACAAAAGATTATAAGAAGAAGTCGATGGGTAGATGGAAAATACACCAATGCAATTACTAAGTTGCCCAGGCAGATCGATTTTCTTAGTGGCTGAAGTTCAACAGAGGAGATAGAGCCAGTGGATGAGTTGCAGGGGAGAGAGAGAGAGCATCAACAGTGGTACTGAAAATGAAGGACGAATTCAGGAAGAGACAATATGAGGGGGCACGCAGAGCACTGCGTAGTCACTGCGCATAGGGTGACACAGAGACACCTGCGTATGGGCAGAGAGTCCATCTCGGGGTTAGGGAGTTGTCGTGGAGAGTGAGAAATTTGTTTCTAAATTTCTCTCAGTATTTTTCCTTTGTTTTGTTGTCCAAATTCTTGTACTTGAATTACTGCTGAAGAATTAATAAAGAAACCCTCATCTGCTGCACTGGTTTTCCCAAGATGGGTTTTTCCGGGGACAATTGTCCAAAAATAACTGTGTCAATATCTTTATGTGTGTGCTTGAATTTCTCTAATTTTCTAGCATTTATTTTATTTTGTATTATTTTATTTATGAAGGCTATAGTGTATATATTTTTGTATTTGCCATAGGAAACTGCAAATAATTTGTTTAATTAATTTAACAAATAGAAGAAATATTATCAGTTGTTGCAGTAGGATTCCGGATTTTGGAATTTTCACATGGTATCAAAGCGTAGATAGAAGTCAAAGCTCAGTTGAAGGAGGAAAGAGGAATTTTGAATCTCTGTGTAGACAGTAGTTCGAAACCCTCAGAGACAATGCAGTTCCTTTGGCTAGCCAAGGCAATTTTTGAGGAAAAATCTATTTCTCTGAGAGAGTCGACAAAGAATAAATTTTCTAGATCAAAGGTTACCAGAGGCAAAGGGAGCAGCAATGTTTTTTCTACAGAGTAGATTTCCGGCTGGGACGTAGTATTTTTGCAGCAGCAAAATCAGCGTTAGGAAGGAAAGGAGAAATAGCATAAAAAAATCATGGATAGAATCAACAGTCATGAAGCCTCAGAATTATCTTCCAGGTTGGAAGATGAGTTTGCGTGCTTGTCAGGTTCGGCATCATTTGGTGTCTAGTATATTGATAGTGGAGCTTCAACTCACATGACAAGATTCCGGATTTTGGAATTTTCACACGGTATCAGAGCGCAGATAGAAGTCAGAGAGCTCAGTTGCAGGAGGAAAGAGGAATTTTGAATCTCTGTGTAGACAGTAGTTCGAAACCCTCAGAGACAATGCAATTCCTTTGGCTAGCCAAGGCAATTTTTGAGGAAAAATCTATTTCTCTGAGAGAGTCGACAAAGAATAAATTTTCTAGATCAAAGGTTACCAGAGGCAGAGGGAGCAGCAATGTTTTTTCTACAGAGTAGATTTCCGGCTGGAACGCAGTATTTTTGCAGCAGCAAAATCAGCGTTAGGAAGGAAAGGAGAAATAGCATAAAAAAAATCATGGATAGAATCAACAGTCATGAAACCTCAGAATTATCTTCCAGGTTGGAAGATGAGTTTGCGTGCTTGTCAGGTTTGGCATCATTTGGTGTCTGGTATATTGATAGTGGAGCTTCAACTCACATGACAAGAGTTAGAGAGTATTTCTCTAGCTATCAAGAGGAGCAGGTGGACTTCCAGATCAGTATGGGAAACAAAACTAAATGTACTCTGGTAGGGAGAGGCACTATAGAATTTCAGACAGGAACCAGCACCAATGCTACTAATGTACTGCATGTGCTAAGATTGGGTATAAACCTAATTTCAATGTCCCAGTTACAGGACAAGGGGTACGATGTACACTTCGTGGGGAAGAAAGTATATGTCAAACACTCTAGCTAGAAGAAGGTGAGACAGATTGGAGCTTGAAGCTCGGAGCAACAGGTTATACAGGTTGCAGCTCGATTCTCTAATGGCACTAATAGGCAGTAATAATAGCAGTGAGAAGGAGTTGAACGAACTATGGCATAGGAGGATGGGACATTTACACCATGGAGCACTTAGGATGCTCAGAGAAACTGTAATGGGGGTTCCAGTTCTCAGCACAGAGCACGATGATGTGTGTAGAGGATGCATATTTGGGAAATATGCAAAAGCAACATTTCCTAGAAGTGATAGCAGAGCAAATGGCGTGTTGGGATTGATACACCCAGATATTTGTGACCCTGTCTCTACTAGATCTCTTGGCAGTGGCGAATATTTCATCACCTTTGTTGATGATCATTCCAGGAACACTTGGATCTATTTCTTAAAGACCAAAGATGAGGTCTTTGATCAGTTCAGAGAGTTCAAGGCTCTCGTAGAGAACGCGACAGGGAAAAAGATCAAGGTGCTACGATCAGATAATGGTGGAGAGTACACAGATAAAGACTTCACAAACTTCTGCACAAAGGAAGGCATCAAAAGAGAATGGACAGCTTTGTATAACCGTCAACAAAATGGAGTAATGGAGCGAAAGAACAGAACGATCGCTGGGGCAACAAAGGCTATGTTGTATGACCAGGATTTGCCTAGATTTTTATGGGTAGAGGCATGCAACACAGCAGTGTACATTCAAAACAGAACACCTCATAGAGCATTGGGGAAGAAAACGCCAGAGGGGGTCTTCACAGGAAAGAATCCTGAAGTAAGTTAGTTGAGGATATTCGGGAATGTGGCTTACTGCCACATACCAAATGAAAAGCACAGTAAATTGGATCAAACTACAGAGAAGGGGTTCCTCGTAGGGTATAGTGAGACCTCAAAAGCATACAAGATCTACATTCCTAGTAGTAGGAATATTGTAGTGAGGTGAGATGTAAAGTTCATGGAAGATAGAGCTTTCAGAAGATCTCGAGAAATGCTTGCAGGTGATCAGTCAACAAAAGTTTCGTTAGTCCAGCAGCAGGGACAGCAAGTGGGACAAGCAGGAGGATAGTCACAGGGATCGAGTACGGTGACCAATACCAGTATCTCCTCAAGGGTAGGAGATCTAGGGAGTTCTCAGCAGACGGAGCAATAGGAACAGGAGGAGGAACTGATTGAACCTCCCACCACCAGTGGTAGAGCCAGTAGGGAAGTGCGTCAGACCTTGAGGGACGCAGAGGAGTTTGTCAAAGCTCCTAGGACAAACAAGAGACAGCTCAGGTAACCTGACAGATATCAAGCCTTGGTAGCTTAGGTTGCAGAACCCTCCAGCTTTCATGAAGTCGCACAGCATCAGGTGTGGGTGGATGCCATGGTAGAAGGGTACAGTTCTATCATGACAAATGATGTCTGGGAGGTAGTGCCTAGACAAAAAGACAGATTAGTTGTAGGTTCCAGATGGATCTACAAGATCAAGTACGTTGCAGATGGCAACGTAGAGAAGTACAAGGCTAGATTCGTGGTGAAGGGGTATGCACAGAAGGAAGGGATAGACTATGAGGAGACCTTTGCCCCAATTTCCAGATATACCTCTATCAGATCCGTTATATTCCTAGCAGCACAAATGGGATGGGGGATTCACCAGATGGATGTCAAGATAGCATTCTTGAACGAGGTGATAGAAGAAGAGGTATATATGGAGCATCATGAGGGCTTCGAAACTCATGAGAAGCACACTCATGTATGCAAGTTGAAGAAAGCCCTATACGGGCTCAAATAGGGACCCAGAGTGTGGTATGGTCGAATTGACAATTATTTGTAGCAGTTTGGATTCATCAAGAGTGATGCAAATCCCAATCTCTACTATTTGATTGTGGAGAATGAGCCTCTCATTCTGGTTTTGTATGTAGATGACTTGTTTTTAACAGGGTCATTAGGGCTCATAAAGGACTGCAAAAGGAACCTTGAAGCAGAATTTGACATGAAGGATATGGGGTTGATGCACTACTTTCTAGGATTGGAAGTATGGCAAAAGAATGGCGAGATCTTCCTTGGGCAAGGGAGATATGCTACAGATATTCTAAAGAGATTCAGAATGCAAGATTGTTGACCAATGACGACGCCCATGATCACCAATTGGAAGAAGATAGATGCATCAGGGGACAAGGAAGTCGATCCCACCTTGTACAGACAACTCATTGGGTCGCTCATGTATCTATTTAACACTGGGCGAGACATTTGTTGCACTGTCAATACCCTTAGTCAGTTCATGGTAGAACCAAAAAGGGTACATTGGGCAACAGCTAGGCACATTCTTAGATATGTGCGTGGAACAACCGGATATGGGTTGAAATATACTTGAGGAGATGATATCAGATTATGCAAATTCACAAATGCAGATTGGGCAAGTAGTCCAGTGGACAGGAAAAGTACCTCTAGGTACTGCTTCAGTGTTGGATCAAGGATGGTCTCTTGGTGCAGCAGGAAGCAGAAGTTAGTAGCACTAAGCTCAACAAAAGCTGAATATATGCCAACCAGCACAGCTACGTGCGAAGCTATATGGCTTAGGAAGCTGCTCGTGAGTTTGTTCCGAAAGAAGATGGAAGAGACCAGTGTTTACTATGATAATTAGAGTTTCATAAAACTCTCTGAGAATCCATTATTTCATGATAGGTCAAAGCACATTGATATCAGATTTCATTTCATCAGAGACTGTGTTCAGTGTGGAGCAGTCCAACTGCAGTATGTTCTCACTGGAGATCAAGTAGCTGATATACTCACGAAAGCTCTAGGGAGAGCTAAGTTCATCCAATTCAAGGAACAGATGCGTATGGTGTATAACCTGTTTCAGTAGTAGAAATGGATGGATTCTCAGTTGCAGTAGTAGCAGATGAGAGGGAGTTGCAGTGCAAATGTAGTAGTTGACAGCGGTACAGCAGGGTCAGCAGCACAGATGCAGCACATATCAAAGTTGTACAATAGCTGGTGGCAGCAGCAACCAGACATCAGCAGTGTGACAGGAGGTGGTGTAGAGACATGGTGTTGCTTCAGTGGGTTGCAACGCTAGAACACATTCCTCGCTAACAGGGAGTGTTAGTTTTTGTAGCATCAGATGTGTTCTAGCCACGAAATTTGGTGGAGAGGTTAGAATACATGTATTCTCCAAAACCCAGAAATTGTTTTTGGAAATTCCACCTAACGACAACTTAATTAAAATAATTAATCGTTTTTTAATGTTGGAAATTCCACCTAACGACAACTTAATTAAAATTATTAATCGTTTTTTAATGTTTCCTAAGTCTAAACTTAGGAAATATGATTAATTAAAGGGTATTAATTATGTCATGGTGTGAATGTTCTAGAAACTCACACGGATCGACAGGGAAATAGTATGGGTCATCGATTATGTTTTGATCTTGGTCATTGGTGCTCCAACAGAGGATTATAAGAAGTCGATGGGTAGATGGAGAATACACCAATGCAGTTACTCAGTTGCCCAGGCAAATCGATTTCCTCAGTGGTTGAAGTTTAGCAGAGGAGATAGAGAAAGTGGGTGAGTTGCAGGGGAGACAGACAGGGCATCAGGAGTGGTCCGGAAAGTGTAGGACGAATTCAGGAAGAGACAGTGTGAGGGGAGACGCAGAGCACTGCACAGAGGGTGACGCAGAGACACCTGCGTATGAGCAGAGGGCCCATCTCGGGTCAGGGAGTCATTATGGAGAGTGAGAAATTTGTTTCTAAATTTCTCTTAGTATTTTTCCTTTGTTTCGTTGTCTGAACTCTTGTACTTGAATTACTGCTAAAGAATTAATAAAGAAACCCTCATCTGCTACATCGGTTTTCCCAAGTTGGGTTTTTCCAGGGACAATTGTCCAAAAATAACTGTGTCAATATCTTTGTGTGTGCTAGAATTTCTCTAATTTTCCAACATTTATTTTCTTTCGCAGTATTTTACTTGTGAAGGCTGCAGTGTATATATTTCGATATTTGTCATTGGAAACTGCAAATAATTTGTTTAATTAATTTAACAAATAGAAGAAATATTATCGGTTGCTGCAGTAGCATTCCGGATTTTGGAATTTTCACACAACCCAGGAATCTAGGTGTGTATCCAAGGTCAGAGCTCTATTACCAACGCCACCATTCCTACTTCGAGATCTAGACATCAACACATAGGTCGACCAAATGTCCTCTCAAGCATCTTGTTGCCACAAGATGTTTCATCTCTCCTTATTAACTAAATCAGATATATGTATCCATCAATCCCAGCATGCTTCAAATGTTCAACCTTTTTACAGAGAGATCCAGCACAATCACAACCCCAATCAGTAATAAACTTTCAAATATATACAAGTAAACACAAACCTTCAAGGTCCGCAATCATCCTGATGCTACTTATAACATCATCAAGTTATCCATGTACAACTTGTCGAAAGCTTTCTCCTTCGATAGCACCAAATACAACCTCAGTACTTCTCAAGTCTTTTTCAGGAACATCCATCTGTAGTTTCATTCTTTCTTTGAGGTATTCATTATGATTGTTATAATATGCCCTCCCTCTCAACTGGGGAGATATACCTTTTCTTTTATCCAAGCTCCCCCTTAGCTTAGGGAGATCAACAACTTCTTTTATAACATCAAAGGAAATTCAACCTTTCAATGCTTCATTCTTTATCATGGCATCAAGGTCATCTTGATCATCATCATTCTTATAGCTTCCTTCATCATGCTCATCATTATGAACATCTTCAATTACGAACATCTTCAACATCTTGATATACGAAAGCATGTACAACCAATACAAATATACGAAAGCATGTAGTCAATCAAAATCATGTCATTACAATGGAAGCATCAAAGCATTCAAACTTTAGACATCAAACCCCTAAACCTGGTTAGGTTTATAATTAGCAAAGCTTACATCTTTTTACATACTAGACCTCAACTTCTTGCTAGGGTTTTGTCATAAACCCTAGACTCCATCTTTGAGACACAAAGCCTTAGATTCAATTAAATAACAATCCAATCATAGTACTATACATCTAAGGTTTCAACAATATGTTTTTAGAATTACATGTCAGACTCTACTAGGGTTTGTTGCAAACCCTAGATTTTCATCATCAAAGCTAAATTATATCAATAATCGAAAACAATATCATCATGTCCTAGAATATCAATCTCCACTAAGGTTTTTGTTACAGACCCTAGATTTCACAAACTAAACATGAGTATCAACAATTAAGTTAGCATACTCGCATATACATATCTAGGATTTCAAAAACATGCACTAGCATTTCATAACAATATCTTCTAATTAAACCCAAGATTAATACATCGAACAATTCAGGCTAGGGTTTCGATCAAACTGACAAATATATACCTAGGGTTTCATTCCTAGGATCTTACTATAACTATTACAAGGGTTTTGCTTATAAACCCTAATTTGCTAAACCCTAAAGATTTAGGGTTTCATTTAGATATTAACAACAAACCCTAAAGGACTATGGTTCTTACCATAACATTATCAAAACCCTAAACTTCAAAATAATAGGATTTCTAGACTTCATCGACAATCCCTAAGTAGTCTAGGGTTTCATTATTAACATTGGCATACCCTTATCAACAAGAGATTAGGGTTTTACAGTGAACCTTAAGGGTTAGGGTTTCACAAGAATAGTTAAATGACAATAGATAGTATAAAAAGGGTAGATTTAATCTAATGATTAATCACCCTAACAAGAATCTTTAAGATTTAAAACCCTAGACATAACAATGTTAGTAATGTAAAGCAAATTTCAAAAGAAGAATGATCATGCCTTTTATATGAAAAGAACCTCGTAACAAAACTTGTAATCTAAGACATACCTTGAATTGTTCTTTAACAAGCCTTGTAGGACTTCTTTTCTTAAAGGGCTTCCTTTGCAACAGGACTTCTTTCATGATTCAAGTCTTTCCTTTGAAGTCTTCTCCATAACCTTTATGCATTCTGCAAGCTTTCCTAACCACGGAAAATTATAAAGAAAAGGTTATTAGTATACAATACAAAGAAATGTCAATGTGAGGAGGAAACCAAACATAAAAGAGGAAACAAGGAACAAGATACTTATCTTTTGGTAAAATGGTGAAGGCTCCCTCTTAAACCAATCTTTCTGAGGGATACCTACAACTTAAACAATTCAAAAAGTTCTAACAAGATATATCTATGAACTCTAGAAATCAAAACATAAAAGAAAACTTAAAATAGTAGACTAAGAAGGATATGTAAGAGGAGACTTAATAGTATAAGTCTTTGACTTCATATTCTTTAGTCTTGTTTTCCTTTGGTGGAGCTCCATCAGCGACATTCACATGTTCTCTTTCTCTCTTCTTATTCCTTGGATTTTTAGGACAATGACTTTTGTAATGACCCATCTTATGACAATTGTGGCATTCAATCTTGGATAGGTCAACTTTCTTCCTAGGTCCTTTAAACTTCTTGAATACACCCTTCTTCTTGTGTTGAGCAGTGTAGGCATTTGAAACGTTGTCTTTTTCATCCTCCTTTTTGTCACTTACTAGTGAGATGCGGGTTTCTTCTTGACTGCATGCATTCCACATTTTTTCAAAGGTAGGTGTGTCTTTCTAACTGCTAATTCCTATGCAAAAGCACTCCAAGATTTTGGTAGACCTAGTAGAGCAGCAATCACGAGTTCCTTTTATGGTACAACTTCATCTATAGCTCAAAGTTCATCTCTTGTCCTAGAGATCCTTACAAAGTATGATGAAACAGTATCATATTTCATCATCTTAATAATTCTTAGCTCATTCTTGAGACTAGCTATCTGACCAATATTATTGATGGTGAACAACTTTGAGAGGGCTTCATACATTTCTTGAGGAGAATCTATGCTGGATATGTATGGGATTAGATTTTCCTTTACTCCATCTACTATTAGATTCATGGCAAGATGTCAGTTCCCCTGAACTTCTCCTTTCCTGCATCATTTGTAGGTTTCTTGACTTTTCCTTGAATGAGATCCAAAACTTTATGCTTAGTGAGAATAAGATCTATCATCTTCTTCCATGCCCTGTAGTTGGAGGCTCCTTCTAGCTTGTTTTTTATCTTCATTGTGGTTGACATAATCTCTATAGATAGTAGGCTTCTCTTCTTATATGACCCTTTCCTTCTTCCTTAACGTTTCTTTCAATTGACCTTAAAGCTGCCTTTTTCCTTCCTTCTTTACCTTATAGCTCTGATACCATGTTAGAAAATAAAAAAGGCAGAAAGATTATTTTATGTTGATAACTACTTGTGATATTCTTGTAGTTTTATTATCTTCTCTTTATGTTCTTCTTTTATCTTAGTTTCGTCAAGAAATCATCAAAACCAAACATGTAGATCAACAACACTAGATGTAGGCACTCAGCCAAGGCTAAAACCTCTCTCTATGGGAAAACTCATTCAAATGCTTCCATTTATCAAATTGCGATAGACCAAGACCTTAGATCTTAACAAAAGACCTTTCTCCTCCACCAAGTCAACCTTCCAATATGATTCAACAAACTTCAGTAGTCCCTTCTTGTCTAGCAGCTACAGCCCAAGAACAACCCATAATTTCACCCTCGACTACTCCAGAACTTTGGCCTGGCAATAATCTAGCAACTTGCCTGTCTGAGACAAGGAGAGAGAAAATTTGACTTCCTTTTGCTTGACAAAGTCTTCCTTCTTCTTCACTAGGGTTTTATGGCTCTTCCTTGAACTTCGCACCCTTTTCCTGCCTCCAGCAACTACGGATCAAACTTCTTGAGTTGATGCTCCAAATAAGGTCGAATTGTTGTCTTTATATAGTGTTTGTGTGAGGTTGAATTCCCTTGATGACGTCGACTTGTCCTTTTTCGAGGCTGAGTGTTGAGAAATCTAGGGCAAAAGAATAAGGATGATTTCTCTTTCTTTGATAACTGCTTGTGATGTATTTTTAGTTAACTTGATTAGATTTTTATTACGCTTGCTTATTATTAGTGTTCTTTATCATCAAACAGCTACCAAACAATAAAATCAAAGAGACAATAGGACACAAGATGTAGGTGATCAGCCAGGGCCAAAACCTCTCCAAGACTGAGAGGAAAACCCATGAGAATTCTTCCACTTATAGAAACTTCAATTGACGAATTCCAAGACCTAGACCCTTGACCAACAACCCTCCATGACCAAGACAATGCTTCCTCCGATGAACTTCTTCTTCTTCAAGTCAACGCTAGTCAAACTTGTGCCACAGCTTCAAATTTTGGCCCTAACTCAATTTCGGCTAGCTATTGTAGACCCGCAATTTTTGGCTCCTTTTGCAAAAACCCTAGGTCACACGTGTGGCTGCAATATGGACAGATCTCCCTCGTTTTGACATCGCTTGACCTTGATTTCCTTTCTTGACAATTGGGCTTGCTAAATAGCCCCTCTTTTGTCCACAACTTCAGCTCTTGTGTGGTGACTGCAACTCGATATTTTCTATTGCAAGACGACATCCTTACCTTCGCATGTGTGGAGTAATTTAGCCCAAAACATATCAGAATTACTTCGATTTTCTTCTTCTTTTGAATCTTCTTCTCTTCGCTCCTTTAAGGTCTTATTTCTTGCCCTAGATCGGACTTCTTGTTGGTTGATGAGTGTATCCTTGAATGAGGTCGAGTGCCCCTTTATATAGGCTTCTCAACTTGTCCAATAGGCCGACATGTCTTCTTAGGTAAGTCAACTTGATCATAAGCACTTGACAAGGCCTTCGAAGGTTATTTGACTTGAATTTGACTTAAATAATTTTTCTTACATTATGTAACATGCCCAGGAAGGGTTACTCATACATGACAATGACCCTTTTGACTTTATAGACTCAATGACAAATCCTAGAAGCTCTCAATGGAAGCTTGACCTAAAATAAATTTCCCTTGAGCATGAAACCCATGCCTCAAGCACAATAATAATAAATTTATTTTTCTCTTTTCATTGAATACATAAAAACATATGTCATTATGAAGACCGAACCTAGTTACGTATTTCAACACTCCCTCTTAATTAGGGAGGTTATTCATAATCCATACAAGGTACTTGGACATCCTCAATCTGAAGAATTCTCGTAAGAAGAGTCTGATTGGTAACCCATCTGTATAGCATCATATCATCCAAAATTGTCATATAGCAAGGCCTTGACTAACAGTTTTGTCTCTCCACAAGATCAGAGCACAATGCTGGCGAGACCAATGATTTATAGACACCCTCATCATTGTCTCTCTCAGAACATACCCCACTCGGGTTCACTTAGAGTATGTCCCATCAGGGCTATTCTTATCTTGGATTTTCAGTGCTCAAAGAATATCGGTCCTCTACGACTACCCTTATCTTGGATTCCCTATTACATCCTCAAAGAGTATCGAATGTCAAATGCTTACCCAATCCTCCATTCTATCTTCTCAAGTGAAGACAAGAATGATGTGTTTATCTCTCCCTCTCAACTACGGAGCAGATTCCCATTCTAATGAAGGAATGTACCCATTCATATATAAGGAATGTACCCAATCTCCCTCTTAGCTTAGGGACTTGCTTCCAAGCTCCCTCTTAATTAGGGACCTATTTCTAGCAGCAGCTCTTTCTTCTTTGGTGGAGAATATGGGTCAATCAGCTACTTGAAGAGCTCCTCCATTCAATGTCATGAACTTCTTTCTCATCATACAGGAGTCTTCATCTTTGCGGGTCGTCTTCGTAGGGCACAGACCATCCACACTTTCATTTATGAATCTTGCCAGTCATGCAATCCTTCATTTCGTTGGAAAGTGATTCATTAGTCCATATTTGGCCCTCCTTCATGCCTTGCTACTTTCTTCATGTCATATTTTCTTCAGAATCTTTCATCCCACCATATGCATTAGAGGAAATTTCATGGTAAAAGTGCCCATGAAATTTTGATGTAATTTCCATGCCATAATATGTAAACCAATCAAAATCCTTTAAATTTAAAAAGCGGTACATGTCCTAAATAATTTAAATTGTTTTATTTGGGTATCTGTAAAATATTTTATTATTAATTTGGATATTGGTGAAATATTTTATTATTAATTTAGGTATTCGTGAAATATTTTATTAATGTTATTTACCTACCTTACCCATATGAATTAGAATATTGAAAAATTTATTAATGCAATGTAAATCCTGATATTAGTGAAAAAATATAAATTAAAAATGTGGGCCCATTTGACATTAATAACCATGCCCCAGAAAAACACCAAAAAAATAGTTAAATGTAAAATATATGTAGACAGTTAAATATAAAATAGTTAAATAGTTAAAAAGTAGTCAATTATAAAATATAAAATAGTTAAAAAGCATATTCCAAAAAGGACAAATTACTGGATTCCGGCCAAAAATATAGAATATATAGTTAAATAGTTAAATATAATTAAATATAAAATAGTTAAATAGTTAAAAAACATATTCTAGAAAAGACAAATTACCGGATTCTGGTAAAAAAATATATTCCGAGTGAAATTGTGGCTTTAGTAGACAATGTCGTTAAAAAAACACAAAAAAAATAGTTAAATATAAAATATAAATATAGGTAGTTAAATTTAAATATATAGACAGTTACTTTAATAAAAGTGCCATATATTGAGGGATTTCGATAAAAGTAAAAAAATTAGAAATAATATATTAAATTTTTTTATTAAATCTCGTGCTAATAAATATTGTGGAACATAGATAAAAGTAAAGTAATATTAAAAAATTGTCTACATGGCATTTTTTATTAATTTCTTGATTTTTCCTTAGGAGGCCACTTTTAGGTTGAAATTTCCTCTAATAAGTATCAGATGTAGATGACATCTAAAGATATTTCCTTGGTAGCCCTACATTAGCCCATCCAGATATCGTTCAAAAGTAGAAAATGAACATTAAATGAAAATTACCTCTGTTATGGTCCTTTTATCATGACATCTACTTGTGTAAGTCAAAAAGTGTCATAGTCCTCCTCTAAGAACAAGTCGGCCCGCAAGAAGACAAGTTGGCCTCATGAAGGGTTATTCGACCCCCACAAGAAGCCTATATATAAGAGGCACTTGACCTCATTAGAAGGGTATCCAAGATCATCCAAGAAACTCGCATAAGGACAAGAAAAGAAGCCTTATAGCCAGTGAAGAAGAGGAGAACAAGAAGGAAGATAAATCAAAGTTTTGAAGGATTGTTTTAGAGTTGAATCTCCCACACATGCGAAGGATCTAGGGAAAATTTTGTTGCTGCTAGAAGAAGATTGCAGTCATCTTAAGAATTCGAAATTTGGGATCATAAGGAGCAAGTTTGAAGGTCGAGTTACTAGGGAGAAAAGAAGGCCCTAAGCGAAGGAGAAAAGAGACCTATTCTACCATATTCCAAACACATGTGCGAGCTAGGGTTTTTGTAGATAGGCCGAAAATTGCAGTCATAAATTGCAAGTCTGAAATTGAGGTCGAAGGAGAAGTTGCAACAGTTGTGAAGAAAGTTTGACTTGGGTTGACTTTGTGAGAAGCAAGTTCATCAAGGAGAAGTTTGACTTGGTCTTGGAGGGGCCTTGGTCTTGGGTCTTAGGTCTTGGAATTCGTCATTTGAAGATTCTATAAGAAGAGAAGAATTCTTGTGGGTTTTCCTCTTAAGAGGAGAGGTTTTCGCCCTGGCTAGCAGCCTATATTTTGTGTCCCCTTGTCTCATTGATCTTCATAGTTTGGTAGTTGTTTCATGATAATAACACAACAAAAATCAAGTGAAAGAAGTTAATTACAAGTACATCAAGTTAAGTAAAAGAACATCACAAGCAATTATCAAAGCAAGAGAAATCACCCTAATCTAGCTGCCCTTGATTTCTCAACACTCTTCTCTAATACTTCAACATTTCTTTGAGTGAACAACACCTTGATTGTTCACACCCCACTATATCTTTCAATTAGACAAGGGTGCCCTCGTGCCCCTTGTTTATATGTCTTAGCTGCTCGTGCCCTATGGCACTTATTAAAGTCAACTAGGATACAAGGAAGAACTAGAGCTATCCCGTTTGGATGGGTTTGAAATGGTTAATCGTCATTTTTTTATGACTTTCTTCTCATGATTTTGTGGGTTCAATGCAGGCTACTAGTGGTTACTTGGACATTTTTTCAATGCTTTGGTGTAGTGGTCAATGAATGGAAAACCAACTGTTGGTTGGACTTCATCATCCACCAACTTGGTTGTCATTTTCATGGAATTGGGTCAAGCCTGGGGTGAATATTCGATATCTAAGGATTTTGTTCGGTACTGGTCCTTTAGTTGTTTATATATGGAACTCGTGCCTATAATAGCTACAAGCCAAGCTTCTCATCTAATAGTACAATATCTTCCCTTTGCACCCAACTACATCTCTTTGTTAGACAAGAGTGCTCTCTTTTCCAATATTTATATATTTTAGTCATTGATACCTTGGGGTACTTGTTGGAGTCAGCTAGGATACAAGGAAGGATACAAGGAGTTTCTCTTTCAGATGGGTGTGAAATGGTTAGTCACCATTTTATTGATATTTCTCCTCTCTCGGTCCATTTGGATCAGAATTTGGCAATGGCTACTAGGTGTTGGTTGGACACCTTTTGCAATGTTGCAGGAACAATTATTAGTGAATGGAAAAACAATTATTGGTTGGTTGGGTTGTTAATTTTTCAATGTCCTATGTTGTAACAATCACTTTTAACAATTTCTTCTTTCAATAGCAATCACTTTTCCAATTAGATTTCAGTCACCCAATGACAGTAAGCAATTGTAGATAGAACAATAAACAATATGCACAGTAGAAGACATCCAAGATCAATGAGACAGAGATTTAGGTCAAAGACTAGGGAAAAACCCCACAAGGGGGAAAAGCCAACTAGATTCTTCTTCTATTAGATGTTCTTCAAATGTTCAGCAGAGATACATAGTCCAAGTACATCCAACAACTAGTCAAAGCTCAAAACCTTGTCTCTCAAGTCAGCCAATCCAATAACCAATCAAGTATGAGACAAAAGTCAAATCTAGTTAAATAACAATTTTACAATTTTCCACCCCTATCAAAGTCAAAGACAACAACAGTCAACTCATATTTAACCAGTCAAAGTCAACAGTTAAATCTGCTCCAAAAAGTTTAGTCAAGTAGTCAAAGAATGCGACCTATTTTGTTTAGTCAAAACTATCCAAAAATTATGCTCACAAATCGGTCAAATTCAACAGTTTGACTTGCAAAAACCCTAGCCTCACATCTACAGTCAACACTGGTCAAAGTGTCTGAAAAGGTTTGGTCAAAATCCCAATCAAATCTGCCTTCCAAAACATATCCAAAACCTGTCAAACGAAGTCAAAATTATCCTCAATTCAACGCTGGTCAAACAATCCTGAAACAAAAAGTCAATGCTAGTCAACAAAATTCGTCCTCCTTTCCCATGTGTGAAGTCAACTTGAGGTATTTCAAAGATGTATGAACCAAATGATGAGAGATTTGTGATGTGATGCCTCTAAGTAATGCCAAGTGATATGTATTTATATGTGGTCTTGGGGGTCGAATTTCTCCTTTAGGTTGACTTGTACTTTTTGAGGTGACATGGACCAACATTAAAAATAATTTGTTCCCATGTGCAAATTTAATTTTTCCAAGGGAAAGTGGGGTATCCTTAGGGTTTGTTGTATTAGAATATTCATATTTAGTATTTAATACTCATTTTGTTAGCTGTTGCTATTTTTATTCGTTTAAGCAGTTTCTTAGATGAAACTGAATGTTTCCATATTCTACATAGAAACTTGATGTTTCTATTATTGTAAATATCTTTGTATTATCATTGAGCTTCTTGCTCATTCTGAATTAATTCATTCAATATTCTTTTATGGTATCAGAGCCAGAAACAAAATGAGATTTCTTGAACAGTTATTCTCTTCGCATCCTAATCTCTTGAGTTCTCTCATTCCTTTCTAAGGTCGAGCCCTCTGTAAGCCAGGTAGCCTTCACTGAGTCTTAGCCTCGGCTTTGCTCACTGTGATAAAAACTTACAGTCGTCTATCTCGATACAGAAATGGATTCTTCTCCTGCATTATCATTTCTTCATGTCTAAGCATTTTTTTGAGAAACTCTAGGATTTGTTTTAGAACAAAATTGCCAATTCTGTTTGGATAATCGCAGTCGGTTATCTTGGTGTCAGAAGTGGGATCTCCACAGGGTTTTAAGAAGGGACAGGGCGTGCAGCCATATTCACATTCTCTTCGATCAAACGGTGGCATCGAGAAATTTCGCAGCCTTGCGCGTCATCCGCTTAGTCCATTTGATGGGATCGTGGTCAAACTTAGAATTTTTTGCCGTGGCACTTGTGTGTTGAAAAACTTATGATTAGACGAGGGAGACGGAATTGGCGTTAGCGTGTCGGGTATTATTTTTTTTTTCTCGCCCTCGTATCATCGTTTCTCTTTGGGCTCGTTCTACGGGTTTCGTTCTGCGGATTTCTGTTTTGTGAGAAGGAGGACCATTTTTTCCCATGATAAAGTCTCAGTCTCAAACCTCTCAAAGGATACTGAACTTTGCAGCATAGCTCTTGAACTAGGTTCCATCTGAATCTGGGATCGATCTTCGAAGTCGTCCTCTTGTGACCACTCATAGCAGGCGTCGCTAGTCTCCGTTTGCCGTTAAAGCCTGTAATCACAGAAATTAGCAGCTTGAGAGGGTTCATTCGAAAGGGCTCGCGGTGATTTACTTGAATCCGACTGTTACAGAAAGTCGCCATGAATACAAATGCAATTAGCAGTGCCGGATCGGCACGGTTCTAACGGCCATAGCACCCTTGCAGAGGCGAATAGGATTTGAATTGAAGCTACAGACAGGCTACCAAACGAAATGCTTCAAGCACCGATCGATCGATTTTAGAGCTAAATCGACTTGATTCCAATCCGGAAGCTCTCGGATCACCGCAGATCTCAGTAATTCTACGTGTTGGAAGCTTTTTGAACGGAATCGTCTGGCACTGTCGGCTTGGACTCAGCGGCAATCATTGCTATCAGCGATTTTTTTTTAGAACTGATATTTGAATTTACCGTATAGTAGCGGCAGTCATCAGGGATTCAAACGTGGGTTCTCCATTGTTTACGACAGCAGCAAGAAAAAAAATATATATATATAGCAGAAATTCAAAAACAGTGTGTCGGTGCTACTGTTCTCAAGCTGCCTCTGTATTAGTTTGACGTTGCAGAGTAAAACGGAAGGTTTGCAATTTTCTGTGGAGATTTATTTCTGCTGGGTAGATATATATATATATATATATATATATATATATATATATTTTAAAAACCTGTCTTGCAGAACAAATTCTGTTTTTTTGATTTGCACCAGGATAAGCGGGCAGCTTCATTAAAATTTGTGTCAGACTTCTGTTTTGAAAATGGCCACGCTCACCAATCTGATGTTAGAAGGAAATCAACGCTTTAATGGCAGCAACTATAACATTTGGAAACAAAGAATGCTGACCATTTTTGAATACAGGCGTCTTGATCAGCTCATTTTGGGCAAAGAGCTTCGTCCCGGTACAGCTGGTACCGATCAAGATAAATTTGATGATCGAAATCGAGAGGCTGTTATGCTTCTCAAGCTCTCTGTCGCTGATGATCAGTTACCGCAGATTCCTTCTGGCAAGACAGCTGCCGAGATTTGGGAACAGTTGAAAGAACTGCACGAAACATCTGACAAAAGCAGAGCTTTTTTCCTCAAAAATCAGTTGTTCTCCATCATGATGGACGAACATATGTCTTTACAGGAACATCTCAACAAAATTAAAGACATTCGAGATCAGCTGGAAGCTATTGGTAGGACCATGGAGGAAGAAGATATGGTAGTCATTACTTTGAAAAGTCTACCAAAATCTTATGAACATTTCATAGAAACACTCAACATTACCACCACAAATGTTGATCTGAAGTTTCCAGAGCTATGCACCAAACTCCTGCAGCAGGATCGGTGGAAACAGCAGTTTGGTAGTGGTGCTTCATCAGTGTCTTCGGAAAATGCATTTGCTGCAAAATATCAGTCCTCTCAGTCCTTTCAACAGAGAGGCTCTTCTCAGCCTTTTGATCCTGCTAGGAAGAAAAGTGTGCAGTGTAATTACTGTCACAGGTTCGGTCACATGAAGAAAGATTGCCGACAGAGGATTGCTTCTGAACAGAAGAAACAGGGAGGGCCCCATCAGACAGCAAATGTTGCAGAACATTCTGAGCAGACAGATTCTGCCTTTTACGCCTTTATGGCTAAAAGGTCTTCAGATCATGTTCCTTCCTCTGCCTGGTACATTGATTCTGGTGCATCACGCCATTTCTCTCACAGGCGTGACTGGTTTATTGACTTCTCACCTTTCAGTGATTTCGTGGTATTTGGCGGAGGTGAAAAGTACACAGTAGTTGGCAGAGGTACAGTTCAAATCCAGTCTGGTGGGCGCACACTCATCTTTCTGAATGTATACTATGTCCCTGGTATGGAAATCAATCTGCTGTCTGTCAGTCAGATTATGAGGAATTCTCCTCAGCTTGATGTAGTATTCAGTGCACACAAGTGCTCTATTATTGACAGGGAGACTAGTCTAACAGTTGCTGTTGGCCTCGAAGACCATGGTCTATACAGACTACTTGACACCGGTGACTCTTCAGAAGTGGCTCTAGCAGCACGTGTCTCTCCCATCAGCACTCTATGGCATCAGCGATATGGGCATCTAAATATGCAGTATCTCTCTCAGCTCTCTCGGGAGGGACTTGTGTCAGGATTACCTGATATTCAGACTCAGCAGTTGGGGGTATGCAGCGCCTGTCAAGCGGGAAAGCAACATCGGTCTTCATTTAAGGATGGCGAATCTTGGCGCGCATCTAAGGTACTCCAATTACTTCATGCTGATATTTGTGGTCCTATGAATATAGCTTCTATCACTGCTTGCAAATATTTTTTACTTATTGTTGATGATTTCAGTAGAAAGATGTGGGTATATTTTTAAAAAAATAAATCTGATGCACTTAGTACATTTCAGAAGTTTAAAACCATAGTTGAAAAAGAGTCTGGCTGTAACATCATGACTCTTAGGACCGACAATGGGGGGGAATTTTGTTCTTCAGCTTTTTCCAACTTCTGTGATATTCATGGCATCAAACGTCAGTTAACCACCCCCTACACTCCTCAGCAGAACAGTGTTGTCGAGCGTCGCAACCGCACGGTTGTTGAAATGGCTCGTTCCATGCTCCAACACAGGAGTGTTCCAAAGAAATTCTGGGCTGAAGCAGTATTTACTGCTGTTTATCTTCTTAACCGATCACCTACTCAGGCTGTTAAAGGGAAGACTCCTGAAGAGGTTTGGTCTGGCCGTAAACCTAAGATCAGTCACCTCAAAGTATTTGGCTCAGTTGCATATGTTTGGATTCCACCTGCTAAGCGCTCTAAGTTGGATTCCAAAAGCCAGAAACTCATGATGACAGGTTACAGTGATCATCACAAGGCCTATAGGCTGATAGATATAGCCACCGGTCGTCTTAGCTTCAGTCGTGATGTAGTATTTGATGAAGACAGAGGATTCTTTCAGTCTTCTTCTTCTGAGCAGTATTCTGAGAATCAGCCTCACAGTGTTCTTCTTCCGGTCGGTCCACCTGATGGGAGGGATGATATAGCATCAGTATTTGATAATACTCTATCTGAGCTTCCTCCAGAAAACAACCCTCCTCTTGATGCCCCTATTGCTCTTGAGTCTTCTCCACCTCCTCCTGATATTGGTTCCTCTACTCTTCGGCCAAAATGGTGGGCTAAAACTATTGGTGATCTCCAAGATGATGAGCTTCTTGAAGGTAGAACTTCTAGACATAAGAACAAACAACAGTCTACAGTCAATTTTGCTCTTATGGCTAACCTTCACAGTATTTTTGAGCCTCAAACCTATTCAGAGGCTAAGGGTACATCTGAGTGGGAACAGGCTATGGAAGCCGAATTCCAGAGTCTTCAGAAGAATCACACCTGGACACTTTCTGATCTTCCTGCAGGGAAAAATCCCATAGGCTGCAAATGGGTATATAAAGTGAAATACAAAGCTGATGGAACCATAGACAAGTATAAAGCTCGTCTTGTGGCTCGAGGGTTCTCACAGAAGGAAGGCATCGACTATGAAGAAACTTTTGCTCCTACAGCCAAGATGAGTACCATAAGGCTTGTCCTTGCCCTAGCAGCTCAGTTCAATTGGAAAGTTCATCAGATGGATGTAAAGAGTGCTTTCCTAAATGGTGATCTCCAAGAAGAAGTCTACATGACGCAGCCTTCAGGATTCAAGGTTGCTGGTCAAGAACAGAAAGTGTGTCGATTAGCTAAAGCCATTTATGGATTGAAGCAAGCTCCTCGGGCTTGGTACATGAAAATTGATCAGTACCTGACAGATCAGGGTTTTTAGCGGAGCCCATCTGATGCAAACCTGTATATCAAGCATACTGTTGATGATATCTTGCTTGTGGTTGTCTATGTGGATGACCTTATCATTACTGGCAGCTCTGCACATTTGATCCATGGGATCAAACAAGATTTATGCAGAACTTTTGAGATGACAGACTTGGGACTTCTTCATTACTGTCTGGGGGTTGAAGTTTGGCAGACTGAAAATCATATCTTTCTCTCTCAGTCCAAGTATGCAAAAAATCTTGTGGACAGGTTCAGAATGCAGGATTGCAAACCAGCCACGACTCCTATGGAACCAGGGCTCAAACTTTCATCACAGTCATCCTCTCCCCTTGTGGATGAAACTTTATTCAGGCAACTAGTGGGCAGTCTCATCTATCTTACTGCCACCAGACCTGACATCAGTTTTGCAGTAAGCTATATCTCCCGCTTTATGTCAGCTCCTAAAGCTGATCATTGGATAGCAGCAAAGCGTGTGCTACGATATGTGCGTGGTACTTCTGATTATGGTCTCTTATATACTCGCAGTTCCAATCCTATTCTCAGTGGTTACACTGACTCTGACTGGGCCGGTTCGGTTGATGACCGTAAATCTACAGCTGGGTATGTGTTTAGTCTAGGATCTGGTGCTGTTACTTGGACTACTAAGAAGCAACAGGCAGTGGCTCTCTCCTCAACAGAAGCAGAGTATCGGGGAGCAGTTAAGGCATCCTGTGAGGCAGTTTGGCTTCGACGTATGCTTGCAGATATGCATGTTTCCCAGACCAGGCCTACTTCTTTGTTTTGTGATAATCAGGGAGTTCTCAAGCTTGCCAAAAATCCGGTCTTTCATGAAAGAACAAAGCATGTGGAAACTCATTGCCACTACATTCGCCAGCTTGTTGAAGACGGCTCAGTTCAGTTGCAATATGTTCCCACAACAGAGCAGCCCGCCGACATCTTCACCAAGCCTCTTGGTCCTGATAAATTTGTAAAATTCAGAGGGTCTATTGGTGTTGTAAATAGATTGAGTATTAAGGGAGGGTATTAGAATATTCCTATTTAGTATTTAATACTCATTCTGTTAGATGTTGCTATTTTTATTCGTTTAAGCAGTTTCTTAGATGACACTGAGTGTTTCCATATTCTACATAGAAACTTGATGTTTCTATTATTGTAAATATCTCTGTATTATCATTGAGCTTCTTGCTCATTCTGAATTAATTCATTCAATATTCTTTTATGTTGGGCTTCACAAATGGGGAAATTGCTCCCTCAACTGCCAATTTTCAACACTCCCTCTCAACTAGGGAGGAATTTTGACTGCATCATATGCCTCATCTATGCTCATCTCTGCTCATCTTTGCTCATCTCGAAACAATGATGTCTCGATCTAAAGAAGAAGAATCATCATAGGGGAGATCAATTTACCTCTAGGGTAAAGATCTTCCAACCCTATATCGAGGACAATAGGGGAGATACAATTTGCCATAAATGACAAATATCTTCCAACCCCATGTCCAACTCGTCGATCGATACTCCATCTAGATAATAGGGGAGATTCAATTTACCACTAGGGTAAAGATCTGCCAACCCTATATCTTTGACAATAGAGGAGACTAGACTTATCAAAAGATAAGGATCTTCCAACGCTATGTCACCCAGCTTGATCTTAGTGATCAAGTGGTTTGAACACCATCAGTCCCGAGCTTAGGGAGATCAATTTACTAGACGTGTCCGCCATAGGTCTCCTCACCCATTAGCTAGATGAGTGGCAATCCCAACAAGCCCAGCTTGTGGGTAGGATGCATACTAGGGTATGTACTCTGTCAAGTCCCAGACTTGACTAGGGGAGACCAAACTTAGGAAAATGATAAGGATCTTCCAACCCTATAGCTCCAAAGAAATACCCCATGCCCCCAGGAGCTCCTAGAGATCAGTGTTCGTGATCAGCCATGACCCCTTCCTGGGAGGGTCACCTCCACCAGTCCAAGCTGCTCTCTGAAGACCAAGAACTTCCCTTTGCGGCAAAGGCTTGGTAAGAATGTCGGTTGTCTGCTCATTAGAGGAAATGTGATGGTGTTAAAATTTGCAACTAGGGCCAAGCTCCATGTGGGTCATCTTATTTATGGCAGCTGATATTTTTCTTGGATCCCTCTCATCGAGAGGTGTAGGATTGATCTAAAGATCATCCGATTCCGATAAGTATTCATGGAGTTATGAATTTATTTGTGTTATAAGACAATTCGTCAAGGTCGGCCAGCAACCAAATAAACCCCACATGTGCTCAACGTTTTAGTATAAAAGGAGATGACTTGAGAGTCATTTCACACACACTTCACTCTTGATTTCTCTCCACTTGTTCTGGGTTTTAGTGGAAGAGAAATCTAAGAGAGGAAGCCCTAAACACAGAAGGTAAGGAGCCCTAGTATGAGCCCTAGACACAGTCAAGAAGAAGGGCTACTCGCTGCCCTGATCTCTAGAAGTCCTAGATGCAGTAGGGAAGGAGCCCTAGCATGATCTACGCATGACCTAGCCGCAGTCCGAGATGATCTGCACATGACCTAGCCGCAGTCCGAGATGATCTACGCATGACCTAAAAGTGATGCCCTAACTCCTAACGCAGTGATGGAGGAGAGGCCTAAGTGTTGTCCTAAAGGAGATTCTGGGACAGTGTGATATAGAGGAGTTTAAGAAGGGCAAGTCATGGATGTTTTGAGGTTTGTTCTCTTGTAACAGGCTGAGTAAAGGGACCTTGCTAGGTTGCAGCTAAGGCAGCATTCTAGCAAGGAAAAGAAGGCAGCGTGGAGCCTTCTAGGATCAGTTTTGAGGGTTGGTTGCTACAACAAGAAGGATGAATGTGTTCAAGGCTAAATGCAGGTCTGTTGGGCAGCAAACAAGGTAAGGAACTTTGTTTTGAAGAGGGTTGTAGGTGACAGCAAGGACTGTGGTAGGCCGCAGGCCTAACCACTTCAAAACAGGGACAGCATGGAAGTGTTTGGGGCTGTACAGTGCCCAGAACAGCAGCACGAGTGGAGAGAAGCCTTACTAGCATAGGCCGCATTTCATAAGGGCAATTCTGGGCCAAGATTTGAGGACGGTTAGGGACTGTTGTGTGCCCTAACTAGTCCCAGAAATTACAGCTGTAATAAAGTGAAAAACAGTAGCGTTTGTATGGTGAGTTGGCAGCAAGGTAGATGGGACAGCAAGGACATGGTGCTTGCTGGAGCTTGGTACTTGGGACAGCAAGCTATGACATGGCAGAACATGCTAAACAGTGGGACACCAAGCAATCATAGGAGCAACAATGGATGACTAACAATGGGACAGCAGTATGGCAAACATGGAATGGCAATGTCACTAACAGTGGCACAGCAGTATGTCACATGGGACAACAGTGGCATGGTATAGCTATGGCACATGGAACAACTATGGTAGCATGGTGCAGCAATGGCACATGGGCCAGCTATGGTAGCAACAATGGCACATGGGACAGTAGTGGAAGCACAAGGTGCAGTAGTATGATGTGTGCAACATGGTCATGAGGTCCAACATAGTGATGATGGGTGCAGCATGGTGCAGCATGATGATGAGGTGCAGCACAATGATAGGTGAAGCAGTCACCTTGGAGAATCAGTTGAAGCAGCATGTCTTCAACTGAGTTCAGCTATCTCATGTATCATCTTCTTAGAGATGATCTATGCTCTTATTTAGATAAGTCAAGGTGTTGACTTCTGTTGTAAATGTACTATCTCTCTCTCTCTCTCTACCGAACTATTGAAGAACATATAAGAAGAATTGATCAAGGGCTTCCCCACATTGGGGTTTGTCCCTGCCTAGCGCCACATCTTATGTCCTCTTGTCTTGGCTTGTCTTCTGCTATCTATGTTTATGTTCTATCTGCAATTTACTTTAACGCTGATGTGATTGCTAATTTGGAAAAGATATTGAGCTAACCGTGAAAATTGAAATAAATTGCTCTAAGCATAGAACATACATAAATTTAACATGGTATCAAAGTTGAGGTGAAGAAAAAGCCCAGGCAAGAGTGAAAGAGCAATCACCGAAGACATTTGGGAAAGGACAAATGGATCAATGGATTCCTCATCCCTCTTCTAATTCACCAACGGTGAAGTCGAAGCAGAGAATATTATCAGAATGGCGCAGCGAAAGCTTTTGATGGCCTACCTAAAGATCACTTCAATGGGAAGTCCGGATCTAAGGGTAGAAGGAAAGGCAGAAGCCTTGTTTGTAATAAGTTCGATCATTATGTGGAGTGTCCGAATGGTAGGGACACATCACTTGATGATAACAATCATTCCAGGGACATCAGAGGAATGACAGGTAATGCAGGTCATCAAGGAAACAGTTGACTCTTCAAAGAAAGCAAGGAACCCCAGGTATGAAGAATCAAATGTTGTTTCTGATAAGATATAGAAGCATTATCTTATATTGGCCCTCTCCCCCAGATTCTTGGGGAATCTGGCTTATTGAGTGTAGTGCTTCAAGGCACTTCATCGAATAGAAGGGTGCTCTCTCTAATTTGGTAAAGATGGAAACAATCGTGGGATTATACTTGGAGTCGATGCCACCTATCTCGGAAAGGGTGTAGGGAATGTTACCCCTCAATTGAATAAGGGTAACTCAATTCATTTACAAGAATCTCTTTTATGTACCTAATCGCAAGAACCTGGTGTCCATTTCGGCACTAGAAGTCAAAGGTTTCACGGTGGCATTCATCGACGGAAAGGTACGTGTTTGAAAATAGAATTTTCAAAAATGCTTTTACTCATGGGTTCGGGGTTGGAAATTTGTATCAAGTTGCAGGAAGTCCATTGGCGACCATGTCAGTTGACACATCTCATCTATAGCACAGAAAATCTACTTTATGGGGCCCTACCCAATGTGAGTCAGATAGTGTCAGGGATGCCTGAACTCAGGAAGAGTATGAAGGTACATGTCTAAGATGTACAAAAGGAAAATCTTATAAGGGGACCATTCCCCTCATGTAGCAGGTCCACAGGTTTGGAACAACTCGAGGGGTTTGAGATTCATGATTGGGAATCTCATGTATGCAGGTGGAAGAAAGCCCTCTATGGCTTGAAGAAAACACCTCGGGCTTAATATGAGAGGATTGATAGTTGTCTGATGAAGCTGAGATTCACTAGGAGTGAAGTCGATCCAAACCATTGCTTGAAGGTTGTGGATGATAGACCTCTCATACTGGCACCTTCTGAGAACAACCTCTTTCTGACAGGTGCAGACCCTCTCATTTGCAAAAGTAAGAGGGATTTGGATTCTGAATTGGGAATGGTGAACTGCAAGCCCATGACTACCTCGATGGAGCTTAATTTTTAGAAGTTATGTGGTAGGGATACCAGACCTGATTTGGGAAATGCCTTTGAGTTTCACAAACTCATACTAGCATTGATGTTCTTGGTGAACTCCCGTCCGGATATATGTTTTGTAGTTAGCATGGTGAGCTCATATATGGTTGAGCCTCACTAGACTAGTGCCAAGGATTTTATGAAATATATTCAGGGCACAATCTCTCATAGATTGAGATACATTGCCGAAAATATGAAGCTGCATGATTATTCTGATGTTGACTAGGCAGGCAGTGTGGAGGATCGCAAGAGCACTTCTAAGTGTTGGTTCTCTTTGGGTTCTGCATCGATATCCTGGATGAGCAAGAAGCAGAAGTCGGTTGCTATAAGCACCACTGAGACCAAATACATAGCTATGAGTATGACCTCGTGTGAAGCGGCCTGGTTGTAGAAGCTCTTCAATGAGCTGTTTGTACACACGATGGATACCACTGTGATCTTTTGTGTCAACCAGAGGAGGATTCGATTATTGAGGAATCTCGTATTCTATGATTGCTCTAGCATATAGACATCAGATACTACCTTATCTGGGATATGGTACGTCGATGAGCGAGGAGGCTCCATCGCATTGAGACTGATGTACAAGTCGCAGACATTCTGTCAAAGCCCTGGGGAAAGGTCAAATTTGTGACTTTTCTGAACGACTTGGAGTCGTTGAGAGACCCTCTTATGAGGGTCCTGCATGATGCATGCATTGAGCTCTGGGAGCTCCAAGGGGCTTGGGGTATTTCTTGGAGCAACAAGTGACCATAGGGCGTCTCACCCTCCCCTAATGGTTTGTTGTGTACAAGGTGAATTGTTCAGCGTTCCCTTGTGATACCCCGTGGCGACTTATCGACAGGATGAGTGGTTCTCATGTCGAGGCATCTTACCCATGTAGTCTGGGACTCATGGGAAGTACCTCTCATCTAGCCAATGAGTAGGGAAGTGGGGTTAGGGACCATATACTCCCTATGCTAGGATGACCTCCATTGATCTATGATCAATGAAACTGATCTGGGATCAGTATGAGTGGTTTGAGACACTCTTGTGATATTGATCTAGGATCAATGAAACTTACTTCGGGTCAATAAGAGTGACATGACTCACTCTCTTTTGGAACTGATCTAGGATCAGTAAGAGTGGTATGACACACTCTCTTCATTTGGAACTGACTTCGGATCAGTGGAGAATGGTATGAGACATTCTCGATCAATTCTTCTTCTTCATGGCTCAGCAGAGCAGAGTAGAGCAATGTAGGGCACTGATGGCAGAGACAGTACAGTCTGGCAAATGGATCAGCGAATGGAGTTCTCCCTAGTTGAGAGGGAGTGTTAAAATTGGCAACTAGGCCAAAACTCCATGTGGGTCATCTTATTTATGGCAGCTGATATTTTTCTTGGATCCCTCTCATCGAGAGGTGTAGGATTGATCTAAAGATCATCTGATTCCGATAAGTATTCATGGAGTTATGAATTTATTTGTGTTATAAGACAATTCGTCAAGGTCGGCCAGCAACCAAATAAACCCCACATGTCCTCAATGCTTTAGTATAAAATCAATGAGACAATAGGACACAAGATGTAGGTGATCAGCCAGGGCCAAAACCTCTCCAAGACTGAGAGGAAAACCCATGAGAATTCTTCTACTTATAGAAACTTCAATTGACGAATTCCAAGACCTAGACCCTTGACCAACAACCCTCCATGACCAAGACAATGCTTCCTCCGATGAACTTCTTCTTCTTCAAGTCAACGCTAGTCAAACTTGTGCCACAGCTTCAAATTTCGGCCCTAACTCAATTTCGGCTAGCTATTGCAGACCCGCAATTTTTGGCTCCTTCTGCAAAAACCCTAGGTCACACGTGTGGCTGCAATATGGACAGATCTCCCTCATTTTGACATCACTTGACCTTGATTTCCTTTCTTGACAATTTGGCTTGCTAAATAGCCCCTCTTTTGTCCACAACTTCAGCTCTTGTGTGGTGACTGCAACTCGATATTCTCTATTGCAAGATGACATCCTTACCTTCGCACGTGTGGAGTAATTTAGCCCAAAACATATCAGAATTACTTCGATTTTCTTCTTCTTTTGAATCTTCTTCTCTTCGCTCCTTTAAGGTCTTATTTCTTGCCCTAGATCGGACTTCTTGTTGGTTGATGAGTGTATCCTTGAATGAGGTCGAGTGCCCCTTTATATAGGCTTCTCAAATTGTCCAATAGGCCGACATGTCTTCTTAGGTAAGTCGACTTGATCATAAGCACTTGACAAGGCCTTCGAAGGTTATTTGACTTGAATTTGACTTAAATAATTTTTCTTACATTATGTAACATGCCCAGGAAGGGTTACTTATACATGACAATGACCCTTTTGACTTTATAGACTCAATGACAAATCCTAGAAGCTCTCAATGGGAGCTTGACCTAAAATAAATTTCCCTTGAGCATGAAACCCATGCCTCAAGCACAATAATAATAAATTAATTTTTCTCTATTCATTGAATACATAAAAACATATGTCATTATGAAGACCGAACCTAGTTACGTATTTCAACACTCCCTCTTAATTAGGGAGGTATTCATAATCCATACAAGGTACTTGGACATCCTCAATCTGAAGAATTCTCGTAAGAAGAGTCTGATTGGTAACCCATCTGTATAGCATCATATCATCCAAAATTGTCATATAGCAAGGCCTTGACTAACAGTTTTGTCTCTCCACAAGATCATAGCACAATGCTGGCGAGACCAATGATTTATAGACACCCTCATCATTGTCTCTCTCAGAACATACCCCACCCGGGTTCACTTAGAGTATTTCCCATCAGGGCTATTCTTATCTTGGATTTTCAGTGCTCAAAGAATATCGGTCCTCTACGACTACCCTTATCTTGGATTCCCTATTACATCCTCAGAGTATCGAATGTGAAATGCTTACCCAATCCTCCATTCTATCTTCTCAAGTGAAGACAAGGATGATGTGTTTATCTCTCCCTCTCAACTACGGAGCAGATTCCCATTCTAATGAAGGAATGTACCCATTCCTATATAAGGAATGTACCCAATCTTCCTCTTAGCTTAGGGACTTGCTTCCAAGCTCCCTCTTAATTAGGGACCTATTTCTAGCAGTAGCTCTTTCTTCTTTGGTGGAGAATATGGGTCAATCAGCTACTTGAAGAGCTCCTCCATTCAATGTCATGAACTTCTTTCTCATCATACAGGAGTCTTCATCTTTGTGGGTCGTCTTCATAGGGCACAGACCATCCATCACTTTCATTTATGAATCTTGCCTATCATGCAATCCTTCATTTCGTTGGAAAGTGATTCATTAGTCCATATTTGGCCTTCCTTCATGCCTTGCTACTTTCTTCATGTCATATTTTCTTCAAAATCTTTCATCCCACCATATGCATTAGAGGAAATTTCATGGTAAAAGTGCCCATGAAATTTTGATGTAATTCCCATGCCATAATATGTAAACCAATCAAAATGCTTTAAATTTAAAAAGAGGTACATGTCCTAAATAATTTTAAATTGTTTAATTTGGGTATCTGTAAAATATTTTATTATTAATTTGGATATTGGTGAAATATTTTATTATTAATTTAGGTATTCGTGAAATATTTTATTAATGTTATTTACCTACCTTACCCATATGAATTAGAATATTGAAAAAGTTATTAATGCAATGTAAATCTTGATATTAGTGAAAAAATATAAATTAAAAATGTGGGCCCATTTGACATTAATAACCATGCCCCAAAAAAACACCAAAAAAATAGTTAAATATAAAATATATATAGACAGTTAAATATAAAATATAAATATAGACAGTTATAGTTAAATATAAAATAGTTAAATAGTTAAAAATAAAATATAATTATAGTTAAATATAAAATAGTTAAATAGTTAAAAAGTAGTTAAATATAAAATATAAAATAGTTAAAAAACATATTCCAAAAAGGACAAATTACTAGATTCCGGCCAAAAATATAGAATATATAGTTAAATAGTTAAATATAATTAAATATAAAATAGTTAAATAGTTAAAAAACATATTCTAGAAAAGACAAATTACCGGATTCTGGTAAAAAAAAATATTCCGAGTGAAATTGTGGCTTCAGTAGACAATGTCGTTAAAAAAACACAAAAAAATAGTTAAATATAAAATATAAATATAGGTAGTTAAATTTAAATATATAGACAGTTACTTTAATAAAAGTGCCATATATTGAGGGATTTCGATAAAAGTAAAAAAATTAGAAAAAACGTATTAAATTTTTTTATTAAATCTCTTGCTAATAAATATTGTGGAACATAGATAAAAGTAAAGTAATATTAAAAAATTGTCTACATGGCATTTTTTATTAATTTCTTGATTTTTCCTTAGGAGGCCACTTTTAGGTTGAAATTTCCTCTAATAAGTATCAGATGTAGATGACATCTAAAGATATTTCCTTGGTAGCCCTGCATTAGCCCATCCAGATATCGTTCAAAAGTAGAAAATGAACAATAAATGAAAATTACCTCTGTTATGGTCCTTTCATCATGACATCTGCTTGTGTAAGTCAAAAAGTGTCATAGTCCTCCTCTAAGAACAAGTCGGCCCGCAAGAAGACAAGTCGGCCTCATGAAGGGTTATTTGACCCCCACAAGAAGCCTATATATAAGAGGCACTTGACCTCATTAGAAGGGTATCCAAGATCATCCAAGAAACTCGCACCATATCCCAGATATTGTGATATCTAATCTCAATGTGCTTGGACCTGTCGTGGAACACGAGATTCTCTGAAAGTCGGATCCCACTCTTGTTGTCGCAATATATCACAGTCGTATCCAATACCTACTCAAACAACTCTCCAAAGAGCTTCCTCAACCATATTGCCTCACAGCTAGCCATGCTAGCAACAATGTACTCAACTTCAGTCGTACTAAGGGCAACAAACTTCTGCTTCCTACTCATCCAAGATATCATGGCAGACCCCAAGCTAAAACAACACCCTGATGTGCTCTTCCTATCAACAACATTTCTGGCCCAATCAACATTAGTGTATCCATGAAGTCTCACATCTCCGACAGTGTATCTCAATCCAAGATTGATAATCCCATGCAAGTATCTCAGCACATGCTTAGAAACAACCCAATGTGCATTTAGTGGTTCCACCATAAATTGACTCAAGGTGTTGACAGCAAAAAATAGTTTGGTCTAGTGTTCACTAAGAACATCAGTGCCCCAATCAATTATCAGTACTCAGAAAGATTTGCCAGATTAGGTCCTGCAGCTTCACCACATAACTTCTTAAAATTCATCTCCATTGATGTGGTTATAGACTTGCATTCCACCATTCCAAATCTCTCCAACAACTTGACAACATATTTTTGTTGAGGAAGGAAAATTTCTCCAAGTCTTTGCCATATCTCTAAGCCCAGGAAGTAGTGCATCAAACCAAGGTATTTCATCTCAAACTTAGAGGCCAACTCCCTCTTACACTGGAGAATAAGAGGCTCTCCACCTGTCAAGAATAAATCATCAACATATAATACCAAAATTAGGGGCATACCTTGGACAACTTTGAAGTAGAGATTCGAATTAGCATTGCTTCTTGTAAATCCAAGCTCCTCAAGTAGCTATCAATGCGGACATACCAAGCCCTAGGGGCTTGCTTCAATCCATAAAGTGATTTCTTTAGCCTGCACACATTAGTCTTCCTGTCATGTTCTTCAAAGCCCTATGGTTGCTCCAAAAATACCTCTTCCTTGAGAATATCGTGAACAAAATCGATCTTCACATCCATCTGGTGAAGTGTCCGTCCCTGGCTAGCAGTAAGAGCAATGATAGATTGGATTTTAGTGTATCAAGGAACAAGTGCAAAGATCTCATCATAGTCCTCTCCCTCTTTTTGGGAGAATCCTCTAGCCATGAACCATGCCTTGTACTTTTCAATACTTCCATTGGCTCCATGCTTGATTTTGTAAATCCACTTTGAAGTCAGAATAGACTTCCCTTTGGGTCTCAAAACCACTTCGCAGACATCATTCTTCATGATAGACTCATATTCTTCAGCCATAGCATCCTTCCATACCTGCTCTTTCACTGCTTCTTCAAAAGTGCATGGTTCAACTTGTATAATGTTGCTCATAGCTACTACATATCCTTGATATCGGCATGTCTTCTTGCTTTCCCTAAAGGTTCCTCTTGTAGCAGCATGTCTCTCAGGATCTTGTACAGTTCAAAAATCCATAAGGGTCTCTTCCTAGCAAGAGGATCACACGGAGGGGGATCCCAAGGGGTCCATGGGTTCCATGGGATCATCAGCGAGATCAGGCTCTGGCTCAAGCATAGGAGGTGTGTTAAAATTGGCAACTAGGGCCAAATTCTACTTTGGAGAGCTCATTTGATGGAGATGACTATTACATTGAGTTCCTCTTTTCGAGAGGACCAAAATCGACCTAAAGATCATCAAGTTTGGATAAGGAGAAATATGTTTTTGAGGTCAAGCCCACACATGCAAATTGTCAAGGTCAGCCCACTTCTCAATAAAGATTATTTGTTAAGGACCATTTGGGAATCCAAGTTTCCCAAGGATTATAGGGATTGAGAACCTTGTTCGTAAGTCTATTTCTTCTCCCTCAACCCTCCAATCCTCACCCCTTACCCTTGGAAGACCAAGTCCCTTGCTTAAAGAGCAAGCAAGTTCCATTCTTCACTCCATCCTCGGGAAAGGGTTTCTAGGGTCACCTTCCACCTATTCAGTAACTTATACTTTACAAGTGATCCCTACACTATCGGGACTCCTCCCATTGATGAAAGTCTGTAAAGAGAAGGGAGACTTAGTTGTGGTGACATTGGGCTAAGCCTTCACTGTTGCCCTTAACCTAGCAGTTTTCCTCTTAGGAACCCCTTTTAGGTCCCTTGCCGGTTTGAGTGGTAACATTTATGGTGCCGTTGCCGAGGAATGAAACGTGTGTTTTGTTCCCCATACGACATTATTGATATATCATTTGGCAACTCCATTGGAGGAACGAAGTCCTAGTTCCTCATTGAACTTCAAAGTCAATGCTTGTAGGGTGAAGCAAGCATTTGTGAAGGCATTTTAATTCACCCTAGCGACTCCATTTTCGCATTATATGCAAGATCATGAAAAATGGTTAAAGAAAGTATCCACGACATTAGCCCCGAAGAAGAACAAGACCTATGGGAAAGATTGGATTCGTGGTTTGAGCTTTGTGATCATCTGATAGAGCACAAGAACGAGGACTTCATACTCAAATTTTATAACAAGAGCAGGTCAAACCTCGGTCACATAAAGAAGGAGTATGAAGCAGGGCCCACAGATTATCTTTTCTTGGAGCTTGCCTATTATACTGGTGCATTTAATTCCTTGTCTCACAAGATCGAGGAAAAATATGGCTCATTACCAGATGAGGATTTGGATGACTAGGATGACCAAGAAAATGAGGATGATGAACAAATACCAGTTATGGAATTGAGTGTGAATATGTAATATTCCTAATTAGCCATGGCTAATTGGAATATTCGATTTTGCTCAATTTTTGCCTTCTATAGTTATTTATAAATAAAAAGGTGAGGAAGGAGGACATAACTCATTTTTAGAATAAAAAGTCACTTCCTAGTAACACAACATTGTGACTTGAAGGGGAGCCAAGGGGGCCAAAGGGGGACGCAGAGATGGAGCCCACGCAGACACTTGGAGGGACTGCGCAGAAGGAAAGAAACACGTGGCAAGAGGGGAATTATGTTGGAGGAGGTGAGCCTTGGGATTGAGAAAGGCAAAGGCTATAAAAGAGAGAGAAGCCCCCTCATTTTGATCATTCAGTTATGTGCATTTGTGATAGTCATTTCGACTTAGAGCACGCTGGCTGTTTAGCTAGTCTGCAGCATTGTTTAGTGCATTGAGTGTCTCCGTTCAGAGATCTCACCTTTAGCCCCGGGGGACTTCGAGTGCCTACTCGGGCAAGGTATTTCCATTGGCATTTCAGTAGTAGTTTCTTCAGCATTTCAGCAGCAGTGTCATCAGCGTTTTGGAGGACTGCGCAGCACTGGGAGGGGGACGCAGTTCTTTCTGGCAGGAGTCTGGGTTGGGGGTTTGCAGGAGGATTTGTGCTGAGAAATAGAGCAGGGGATCAGCCCTTGCATATTGGAGAGTTTTGGCAAGGGTTTCAGGCAGATTTCTGGTGGGTTTCATTCAGTGGTAGCGGAGAGCATTGAGGGACTGCGCAAAACCCCAAGGGGGTGATTTTCAGGGGTCGGCCATTTCAAAAAAAGCTTTCTGGGCTTTTTTGGGTTTCTTGAGTAGAGTCCAATTCCAGAGTTTCTGCCTTTTCTGAGGAGGGGAGCAGCCCCAAATCCTCATTTGATTTCTAGCAATAGTAGGAGCACGGCAGTTCTCCAGCAGCTTGGACGCAGTTCAAACAGGGGCCATTCCTTTGCTATTCTGAGTGTATTTCTTCACTTGCCTTGTGCAAGTCGAGGTGCCATCTTTCTGATCACCACTTGTACTCATTCTATTACTCAGTATAATAAAATGGCTTAGCATTTCTCTCTGCATTTCATGAGTATCTGTTATGGTTATATTGTTATATGTTGCACCATTGTTATTTTTATCTCTTTGAGCATTCTCGACCATTATACCACTTGTGTGTTTTCTCCTATACTCTTAGACAGAGTCTGGAAAGGGCCAGGTAGCCTCCGGATCTCGTCCTCTTTTCAGAGGCGACATATCTGGTAAATGCCCTCCCAGTCCGTCTATGGTTGGATTTTGCTTGTGTTTGAGGAATATTCCTGATAAGGGATATTACAGTGGTATCAGAGCATAGATCTGGCTCAGCCTATGGAGCTAGCAATCTATGACACTGGGGGAAAAACCCTACATCTGTTACAGAGGTCAGAGATACAGAGACATTGGGCGTAGGTTGGAGAACACTTATGGAGAGGGAGACTGTGTTCCGGTGGTGGACACAGAACAGGAGGAGCCTGTGGCGGACGCAGGACAAAGGGAGCCTGTGGTGGACGCAGAGCAGGAGCATCCAATGGCAGATGATGACGGGAAGAGATTTGCGGATATGCTCCTCAAATCAATGCAGGATCTATCGAGGCAGATTGAGGTGATGGGGCAGAGATTCATGGCAGTAGAGGCCAGACAGCGTGAGAGCCCACGGGTTTTCCAGGTTAGTGAGGGATCGGGTGCATCCCACCATTTGCTAGAGCAGCGTGATACTGCGCAGCAGGTGGCCCCACATGCCCCTACACGCTCGACCATGCCCACTTTCTTAGGAACCGACACGGGGGTCGTAGCCCAGCAAGAGGCAGAGCTCGAACATATGGGCGATTATTTTGCAGAGTACCAGGTCTATGGGCAGGAGTTCAGGGAAGCCCTCCCATTCAGAAATTTTGTTCAGCTCCAGCAGGATAGTAGACCCCGCAACCATCACAGAGGGTACTGGCATTACCATGATGGGTGACACCCACCGTGCAGCGAGTAGATTCCACTTGCCTACGTTTGATGGTTCATCAAATAGTTCGGCAAAGTCTTGGGTGGAGAAGCTGGACATTTATATCCAGCTTAACCAGATGTTGGAGACAGAGGCCATCAAGGTGGCAACATTGCACTTGGATGGTGAGGCCCAGGATTGGTGGTTTCATGGGATGGTTACACTAGGGCACTCCACAGTGACGACATATGCCGAGTTTACCAGGAGATTGATGGAGCGATTTGATCGGAGGGATCCAGAGCAGCATTTTGTTGAGCTGACGAGGCTCAAACAGACAGGGAGCCCAGAGACCTACATTGCAGATTTCTTGAGGGTCTCCGTGATGGTGCCAAACCTATCCACGGCATGGAGGGTCTATATGTATGTTGAGGGGCTAGTAGAGCCACTTCGGGGTTTAGTCCGATCCACTAGACCAGCCACACTCCAAGACACTATCAGCAGGACCCGGGACTTACAAGATGTCTTACCCAGGACCAGACACCTTAGCCCCAAAGACAGAGTTTTCAGTCTAAGGGGAAGGATGTGAGGATTCCACTTCCAAAGGGGAATCCAAGACAAGTACAGCTTGACGACGATGCCAGGAGGGAGCTGAAGAAGAAGCAGTTGTGCTTCACCTGTCAGGAGCCATGGGCACCAGGACATAGATGTGTTGTTGGTAAAGCACACTTTATTAAGGTCTTCTCTGAGAGCAGTGGAGAAGAGGATGATGAAGATGATGTGGAGGCAGGAGGTAGCCATGCCATACAGGGACCTTTGCCACCTCCACCGCCAGCAGCAAGTGGTGCATCTTTTGCACCCACCGGAGGGGCCCTTGCAACATTGCAAGGAGTTCCCAAGTATTTGACACTACTCGTACGAGGGACAGTACGTGGCCAACGAGTATTAGTTTTGGTTGACAGTAGGGCAACCCACAACTTCATCGATGCACAGATGGTTGAGCGGAGAGGTATACAAACAAAGAGCTTCGATGGGTTTTCAGTCTTGGTCCCAGGAGATCAGACCCTGACGTGTGCTCGTTATGTCCCAAAGCTTTCAGTGACGATGGGCACCTACACATTAACTGACCACTTTTTCATGGTCGATATTCCGGACACCAACATGATACTGGGTGTTCAATGGCTTATCACTCTAGGGAGGGTCACAACGGATTGGAAGACCCTAGAGATGGAGTGGGATGATGAGAAGACAGAGAGGCATGAGAAGATACAGGGGCAGCACACATATCCGCCTTAGACTGTTTCGACTCATCAGATGGAGGCAGTCTTCTGAAAGGGAGACATAGAGTGGACAGTGGAGCTGCGTGCATCAGAGGCAGGGACTACAGGGCAGACGGTACATCTAGAGATATAGTCCATCCTTGATCGGTATGCCATAGTGTTTGGGGAGATTCCACCAGGACAGCCACCGGATCGAGGGTTTGAGCACACCATTGAGCTTGAGCAGGGCATACAGGCAATGATTACCACCCCCTATAGGCACCCTAAGACCTATCGAGATGAGATTGAGCGAACTATCTAGGAGTTGCTGGCTCTTAGGCACATTCAACCGAGCACGAGTCCTTTTGCTTCTTCCGTGGTGTTGGTGAAGAAGGACGGTACATTGAGGATGTGCATTGACTACAGGGCCCTGAACAAGAAGACCCTGAAAAACAGGTACCCCATACCCAGGATCGATGAGTTGATGGACGAGTTGAGAGGAGCATGGTTCTTCTCAAAGATTGATTTGAGGTCTGCGTACCATCAGCTTCGCGTGAGGGAGAAAGACATTCCCAAGACCACCTTCAGGTGTCACTATGGGCACTTTAAGTTTTTGGTGATGCCCTTTGGGCTAACCAATGCCCCCGCTACATTTCAGTCCTGCATGAATCACATCTTCCACAGTGACTTGAGGAAGTTTGTGTTGGTATTCTTTGATGATATTCTCATTTACAGCAGGACTTGGGAGGAGCATCTCCAGCACGTTGAGACAGTATTGCGTATCTTACAGGAGCAGCAGTTCTATGCCAATCTCTCCAAGTGTGAGTTTGGGTTGACGGAGATGTTGTATCTGGGACACATCATAGGAGTGGACGGAGTGAGAGTCCACGAGGAGAAGATCAGGGCCATCAGAGAATGGCCGGAGCCGTGAAACGTGACAGAACTCCGGGGATTCATTGGCATTTGTAGTTACTACTGGAAGTTCGTCAAGGGTTTCTCCCAACTTGCTGCACCCCTGACAGATTTGACGAGGAGGGGGGCTTTCAGTTGGTCAGATACAGCGCAGCAAGCCTTTAACAGGCTCAAGGAGGCTATGAGCAGTTGCCCAGTGCTTGCATATCCAGATTTCACACAGCCATTCGTTTTGGAGTGTGACGCATCGGGAGAGGGGATCGGCGGAGTATTGATGCAGGGATATCACCCTATAGCCTATGAGAGTCGGAAGCTCCTTCCGCACGAGAGGTTGTATCCCATATACGACAAGGAGATGCTGGCCATCATGCATGCATTGGCCAAGTTCCGGCAGTATTTGGTAGGTAACAGGTTCAGGGTGAGGACTGATCACAACAGCCTCAGATTCTTTTTGGAGCAGAAGCAGCTACAGGAGAGGCAGCAGAAGTGGATCAGTAAGATCCAAGCATATGACTTTGACATTGAGTATGTCAAGGGTAAGAACAACGTGGTAGTAGATGCCCTTTCACGTAGACCAGCCACGTTGTCTCTTATGAGCTTGGATACAGACTAGAGGGCTCGACTCTTAGTAGAGTACTCCAAGGATAGGTTTGCATGTGAGGTTCTGGATGGGCAGGTGGCAGATGACAGGTACAGGGTGGTCAATGAGATCATCTATTACAGGGACCAAATCTTCTTGACTGAGGGGTCTCAGCTCAAGAAGAAGATACTGCAGGCATCACATGATTCACCATTGGCAGGCCATCAGGGGTTTACCAAAACCTACAGGGCCATCAGAGAGAGGTTCTCATGGAAGGGCCTCAAGGAGGACGTACTCCAGCATATCCGGGAGTGCGATGTTTGCCAGAGGAACAAGGGAGAGATGAGCCATCCCGCGGGCTTATTGCAGCCTCTTCCCATTCCAGAGGGGAAGTGGGAGAGTATTGCGATGGACTTCATCACAGGATTGTCCATGGTACAAGGCAAGGATTGTATCTTTGTCGTCGTTGATCGACTGACGAAGTACGCACATATTTTTGCCATATCCGCACACTATACAGCAGCACAGGTGGCCGAGTTGTTCTTCAGAGAGATCTTCAGGCTACTTGGTCTTCCTAAGACCATCGTCAGTGATAGGGACGGTCGTTTCATGGGCGGGTTTTGGCAGGAGCTTTTTCGGTTGGTGGGGACGGAGTTAACACCGAGTACCAGTTATCACCCATAGACGGACGGGCAAACAGAGATAGTTAACAAGTGGTTGGAGGGCTACTTGCGTAACTATGTCAGTGCGCAGCAGCGAGCATGGCTGAAGTGGCTGCATCTGGGGGAGTACTGCTACAACACTTCACATCACATGTCCATTGGTATGTCACCATTCTATGCCTTGTATGGATATCATCCTTTATCTTTTGCTAATGTGATGTTTAGTGATAGCAAGGCTCCTAGAGCCAAGATTTGGATCCAAGAGAGTCAGGATATCCTCCAAGCTCTCAAGGATAACATGGTTACAGCGTAGAACCAGTAGAAGCTGTATGCCGACAGAGGTCGGGTGGAGAGACAGTTTGAGGTAGGGGACATGGTCTACCTACGATTACAGCCATACCGACAGTCGTCACTGAAGCTGAAGGGGCTGAGAAGCTCAAGCCCCACTTTTATGGGCCATACAAGGTGATACGCAGGATTGGACAAGTTGCATATGAGTTGGAGCTGCCCCAAGGCAACAAGATTCACAGCCTTTTTCATGTATCATGCCTAAAGAAGGCATTAGGGCAGCAAGTGACAGTGACAGATGAGCTACCACCCATGGATGATGAGGGGCATTTGGTGTTGCAGTCGGAGGCTATCATTGATACCAGGGAGAGGCAGCTGCGGAGCAGGACGGTCCGAGAATTCTTGGTGAGGTGGAAGAATTTGCCGGATGAGGATGCCACTTGGGAGAGTGAGAGAATCTTGCAGCATCCATCACTTCAGTTGCTTGAGGACAAGGAACATTTTGCCGGGGAGACTGTAATATTCCTAATTAGCCATGGCTAATTGGAATATTCGATTTTGCTCAATTTTTGCCTTCTATAGTTATTTATAAATAAAAAGGTGAGGAAGGAGGACATAACTCACTTTTAGAATAAAAAGTCGCTTCCTAGTAACACAACGTTGTGACTTAAAGGGGAGCCAAGGGGGCCAAAGGGGGACGCAGACATGCAGCCCACGCAGACACTTGGAGGGACTGCGCAGAAGGAAAGAAACACGTGGCAAGAGGGGAATTATGTTGGAGGAGGTGAGCCTTAGGATTGAGAGAGGCAAAGGCTATAAAAGAGAGAGAAGCCCCCTCATTTTGATCATTCAGTTATGTGCATTTGTGATAGTCATTTCGACTTAGAGCATGCTGGCTGTTTAGCTAGTCTGCAGCACTGTTTAGTGCATTGAGTGTCTCCATTCGGAGATCTCACCCTTAGCCCCGGGGGACTTCAAGTGCCTGCTCGGGCAAGGTATTTCCATTAGCATTTCAGCAGTAGTTTCATCAACATTTCAGCAGCAGTTTCATCAGTGTTTTGGAGGACTGCGCAGCACTGAGAGGGGGACGCAGTTCTTTCTGGCAGGAGTCTGGGTTGAGGGTTTGCAGGAGGATTTGTGCTGAGAGATAGAGTAGGGGATCAGCCCTTGCATATTGGAGAGTTTTGGCAGGGGTTTCAGGCAGATTTCTGGAGGGTTTCATTCAGTGGTAGCGCAGAGCATTGAGGGACTGCGCAGAACCCCAAGGGGGTGATTTTCGGGGGTCGGCCATTTCAGAAAATCTTTCTGGGCTTTTCTGGGTTTCTTGAGTAGAGTCTGATTCTAGAGTTTCAGCCTTTTCTGAGGAGGGGAGCAGCCCCAAATCCTCATTTGATTTCTAGCAGCAGCAGCAGCATGGCAGTTCTCCAGCAACTTGGACGTAATTCAGAGAGGGGCCATTCCTTTGCTATTCTGAGTGTATTTCTTCACTTGCCTTATGCAAGTTGAGGTGCCATCTTTCTGATCACCTCCTGTACTCATTCTATTACTCAGTATAATAAAATGGCTTAGCATTTCTCTCTCCATTTCTTGAGTATCTATTATGGTTATATTGTTATACGCTGCACCATTGTTATTTTTATCTCTTTGAGCATTCTCGACCATTATACCATTTGTGTGTTTTCTCCTATACTCTTAGACAGAGTCTGGAAAGGGCCAGGTAGCCTCCGAATCTCGTCCTCTTTTCAGAGGCAACATATCTGGTAAATGCCCTCCCAGTCCATCTCTTGTTGGAGTTTGCTTGTGTTTGAGGAATATTCCTGATAAGGGATATTACAAAATAGCAGTGAAGTGAAAGGCATCTCCTTTGAGGATGACGAAGAGTTAGATCTTGAAATCCTCCAAATCACACAAGAAAGAATGGATGAATATAGTAGGTCATGCAAGGGGATACTAAGGGAGTGTAATTCTAATGAAGTATTCTCCTGTTTATATGATGAAGAGATGAAGCTTCATAAGATGAAATGTAAATATAAAGAGAACCGTACTAATGCTCTCCTCCTAGAAGCAGACTACCAAAATCATGTAACGAATACCTTAGCCATTGTTCTTCAAGAGAAGAGAGAAGAAGAGAGGTCATGCTTGTCAACCAACCAAGATGAGGATGACCTTAAAGACCTCGGTGATGAGCAGGAAGATGAGTCCTTGTTGGGGTTGCAGGACGAGCAGGATGATTTTGAAAGCACATGTGTTGAGGACAATGAAAGTAAGGTCGAGACTGACCTTACCTTTCTCAAGGGTATCACTCATGATGACTCTCCTTTTGAAAACCTTGAGGAAGGCGATCCTATGAGCTCCTTGGAGAATGACATTGGAGATTATTTCCGCATTGAAAAGGAGAAATGGGAGATTATGTCATGGGAGATTGTTGGGCCCCACGCCATATACATATTATTACTTGGCCCCTTGTGAGGCTTATTTTTATACTTGTGAGCTAGTTTTGCAAGCTTGTCACCAATAGGGGTTTTATTTGCACATTATTTTATCATTAGGGGCTAATGTAGGCCCATAGGCTAATTCGAACCCCTTAGGAGGCTATATATTGATGTTAGATACATTCATTTGGATCATCACTTGACTTGGGATCTCTCTAATCATAGAGAACTTCGCATTTTTTCTTTGGAGGATATTTTTTGGAGATGGATGAATTTTGACGTATGGATTTGGGCTATTTATGTTGTCTTGGAGCTTTGTCTTGTAAACAAAATGTTGGTTGGATATACTCTATTACGTTGTAAGAAAATTTTTTATGTTGTTATTCTTGTTGCTACATACTGCTAAAATTAGGGCTAGTTGTTGCATGATTGAAATGTAGAATTGAGCATGTTTTAGCTAATTTAATGTATGGGCCAATGTTATATGAATGAAATGTCCTAGAGATTATTTGTCTCGATAAGCTTGCATCGTTTGGTTTGAAGAATAAATGCTTGAAGGTCACTTTTCTTTTCTTTCTCTCAACATTGGATGAAGCTGACTTTCTGGGCCTCCTTTGTTAGAAAATTACATATTACTGAGCAATGGAACACATAAAATATTGCAGAAATATAAACACAGAAAACGCATAAAACAAGAGAGACACAGATATACGTGGTTCACCCAGTTTGGGCTACGTCCACCCCGAACAGCCAGTCCTTCCTTTCTATTATCCAGCAAAATGAAGAGACACAACCTATAGCAAATCCGTTGTAATATCCTCTGTTTTCTCTCACAGTCTCACCTCTCCGTTTCTCGCTCACAGAATACACATCTATCACACAGCCTCAAATACAATACCCTCATACAAAGAGAGGGGTTGCCTTCTAGGGCAAAAAACCCTAAACTAAACATAAGTTCTACCGTCAGATCATCCGCCTAATGAACGGCCCAGATTGACTAGAAATTACTATACTTTTACAAGGCAATTTTACAGTTGTTTTTAGCTTCGGGGGCGCTGCCCCCGAAACCCCCGCCAGGGGGGGACTCCCAAAGGTCGCAGCCGCCCCCCCTGGACCCCCCCTGCAGCGAATATTTTACGGGCGGCGTTGCCGCTCCCATTTCGAACTGGGGTCCTATGTGGCGATACCTTTGGATATAGAAGATAATCAGGCTCCACACCCAACAATCTCCCACTTGGAGACTGATTGTAGCGACTCCACCGCTGCTCCATTTTCTGGACAATGACTCCTCTTTGGACCTGGCTGTTTCTCATCTTCATCGTCATCCTTGAAGACCAACTGAAACTGAGCATATTCTCAGTTTCTCCCTGGTTACAACTTTTGTTAGCATATCTGCAGGATTTTGGCTAGTGTGTATCTTTTCCAGCTTCAACTCTCCATCTTCCAACACTGATCGTATGAAATGGTACTTGAGCTGTATGTGTTTAGTCCTTGAATGAAATGATGAGTTCTTTGCAAGATGAATGGCACTTTGGCTATCACTGTATAACGTGCCCATATCATGCTCCTTACCCAATTCACCCATAAACCTTTGTAACCAAATCATTTCTTTACTAGCCTCTGTAGCAGCAACATACTCTGCTTCTGTTGTTGAAAGTGCAACAACACTTTGGATTTTTGAAACCCAACTGACAGCTGTTCCTCCAACAGTAAATACATATCCTGTAGTGCTCCTCCTGTTATCTCTGTCACCTGCCATATCTGCATCAACATATCCTTGTAGGGAGATGTTTGAACCAGCAAAGCATAATGCTTGATTTGTGGTACCTTTCAAATATCTGAGAATCCATTTCACTGCCATCCAATGTTCATTTCCTGGATTGTTCATGTACCTGCTTACAACTCCCACTGCATGTGCAATATCAGGCCTTGTACAGACCATTGCATACATTAAGCTTCCAACTGCTGATGCATATGGAACTTTAGACATATAATCCATGTCTTCTTGGGTCTTTGGGCACATTTCCTTGCTAAGTTTGAAATGGCTAGCAAAAGGTGTACTAACTGGTTTTGCATTGTGCATGTTAAATCTTTTCAACACCTTTTGTATGTACTCATTCTGAGACAATGTTAATTTACGATTTTTCCTGTCTCTAGTTATTCTCATACCAAGGATTTGTTTTGCAGCTCCCAAATCCTTCATTGCAAATGAATTTGCCAATTTTCTTTTGAGCACATTTATTTCCTGCATGTTAGATCCTGCAACAAGCATGTCATCTACATACAATAACAATATAATATAGCTGCCATCATTTAGCTTTTTCAAATAAACACAATGATCAGAGTGACATCTAGTATAACCTTGTTCAGACATAAACTTGTCAAATTTTAGATACCACTGCCTTGGAGCCTGTTTTAAGCCATACAAGCTCTTCTTCAACCTGCACACTAATTTCTCCTTCCCTTTCACCTCATATCCTTGTGGCTGTTGCATATATATCTCTTCCTCCAAATCCCCATGGAGAAAGGATGTCTTTACATCTAACCGCTCAAGATGCAAATCTTCAGCTGCTACAAGACTTAAAATAGTTCTGATTGAAGTCATTTTAACAACAGGAGAAAATATTTCATCAAAATCAATACCTTTCTTCTGTGCAAACCCCTTCACCACAAGTCTAGCTTTATACCTCTGTTTTCCTCCATCTTCTTCCTTCAACCTGTAAACCCATTTATTCTTCAATTTAGTTTTTCCTACAGGCAACCTGACTAAATCCCAAGTCTGGTTATGCATTAAGGAGTCCATCTCTTCTTCCATGGCTACCTCCCACTTCTTCCTGCTTTCAACCTGCATTGCTTCTTCATAGCATTCGAGTTCACCGGAATCAGTGAACAATAAATAATATAATGAAGGAGAGTATTGTTCAGGGGGTCTACTTATCCTGGTAGATCTTCTAACACCACTTTCAGGTGTTTGGGGTGTCTGTTGTTGTTGTGGTGGTTGCTGTTGTTGTGGTTGTTGATTATTATTATTTTCAGGCGCCTTTACTTTTTCAGTGATTTCATCAAGAACTGCGTATTCCTTGTTTTCCTTTTCCTGTTTCTTTTCCTGCAACTGATTCTTATACAAGACCTTTTCATTGAATATTACATCTCTGCTCCTAATGATTTTGTGATTTTCGTAATCATATAAGCGATAACCAAAATCATTAACACCATATCCAATAAAGGTACATTTCTTTGACTTTGCCTCAAGCTTTGTTCTATTTTCTTTATCAATATGGACAAAGGCCTCACAACCAAAAGGCTTTAAAATAGAGTAGTTTACCTTTTTACCTGTCCATGCTTCCTCTGGAACACCACCATCCAAGGAACTTGAAGGCCCTCTGTTTATTAGATAAACAGCAGTATCTACAGCATCTACCCAAAACTGTAAAGGCAATCCTGCATGCAATCTCATGCACCTTGCACGCTCCATGATTGTTCTGTTCATCCTTTCTGACACACCATTTTCTTGTGGTGTTCTTGGAACTGTCTTCTGTCTGCGAATTCCATGCTCTGAACAGTACCTATCAAACTCTTTGCTGCAATATTCACCTCCATTGTCTGATCTAAGACACTTCAATTTCTTTCCTGTCTCAATCTCAACCAAAGCTTTCCATTTCTTGAAAGTATCAAATACATCAGATTTATTCTTAATACAATAAATCCAAGTTTTTCTAGTTGCATCATCAATAAAAGTAACATAATAACGAGAGCCATCGAGAGATGATACCTGAGCAGGTCCCCATACATCTGTATGCACAAGCTCTAATTTTTCATTCTTCTTTTCTTTTCCAACTCTGAGAAATCTGACTCTCTTCTGTTTTCCATAAATGCAATTCTCACAGAAGTCCAAATCAACATTCTTCAAACCTGGCAACAAATTCCTTGAGTGAAGAATCTTCATCCCCTTTTCACTCATGTGTCCGAGCCTATGATGCCATAATGTTGCATCTGCTCCTTTGGAAGTTAAAGCATTAACAGAGTTAGAAATACCATTGCATAAATACAATGTACCAACCTTTTCGCCTTTTGCTATTACCAGGGCTCCTTTGGTGACCTTCCAAGCTTTATCTGTGAAAGTTGTCACACAACCTTCACCGCCTAACTGCCTTGTTGAAATCAGATTTTCTTTAGATCTGGAACATGCCTTACCTCCTTTAATAGCCATTGGTTTCCATTCTGCTGTTTTACAAGAACCTTAACCCATTCCAACGATTTTATAGGGTTTATCATCACCTAGACGAACTTGTCCAAAATCTCCTTGAACATAGTCATGAAAGTATTTCTTATCAGGTGTGGCATGGAATGAAGCCCCTGAATCTACCACCCAGGAATCAGTAATATTTTTGAAAGAAAGAATCAAAGCATCTTGTAACACCTCACCTGTCACATTTGCTTCATGATTGTTTTCTTGTTGTGCATCTCCTTCTTTTCCCTTCCAAGATCTACAGTCTTTCTTTAGGTGTCCCTTCTTTCCACATTTCCAGCACACTATCCCCGATTTGGACTTGGATCTACCTTTCCTTGATTTACTGCGATATCCTGAGCTCTTTCCTCTTTCCATTTTTCTTCCTCTAGACTCTGCACTCAAAGCATTTCCCGATGTCTCACCGGAGCTTTTCCGTCGCATTTCCTCGCTAAGGATAGCACCGACAACATCATCAAACTTTAAAGTACTAGATCCAGAAATGGAGTTACTAATGGCCATTACCAAACCATTCCAACTTTCTGGTAATGAGCACAAGAATAACAGAGCTCTAACTTCATCATCAAAGTTTACCCCTACAGAACTTAACTGACTTGTAACTGTATTAAAGTCATTTAAATGGTTTGCAACAGATCCACCTTCCGACATATTCATATTAAATAACCGTTTCATAAGAAATACCTTGTTTGAGGCCGAGGGTTTTTCATATAGTTTCGACAACGTCTGCATCAAACCCTCTGTCGTGGTTTCCTTCGAAATGTTGAAGGCGACTGACGCAGCAAGGCACAACCGTATTGTTCCGAGTGCCTTTCTATCGAGAAGGTTCCATTCTTCGTCTTTCATACCCGTCGGCATCTTTGTTTTTCTGCCCAATGGTAGGTACAGATCTTTCTGATACAGATAATCTTCCATCTGCATCTTCCACAGCGAGAAGTTTTGGCCGTTAAATTTCTCGACCCTAAACTTACCATCTTCCGCCATTGCTCCCACTCGAACTAGGAACCCTTCTTTCCTGCGAGTTTATCAGCCAAATAGACCTTCGGCTCTGATACCAGTTGTTAGAAAATTATATATTACGGAGCAATGGAACACATAAAATATTGCAGAAATATAAACACAGAAAACGCACAAAACAAGAGAGACACAGATATACGTGGTTCACCCAGTTTGGGCTACGTCCACCCCAAACAGCCAGTCCTCCCTTTCTATTATCCAGCAAAATGAAGAGACACAACCTACAGCAAATCCGCTGTAATATCCTCTGTTTTCTCTCATAGTCTCACCTCTCTGTTTCTCGCTCACAGAATACACATCTATCACACAACCTCAAATACAATACCCTCATACAAAGAGAGGGGTTGCCTTCTAGGGAAAAAAACCCTAAACTAAACATAAGTTCTACCGTCAGATCATCCGCCTAATGAACAGCCCAGATTGACTAGAAATTACTATACTTTTACAAGGCAATTTTACAGCTGTTTTTAGCTTCGGAGGTGCTGCCCCCGAAACCCCCCACCAGGGGGGGGCTCCCAAAGGTCGCAGCCGCCCCCCCTAGACCCCCCCTGCAACGAATATTTTACGAGCGGCGTTGCCGCCCCCATTTCAAACTGGGGTCCTATGTGGCGATACCTTTGGATATAGAAGATAATCAGGCTCCACACCCAACATCCTTAATCAAGAAACCAAGTTCTTACTCATCATCATCCTTGACTCCATATCCCCAAGTGAATTAGGCACTGATCCCTAAAAAGGGGTGGTCATCCCCTTCACCTTTTTCACCTTTTATCACTTTTTCCCAGGTCTAGCCCTCAAAGGTCACCTAGGGCATCAATTTCCCGGGAATTGACCCAAGGAAAAACTTCGATCTCCTACAAGCTACTGTGCTGGTGGGTCCCCTCCCTCTCCACCAAATTTGAGGCAATTCTAACGGTGGAATCTCTGAGAATGCCAAACCCTGGCTTTAGGATCTAAGTTTGCCTAGGTATCCCCAAGGCTAGAATTTAACAAGACCATTTCAACCTTTCAAAGTAAATATTATTGTTTGGTCCTTTCCCTTCACCTTGTCCAGGATAGGAACATCATTGGTTGTTGCATTCCATCCTCGAACCTGGGTTGGGTCCACTTGGCCCCGTGTGGTCCCACTTCTCAATAAAGATTATTTGTTAAGGACCATTTGGGAATCCAAATTTCCCAAGGATTATAGGGATTGAGAACCTTGTCGGCAAGTCTATTCATTCTCCCTCAACCCTCCAATCCTCACCCCTTACCCTTGGAAGACCTAGTCCCTTACTTAAAGAGCAAGCAAGTTCCATTCTTCACTCCATCCTCGGGAAAGGGTTTCTAGGGTCACATTCCACCTATTCATTAACATATACTTTACAAGTGATCCCTACACTATCGGGACTCCTCCCATCGGTGAAAGTCCGTAAAGAGTAAGGAGACTTAGTTGTGGTGACAATGGGCTAAGCCTTCACCATTGCCCTTAACCTAGCAGTTGCCCTCTTAAGAACCCCTTTTAGGTCCCTGCTGGTTTGATTGGTAACAATGCTAAAATTGTTAACCCAACTAATTCAACTAATCGCTATGCAAGGAAATCTCTAAAGGAGAAAAGTTTGGTGGCAGCAACAAAGGGGATATCAGTAAAGCAACTTGGAGCAAAAACAAAGACAGTGGTAGAGGAAGTTCATACTACATTGGAGATAGTACCTTGGAACATTGCAAATAACCCAGTGTCTGAACCATCATCTTCTGAAGGAGAGACATCTCCTACTTCCACAAATTCCAAATTGTGGGAAGAAAGAATGGAAGGAGAAGGAGGAAGAGTAGACAATCCAGAAAACAATGAACCAAAAACGTTTGGATTTCCAATTCTTGACATTACTAGGAATGTCACCATGAAGAACATTCCTTTGTCATCATTACCTCACTTCAACGGTATGTCATCCGAAGATCCTGATTCATTTCTATTCGAATTTGATATACTGTGTAGAAGTTATAATTATACAGATAATGCTCAAAAGTTAAAAAAATTTCCAGCCACCTTAAAAACTCAGTATTGAGATGGTTCATGAGCCTAGGGGAACACACTATTACATCTTGGGATGATATGAAAGAAGCCTTTCTTCAAAAATACCAAGATTACTATAGGCCTAGGGATGCCAAGAATGACATCTTTAAAATGCAGCAAACCGAAGAAGAAAGCCTAGAAGACTACTTAGAAAGGTTCCTTTACAACTACCAAAAAACCAAGCAAGTTGCTCTTGACCTAGCCACAATTAGAACCATTTTTCTAAAAGGAGTATGGGATGACTGCATGGAAGTACTTAATCTCATGAGCTTTGGCGATGTTTATCAAAAATCATTTGCTGAAATTGCTAAATATTGCAAGAAGTACTCTCGTAGTCAAGCTAAAGTTGGGAAAAGCTCAAGAGAACTTACAAGTCGAGTTGGCAAACCCACTACAAGTGGTGTAACCAGAATAGAATAGGAAATCTATTGGAAAATCTTAAAACTGATATCCTTAGTACAATTAATAACTAGCTAGATACCCTCAATAGTAAGAGGAAAACATTGCTTTAGCTATCTTTTGTCCTCGTTGTAGGAAGAAGCATCCTGAAAAAGAATGCCCTTTTAATGCCATAGAGGTCTGTGGAATTTGCACGGATAAACACCTAACTAATGAATGCCCTTCATTACCTGGGTTGCAAGCCATCTACAAAGGGGGAACAGAACCACAAGATCCACCTTATCCCCCTAGGAGACCATGGAGGCAACAAAACCCCTCCATGTTCCAAGACCCTTCCATGTAGTTTGCACAACCACAGTCCCCTCAAATGCCTTACTCCCAATGGGGGCCTCAACCATCACAAGGACATTCTTGGCAACAAGGTTGGAGGGGGACTCCCTATGGGAATATTCCTCCACAACCATACCAAACAGCTTCTTACCCAATATACACACAATATCCTCCAAATATTTCTCAGCTATTGCCAGGGTTTAACCCACACCTATTACCTTCATTTCCTCAACAACAACTGCCTATGAACCCAAGTTCACAACAACCTGCTCTGCCCATGAATCCAAGTCAACAACAGCGTCTTATAAATTCATGTCCACAACAGCTTGCTTTGCCCATGAATCTGAGTCAACAACAAATGCCACCAAATCCAAGTCCTCCTCGAACTACTCAATTACTTGGACAGCCCATTCCAAACCCTAATAATAGGTCAACTCAACTGTACAAAATATGGAGCTGCAAACCTTCCCTACCTACACTATCACTTTAGTTCCAATCAGTGAAATTCGACTAAGATCCAGGAAGGTCTTAAATAAAACAAGCCCTACAGTGATCATTCAAGAAGAACAGCCAACAGAATCACCTCTTGAAGACAAGGACATACATAGCAAAGAGGAAGATTCCCCCCTGATAAAGAAGAAAAAACTCCCTCAGCACCAATCAATTCTACCATACAACCTAAACCATCTCAAGAAGTTACTCAACCACCCTATCCAAAGAGATTGCTTGTCAAAAAGCCTAAGGTCCCGCTAGGATATGATTTAGAGGCCGAACTACGAAATATTTGTGTAAAGATACCCTTGCTTCAAGCTATCAAAGATATTCCTATCTATGCCAAGATTGTAAGGGATCTTTGCATTAAAAAACCAGGAAGAAAAAGGAAGGACCCCCCTATTATAAAAGTAGTTGGCCAATTTTCAGAAACCATGTCAAAGATGCCTTCTAAATACATTGATCCTAGGAATCCAGTAGTGACCATACAGATTAATGGTATATCTTTACCAAACACTCTTGTTGACCTAGGTGCAACAATAAATGTCATGAATGTGGATATTATGCAAAAGCTGCAATTAGAAGGCTTGAGGCAACCCAAACACTATTGGAGTTAGCAGACAAATCCATCCTTAAACCTGCAGGAAGCCTGGATGACATAACAGTCGTACTAGCTTCTTGGGAATATCTTGTAGACTTCTTTGTGATCCATCCAAAATCCTCCAAACTTGGAAATCCAATAGTGTTGGGTCGACCTTGGCTAGCTATTGTTGATGCCTTTATTGGATGTAGGACTGGAGAGATGACAATTTTCAACTGATATCAAAGCCAAAAAGTTACCTTATTTCCTCCTACCCAGCCGGCTATAGAAATCCCCTTATGGATACAAAACCCATATGGAGAGGAGGAATGTACTGAACCATTGCTAAGAATTGAACAGTCTAAAGGTCTTCAAGAACAAACCAAAGATCAAGTTTTGAACTTGTTCTTAACCACAACAGGATGTATTGATTTTCCACAATCCTTTCAAGAATATGAGCACATTTTCAGTTCTGAATTTCAGGAAGCATGTCATCCCTCTACCTCCACATTGTTTTCCATAACAGCAATAGGTGAAGGTAAAGAGTCCTTTGTCCATGTTGTTGAAATTAACCCTGGGAAGTGTCTATATGTTAATTCTGGTCTAGAAGTAGAGCAACAAGAACAATTGATGCAAATGATTAAAAGACAATGTGGTGCTTTTGCATGGGATTATTCTGATATGAAAGGGATCCACCCCAACACCTGCATGCATCACATCTATACAAATGATGAAATTAGACCAATGAGGCAGCCTCAAAGAAGGATGAACCCAGCCCTAAAAGATATAGTAAAAGAAGAACTTCAAAAGCTCTTAAATGCTAACTTCATTTACCCTATTTCTGATAGTAAGTGGGTATCACCACTAGTCATTGTACCTAAGAAAAACGGTAAATGGAGGATTTGTGTGGATTTTAGGGAACTAAATAAGGCTACCTTTAGAGACTACTTTCCCTTGCCTTTCATCGATCAAGTATTGGATACTTTATCCGAGAAGAAGTATTTCTCCTTCTTGGATGGATTTAGCAGTTATAATCAGATCCAAATTGCACCCGAAGACCAAGAAAATACTACATTTACTTGTCCATGGGGTACTTATGCCTACAAGGTGCTTCCTTTTGGGTTATGCAATGCCCCTGCCACCTTTCAAAGGGTTTTCCTTGCTATTTTTTCCGATCTAACCCAAGACTGTGTGGAAGTCTATATGGATGACTTCACAGTATATGGGGAAGATTTCCAACAAGCTTTAGACAACCTAGAGAAAGTTTAATCGGATGTTAAGAGACCAACCTTGCCCTTAGCAATGAAAATTCTATAATGATGCTTACAGAAGGTGTTGTGTTAGACCATCATATTTCCGACACTGGGTTAAGAGTAGACCTTGCTAAGATCGAAATAATCGCTCAGATCAAAACTCCCAGCTCTCAAAGAAGTTATAAATTTTCTAGGGCATGTCGGATATTATAGAAGATTTATTCAAAATTTTACAACCATAGTTGCCCCTATGTTCAAACTTTTAACCAAAGATGTGGAATTCCAGTGGGATTCTCAGTGTCAACTTGCCCTTGAAACTCTTAAACAAAAACTGTCAACTGCTCCAGTTCTAAGAGGACCAAATTGGGCCCTCCCTTTTCACATTTGTACTGATGCCTCAGACACAACTTTGGGGGTTGTTTTGGGCCAAAGAGAGAATCAAATTCCCTATGCCATCTATTTTGTTAGCAAAAATCTCTCTCCTACAGAACTAAACTACACGGTCACTGAAAAAGAATTCTTATCAGTAGTTCATGCCATTAATAAATTTAGACATTATATAACCAGGTATGAAGTTTTTGTACACACAGACCATTCAGCTATTAGATTTTTAATGAATAAACCTATCACCAATGCCCGTGTTACTAGATGGTTGTTACTACTGCAAGAATTTAATATTACTATCATTAACAGACCAGGAAAAGATAATCTTGTCGCTAATTTTCTGTCTAGGCTTGTCCACACAAGTGATAGTGCACCAGTTACTGATGATTTTTCAGATGAGAATTTATTTGCTATTTCTACTTATACTCCTTGGTATGCAGATGTAGCTAATTACCTGGTTACAAGAAAGTTGCCACAAAATTTGTCTTCAAGAGAAAAACAGAGAATCATACAACTTAGTGCTAATTATATGTGGCATGAGGATTGTTTATACCATATTGGACCAGATCTGGTGATCAGAAGATGTGTACGAGAAGATGAGATGCAAGACATTCTAAAAGCTTGCCATAATGAGCCATGTGGTGGACATTTCGCCAACAAAAGAACTGCATATAAAGTGTTACAATCCGGGTATTATTGGCCCACCATTTTCAAGGACACAAAGAAATATGTGGCCAGCTGTGATGATTGTCAAAGGATGGGGAAACCTATCCTAGTAGATGAAATGCCTCTTCAAGCACAGGTAGTCATCGAACCTTTTGATAAATGGGCATTAGATTTTGTAGGACCAATTTCTCCTATGTCCAAAAAGAAGAAATATATTCTGGTATGTACGGATTATGTAACCAAATGGGTAGAGGCTAAAGCACTATATTCTACTAATGAACAATTTGTTGCTGATTTCTTATTTGAAGAGATATTTACCTGTTTTGATGTACCAAGGGAAATAGTAACTGACCAAGGCACTCAATTCACTTCCAAATTGGTCAAATCTATTACAGAGCAGTATAAAATCAAACACCGGAAATCTACACCTTACCACCCCCAAGTGAATGGACAGGTAGAGTCTACCAATAAAGTAATCGAGGCTATTCTCACCAAGACAATACAACTACATCATAAAGACTAGGTTGATAGGTTACCAAAAGCTTTGTGGGCCTATAGGACAACCTGGAGAAACACAACAGGACATTCTCCTTATGAGTTGGTTTACGGGAAACAAGTATTGCTTCCTATAGAATTCCAAGTTAAAACCTTTAGAACTGCCATGCAGCTAGGAATGGATTTAGATGAGGCACAGAAACAAAGGCTAATGGAATTGAATGCATTGGATGATATTAGACAAGATGCTCTTCAAAGGACAATGTTTGTTCAGGATCAAAGAACCAAATGGCACGATAAGTTTATTAAAAAGAAACGTTTTCAACTAGGTGACTAGGCTTTGTTGTATGACAGCAGGTTTAAGGATTTCAAAGGAAAATTGACAACATGGTGGCTGGGACCTTATGAGGTAGATACAATCTATGACAATGGTTCGGTCAAGATAAAAACTATCGATGCATATAAAACTTCCTTTGTCGTGAATGGACATCGATTGAAAGTTTATCATAAGCCACTATCTAAAGAGGATTTTACCAAACATGTTCTTCAAAATTCTGAAATGTAGTTGGTTAGAAAGGGGAGTTCTCCTCTTGTTGATCCACCATTGTAAGTTTTGTTGTATAATTTAATTTAACTTTGTACATATATGTATATAGGTGTGTTGTTGGATAATGATTTTGGTATTACTAATTATGTTTCCTTCCCTGTAGATAGACAATAAAGAAGGACATTTACCAGGTGTAAGTTTATTCCTTTAACCAGCCCTAGTAAATTATTTATGGAAAAGGAACCTATGGAGTTTTCTTTAAGTTTTTCAGACTCCTTAAAATTGAAAACACCGACGAGCAGGAACTGGCCCAGGCTTGAGAAAAATCCACGGGACAGTAAATGGAGTTTTCTTTAAGTTTTTCAGACTCCTTAAAATTGAAAACACCAGTGAGCACAAACTAGCCCAGGCTCGAGAAAAATCCAAGGGTAAGTGAAATGGAGTTTTCTTTAAGTTTTTCAGACTCCTAAAAATTGAAAATACCGGCAAGCATTAACTAATCTGGGCTCGAGAAAAATCCACAGAACAGTAGTAGTTAGGTTTATTTGCCAATAAAATGGAAGTGGCCATAGAAGAAGTGGTTAGTTTGGTTCCAAAAAGAGGAGGTTGTCCAGCTACATAATGCCTTCTTGTTACAGAGCTTGGAGCCTGATCATTGAATTCTTTGGCCTCATTTTCTAACACTTCCACTGCAATTTCAAAGTTCTTGTACCAGTGTGTTGTTTATAGTTTTTCCAGCAGAACAAATTCACATGCAGCATCAGTAATCACTAGCACCTACTCCAGCTTGACCCTCAGAACATGCTAAGCTACAAAGAGAAGCCTACAAGATTCCAATTTGAAGACTATGCATCCGGGTACCTTATTAAAATTTCATCCGGCACTAAAGAAAAACTCCCTGTATTCATTCGGTACTGGAAAGAAGTCTCCTGTGTCCATCTAGTACTGGAAAGCAGTCTCCTATGTTTGTCCGGTACTGGAAAATAGTTGTCATCCAGTACATATATATATATATATATATATCTTTCTTGTGTTGATCTGGTGATGCAGATATGAGGTCAGTGTTTTATTTTCTACTATTAAGATTCATAGTAATCATGTGATGAATATATAAGTACCCTCATAAACCTTTATTACCATCAATTGTTAAGCCCCTAGCCTAAATCCTAAAGTACTCACCTTTATTCCCCTGTTTTTTTAAGAAAGAAAAAAAATATTTCTTATGATATGATCGAATGGGATAATCATGGGTGTGATTGGACGGATGCCAATCATAATTTGAGCAAGTGAATTATATGTTGAATATCTGATGATAAAGCTTCTACCTTCATGGGTTGTTTAAACAATGGTTTTACAACCACTCCATAACAATAAACTGAATGATTACTGGAACCATGACATTGACCATCCCGTACTGATGTACTGGTCCAATCAACCATGTTTTCTCCATCGCGGCTAACCTGCATTTGAATGAAGTTTGACATCATTAACGGAGATGAACATCTAAATAAGCTCTACATACGACTTATCGCCATCATCTTGTATGAGCTCACCTTGTAATTATGGAAACCATTTGACCATTACCATTTCCTTTCAAATTATAAATGCTCTTCTGGATGGCTTCGCCATCCAAATGAGCATCATTTCTCTCTTGCATACCATTCGGCCTTCATTTCACTCATCCTCACTGATTCATCCAGCACTAGCTTTGTCACATTGTTGCCATAACCCAACTTCCGTTACTCAACCCTTTCCGAGTCTTATCCCTAGAAATTGTCTGAGACCTGTCCTTCAAGTCAGCATGGAGGTAGATCAACACGGACTAGTGTTCCAGTTTTATCAAGAAACAAAGGAGTATCAGTTGTGCAAAGAAAAATTTGAGCAAGCTGGTTGGATTTTGTTTCTAGAAAAGTTTAAAGGATACCATGAGGGTGTTTCTCACGCCTTCACTCAAAGTTATGATGGTGAATATGTTCAGTTAGGAGGTCTACAATTAGAGATCACATAAGCCACTATAGAGGAGGCTATAGGATTACCGGCTGCAGGGGAGAAATACTTCAAAGGTGTAAATATTAACAAAGAGCTTTGTCGAAAGTTCTTAGAACCTGAACATTTGAATCTTGACTGGTCTAAGGGTATTCCTAGGAACTGGATCAAAGAGGAATATAGGCTGATGATTAATAGCTTGCAAAGATTCTTAACATGTGAAGGAAGGTATGTCGTCACTTTTCTTTATCATTTAAGACTTTTGTTACATTTTGAAAGGGGACCCCAGATAAACTTCGCGTGAGTTTAAATAATATGGTAAGATGGGTTAAATCAGTTTAAAAAAAGGTTGAGACTAGTATTTATCATCATGGATTGATAAAACTATTAGTTACTCATGAGATAAGGAAGCAGGGTAGTAGTTGGAAAACATTACTCACACAAAATTTTGCTCCGGAAGGAAGTTCCAAATCCATAGAAGAAAACAAGCCAGGGGATAGTAATAAGGATCTAAACAGCGGGCAAGAGAGTAGTAAGAAGAAACAAGGGAAGTCAAGAACTAAAGAAGGCATTTTTGGCCCTACTTCACCAAAATCTGTGAATCAATCAGACAAGGGTAAAACAATAGAGGAGGAGGAATCTCCTGCACCAACAAGGCGATCAATAAAGGGTAAAATACCTTCTCTAGATTCACCCACTCAAAGTAAAATATCAACTAGTGAGAAGAAGGGGAAGAAGTGAGCTGACAGTGATGGAGGATAACTCACAGGTACTATTTCATAGGTAGTTGTTGAGTTACCTTAGGAGGACACTCCTGAGCCAAGGGTTAAAAAGATGAAAAAGCTTAGAACAAGTGAAAAGGGTGACAGAGCACAAACTTTTGAAAAGGGGGACATAGCACAAACTTCTGAAAGAAAGGAGAAACATACACAAAAGGGAGAGGTCTCAAAGTCCATGTCACAGACCAAAAGGGAGAAGAGGAGATTGTTTCAAGACAATATCCTCACTCCTGACAACAGATTTGGTGAGTCATCAGCACCTACACGACAAACTACCAAGAGCATGGTACAACAAGTAATGGCCACTCATACCCATTCTCTTCCAGAAAATCCAATAGATGTCTCTGCTTCACCTGAAAAGGAACATGCATAGGTTGAAATGCTTAGTGAAATAGAGGAATTAGTTACAGAAACCTTGAAATAATTAAGAAAAGAAGTTGAGGCTAGTAAAAAAACTAATAAGCATGCAACAGTTGAGCCTACTAGTTTTCTAACTAGTGATCGAATGACAATTGAGAGACTTCAGATGGAAAATGGAAAACTAAAGGAAAAAGTGAAAGAGTATAAGTTGTTGGACAGGTACATCAAGAAAGAGAATGAGCAATTAAAGGAGAATAGCCAGAGGTTGCAAGATGAGTACGATGAGGTCTCCACCAAGCTTAAGAAGGTTCTTTGTCTCATACACTATACCAGGGTTATTAAAAGGGAACTCAAAGAAGAGGCTTCAGGTGTGAATATCTTAGATCCAAACAGCGGATGTTCAGGCACGCTGTAAGAAGGCTCCATTTTTGAAATTTTGAGGAATGTACCCCATATTGTCCTCTATATTTTACCAACTTTACCTTGAAACCTACTCACCACTTTCCTACCTTCTTCAAGAACATAACTTTTAGCATCCTTGTGTATCTATGAGGTAATTTATATTTAAAGCATGGTTTTTATGATTTCTTGTTAGTAGGAATGAAATAATTGATTCTTTATACTCTCTAATTATTTGGATTGACTCAAATAGATCTTAAGACCATGTTCCTGCTCATCTGGCACTAGTATTATCTATCTGATACCAATGTTGCCCATCTGATACCCGTGCGCTTGCGTTCATCCGGTATTTGTGCTCGTTTGGTACCCGTGCACCTGCGTTCATTCAGTACTTGTGCACTTGCGTTCATCAGGTACCTGTGTACCTTTGTTTTTCCAGTACTTGTGTTCATCCGACACCGATATCATCTATCTAGTACCGACCTTGTTCATTTGGTACCGGTGTTCTTCCTGCGTTGACCCTGTTCATCCGGTACCAGACCCGACTTTTCAAATTCGATGGTTCGAGGGAACTGCTTTCGATGAGACCAAGGGAACTGATGGTCAAAAGCATTACCTTTTTATGGAAAATCGAGATATGTTTCATCCTTGTGCATTGCATGTCATGAGGATGAAGCCAAATATGTGAAGGAAAACGAATTGTAATATTTTTATAATGATTTGATAATATCTTTTAAGCTTTGGATGTAACGGCCATTCCTCTATAAGAGAAGGCTCGTAGATGATAGGTGTTAGTAAATTAGAGACAAAAGTTAGTAAAAGAGACAGAGATACAGAGATTTAAATAGTATTGTTATGCTGGAGATTTGATTGAACAATTAAGTTTTGTAATCCTTTCTTTTGAAATCAATGATATGAGCAGTGATTGATAAGTTCGATGTGTTAATAGATTCTTTAGTTTTGTAAGTTCTTTCAGCTTTCCTTGGTAGCTCGGCAAGGGCCCACTGAAGCCATCAAGGCAAGTTTTTATTACAGTTATTGTGAATTTAGTTTGATTTATGTGTGAAGAGTGACTTAGTGTTATAATTCAATTTCAAAGTATTTGATATGATTCCAGTTTTGATTCTATGCAAGTAATCTGTTTGAGAGTGTGTGATATAAATCTGGAGATGTTAGTTTCTGAGTGATAATTCATTGGTTTTATGAATGCAAACTTTATTTCTTAGGCTGTATGTTTAATTGTTGGTTTCTATTTTGAAGAACAAGAAGAGTTAAGATAAGAGATCTCACCATTCACCTGCATGTGTTGTTAAGTGAAGACTCTTGTCATACCTAACATTTCCTGTATAAGAATGTATAGCTTCCTCCAGAACTAGTTAAATTAGGAATGATTGCTTTGCTTGATTGCAGTGAGTTGATTTTAATCAGTTGCTACAGGAAAACAGAGTTGAATCCATCTTTTTATTTCATGAGCCTATAAATGGACAGACTTGTTACTTGAGCAAGAACCTTTAGATTACATGCTTGTTAAGATTTTATTTATGAGTTTTGCTTTCTGATCTTTAATTTGTGTGAGGAAGTTAGATTGAAACTTGTAAAATGGAGTATTGGTTTTGAATGCTTCTTATCTAGGCTATACTCATCAGACATAGGAACTTATCCGTTATCGGCACATATAGTGTATCAGCTCTATTGATTACGAATCCTTGGATGATAATTTAATTTGTGGCGATATATCACTCATATAATTGCCCCAACAACTAGGGTTTTACCAGTGTTGACTTTGACTTTCCGGGCACCTTCTGACTTTGATTTTCAAGGATAATTTCTACCTTACCAAGCCGCATCCATTGGCAAAAAAATCGAGATTTTCTGGGTTGTTTGACCTGTGTTGGCCGCAATCCTGTTTGACCGCAAGGGTGACTTTTGTTTAACTAGGTTTGATCGCTCTAAAGAGGATTGTTTTGACTATTGTTTGACCTGCATTAGCCCATCTAGATGTCATTCAAAAGTAGAAAATGAATATTAAATCAAAATTACCTTTGTGATGGTCCTCTCATCATGACATCTGCTTGTTGTCACATCAACTCCTTCATACATATTGACACATCTCCAAGATATACAATGTCAAGGGTCTCCCTTCTTTCCAGACTTCATTGGAGTCTTCATACCTTTTCCATGGAGATGTCGTGGTCAATCCTTCTAGTCATCAAATGTTGTTGTTGATGTTGATGTTGATCAGTGGTTGTCATTGATGTCAACCCAATCAGCACCAGGGGCTACCCCGATCTTGCATGGGCTTTTTGACTTGACAACTTACTCTATTCTGAGTCAAGGATCTTCTAGATGGATTCTACTTATCGAGATGTTTCCGTTGATATATGGCACGTTGAGTAATTCTTCATGGTTTGAGAGTTATTTGCGTTTGAAGTTAGTAACCCTAGTAAGTGGGCTAAAACCCTATGGGGTTGTGGCATGGCACTCATAATTGGTTGTGCTAATTGAATAGTCAATAATTAATAATATTCTTTTGCTCCTAAAATCCCTCCAATGTTCACTTGTTGAGGACCCTCTCAACTCAAGACATTCATATAAATAATGACCCTCATATCCTCCTCTAGTAGGGATTTTGTGGCTTCAAACAGGTCATCATGGAATTTTCGCTATAACTTTTTTTCTGCGAAGCTTAAGAAGCTGAAATTAAAACCCATTTGAGCTAAAATCTTGATGAACCTCGTGACCGAATTTTAGATCTTGGTTCGCTATATTTTCGGAGATATGATTTGAGAAAGTTAGGGTTTTTGCAAGCTCCCAAATTCCATGTCAAACAGGTGACGTTGGGAAAATCGTCATAACTTTCTCTCTGAGCATTGGATTCAAATTTCGTAAATAGTCACAGAAAGAGGACGGACTGTAGTTTGTTGAGTAGTGTTTTCAGGGCCGAAGGTCGTAACAGTGACACGTGGCACTTCGTACAAGTTCGCTCTACTGAACCAGTCTATAATCAGGTCATCGTGGGAGATTGGGCATAACTCTTTCTTGAAGAATCCAATCTTGATCAGACCTGTGGGGTTGGAAAGAGGACTCAGAGGGCTACCACAGGATGAAATTTCAGACCTTGGAGATCCGAAATTACATAGATACAACAGATTCAATATCGAGCTCCTAGAAGGCAAGAAAAAGCATGCATTCAAGGATCACTACAATAAGGACCACACATCAACAGTGAAGGGTAAGTCTCCTACAGCAAGGTATGTATGATTAGTGTTTACATTTTAAATATGAGTATCATCTTTGACATATGTTTTTGCAGGACAACGTAAGTACATACAGAGTCTCGGTTATATCTCTATGTCTCTATATGTCACAGTTAGTTTTGATACCACATTTTGGATGTCCTATTCTTGATACTACACATTTTATCCTACATATTCTTGATGCTACACCAAGTCTGCTAAATCTTTATGATGTTGTAAGTTCATGTTACTTGTCTTGTCATAGTTGATAGAATGGTCTCTGTTGTTATACTTAGAACTTGGTCCATCACAAGTCTAGGGTCTGTCATCAGTTTTTATTGTATATATCTTTAGGTCAGTTTTGGATATAGTCTTGCATATAGTTCAGGCCTATAGTAAGAGTGGGAGTCTTTGTCTACTACTGCAACAAGTCAACAACAAAAGTGACAAGCACACTTCAGGTACGCATTGTAATTTTAATTTGTATTTATTCATTATTATGCACTTACATGTGTTTTGCAGGCAGAGGTAAGTTGAAGGGTATTTTGTTTTGTTTTGGGATTTGTTTCGTCGGGCAAATTTTGCATGTAGGTAGAAGAAGATTCAAGTACAACTTCAAGCAAGAATTCAAGAGTAGAAGTATCAAATCAAAGGAAGCATTGTAGCAGGACGTCCTTTGAAGACATGACAGCCATCCGTATATTGTGAAGAAGTGTCAGGGCCAAGAGTCATCAATGTAAAGTTGTAAAAGTGTCATCATTGGAAGAGTCATTATTGTAAAAGAGTCAATCTGCCTGGAGTCGAAAAGGCATTATTGGGAGGTATAGGAGTCTCTATTGGGATGATGTCATGGTTCGGTTGCAGGTCATAGTGTGATTGGGTGCTCCGTCAAAATCATTGTAAATCATATCGTATCGTGGATTATTGTCCCTGGTTTGGGAATCCACAGTCTTGTCTTATTTCAGTCATTATAGGGTGGTAGGGAGGTGTTAGGCAGGTGTATGAAGTCACCTACAGGTTGGGGCCTGTGAACACTTCAGGGTGGTAGGGTGGTGCTAGGGCAAGTTGTGGCTCGCTAGGGTGTTGGGGCATCCATTCAGTTGATTGTTGATGCAGGAGCATGAGACTTGGAGGGAAAAGGCTTCAAACTTATTCCAAAAATACAAAAAAATCTACAAGCAAAGGAGTGGGATCCTTTAGCCATCAATTTCCATGTTTTTCTAGTTAGGCATAGAGCTAGAATATAGGATTTGATCATGATGTAATAAGTGTTAGTTAGTTAGCTATAGTGGAGATTCTCGAGGAGAATGCCTCGCAGAACAGATAGGATTAATAAATTTTAGCCTTTGTATTAGGATCTGGTTGTTAGGATGAACCAGTACTTATGTAATTTTCACGCTATTGTAAAGGGATTTTGACTGTTGAAGAAATTTGGCTTCCTTGGAGCGAATTCAATAGATTTGGAAGATTTAGTTCATGTGAATGATAAATTCTCTGTCAAATCCCGAAGGATAATCTCCTTTGAAATCTCTGTTTTATTGTGAATTTCCAAGTTTAAATGGTGTTTTGTGAAATTGGTTAAAATTGTGTCGATTGTGTTAAATTCTGTGTTTTTCCTTTTAAACTGAGTTTATCATAAATTCTGAGTATATCAAGCGGAAGGTTGAGATTTGTAGAGGGAAAACCATAGACAGAGGTCAAGGCAGATCAACGGGGTTCGGGTGCGGAGGTTAATCGATAGTTAACAAACTGAAGAGGTTTGAAGAAACCGCAAGTGGTTATCGGGTGCAAGAAGGGCCGTAAGCGGTATTCACCGTTTGGGCTCTGATTCCATACAGATGGTGACACGTAGCGGAGAGGGAGAGAGTTAAACCGCTTATCGGGCGGGTTTCAAGTGCGCAGGTTAGCCACCCGATATGTGTTTAAGCCATCAGATCTGTTGATGTGAGATCAACGGTTGACACAAGTGGAGCAGGTTCAGAGATCGGGAAACGTTGTGACCGTTGGATCTTGAAGAGATCAACGATGGAAAAGCGCGACAGGTTTTAGAAGGTGGACTTAAAATTTTAATAAGCTATGAGTTATATTACCGTCCGGTCCAGGTTAATGGAGGTTTAGTGGTGTTCTGCAGTTTTAGAGGAGTCGGCTAACTTAGCGAAGTTAAAAAGGTTATCGGTGTATTGTGACTGCCGATAGTGAAGTGCGATAGTGTTATTCCATTCCTTATGGAATAACCCCGCAATAGTGTATTTTGCGTGTTAACGCATTTCTTTTTGGAAAACAGGGTCGATAGTGTTAAGAAGGGGATGACAGAGACCCCATTGAACCAGCTCAACCCGCAACCAGAAATAGAAGAGATAATCTCGCAGTTTAGTAGTTTAACACTCCTACCTGCAACCAGATTGCCATCAATTACTGAATAAACCAGGGCATTTGGGCATCCTTCCAGTGGGGGCTGGAGAAGAATGCTTTTCTAGAAGTCTAGGAAGTTGTTGCTTTCATTTCAGTTGGGGCTGAAGATTAAAGAATTTATTAGAAAAGAGTTCGGTGGTTTTTGACCCGGAGGGGGTTTTCCACCTAAAATTCTTGTGCCCACTGTGTTCTTTTATTTACTGTTATTACTGCATAAACATTAATAATAATTGAAGATTAACTAATGCTCTAAAAATATTTAAAAGTGCTAATTGCTAAGGAATATTGATTCACCCCCCCTCTTAGTATTTCCAACAGTTGATTTCCTTTTCTATGTGACCATAGTTGCATCTTTCATGATCTTTCCTTACTTTCTTCACATATTGCATCCCAGGAACTTCCATCCATAGTTCTTTTGTTTTTGTCAACCACCTCATATTCCATATGAGGCCTTATTATGTTGATTTCATCTTAGTCAATATGTGAACTATGCCTTCATGTATCCTTCCAAAGTAGGAGATCCTTTTCTTTTGATCATGCTCATGAGATAGAGCATTTATCCATGTTATCTGCAACTATATGAAATGACTCAATTTTATCAAATACAAGCATGCATACCTCATTTTTCCTTTTGTTCATATAGACTTCCTTCGACAGCTTCATTGATTGAAAGAATTCCAATCCCTTGACCTACTTTACTTCTTTTGACATCATACCATCATTCCATGAATTCCATCCAAAGTGGAATTCTCAGCAAGACATCTTTGAAGAGATGAACCTTCTAATGAAGATTCCAGTATAGGATCATGATTATCCTTATCTTGCAAATGCTACTTTCCAATGATGAATGATGAGCTCCATACTAGATGACTTTCTTCTACCCATAAGTACCACCAATGCTTACAATGAGGTTACTAAGAGCTACTTCCTTCTAATAATGACTACCATAGACTTAGGCTATTTTTCAAGCTTCCCAAAATGAGCTCTTGCTTTCAATCATATGCTACCATGATGCCATCCACTAAAAAGATGCAAGGCTATCATGCTTCTAATGTCTCCTACCATGATAGCTATATTTACAAAACTGAAAAGAATTAGGTGAAGGCGGCTTATCTCAATCATCGTAGAGATATTTTGCTTCCTCCTTCTTGGATTTCTTATTTTCAGCTTCTTGTACTTCTTCAATGATATGGGCTTCTTCCCTTCCTCTTTTTATATTGTCCTTCTTAAGCTTAGGACAATCTCTCTTGTAGTGCCCATATTCTTGACATTCATAGCGTTGAATCTTCGCCATATTCTTCTTCCTTTTCTGAGGACCAATTTTCCCAAACTTCCCTTTTATCTTTGCCATGGAAGCATATTCCTGGGCTTTGCTCATTTGATCCTACATCATATTTTGTCTTCAGCCTGGTTTCTTCAATTTTACATAGTGACCACAGATCATTGAATGGAGTAGCTTCCTTCTTCCCATTTATACTTTATGTGAAGTTGCCCCAATATTCTGGTAGTGCATTGAGCACTATGGTAGTCATCTCTTTGTCAGACATTATCTCTCCCAATTTTTGTAATTGATCTCTTATTTCAGATATTCTCATAAAGTATGAGGTTATTCCTTTCTCTTTTGATATCTCCATCTTGTAGAGTTGTTGTCTTAACGAGATGACTTCTCCTACAGTGCTTACGGAAAACAATTCTACAAGTTTGTCATATATTTCTTTTGATGTTTCTAGTTTTGATACATAGGGAATGAGGGGATCCTTGATGGATTCTATGAGAATCCTTTGAGCCCTTACTTCCCCTTTCATATACCTTGCAAGTGTTTGAGCATCTTCCTTTAGAGGTTTGGTGATTGAGCCCGTAACATGTTCCATGACCTCATTTTCTATGAGGTTCAGATCTGTCCTTTTCTTCCATGCAAGAAAGTTTGAAGCCTCAAACAGTTTGTTTTTTTTCTTGCAAAAAGACATTTTGACAAATCCAGATGTAGACATAAATATACTTGTGAAGATGCTTCACTTCAACTTGTTTCCTTCTTGATTTTGATGATGAGATTGATAGTAGAGGACTTCTTCTTGAAGAAGATGTCTTCAAGAGTGATTCTTGATCTTGAATCCTTGATGATGACAATTCCTTTGTCCTTGCTTCCCTTAGGTGAATAGTAGTTCTTTCTTGGAGATAGGGTCTTTGAGTTCTTCTCCCTTGAGATGATAATTTGAACGAGGATCTTGAGAATGCTTTAACTGTGGACTTCTTTTTTTATTGATCTAGGATTTTGACACTATCTTCAATATGTCTTGGAGATGAGAGGATCTTCTTGATTCTTTGATGCCCTTGATATCCTTCGAGAACCTTGATTTTGAGACCTTGAGTGTCCCTTGTTGAGTTTCCCTTCCTTCTCTTGTTACCTTAGCTCTAATACCACGTTGAGAAATCTAGAGCAAAAGAATAAGCATGATTTCTCTTTCTTTGATAACTGCTTGTGATTTATTTTTACTTAGCTTGATTAACTTTTTCTTACACTTGATTATTATTAGTGTTCTTTATCATCAAACAACTACCAAACAATAAAATCAATGAGACAATAGGACACAAGATGTAGACGATCAGCCATGGCCAAAACCTCTCCAAGACTAAGAGGAAAACCCACGAGAATTCTTCTTATAGAAACTTCAATTGACAAATTCCAAGACCTAGACCCTTGACCAACAACCCCTCCAAGGCCAAGTCAATGCTTCCTCAAATGAACTTCTTCGTCCTCAAGTCAATGCTAGTCAAACTTGTGCCACAACTTCAAATTTCAGCTAGCTATTGCAGACCTGCAATTTTCGGCTCCTTCTACAAAAACCCTAGGTCACACGTGTGGTTGCAATATGGACAAATCTTCCTCCTTTTGACTTCGCTTGAATTTGATTTCCTTTCTTGACAATTTGGCTTGGTAAATAACACATCTTTTGTCCACAACTTCAGCTCTTATATGGTGATTGCAACTCGATATTCTCTATTGCAAGATTACATCCTTACCTTCGCATGTGTGGAGTAATTTAGCCCAAAACAGATAAAAATTACTTTGATTTTCTTCTTCTTTTGAATCTTCTTCTCTTTGCTCCTTTAAGGTCTTCTTTCTTGCCCTAGATCGAACTTCTTGTTGCTTGATGAGTGTGTCCTTGAATGAGGCTAAGTGCTCCTTTATATAGGCTTCTCAACTTGTCCAATAGGCCGACATGTCTTCTTAGGTAGGTCGACTTGATCATAAGCACTTGACAAGGTCTTGGAGGGTTATTTGACTTGACTTTGACTTAAATATTTTTTCTTACAATATGTAACATGCCCAAGAAGGGTTATTCATACATGACAATGACTCTTTTGACTTTATAGACTCAATGACAAATCCTAGAAGCTCTCAATGGGAGTTTGACCTGAAATAAATTTCCCTTGAGCATGAAACCAATGCCTCAAGCACAATAATAATAAGTTTATTTTTCTCTTTTCATTGAATACATAAAAACATATGTCATTATGAAGACCAAACCTAGTTATATATTTCAACACTGACTTGGTGGAGGAGACCTAAAAGACCTATTTTACATTAAAATAAAGTTCTTTCTTGATAAATGAAACCCAAAAATGGTTTTTAACATATTATTGACAAAGACAAGGACGCTTGACATAAACCCTAAAAGCTTACAATGGAAGCTTTGACCTAAAAACCATTGACCCAAGTATGAAACCCATTCTTTAATAAGTCAATTCCTTTAATAAAAAAAATCTTCCTTTTGACAAATACATTACATCATGACTCAAATACAATTATGAAGACTGATACTAGTTACATTTTTCAACAAAAACCCACAAGGGGGAAAACCCAACATGATTCTTCTTCCATTAGATGTTCATCAAATGTCTAGTTGAGATACATAGTCTAAGTACATCCAACAACTAGTCAAAGGTCAAAGCCTTAATTTCAAGTCAACCAATCCAATATCCAATCATGAGACAAAAGTGAAATTTGGTCAAATAACAATTCTACAATTTTCCAGCTTTGTCAAAGTCAGAGTCAAAGTGAATAGTAGTCAACGTAGCCCTAACCAATCAAAGTCAATAATCATATCTACTTTAAAAGGTTTGATCAACTAGTCAAAGAATGGAACCTCTTTTGCTCAGTCAAATTCGGTCAAAATTGTCCAAAAATTATGCCCACAAATCGGTCAAAGTCAACAATTTGACCTCTGGAAACCCTAGCCTAAGATTTGTGGTCAATGACAGTCAAAGTTTCCAGAAAAGCTCGGTCAAAATCCCAGTCAAATTGGCCTCCCAAAATTGATTCAAAACCAATCAAACGAAGTCAAAATTCTCAAGTCAACATTGGTCAAACAGTCCCAAAACATAAAGTCAACGTTGGTCAACAGAATTCGTCCTCCTTTCTCACGTGTGAAGTCAACTTGAGGTATTTCAGAGATGTACAAACCAAATGATGAAGAGAGATGTGCAATGTGATGTCTCCAAGTGATGTCAAGTGATGTGTATTTATATGTGGTCTTGGGGGTCGAATTTCTCCTTTAGGCCGACTTGTACTTGTTGAGGTGACATGGACTAGCATTAAAAAAAATATTTCCCATGTGAAAATTTAATTTTTCCAAGGGCAAGTGGGGTCTCCTTAGGGTTTGTTGGGCTTCCCAAATGGGAAAATTGCTCCCTCAACTGCCAATTTTGAATAGTTGGGCTTCATGATCCACCAGCTTGGATCTCGTCTTCATAGAATCGGGTGAAGCCTTGAGTGATGGTTCAATATCTAGGAATTTTGTTGGGTACTGGTCTCTTAGTTTTTGATATGTGGAACTGGTGTCTAAAATGGCTTTAGGTCAAGCTTCTCGTCTAACAGTGTAAGGCTCTTCACTCAGTATGAAAGCTTACAGTGGTTTTGTGAATTCTTCAAGCTTCCCACATCCACAAAGCCTCTTGCTAGCTCAAAAGTAGGAATCAACTCAAGTGATTGGAGCAAATCCTCAATATTTTTCTTTGGTATAGGTATGGTGGTGAGATTGGACTTGCCATGGTTCCTTGGGAAGTCTGTAGTATGCCTAAGAAGGAAAGTAGCCTTCGTCTTATTGATATTGTGGCTTAAGGTGTTAAGCCCTATATAATCCCCATGTTAATCTAAAACCCCTTATTAAGCCCTAGATATTGAGTTATTAAATTTATATTATTATGTTATTTAAAATTGTTCATTGTACCATTTTGTTATAATTGTACCTATTACTCATTGTTGTCGTAAAATCTAGCAGGCATGGTGCAAAGCCTCACTGTGCAAGGCCAAACCTTATGGAAACAAGAGAAAGAGTTTCCAATGTCCCCTCGGCAACCTTTCTCCTGCCTTTTAGTGGATTTAGACCACAAGGGAGGCTTCCCTAAATCACATAGAAATATATTCTAATATTATGGCTTCCTGGATAATGGAAAGAAAGGCCTCAAAGAAGGTCACACTAGACTAGGGGCAAAGGATAACCACCAAGGTGAAACATGGGAACAGGGATACAACTAAAAGTGGACAATTTTAAAACAAGGTTAATTTACCTTATAATGGATGATCCACCTTCATCTAATCACATTGACCGGAGAATAGATGGAGTGCATTTGAAGCTAGCTATCTGTAGATCACACAGAGTTGTTGGCTGGCACGCTGAATAAAATGGGAGAAAATGTTTCTCCTAGGGGTCAACCATTTGGGTCGGTAACAGTACCATATAGACTTCGATGCATCAAAAATAATACTTTATGCCAAAATAGGCATCATAGCAATCCTCTAATCATGAAATGGAACTGCCGAGAGGTGATGGTCAATGAACAAATATGCATCAAAGAAGCAACACAATGACTCCAAATCCAACATCCTCCAGCGTCCAAACACAACCTGCTTGGGCAGTGTCTTCAAAACTGGACAAGCCTCACTCTATATGATACGTAACACCTCTATTTGAGATAACACTCAAGAACATTCCAAAGAGAAAAGAGAATAAACCCATCTAAAGAAATAGACAGTCTAGTCTTCAAGTTGTTTTTAGAGTGCACAACTTCAACGAGAATTTCATGCCAAGTTCTCCCCAAAAATAAAATGGTCATTTATGGAGGCTTTGGGCAGATTTATAACCTGCATTCATGGCCCTTCAGCTAGTCCATCCTTGTGTATTTACTGTCATAGGGCATGGCATATCACTTCATTTCCAACCCATTATTGTATGTGCATAAGTGGTGCTTGAAAGAGGGGCACTTGAGAATATATTCTTATTAGGCTTGAGTGTTTGTCTTTGTTAGGCTTGTAAAGGTTGGCATATTTGTGTTACTCTTTATGAGGTACCTAGAGGGGGGTCTTTCTAAAGATTATGCATGTCATTGTTCGCAAGCCCAAAGAATTATTTATGAATTTTAATTACCATATGGATTGACTAAGGAATCAAATAGATTATTTTCTTAATATGAGGTTGTAACATGCACAATAGATGATTGCTACAACAGTATTGTTGCTTGAAAGTTAGAGATATTTTACCAAATGATGTAAAACTGCAACTTCTACACACTATTCCAATGGATGTGCATTGTATTGCAAAAGAGACAACGAATTCGTTGCAAAAGGAAACGTTTGTGTAAAGCAAGGGATATGAATAATATGGAAAAAAATAGGAATGAGGGAGACCACAACAAACTAGGGTTTAGAACGTTGCTTTATGTTTGCATTTTATCTAACGCTCCTTATTTTGTTTGTTGCATAGATAATTGTTATAGAATTTGGAAGGCATTCATGACTAATGACTGCAATTTGGAACAGGAAGTGAGACGAGGTAGCCATCTTCTCGTGGCAACAGACTTAGCAGCAAGAGGGCTTGATCTACCAGAGACAAGTCATATATACAATTTTGATCTACCTAAATCAGCAACCGACTACATTCATAGGGCTGGTAGGACTGGCCGTAAACCATTTTCAAATGAAAAATGTATTGTAACAAACTTGATAACAAACAATGAATTGTTTGTATTAGAACGAATAGAAAATGAGTTGTCATTCAAATGCCAAAATGTCACTTTATCTTGTTAGTTTAATTTCAGTGTTTTCTCCTATGTATTCAATAAACAGACTATCAAGCTAGTCTTTTCACTGTAATAAAATGTTCTAAACATAATCCCAAGGTGTGTTCCCAAGCATCTTTGAGATGTATATGTGTAGTAGGAAAAGTCAATTGTTAATTCAAGTTTTCCATCAAGATCTAAATATTTGAAATAGTTAAGTGACAAAAAGCATGAGTTGGTCTTAGAGCTCCTCATAGAGGTTGGCAGCAAGTGGACTTCCTCTAGTTTGAGAATGTATCCTTTAAATATACAGTCTATGAAGTTAATACTGATCAACTGCATTTTATGTTGAAGATTTTATGACTAAAATCCTTTTATATTTTATTTATTAATTGTGCGTTCTTGACTAAATTTGAGGACCTCTTCGGATGTCCTCTCGCTATTTTACTCATCTATGTCATATTGTCATTCTGCACCTTAATCATTGATGTTACATGTGTTTATCTATGACAACAATATGATTGGTGGTAGTGGCTCAATATATTTTCATTTTGGTTTTGATATGACTTTTAATGGTGGGATTTTGACGATGCCTTTCACAAGTTGGAATAAAGATTCACATACATTGATAACAGAATGCATGTGATGACTCAGTGGTAGTTTTGTATGGAGATAGGTCCATTGTTTTTGTTTCTCTACATGGTAGTTGGCATGGTTGAACAAGTGGGCATAGTGGTTCATCTTCTTTCATTGCATGTTATATCCCACTCGATTAAAAGTAGAGTGATATAAAGCCTCTTTAGAGTCCTTGCCTATGATACAATTAAAAAACTCGCATTATGTTGAGGATAGTCATGGCATCGATGAAATGTATGTGTGTTGATATTGTGGATAGTTATGGTTCTAAAGCGTTGATTTGATGTTACTCTCAAAATAACATTTCGTTAACTTGGTTTTTCTTACAAAGCATGCCAAAAGGTGAAATTAATGTGGCGTTGGGAAGTGCATCAAAGTCCAAATTGTCTATCTAATTGTAACAAAATTAACATTTATCAACCAAGGTTGTTATGATATTTTAATTTCATAACAAAATTAACATTTATCATACCCAGGTTATGATATTTTAATTTCATGATTTGTGGTAAGAAAAGGATTGGATTGAAGTGATTCAAGAACATGATGAATCAAAGTGCATGTTAATGAAAGGGACCTAGTGCATTTTAACACTACAAAGGACACACAACCCAATGTGAGGATATGGATGCATAGACCAATTGCCACTTGGCTTAAAAAATGCATATATTGGTAACTCTTTAGGTGTGTTATAAAGAATTTTTGTGGTATGCTTGTTTTCAAATTTGAATAGGAATTTTTTTGGAAGTTATAATTCTATTTGATTGATGGAAATTTACTATAAAACTTTGGCTTAAGAGGTTTTGGTCCATTTTAAGATGATCTAGATCTAAAAATAAATAAAAATGAATAAATTAAGACAGAATTTTATGGATTGAAATTTTCCACTTCTTTGATTTCTTGGTTTAAGAGAATCCAATGTAAGACTAGTCCATAAAATGCTACATAATATGTTTGGCGAAGTTACATTGATTCAAAGGTCTTTTTTTTCAAAATATTTATTTCATGAGCTATAAATATTATTTAATTAATGTTTCGCAACTCATTGTTAAGAGGAATACAATAAGAATTACATATGGAATGGGTGGTTAATGCATCACAAAGTCTCACATTACTTGGAGACACACTTCTCATGCAAATGTCCTTTAATAATAGTCATCAATACCAAACATATCCAATGACTTACATGGGAAACCTCACAGATTTCCTTTAATCCTAGTCATCAATCCCAAAGATATCCAAAAACTTTCCTAAGAAACCTAAGGATAATATTAAGGTAAGCTAGTTGGATGTTGTGCCTCTTATCATTCTTTGTACAAAAAGCACTCATCCAACACTATGAGGGTAACAATCTATGGCAAGCAACCTTGATTGTCTAGCCCAAGCAATTGTATATGGGATTTCTCAAGCTAACATAGGTTCAAAATTCATCTAAGTTTGTCGTTTTTACCTCATTGATAGTCTTTTTTAAGGTGATTTAATTAGTGAAAATAGTGATCTACCTCAAGAGTACATGATAAAGCACTAAGCTAAGATATGTACGAGGGACGAGTGTAGCTCAACTATATGTGCTAAGATATTTTTATTAGTGTCAACTAACAAGTGTGTAGTTGATCTTGAACATGTTGTATGGAAATTTATGGGTATTATGATTACAACAACTTGCTTGTTTGCATTTTATGATGACACATAGAACTTGTTTGGCATGGACAACCTATATGGCTAACACATTTCTTCATTTTTAACTACTTTCCAAATAGGACAATTTTTTATATGAACATGAAAAGAGAACTTGATTACTTTAATGAATGAACTTTTTTTAATACCTCAATGTTCACCTATGGTTCAATGTTGCATATATATGTGTGTGTGTGTGTGAATGTTATAATTCAAACAATATAATTTGCAATTGAATATTGAATATTGAATATTAATAAAAAGTACATCACTAGTCACAATAGAGAAGGACAAAAGAAGGGGGATATGGTTCCACAAGAGGAAAAACACAAAAACATTTAGTAGGCCGAAAAAAAGACCCTATTAGGGGAGTTAACCCAAAGTCTTGTCAAACTTTATGATGTCCTTGATTAATAACTAATTAACATTTAATTAAGACTTAGAGATGATTAATACATGAGCACGATACATGGTGATGGTCAATGAACAAATATGCATCAAAGCATGACCACATTGACTCTAAATCCAACATCCTCCAGAGTCCAAACACGGCCTGCTTGGGCAGTGTGTTCAAAATTGGAAAAGCCTCACGCTATATGATATGTAACACCTTTATCTAATATAATGCTCAAGAACATTCTAAAGAGAAGAGAATAAACCCATCTAAAGAAATAGACAGTCTAGTCTTCAAGTTGTTTTTAGAGTGCACAACTTCAACGAGAACTTCATGCCAAGTTCTCCCCAAAAGTAAAATGGTCATTTATGGAGGCTTTGGGTAGATCTATACCATGCATTCATGGCCCTTCATCCTGTCTAGCCTTGTGTCTTTACCATCATAGGGCATGACATATCACTTCATTTCCAACCCCATTATTTTTTGTGCAAAAGTGGTGCTTGAATGAGAGCACTTGAGAATCTATTCTTATTAGGCTTGAGTGTTTGTCTTTGTTAGGTTCATAAAGGTTGGCATATTTGTGTTACTGTTTATGAGGTACATAGAGTGGGGTCTTTTTAAAGATTATGCATGTCATTGTTTGTAAGCCCAAAGATTTATTTTCTGAATTTTAATTACCATATGCATTGATTGAGGAATCAAATAGATTATTTTCTTAATATGAGTCTGTAACATGCACAATATATGATTGCTACAACAGTTTTGTTGCTTGCAAGTTAGAGATATTTTACCAACTGATGTATAACTGCAACTTCTACAGACTATTCCAATGGATGTGCATTGTACTGCAAAAGAGAATGAATTCGTTGCAAAGGAAACATTTTTGTAAAGCAAGAGATATGAATAATAGGGGAAAAAATAGGAAATAGGGAGACCACACCAAACCAGGGTTTAGAATGTTGTTTTATGTCTGCATTTTATCGAACGCTCCTTGTTTTCTTTGTTGCATAGATAATTGTTATAGAATTTGGAAGGCATTCATGACTAATGACTACAATTTGGAACAGGAAGTGAGATGAGGTAGCCATCTTCTTGTGGCAACAGACTTAGCAGCAAGAGGACTTGATCTACCAGAGACAAGTCATATATACAATTTTGACCTGCCTAAATCAACGACAGACTACATTCATAGGGCTGGTAGGATTGGTTGTAAACCATTTTCAAATGAAAAGTGTATTGTAACAAACTTGATATCAACCAATGAATTGTTTGTATTAGAATGAATAGAAAATGAGTTGTCATTCAAATGTCAAAAGCTCAATTTCTCTTGTTAGTTTAATTTCAGTGTTTTCTCTTATGTATTCAATAAACAGACTATCAAGCTAGTCTTTTCATTGTAATAAAATGTTTAGAACATAATCCCAAGCATGTGTTCGCAAGCGTCTTTGAGATGTATATGTGCAGTAGGAAAAGTCAATGGTTAATTCAGGTTTTCCATCGAGATCTAAATATTTGAAATAATGTTAAGTGACAAAAAGCATGAGTTTCTCTTATAGTTCCTCAAAGAGGTTGGCAGCAGGTGGACTTCCTTTGCTCTGAGAAGGTATCCTTTAAATATACAGTCTATGAAGACAATCTGATCAACTGCGTTTCTAAAATCCTTTTATATTTTATTTATTAATTTTGTGTTCTTGACTAAATTTGGGAACCTCTTCGGATATCCTTTTGTTATTTTACTCATCTATGTTATATTGTCATTTTGCACCTAGGTTGCCCAGCTATCTCAAAGTCGACCTAGGGATTCCACCACTTAGAATTGTCTAAGATTTCTTGTAAGATATTAATTATTGATGTTACATGTGTTTATCTATGACAACAATATGATTGGTGGTAGTGGCTCAATTTATTTTGATTATGATTTTGATACGACTTTTAGTGGTGGGATTTTGATGATGGCTTTCACAAGTTGGAATGAAGATTCATATCCATTGATTACATAATGCATGTGATGGCTTAGTGGTAGTTTTGTATGGAGATAGGTCTGTTGTTTTTGTTTCTCTACATGGTAGTTGTCATGGTTGAACAAGTGGGCATAGTGGTTCACCTCCTTTCATTGCATGCTATAACCTGCTTGATTAAAAATGGAGTGATATAAAGCCTCTTTAGAGTCCTTGCCTATGATACAAATATAAAACTCTCATTATGCTGAGGATAGTCACGGCATTGATGAAATGTATGTGCATTGATATTGTGGATAGATATGGTTCTGAAGCATCAATTTCATGTTACTCTCAAAATAACATTTCGTTAACTTGGTTTTTCTTACAAAGCATGTCAAAAGGTGAAATTATTGTGGCGTTGAGAAGTGAATCTGGGTCCAAATTCCCTTTCTAATTATAACAAAATTAACATTTATCATACCAAGGTTGTTATGATATTTTAATTTCATAACAAAATTAACATTGATCATACCCTGGTTGTTATGATATTTTAATTTCATGATTTTAGTGGTAAGAAAAGGATCGGATTGAAGTGAGTCAAGAACATGACAAGTCAAAGTACATGTTAATGAAAGGGACCTAATGCATTTTACCATTGCAAAGGACGCATAACCCAATGCGAGGATATGGATGCATAGACCAATTGCCACTTGGCTTAAAAAATACATATATCGGTAACTCTTTAGGTGTGTTATAAAGAGTTTTTATGGTATACATATTTTCAAAGTTAATTAGGAATTTTGTCGGAAGTTAGAATTCTATTTAATTGATGGAATTTTACTATAAAACTTTGTCTTAAGGAGTTTTAGTCCATTCTAAGATGATCTAGATCTTAAAAAAAAAAAAAAAAAGATGAAACTTTATGGATTGAATTTTTCCACTTCTCTAATTTATTGGTTTAAGAGAATCCAATGTAACACTAGTCCATAAAATGATACATAATATGTTTGGCAAAGTTATGATGATTAAAAAGGCTTTTTTTTTCAAAATATTTATTTCACGAATTATAAATGTTATTTAATTAATGTTTCGTAACACATTGTTAAGAGGAAGCCAATAAGAACGACATATGGAATGGGTGGTTATGCATCACAAAGTCTCATATTACTTTGAGACACACTTCTCATGCAAACCTCTTTTAATAATAGTCATCAATGCCAAACATATCCACTGACTTCCATGGGAAACCTCACAGATTTCCTTTAATCCTAGTCATCAATCCCAAAGATATCCAAAAATTTCCCTGGGAAACCTAACATAAGGATAAGATTAAGGTAAGCTAGTTGGATGTTGTGCCTCTTATCATTCTTTGTACAAAAGGCACTCATCCAACAGTGTGAGGGTAACAATCTATGGCAAGCAACCTTGATTTTCTAGCCCAAGTAATTGTATATGGGATTTCTCAAGCTAACATAGGTTCAAAATTCATCTAAGTTTGTTGTTTTTACCTCATTGATAGTCTTTTTGAAGGTGGTTTAAGTAGTGACAATAGTGATCTACCTCAAGAGTACATGATAAAGCACTAAGCTAATCATTCAAAAAATATTTCTATTACTTTATCAATTGATTTTTGTGTATGAGGTATGAGTGTAGCCCAACTATATGTGCTAAGATATTTTTATTAGCGTCATTTAACAAGTGTGTAGTTGATCTTGAACATGTTGTATGAAAATTTATGAGTATTATGATTACAACAACTTCCTTGTTTGCATTTTATGATGACACGTAGAACTTGTTTGGCATGGATGACCTATATGGTTAACACATTTCTTCATTTTTAACTACTTTCCAAATAGGACAACTTTTGATTGAACATGAAAAGAGAACTTGATGACTTTAATGAATGAAATTTTTCGAATACCTCAATGTTGACCTATGGTTCAATGTTGTGTATATATATGAATGGTTATAATTTAAACAATATAATTTGCAATCGAACATTGAATATTAATAAAAAGTACATCACTAGTCACAAAACAGAAGGACAAAAGAAAGGGGGTTATGGTTCCACAAGAGGGAAAACACAAAAGGGTTTAGTAGGCCAAAGAAAAGACCTTATTAATAAACTCAACCCAAAGTCTTGTCAAACTTTATGATGTCCTTGATTAATAACTAATTAACATTTAATTAAGCCTTAGAGATGATTAATACATGAACATGATACATTGCCCCTTCATGCTATGCAATTAAATTGTTTATCTTTACGATGCAAGCAAACTATTGCGATGATTGTATTGTTTAATTTTGAATGTTCAAGAGAGTTCGAATATGGATTGTTGTTCAATTATCAAAGAGTTGAACTTACTAGAAAATTGGGAATTCACCCTATGAACTATACTTTGTTTTAGGAATGACAGAAAATATATTAGAGAAAACTATTGCGTCTATATTGAATTTGAAATATGAAAGCTACATCCACAACTTAATATAGAATTGTGGCTATATGGAATGATATTGGGGAAGTGAGGAAAATTCGCTACCACTAATAATTTCCTAGAATCCCAACAATGAGATTTTCTTGGGCAACTTGTGTTGAAGCCCTAGAGGAAGGTGGAATAACCTAGGGGATCATTGAATAAAGAAAGGGTTCTCATTTTTTCAGATGTACAAGGTAATGGGAAAGAGGGATATGAATTTGGAATTGGTGTAGGTGTAAATAATCATTGTGAGGTTGGGAATTGTATTGTGGGAATGGAAATTAGAGCAAGGCATATGGATAAATTTCCTTTTCCAATTCATAGCCTCATCTCAGGGGGAGGCTATTGGGTATGTGATATATTCTTTGCACACTTATCCCCACACTGTGTATGTTGCATCAAGTGCAATGGTGATGTCACAAGAGAGGTTGTAACCCCCCTTGTTCAAAGGGGCTTGTAAGGGGGGTGAATCTCCACTACACAAGCGTTCGAGGGCAATTCCCTCAAAGGAAAAAATTTCAGTGGTGTTTTGCATCTATTTTTAGTAGTTTTCGACACAATTTTTACTTCTAACAGTTTTATGGCGCATGGTGGTTCAGCGTATGGTTTTGTAATTTCAATTAAGGAACTATGGTTGTATTCTAATCTAGGGTAAATGGATTGATTATTTATGGATGTCATGGGATATACATATTATATTGTAACACTATAAAGATAGAATATGAAAAAAAAAATCGGTATTCCTAGGGTAAATTTTGTGTTAACATGTGTCGTTGCATATTTTCTATTTTTATCATGAATTTGTTTGCAGCAATTCACTGTACAAGGTTAAAACCTACATTTGGTATAAGAGAAATTTTGGTTGCAAGGGAATGGTTGTGGCTAAGGGATTTGGCTCGAGACTATGGTAGACCTTGTTATAATGGAAGATCTGTGGAATTGAATCTTGTGGTAAAAGGAAATGGAAAGTAGTTCAAAGATAGGTATAGAGAAATTCAATGCGCAAAGTTTTGAGTTGTGGAAGATCTATTGGTGGACAAAGATCAGTAGATCGTTGTGGATCCAAGTAATAGATTAACGAAGATGTTAATAGAAAACTAGAGTAAGTTGGATTGAAAGGCAAAGAGCATAACACAGTTGTCTCTTTGATATAATAGTACTAGATATTTCAAGACAAGCTATATCAAAGGCATTGTGGAACAAGTTAGAGGATTTATACCAAGCTAGGTCCTTGGTGAACAAATTGTTCCTACAAAAACAGTTGTGTAATCTAAGGATGAAGGATGGAGACTAAATGACAGAACATCTGAACACCTCTAATACTATTGTAAGTCAGCTATTATATATTGATATTAAGATTTTAGATGAAGATAAGTGTATCGGTTTCCTATGTTCTTTACCAAATTCATGGGATGGTCTAGTTGTTGCCACAGGTATTAATGCAACCTCTTTAAGTTCAATGAAATAGTATCATGCTTATTATCAAAGGAGATGAAATGAAAAAACATGAAAATTCAAAACAATGATGCCTTGTCTATAAGAGAATGCTCCCAAAATATAAATAAAATTATGTCTTCGAGTGGAAGAAGAAGGGTATTACAAGAAAAATTGTAGATCCAAGATTGCTAAGAAAGGGAAGTGATTTGATGATGTTCCTTCTAAAGAAACAAAACCCTCCTCAAATGGGGGGGGATGTATACTTGACTTCTTCAAACACACATGTAGATCATGAGGCATGGTCAGTCAACTCGGTTGCATCCTTTCATATAAATCCTCATAGTGAGTTGCTTTGTGAGTATGAAAGATATGATGGCATTGATTTTTTCGTAGGAAATGACTCAACAACTAGAATCATAGGAAAGAATATTCAACTTAAAGCTCATGGGTGGGAGGATTAGAACACCACTAGTGTTCTGCATATTCTAGGATTGGCCATAATTTTGATTACTATAAGAAAAATGGATGACGCATGTGTAAAAAAGGTGTTTGAAAAAAATACTTATAGGATGGTTCATCAATAAACTATCGTGGATATCCCACTGGACAATTCATCACAACAAATTTGATAAAATTATGGTTAAAATCTAAAATCTACACTACGGGTTAATTTATCCTTAGATTTCTATATTCGTTAATTAATGTGTTATGCTTATGCATGCAATAGATTAACTATGAAGAAAATAGATAACATCTAAATAAAAGTCACAAGCCATAAATTAACACACGATATAACTTGGGAATCCCTTTCGAGAGGAAACCCAGTAGGAAGGTAAGGTCGCTATGCTCTCTTTCTTTGAATGGAAATGGATGCAAGTACAAAGAAGTGAGGACTCTGGCTCATGGGCTTCTATAGTGCAAAAACCCTCTCTATTTTCTCTCCCCCTATCCACTCTCTACTCACTCATTTATGGAACAAAATACGCTTGAATATAATGGAACCCCTTTTCCTCCTAATGGTTTGATTATAACACAGTCTAATAGCTTACTAGTGATTAAGTTTGACTCGTTCAATTCTTAACTAAAGTTACCATATCAGCTCTTCTAGAGTCTTATTCATCATGATCATGTGGCTAGTTCATTTTCCATGAATAATGGGGGCTGACAATGCATCCTCTTGAATCGTGGTGGTCAATTTTGATAGGCTAACTTCCAAAACTAATAACTCTCTCATATGTGCTCCAATTGAAGTTATTTTTGCATCGTTGAAAAGGTATCGACATGTATATTGTGGAATCTAGGCCCATAGTAACAATGTTACAAACTTAATGAGAGAACTTTACCAAGTTCTTGATTTTTTTGAGGTCACACCAAATCATGATTCTCATGTTGATTTTGAAAAGTGGTGATCACCCTTTTTTCATTTCAAGGTTAAAATTCCAACATTCTTTAACCATGACATTAAAATCCAAATATCATGATTATGAAATACATCAAAATCGACGTTGAAATGCAAAAGTGTGATGCAGCATCACCTCTTCTTTTTTCAAGGTTAAATTTCAAACATTTTTCAATCATAGCAATAAATAAAAAATATCATGACTATGAAAGACATGAATAAACATGTTGAAATGCAAAATTGGTGATGCAGCATCACCTTCTTTTTCTTTTTATTTTACTTACAATGTTAAAATTCAAACAATTTTCAATCATGTCATGACTACAAAAGACATGAAAAAACATGTTGAAATGCAAAAAGGGTGACACAACATCACCCACTTTTCCTTTTAGAGTTAAATTTCAAATGTTTTTCAACCATGGCATTAAACACCACATATCATGACTATGAAAAACCTTAAATTTTAGCACTTAAAATTTGTCTACCTTTTTAATTTTCTTTTTTATCTAAATCTTTGTTTTAAAGTGTTTTTCAAAGTTGTCTAACTTTTATTTTATTTCATTTTATTTTTGGAATTAAAATACCAATTTTTCCTTTAATTTTTCTATTTTTAAATTTATTGATTTTTTCTATTTTTTAAATTTATTTATCAATCCAATTATTTTTTAGTTTTTAAAATTTTTAAATATTTTTTAATTCATTTTTTCTTTATAAAAGAATTTTTTTAATATATACATATTTTAAAATTTTATTTATTTTATTATTATTTTTATATAAAAAATATTAAGTAATTAATTATTATTTTTAAATAATTTTAAAAATTTCCTCCAATTTTTTGGTTTAAATTTGTTCTTAAACTTACCTTAAAATTTTGGTTTTAATCATTATTTTATTGATTTTTGTTTTGGTAATTACAATTTTTTCTAATATTTATTTTGTTAAAAAAAAAAGTAGTTTACATTACATCATTTTTTAAACAGTGGCTTTCATGATTTTGTGTACACTGGTGATGATCTTATAAACAATAGTTAAAATATTATAATTTAGTACCCTATTAAAATAGGTCAAATTGCTTTAGGCTATGATGTCAAAAGAGCTATAATTTTAACCTATAAAAAAATCGTTCTTGGTAGAATTATTATTCGATTTAGGTGTTCAATTTTAAGGTCTTATAAGTCATGATATTTGGTTTATAATGTTGCGGTTGAAAAGTGTTGAAATTTTAAGTTTTTTTGCACTAGTGATATTTGGTTTCAATTCAATGGTTGAAAAATGTCAAAATTTTAAGGTTTTTTTGAGTCATGCTATTTGATCTTTAATGTTATGGTTGAAAATTGTTGGAATTTTTAGGTTTTCCATAATCATGATTTTTGTTTTTAATGCCATGGCTGAAAAATGTTGGAATTTTAACCCTAAAAAATAAGGGAGATGCATCATCACCACTTTTCAATTTCAAGGTGTGTTTTCATGTTTTTTGCGCATAAATAGGGATTTTTTGGGATCGAGTTCTTGCTTTGATAAGTTGGTAATATTGTTAATGATGTCAAGACCACAAAAAGTGTCATTTAAGGCTTCAAAATGGCTTCTGAAGTTTTTGGCCCGAAATTTTCCAAACTATGACCACCAATAAAAATGGTCCTATGTATGACAAATAATATAAAAATCCAATCCAGATCATACCTCCTCATTTTGGGAGGTTTTTGGTCCCCAAAAGCTTCTACTAAATGAGGTGAGACAATTTGTCCTCCACCTCTCAGGTGTACCATTTAGCTTTGCTTAGAAGATGTCCTTTCAACCCAATCTGTCAAAGGTCACACTACCCATGTCTTGTAGTTCTTGACCTCTTCTAAAAAATTGCATCATTTGTCAACTCTTCATGAATATCTAATGCCAAATTCTCTACAGAAGGTAGGACTTGTTCTTCTTTCCAATCTAGCATGGAAGGATCATATAGTTTCAAATTCTCTACATTCACCTCTGAGTAAATGAAAGAGTATGGGAGTAGACTGAGTCTATAGGTGTTATCTCCGACCTTTTCCAGTATCCCAAAGCCTTGATTTTCTTACCAAAACATCGCAATCTCTCCTTGTTTAATTGTAACCATACTTTGTCTCTCGCCTTGAAGGACCTTTGTTCTATGATGATCATGCATGACCTTGTATTTTTCCTGTGATTTTTACAGTGTCTCTAAGTGTACTTGTAGATGGATTTTCATGATCTTCTCAACAATTTTTTTTCCCTTAAGAAATCCCTTGTAAGATCCTATTTCACTCATCCTTCTTTCCCATATGCAATATCCAAAGGTGAAAGTGGAAAATACCCAAAACAAGTTTCAAATGGGGACTTACCAATAGAAGTCTAGATTGTTCTATTGTAAGAGTGTTGTATATATACCCAGTTTTCATCCCAAGTCTTCGAATTATTTTGATTGTAACCCCTTAAAGGTTGCAACAGAATCCTGTTAACTACTTATGTTTTCCTATTTGTTTATGGATGGAATGCGTAGATCTATTCAACTTTGTCATTGAGAAATCATGTGTCCTTGTATGAAATGATGTTCCTTGGTATACCAAAGTGCACTAAGACTTGTCCAAAGAACAAGTTTGTTGCTTCTTACTCACCAATAGTCTTTTTATAAGGTATTAGAACACACATCTTGTTGAACATGTAAACCACCACGAATAGGTAGTCATGTCCCTTCCTGGTTGTTGGTAAACCTCCCACAAATTCCATGGAAATTTTTTCCCAATGATGAATGGATACAAGCAACAGATGATTTAGACCTTGTTTCTTATTACTAAGATTACTATTACAACAAAGCATGCATCCTCTTATGAACATAGCTACATGTTCTTGCATCTTAGGCCAACACATACTTCTACAAATTAGTCACTATCTTCCCTACACTAAAGTGCCTTGCAACCTTGGAGGTGTGAATCTCTCTAATCAGCTACAATCATTCACCTTTAAGAACACATAATGTATCTAGCCTATAGAGTAACTCATCCTAGAGATGGTATTCAGTTGTGTTATCACCATCTTACACATGACTCTAGCTTTGCAACTGTTGAAACGCCTCCTTGAAGTCTTCGCCCTCTGAATATGCCCCTCTATATGCATCATGGGTGAATGGCTCTGTGTGCATCAGAGTTCTCAAAGTTGTGATCTTTGATGTAGGTGGCCTTGACAACACGTTTTCCAAATTGTTTATGCTTTCCTTCTATGCTTAATCACTAAATGAAATTGTTGTAGAAACCCCGTCCACTTATAATCCCTGGTTTGATGAAGCTTACTCTAGGTTTGCATATATTGTAGTGGTTGGTGATTTACCCTGACTTTAAGTCCAGCTTGGTGAAGTATTTGTCTTGTTGCAACTGATCTAGCAAATCATCTATCCTAAGTAAGGGATACCTGCTCTTGAGTGTATTTTCTTCTAAAGCCTTGTAACCAATACACATCCGCCAAGTCCCATCCTTATTTGGCACAATGATGATGGGCGACCCACATGGTGAGGTACTTGGTCAAATTACACTTGGTTCTAGTAGTTGTTACAACTACTTCACCTCACTTTCCTCAATAAGGGACTTCTTGTATAGCCCAATGTTTGGCAACAGGGAGTCCGACAATAGTTGGATCTCGTGCTTCACTTCCTTCTTGGGAGGTAGGCCTTTAGGCTCATGGAACACACCCTTATATGCATGCAACAATTCTTCCAGTTGATGTTTCTATTCCTTAGTACACCCCTCTAGAGATTACTTCACTATTATTTACTCTTCTACATATTGATTTCGTCTTAAAAACAATAAAGCATACATATTGCTAGAATTGATCAGTTTCTTTAATTGATTAGCACTTACCAACAAAATTTTGGACTTGCCCTTGTCTGTGGATGGTGACGGATTTTCCATCCTTGATGAAGTGGTACTAGTTGGCTCTCTCCATGAAGATTACATCCCACATGTGCATACAAGGAACTTCCAAACACCATTCCACATGCATCAAGGGGAACTACATATAGTTCTACTTGTAGTCTACCTGTTATATCTTTTGCAGCTTTTTCAAGCATATTTTCCTGTGGAATTTACCCAAAATCCAGCTAGGATTTGTTGGAATCACAAGTTTGAGTTGTGAACTCTCCACAATATGAGTGCTGAAGGGGTTTTTCAGGGTGTTGAATCCATATATGCAATCAAAATTCATTTTGAACAATAAAAAATCATGATTTTACCAAAAATTATTTCGTTAGATTCCAGCTAAAAACTTGAAAATGTATAATAGCTAGACTATCATTTTAGTTCATTTATAAAATCAGCACTCATAGCAAATTTGATTTTTAATTGTTTGGTTACATTTATTTTTACATCCTTATTTACCCATCCCAATAGATATGAGCTTCAAACTTTTAATCTCAATTTGTTGATTAGCTCTATTGCAATGGAATTCTTCTATGATCCTAAGTCGAATGAAGCATCAATATTTTTCTTCTTGACTTGTATCTTTATATGGAAGAGTCTGGTCATTTCGCTCTCTTCCTGTTACTAAAGGCCACTTATATTCACCTTCTACATTGATGTACAAACAATATTCTTATCCACATCTATGATAATTTCCACCTAGTTGCTCAAATCAGTGGCCATGAGATTTTTTTCTTAATATCTTTCTTTCTGTTCTATGGGTTGAGCTTTGAATGCAACTTCCAACACTTCTCCTCCATATGATCATCAATGTTACAGCAATTGTAGTGGTTGTTGGGATCTTTGCATTAGGTGTGTTGTTGTTGTTGTTGTTGTCATTTTATCTTTTCCCCCTTTCCACTTCCTCTTACCCTCCTTGAAACTTCTTGATTCCCCTTCTACTTTGACCCACTTGATTGCCACTTTTTCTGGCCTATGTTCTTCAAGTACTATGCATGTACACAAGTCTCGTCCACTGATTTGGGTTTCAACATCGTCACTTGTTTTTGCAGATGGTTGTGTAGACCCCCCAAATACTTTAGTATGTAAGGGTTCTTTAGGGAGATACCCAACATTATGACCATCTTTCTAAATTTTGTGTACTCTTGTACACTCTACCCCTACTGCTACCTGAAGTAATGCCACCTTATCCACTAGTCCCATACATACCCAATAGGGTAAAATTGTGACTTTGAGAGTTTTGAAATCCTCCTAGTTAGTCACTAGAGGATCTCCCTCCAACCTCAAGGTCTTCATGTGGATTTCCCACCAGGTCAGGGCATTGCCCTTTAATTTCAAGGACCATGATATCCATGAACCTTGCATCATAAAAAGCTTCATAATTTCTTAAAGCCAAGATATTCATATTCCATGTCTAAGGGCGAATCACTAGTTGCTATTTTCCCTCTCCTATTATCATTGGATTTTTCCTTAGTTTTAGGATATTAATGAGAAGCCTCTAAGATGCCTAGAGATTCTTAGGATAAGATTAGAGTTTTGAATCATATTTATGTTAAGTGAGCTCGAAAAATGTTTCTATGTTAAATTAGTTTCTTGAGTGTAGTATGGAAGCTATCAAAGAACTGAGTAATTCTTTAACAATAGAAGTGGAAAACCCTTTATGTTTGTCATTATCTTTATTATTGTTGTAGGTAGCCATATTGGTATTACAGATATAGGTTCCATAATTTATGAAATCCATGTTTGTGTGAGTAGATATATCAAAGACATTTTTAAAGTATGAAGCTTAACTAGATCTTAGAGAATATTGGTTATTGATATGTCATATATTAAAGCCATGAAGTCCATTATTTGTTTTCATTCGTCAAGACTCTAGCATCAATTGGATCTATAGTATTATCTTATTATATATTTGCATTAGATGAGGTTTGAGCAATGTGATTTAACCGACTTATTATTAATATGATAAGTAAAGACTTGTCATGATGCATATTCCTTTGATTTTGGATTTAGATTATGTTGTGTCTAGATTGAGAAATAGAATTAGCAATATTGTGCAAGGTAACACACAATAAATTCAAGGTTTACACTAATCTTGTGTTAACAATTAACTTGGTTAGAGATAAATACAAGATTGAATTCAATGATCATGGACTATGTCTATGAAACTAATATTTGGATAGATAGACTTCAAAGTCAACTTTCGAACAAATAGAAAACAAGTTTTATAGCTTAAAACACAAGGTAATCAAGCTGGAGTTGAATCTCAATCTGATATTGTCAATTTCAAATCGAATTATAGTAGGATCTTATTTTGATCACTAAGTTCATATGAAACTCCACTACTTTGTGGTCAAACAGAACAGTGAAACACACCTTCAAATTTTTTAATTTAGTATTATCATTCTTGCACCAAGAGTGTCACAGTGTATCCATAAGCCCAGGTAGATATATCACATTTGTAAGGGGAAAAAAACTAAATTGACCATAAAATAAAGTCCAAACAATTAAAAAAGTAACTAACTGTAATAATAAAAAACTAAAAAGAGACCAGAATATTTGTAAAATATTCTAATAAAATAAATTAGCATAAGCGTGTCACAAACATGAATCTTTTAAGCAGGCAGCAATAAACCATGAATATTTTAAGCAAGCACCAATAAACTAGTCTTTAATTCTGAATTTGATGTATTTTAGTGCTTATTAAATGTTGGTTAAGATGGATCCATGTTGGTGAGGCTATTGTAGACTTGGAAATTTTATCATTGCAATTTGGTGACACTGGATGTTGGAAAAATAGAGTAGCATTTTTAAATTGACGTATGAGAAAATGTTCACGAGATTTTAAAAAAGAGGTAGTCTCATCAAAGACATGCCCAACATACCAAGTACTAAGCAACTCTCCATAAGGTAGACTAGAGATTATCCTCTTTCTTTCTTTCTCAAAATTGATCATTTTCAATCATGATCTTTCAACTCAACTTGATCACAATTTTTCTAACCCCACCATTCATTGTGGCAAGGCTAGTCTTCCCTTTTCCTCATCCTAGATCCAAAATAAGATTATCCTTGTTTTTTCTTTACCTATTCATTAAACAATCCCATTTCCATGAAAGATTGTCCTCCTCTCTTATTCTTGAATTTTTAACCTAAAAAGAAAATATGATATATTGTCATTGAAAAATTCTTCAACAACATCATTTATACCATAAATCTAATTATAGCACCCTGTTATCTTACCAAATTGACTTTATCAAAACATTATTTCTTTGATTATTATTGTTTAAGTAGCAAGAGGAAAGTTGTCCCTTTCCTTCCTTCATAATTTAATTCCATTTTTATTATTCCTCAATTATATTACATTAGTTTATTAATAATATTCTTTTCATAATTTAATTTATTTTTATTATTCTTTAATTCCATTTTTATTATTCCTCAATAATATTCTTTTCCTAATTTGTTTCATAATTTAATTCCATTTTTATTAGTAAGAACTAATATTATTTTCATAATTTAATTCTATTTTTATTATTCCTCCATTATATTACATTAGTTTATCAATAATATTCTTTTTCAAAGAATTTCCATTAGTTTATTAATAATATTCTTTTTCAATTGCAAAACATTTTCATAGAACTTCCAATATCTGTTCGACAGGTTCCTTACTGAAGTGTTCAATTCTCATTAGATCTTCTACATTAAATTAGATTATTTTATTAACGTTATTCCAATAAATTGGATTTCATGTAAACAAACATAATCAATGAAACTTTTTATACACGGAATCAATAGAGAATTATTTATATATTTATTCAGTTCAATTAGCTCTATACTTACTATTTAGTAATGTATTTCAATCTTTTATAGATATTGTAAATTTCGATTTATAAAAAACCAAAAAAACATAAACATTTTTAAATTCCTCCTCTCTCCTCTCTCCTCTCTCCTCACCTTCGTTTTTTTTGTTCGTTAGGCAGTTAGTTGCAACGGTGTAGCTGCATGGCACGAAAGATTGCCCCAGGGCCAACGCAATCATAATTTTTCCCAAATTAAAAGTTAAACTTGATATTTAACCCACTTAGGAAAAAGAGAACGGCAGCTCAAATCTGAAGCTCTCTGTTGAAGGGAATATCCCTCCTGACATGATTTAAAGGATAATAAATAAGATGCCATAATCCATCATACTAAACAAGGCTTTATTATACGGGAGAAGAACTTTCAAATTCAAAACCTTCCAATTCAACCCAACACCAACAAACTCCGTTTTAGACTCTCAGCAATAAACAGCATCTACAATGTAGCTATCAACGAAGTCCTTGCCTTACTGTCTATCTATAAAGTATTTACTCTTGATATATACAAAATTGTGTATTTCCTCATAAGTCCATTATGATTACCCAGTAGGAATCATCATCTGTACTGTCTTCGGAGGAGTCTAGCTTGATATGAAAAAGCTTGTGTTCTAAAACGTCTCGGAAACCCACGAGTCACACTTGCTTGACATGTAACATGAACAAAAACCAGTGTCTTTTGCTAAAGAAAGTAGCCTAGGCTCCCCACAAAACACATATAGCAAGAAAGTAGTGTAGACTCCCCAGACAACACATATATCAATGGTCATAAAATCTGGAATTTGGAGTATTAAAAAATAACAAAATACTCAAGCAAACAAGAATCAGCAGGAAAGTAGGCATCAAACTCTTCCGTATTCCCGCCAACGTTTTTTTAATAGAAAATGCTTTTTATATTATACAGAAAATAAAATGTGTACATAGAAGAAACAGTTTAAAATAGCACTGCAATAAGGTCGATTAGGCACTAAAATATACATTTTTTTCCTCCCCCAAATAACTGAACACCAAAATGGTTAATACAGTAAATGGATCATGCTCCAAATCAAAGAAGGTAGGTTATTTCTGGGTTAAATAATGATCTATAGTGGCTGGGAACTAAAGCGCTGCCAAAATTGCCTATACATGAGAGTGTTCCCAGATGAATATCTCACTAAAACTGTACGTAAGGATGGTCAGGTAGTATACAAGTATGCAAAACTAGGTCGTAAATTTTATTTATTTGCTAAGGTAAGTATAAAAATCGAGGCTGCATTTATAATTTTCCAGGAGTGTTTTAGCACCTTCTATCGATAAACAACCTTTGCTGACAGCGCTTTCTGCTTCCCTCTCTATATCTTCAATTATGTTACTTACGTCGTGTCTAACAGAGTGTAAAACTTCTTTGGTGGTCTGACCCTGCACTATTCGCTCAAAACCATATTGCCCTTTGCCCTTTCTGTTTGTTGCTTTATCTACAATATCTGATCCTTTAGACCTTACATGAATGACATTAATTCCACCAAATAGGTTGTGAGCACTTCCCAATATTTCCTGCACAGATTTTATGTTAGATCTTGTCAGCACTTTCTTACATTCATTGTCAACTTAGACTGGCCATTTAAACATCAAACCTGACATACAAGAAACTGTTCGTCACAGAGAAGATGATTAAAGGCTTGGAGGATACCTGATAAACACCTGCAAGGAACAATCCCATGTAGTACGGCTCTCCTTCACACAAATGATGCACAGAGAGCACACTTTCAACCTTCCCACTAGGTCCAATAAAGCGTTCTATTTTTCCATCACTGTCACATGTCAAATCAGCCAAGGTTGCCTGTGTATCTGGCTTCTCATGCAACCGATGCAAAGGCATTATAGGGAAAACTTGATTTATGGCCCATGAATCAGGTACCGAACGGAAAATAGATAAGTTGATATGATATATTGCTGCTAAGTATTTCTTAAGCTTATCTACTTCATCTGGTAACTCAGAGTCTCTACAAAATTTTAATACACTAAATGAAATAGCATCATAGACATCTTCAACTTGTGCCCTATGCTCAAGGCTTAGGAAACCAAGCTTAAATAAGCTATGGGCTTCTCTTTTTAACCGCTTTGCATCACTGTAAGCTTCCTGGACATTTTGTTGGCAGATAGTTTTTTTAATATCATATAAAGTTGATAGTAGATATTCACCAGGATTGCAATCTTTCCGAAGCTTTCTGTTTGTATGACATGGAACAACTGACCCTGCATGCAATTCACTTGAATGTAGACCCTCTTGAACAGATGTATCTGAACCAATTAAACTAGTGTAAATTGCATTTCCAGTATAAGGACATTCCAGCAGTTTTACCATGAGTAGTTCAATGCAATCTTACCTGAAAATACTGTTTTGTCATTTATAGTAAACCTCTGTACTCTACTTTCACCCAAACTTTCCAGGTTGCCCATGGATTTAGCTGCTGACTGCTGGCTGACACTCAATACGTCAAACACAATGACTGAATGATGTGATGCCAAAGCTCTACCACTCTCAGACACAATAACTGGCTGAGAAACCCCTTTTAGGAGGCATGCATCTCGTAAGGCCACTACGATTTCATTTGCATAGCACTGCAAATAAATTCAGTTTAATTGCAGAGATGAAAGGCAACATTCCCGTATCAATAATTTAAAATCAAGAACATACATGAGTGGTTTCTTCTATGCTCGTAATAAAAAGGCAGAGCAACATAGATATCTCACTTGCATGCTATAACTGATTGAGGCATTTGATGGGTCACCAGTACCATCATAGTCAATCCCAAGCCCGCCTCCAACATCAATGTAATGCTGAAAGTAAGCCAAATCATTTCAGTATATAAGATAGGAATCAATTTCTGAGAGTTGCATTTGATAATACGCAATACATTCTTTATTTTCAGATTAGAAACTGACTAGCATAATGAATATTATGATGAAAAGTTACTTTGCATCATACCATATGTGCACCCATCAGAACTAATTCACAGTAAATATGACTTCCTTCTCTCATTGCCTCCTTCATAGTTGAAATAGATGGTATCTGAGAACCAATGTGAAAATGAAGCAACTGCAAGCACTGTAGCATATTTTCCTGCAGGTCAAAAGAAGTAATCACCATTCATCAAACATATTTATCACAACCTTAAATGATAAGATGAAAACTGAAACAGAAAAGCACATACTTGTTCTTGAAAACAAGTACAATAACGTACTTTTCTCAGTCTCTGTACAACTTGAATGAGCTTACTGATAGTAAGGCCAAATTTCCCGCTATCACCTGAGGTTTCAGCCCAGTGACCATTGTGCTTGGTGCTGAGCTTGGCTCTCAATCCGATTATTGGCTGAACCTTTAATCTTCTGCTGGTTTTAATCACCAAGTCCAGCTCCTCCATCTTACCAATAACATGGGAAAAGGAAAGGAAAAATCCTTATGAAAAAGTTCAATTATCATATCAAAGGAGGTGTTGGGATTCTAGGAATAACAGCGTCAAAATCTAGGAAAGTGGAAAGTTGAGCTAAATACCTGCTCAAGTACCAGCACTACTTTAATACCTAATCGCATTGCCAATAAAGCACTCTCAATGTAAATACTGTCCTGCCAAAAAAAATCGAAGACATTGATCAGTTACAGTTCACCAATATTAGAGACAAACTGATCCACATTATATTTTAAAATCAAGAAGAGATATAACCATTACATCATACATTATATTTTAAATTGAGAAGCTTCATAACCAATATATCATAAAACAAATTTTACCGACTTCCCTATGAAGTAAACCAATCAATATATGCTTCCATACAAGTATGTGCCTGATTAGGTTAGGCCTACTCCCCATATCTCTCTGGAGCCAGAACCATAGATATGCAGCATGGTTCCATCATGGATCCACATCCATGGCAGATCCATTCCAGATCCATCATCGTTCAGGAAAGGATCTGTTTTGCATATGTCTCGAATGTCATCTCAAATGGATACTATGCCATTAAAGAAATAATGTTATGCAATATAATAAATATTATGATCTAATATGTGATCAGTTCCAAAATGTACCCATCATGCACCCATTACAGGCTTGCTTTTGAATGGTTAAGTATGCTAAATGGACCCATTTTGGCCAGTTAGATGAGTATTTGACTACATCAGATTTTATGGTGTTGAAGAAAATGTAACTAGGTTCGGTTTTCATTATGACTTGTAATTATAATATTATGAAGAAAATTATTATTCCTTGCATCATGGGTTTCATGAGCAAGATGTGTTTACCATAGGTCAAAGACTTCTTCTTGATGTCTTTAGGATTTTATGTTTCATCATAAGTATTATGAAAGTCATAAGGTCAAAGGTTTACGCTCCAAGACAAGTGTCACTATCCTCGTGCAAAATCCGCTCTACAAAAATGCAGTGATCTCCTTGATGATATGTCGGCCTAGATTCAAGACACTCCTGTCGGCTCAATGCACCATCGTTGACCCATATATATAAGGAGTAATGTGGAGTCAAATGGAACAAGTTTTTCGGATCAGTTCATATTACAGTCAACGAAGAAAGGAATGCATACACAGTGAGCAGGGTATTATCTCGGAAGTCTGCCTACGATATATATACAGCGTGTCAAGCTCTCAGAAGCAATGTCACATGGTTCGGGTTCGAGTTCGGGTTCGGCAATGATTAGGTTCGGTTTGAGTTCGAATGTTTTGATGAGGTTTGCCATTAGGTTCGTCTATATATATATATATATATATAATGAATTATAGGATAAAATAGTAAGAAATCAACATCAATAAACATCAAAAATGCTATCATGGACATGGAAACTGCAAGGATAAATTACAAGCTTGAGTTGTGACATGAAGTTATGAGTTTTGATCTATGGACTTGGTCAATGGCTATGAGGTTCGATGAGGTTCGCCGAACCTCAAATTTTTTTTAAGGTTCGCCAAAATTCGAACCTCAAGGTTAAAGTTCGACGAACCTTGTGACATAGCTCAGAAGTATCTCGGAAGTCTGTAGCCATTCACTGTGATATATCTCAGAAGTCTCTCGGAAGTCTGTAGCCATTCACTGTGATATAAGTCATCGAAGGACTGTGTATAATATATATATATATATATATATATACACAGTGACTGCGTTCAATATAACTCTCGGTGGGGGCCTATCTTATCACTATTGTAACCAACGAAGAGTATGAAATAACATAATCGAAGAACTGTGGCAGCCGAGAGAAGAAGGTGTCGAAGACTGTGACTGGACAGCGAAGACATAAGGAGAAGGAGTACAGTGATATCAAGACTGTGAATTGTAGACCAAACAGAGCAGAGGATAGTGACAAACATCTTGGAGGTAACCTTGTGTCTATTTTGTCAAGGGTCTTGGTATTCATCATCTAAATATCTATAAGAAGAGATTCAAGGGTTTTACTCTCAAGAAGAGAGGTTTTGCCCTGGCTTGGAGCCAGCATCTTGTGTACTTGTTCTATTGTTGATCTTCTATTTTGATAACTGTTTGATGATTGAACGACACACTAACATAACAAAGTTAATTGAAGAAGACAACACAAACTATTATCAATAAGTCTGTGAAGAATCACTAAGCCATGAATTGCCTTAGATTCTTCAACATATGGAACAGCAATAGTGTTGACAAATATAACTCGTCCAGGAGCTTATTGCACAGATTACGTGTGAACGTGCAAGGAGTAGTTTGAAACAACTTCTAGTGACCATTTAGTAAAAGTGAGAAATAATAGCATGTTGTAATTTCACTTGAATTAATAAAAGTAAAAGTCAAATTTCCTATATTCTTTTAGTATTAGAAATCTAAATGAAATATTCTAGAATATTAGTGAATTAATTTGTTCCTAGGATACCCTCTTGCTGTTTGCTATAGTGGATCAGAATTTTCTCCTCTCCAATGCACTCACCTTCTTCTCTTGTCTCTACCTCTCTGAGGTGTTTCCATGTGTGTTTCAACTTCTCACATCTTGTCCTATTTATGCTTTGAGAGAGGTAACTAATCCCCTCAATCCTGGGAAATAATTTCCCATATCTTAGCAAATAATCTCCTTGATCCTAACAACCACCTTATCTCAACAATGAGGTGTATGTCTAAGATTAGAACAAATCTAATTCACTAATATTCTAGAACATTTAGATTTTTAATATTAAAAGAATATAGGAAATTTGACTTCTGACTTTTACCTATAATTTGATTGGGGTTTGCAATGTTTCCATTGGATTTTGTTATGTATGAGGGTATGGAAGTAGCATTTAATCAAGAGCACCAACCCCTCTATGTATGTAATAACCAAACAAACAGTAACTAGAATCTGAAATACAGAAAACCTGAAAAATTAAATTTGTACTTACCTTAACTGCTGCTGATTCTGCTACTGAACTGGTGATTCTGCTGGTGATGTCGTGGCTATTTTGATCCAATCTCCGGGAGACCAATACCACCCAACCAGACTGAGCAAACCTAGCTGCTCAATCCAGAAAGCTTCTCAACAGAAACTCTCTGTCCCTCCGTGCCCAGAACCTCAGACGGCTTAAAGCTCTTCCAATGGATAATTATCTTCCTCCTGGTTTTCTCCTGGTGAATTTCTGCTTCTGGTTCTCTCTGCTCCTCTCTGGTTTTTCCCCCCCACTCTCGATCCAGGCTGCCGGTTTTATCTACGAGCCTGGCGGTGGCCGCCCTCCTACCTGCAGCCACCACCTTCCCTCGACTCGACACGCCTTCCATGCAATTTAAGCTCTCAGATATTTTCCTGGCAAGTGCGCTCTGTTATCAATTTTCAGTTGGTTGAAAGCGCCCCTTTTAAAAGGGTCCTGCAATGATTTTTGGTATGTTTTAGCATATAGTTTAGTTTTACGCTTTTAGATTATGTATGTTTATAAAGTTCAGTTATATATTTTATAAAATTTAATTTATATATATTATAAAGTTCCATTATATATTTTATAAAATTTAATATATATATATATATATATATATATATATATTATAAAGTTTAATTATATATTTTATAAAATTTAACTTATATATGTTTATAAAGTTTAATTATATTTATAAAACTTAACATATTTATTATTTAAATTTCATCATATTTGTTTTATTATAAAGTTTAAAACTTTATATAATGGATCAATTTAGATGGGTCGTTACATACACCCCCTTCTGAAAACTTCGTCCCGAAGTTTAGAGTTTTAGGTTCAAGGTTTTAATGGACATGACCTTTTTCTATCCAGGTCCCCAAGCTATTCAAAATCATCCTATCCTCCCTAATCTCTTCTGCTCCCATCCTATCCGTCCTCTACTGGAGTATGCCATGGCGTCAATTTTACTGACCTAACCATTCATAAACACTAAGGTGACAGCGTCGGCTATACCGACCTTATTCCCAGTAGGCATCCGGCAGTCATCATCACACGTCTAGGGGAGCGTGACTCGCCCAGTCCTCCCATGACTCCAGGGTTCGGAGGATAAACGATGGGCAACACCTCCACCCCTCCCAATAGAACTTAGGGTTAACACCCTATCATAGAATCACTTGGAGCTTTAATTGTTCTGAGGTTCTGTCATCACGTGGTCATCTCGGAAATTGGATCATTTACCTGCAATCATACACCTACCCATGCATTTGTAAAATGTGCATCAGCATATTCAAAATAACTCATGTATTATTCACATATGACACTACAACATAACATATTTTGCCATATTCCATGCATGTCTTTTGACGTTCATCTAGAATGTATTCACTTCTTGATTTCTATCCCATTGATCATATTTGACAAAAAAAAAAAAAATGTCTTTACTTTAACAACTATAACTTAGTAAAATGAACCACATATATTGTTTTGGTATCCATGTACCTGCAGGAATTTAAACATATATTATGCCATAAGTTTCATGTTTATCCATAATCATTCAAAATGTTTCTGAGTCTTCGATTGTAGTGAAGTAAATATATACTAAACATAGTGTAAAGTTCTTCAAAATGGACATAAATTAGGGTATCTCTGACATATGTCCTCTGTATTTTCCCAAGTTGCTGATCCAAGACTATACTTGTCCCATTGGACCTTAACTTGGTCCACCAGACGGTTCCTCAGCTGTCGAACTCTACGTTCCAGTATACGTAACGGTTCGACCGTTATGACTCCCTCGTCCGATACCTGCAATTCTTTCCACTGGAGGTTATGAGATAGATCAGCTATATACTGTCTTAATATAGAAACATGAAATACATTATGAATTCTATGCAGGTGAGGTGGCAGGGCAAGACGATAGGCAACAGGTCCAACTCTCTCCACGACTTTAAACGGTTCTATAAATCGGGGTGACAACTTTGTCCCTTTTCCGAATCGAATAGTACTTTTATTTGGTTTGATGCGGACGAAGACCTGATCCCCTACTTCATACTTCCTATCAGTTCGGTGAGCATCAGCATAACTCTTTTGTCTATCCTGGGCTTCCTTTAATCGTTGTCTAATCTGTCTGACCTGCGCTTCCATTTCATGGATTAATTCTGGTCCTATTATCACTTGATCTTCTAACCTGTCCCAACTTAACGGTGTTCTGCAAGGTCTGCCATATAAAGCTTCAAATGGAGGCATCCCAATCGAACTGTGGTAACTGTTGTTGTATGTGAATTCGACTAAGGGTAAATACTTTTCCCAGTGTGATTGTTGATCCATTACATACATTTGCAACATGTCTTCAAGTACTTGATTTACTCTTTCAGTTTGCCCATCAGTCTCAGGATGGTAAGCAGTGCTTAAATTTAGCTGAGTACCTAAGGCTGTCTGCATGCAAGTTCAGAATCTGGAAGTGAATCGCGAATCTCTATCGGATATAATCTTCTTAGGTACTCCATGAAATCTGATAATTTCATTTATGAATACTCGAGCTACGTCAGCAACATCATAAGTATCTCTTACCGGAATGAAATGGGCGCTTTTTGTTAATTTATCCACCACTACCAGAATGGCATTGTGTCTTTGGGAAGTAAGAGGTAGTCCAGTGATAAAATCCATAGAAATGGTCTCCCATTTAGACATAGGAATGTCGTGGGGTTGTAAGAGGCCCGCTGGGTGACAATGATCTGCCTTTACTTGCTGACATTCCAAACATTTTGCAACAAATTGAGTGATATCACGCTTCATGCCTGCCCAAAAGAAGAGTTTCTTGGTATCCGCATACATTTTCCCTACTCCAGGATGAGCACAATATACTGCTTTGTGGGCTTCCCCAAGGATGGTATCTCGAAGATCTTTATCATCAGGAATGTACATCCTTCCATGGAATCGTAAGATCCCATCGTTTTCTAATTCATAACCCTCAAATTTAGATTCTTTTGCCTTAATTCCCTCAAGACTTGCTCTCACCTTTAAATACCAGCTGTCTTTTATAAGACGATCCAGTACTCGTTGTCTTAAGTCCACTTTAATGGGTATGAGAGAAAATATCCGAGGTCTCCTGCTTAAAGCATCGGCTACTACATTTTCTTTTCCCTTAATATATGATATTCCGAAGTCATATTCACTTAGGAATTCACTCCATCGTCTTTGCCTGGCATTTAAGTCTCTTTGGGTGAACAAATATTGTAGACTTTGATGGTCGCTTTTAAGTGTAAAATTTCGTCCCACCAGATAGTGTCTCCAAATCTTTAAAGCTAGCATTACAGCGGCCAATTCTAAATCGTGAGTAGCATAGAGTTCTTCATGAGGTTTTAGCTTTCTGGAAGCATAAGCTATCACTCCCTTATCCTGCATCAATACTGCACCCAGACCTTGCTTGGATGCATCAGTACATACCGTAAAGTCTTTGCCCATATCAGGGACTCTTAGGATTGGTGCACTAGTGAGTAGTCTTTTGAGTTCAGAGAATGCTTTATTACATTCCTCGGTCCACTCATACTTAACACCTTTACGCTGAAGGGTTGTGATTGGCTTTGCGATTTTGGAGAATCCTTCCACAAATCTCCGGTAATAACCGGCTAAACCCATAAAGCTTCGAATCTCATGTGCATTTTTCCGTATTGGCCATTCCATGATCGCTTTTACCTTCTCAGGATCTACTGAAATCCCTTCACCTGATATGATGTGACCCAAATAATGAATCTTTTCCTAAAAAAAAGAACACTTGGATAGTTTTCCATATAACTGACATTCTCTAAGGCAAGACAATACTATCCGCAAATGATCTTCATGCTCTTCTTCATTCTTGGAATAGATGAGAATATCATCTAAAAAGACTTGTACAAATTTATCAAGATATTGACGGAAAACATTGTTCATAAGATTCATGAATACGGCTGGCGCATTTGTTAACCCAAATGGTACCACAGTAAATTCAGTGTCCAAAACGTGTCCGGAATGCAGTCTTAGAGATATCATTTTCAGAAATCCTTAGCTGATGATACCCTGATCGAAGATCAATTTTTGAAAAGACAGCAGCTCCTTTCATTTGATCGAAAAGATCATCGATTCGCGGCATAGGGTATTGATTCTTTACTGTAGCTCGATTCAAGTCTCGATAGTCTATGCATAATCTTAAGGATCCATCTTTCTTCTTCACAAAAATTACAGGAGCACCCCAAGGTGAGGTACTGGGCCGGATATGCCCTATATCGAGTAGTTCCTTCAACTGGATTTGCAATTCCTGAAGTTTTGGAGCTGTCATTCTATAAGGCGTTTTAGAGATCGGTTGGGTACCTGGCTTTAATTCAATAGTGAGATCCAATTCTCTTACCGGGGGTAATCCAGGCAGTTCCTTTGGAAATACATCCGGGAACTCGACTAACACCGGATATTGTTCTAAGGATGGCCCTTTTTCTTGGCTTACTTCGTGAATTGCATAAGCCTGACAACCCTTTCTTAAACAACGCTTCACCTACATTGCCGAAATGTAGCGTAAAGAAACTTCCCTCTTGGTTCCTTGAATTTGGATTACTTCTCCCTCGTCATTTATGCCCAGAATCCTTTTTCCATAACAGTCCACCCAAGCTTGGTGAGCTTCCAGCCAATCCATACCTATGATAAGATCATACGTTCCTAAGGCTGTGACATAGACTTTTAGTTTAGTCGAACAGACCCCTAGGTCAATTTTGCATTGATCCACACTCAAGCCCACAGTTTGGAGTTCTCCTGAGGCCATTTCCACTTGGTGGAAATCATTTTGTCTACGAGCTGCCAACCCACATTTGTTTTGATGCATATGATGAAATGAAACTATCTGTGGCACCAGTATCAAATAAGATTTTGAGTTTTATGCCATTGATAATACCTGAAGATTCCACTACAGTGGATTGATGGGCTGCTTGGTCGTGGTTGACTACTGCATGAATTCTATGATTACCTCGATTGGCTGATATCGGCTCCTTCCCAGTCCTATGCAATATATTCGATGAAGCTTCTGGGCAGTCACGCTGGAAATGCGGTCCCCCACATCCCCAACAATTGAGCTGCGTTGATCCTCTTGAATCAAGGTGTGAATTTCTAGAGAACGAGCCGCGTCCTCCCATGTTGATTCCTCTCGCACTCCTTCCTCTACCGGCAGTCCCTCGCGATGCCCATGGTCTGGTGTTGGACGATTCCGCGGCTATAGTGTTTACTGCCATGGGAACTCTTGTCCCCACATTTGGGGTAAACCTGTTACCGTAAGGTGGCCTCGAGCTACCTCCTCTGAAAAAGTTCCGGGGAGCCTTCCCTGGAAATCCTGGTTGTAAAGGCCCTGCTGGCCCCATATCTTTTTTGATTCCAAGGTGCTCTTCTGCATAACGACCACATTCGACTGCCTCGGCTACTGATGAGGGTTTCCACATGCTTACCAAGGCTCTGATGCGAGGATTTAACCCAAATATGAAGCGTTCAGCTTGACGTTCATCAGAATCTAAGTAGTGAATGTATTTTACAAGTTCCATAAACCTTATCTCGTATTCTTCCACCGTTTTATTTCCCTGAATTAATGTATGGAAGGCTCTGGCTTGCTGTTGTTGAAAGTATGGAGGCAAATACTTTGCGCGGAACCTTTCCTCAAATAGTTCCCAAGGGACATTATCCGATGTAAGGTGCAGCTGCTTTTCCAGATTTCCCCACCAAATCAAGGCACTTTCCTTTAGTTGAAACACGGCAATTTTTGTTTTTGCTGAAGGCGAATATTCTCTTAACCTAAAGCATCGGTTCATTCCCTCCAACCATGCTTCAGCGCGTTCACCTACTCGACCTCCTGAGAATTCTGGGAGTCTAATTTTCTGAAGCTCCCTAGAAATGTCTTCTCTCGATCTTCTGGGCTCAAAATTATTTGGTTCCGCTGAACTGGTGGTTACATGCTGAAATTCCTCTTTGGTTTTAGCCTTAGTTGATTCTTTTAATGTTTCCAATAAGGCTTCCAAAGAGTTCATTATCATAGTCAACTCTGGCGCTGGGGCGATTGGTGTTGATGATGGTCTTGGCGGTGACGATGGTGATGGGGATGATGATGGCGACGGTGGCGGCATTAATGGTGGTGATGCTGCCTGATCACGTCGTCGTCGCTCATACGTCTTTACCATTGTGATGGTTCCTGAACACATAATAAAATCCCGTAAAAATTTTGAGGTGGATAACCGAATTTTAACACACAATTTCCTTTTGCAACATCACATTCATAAACGGGTATAGTTTTGCTATTTTTACCCGCTAGGCGGATCTTACTGGTACCGAGGTCAAGGAGGATGGTCTCACGACCTCCTTGTCCTAATGCAGGGTATTCTATCCTAATATGAATAATGCAGGAGTGTATGGTTATTAGCTCCTAAGGTAAGACATCTAAAGTTTATTTACCTGATAACATTCACAAAATGAAAATGTTAGATGTCTCGTTATAATGTACATTGGTAACATACTTGTCATACCTCAATCTGACTATTACATTTAAGGGAGGTCATATATACCTATATCGCGAATATATTACTTGGATATGGATTTAATCCATAAAAGAAGGGTTGTTTTGTTTCCATATTAGTTTGACCTTTAGCCGTAAAATTTACCATAGACATGTCCTGATTAAAATCTAGAAAGAGTATTTGACCCATATCAAATAAAAACAGGTCAAATACTGTTTCTAAACTGGCTAATACCGGCCATGACAAAGAATATTCCCCCTACAGGATGACAGAGAATTTATTCGACATGAGACAACTCAGCTTGGAGAGCATCAGACTGAAGATCTGAAGGTTGCATGTTCAATTCACACTCGCCACATTGCATTTTTGTAATTCATTATTCAAAAGTTTGTCGAACTGAATTAGATAAATAAAGGAAATCCGAGGAATTACTATGACAAAAGAAAAGCTCACTCTACATGGCGAACTGTAACACTCAAGATCTGTCAAATACTTTTAACAGAAGGTGAAACTAAATGATTTCATTAGTAACTTAAATTTGTCTACAAGTGATTCTCTCTCTGTATTTCCATTTATCCCAACATCACTCTGGCAAAGGACACAGGAAACCTGAAGCCTGATAAATTGCTTCTAATCAGATTGTGAGCAAGGAACCTGAACCCCGACAATTTTCTGTCATCTGCCTCTGATTCACTCTTTATTTCCTGAATTTTACTCCTTACTTGACTGGCGAACTCCCAAGAATGTGACTCAGTTGAGAGAACTTTAATATGCAATTTATATAGGAAGTTTTGTTTTTGGAAGCATCATGGCACACCTCACACATCTTACCAATAAGGATTAATTTAAATGGATGGAGGCTGCAGGGGTACCTTCTGACAAATGAAAAAAAGGCCCAGCCATATTTCTCAGACTTTTGAAGTGAAATACGATGCTTTAGGAACTGGCATGAATACAGTGGTCATGCAATTCAGCAGCCTATTGTGACTGACAAGGAAAAGTTATTATGCATCTATGATTAGGAAATGTTGACCCTTGTAGAAAAATTCAAGCCATATTTATTGGGACAGCACCTCAAAATCCAAATGGGCATGAAACTTTATTTATTTTCACAGTGGAATTTTAGTGAAGTAGGAAAGTAAACTACAAGGTTTTTACTTTGAAAATCAATATAAGAAGGGCATAAATAATGTTTTCAGTCGATTCCTTATCTATGTTATCTGAGCTGTGTACCAAAGGATGGAAAAGCATTATCAACTGAATATGCAAAAGATGAGAGGCCTGTTCATATGCTACAAAACTCAAGAAGGACCCAAGACTAGGGCAATGGGTATATATTTTCAAGAAATCTGATTTTTTTTTTTGCACATATATAATGTCAGTGATAGAAGAATGTCATTCTCCAATTGTTATTGTACACTGTGAATTAGTCCATTCTAAATTAATAATGATGTGTCAGCCTACCATCCCAGTTATTGGGTGTACAGTAGATGATCATCTCAATAAAAGCTTCTCACTATTGGCATCCAACTAACAGAAATACCCAGGTTCATCTGAATGTTTACTGGCGTAATGTTCTTGCACCCCATCCAGAATACCCCACCAACGCCTCCAACGCTACCTACAGCCGCACCGAAAAAGCCCACTATTGTTCCGAGGACTATCCTCCATCCGAATTTCATTGCGGGCCAAACTCGATGATATTCGGTTTTGTTTGATTGCGAAAGGAAATTCCCGGCTTTGAGCACATGATATTTAAGCGTGTTGCCTTCCACAGGATCTACTATTTTCTCCGTTTCCGACTTAGCATTGTCCCCATCCAGAAAAATTCTTTCTGCTGAACCTAATGTAACGGCCAAGAGGAGTCCAAATGCAGCAACCATTACAACTACAAGCAGGCATTTCCGCCCGCCTCCGGCCATTTTTGATCAGATAAAATCTAAATTTTCAAACTTCCAAGAAGCAAATTCCCCAAGCAGATTCTTCAGGGCTAAAATGAAGATTGCTTTACACGATTAGCTGGTTAACGAGCAAATTTTGTTCGAAGATATTTGCCCAAGGTTCCAGAATTTACAGTGATAAGAACAAATACAATAAATGCCCCGCGGCAAAACGAGCTATTTACCAGAAATTTACAAAAACTTGGGCGGATAATAAAATGCAGGCAAGCTCAAGAAGAGAATGCCAGAAACGTACAAGAGAAAGGTTTCACAGTATAATTTAGCATTATTTAGGCCAGATTTGCCAAAACAGTGCTTAAATGCGATCAAATTCCGTCAAAGTTTCAGCATTCTCTTTCACAAATGCTGGAGATTACTCAAAACTCTGCCAGATCTTTGTTATAAAGCAGGCGCAAAGTCGTTCGCCTCTAATTTGCTCACATTTAGATGAAAAGAACGAAAATTTCGTTCAAAATACTCGGACTCAACAATTACAATCATTATTTCTAATGGGTGAATTCTAGAGGGATGCGGAGCACCTATTGGGTAACGTAACACAAAATATTATATTTTGTTGTTCACTGTACTGTTCTATTACGTTCTAACTTCTGGTCTATGCAATGGTTCCCCATGGATTTAACATCCTTAAAAAGACCTATGCAAAAATAAAATCCGTATTTACAGTAAATATTATTGGGTCACACGCTCACTTAACCAGAAATTTGAAATTCTAGCCGTCACACAGACGCTCAGACAGTCGTTTATACGCTCAGACAGAGGTTTATACGAAATTCTAGCTGCGTAGGGCCTGTGAGGTCCCGAAGGGTTTGAACGCAGGCTCTGATACCATGTGTAATAACCAAACAAACAGTAACTAGAATCTGAAATACAGAAAACCTGAAGAATTAAATTTGTACTTACCTTAACTGTTGCTGATTCTGCTACTGAACTGGTGATTCTGCTGGTGATGTCGTGGCTATTTTGATCCAATCTCCGGGATACCAATACCACCCAACCAGACTGAGCAAACCTAGCTGCTCAATCCAGAAAGCTTCTCAACAGAAGCTCTCTGTCCCTCCGTGCCCAGAACCTCAGACGGCTTAAAGCTCTTCCAATGGATAATTATCTTCCTCCTAGTTTTCTCCTGGTGAATTTCTGCTTCTGGTTCTCTCTGCTCCTCTCTGGTTTTTCCTCCCCACTCTCGATCCAGGCTGCCAGTTTTATCTACAGGCCTGGCGGTGGCCGCCCTCCTACCTGCAGCCACCGCCTTCCCTCGACTCGACACGCCTTCCATGCAATTTAAGCTCTCAGATATTTTCCTGGCAAGTGCGCTCTGTTATCAATTTTCAGTTGGTTGAAAGCGCCCCCTTTTAAAAGGGTCCTGCAATGATTTTTGGTATGTTTTAGCATATAGTTTAGTTTTACGCTTTTAGATTATGTATGTTTATAAAGTTCAGTTATATATTTTATAAAATTTAATTTATATATATTATAAAGTTCCATTATATATTTTATAAAATTTAATATATATATATTATAAAGTTTAATTATATATTTTATAAAATATAACTTATATATGTTTATAAAGTTTAATTATATTTATAAAACTTAACATATTTATTATTTTAAATTTCATCATATTTGTTTTATTATAAAGTTTAAAACTTTATATAATGGATCAATTTAGATGGGTCGTTACAATGTACCTTGATATTAGTGGCATTGATTGCTGAACTCCTCTATCATGATCCTACTAAAAATGTACACATCACTCAAACAAAAGCTTGACTTGACACGCTAAGCTTTTTCTATATTATTTTAATTCTTAGATAGTGATGATAATGAAGAAGATCCCAATATAGGCAAAGATTTGATGATGTGTAGGTATTTGTTGTAGCGTGATCTTTTTCAAATGCTAGAGGCCATCTAGAACCTAGTTGTTGAAGTATTTTCAGTTCAGAAAGGAATTGCACTAGGTACTATTTTGGTTATGTGCACCCTTACATGTTATATAAATGAGAATTTTTGCTTATTTGTGTATAAATTGTTTGGATTCATATGGATGCACATGAATAAATATATTTTTCTTTTAAATTTGAATATTTTATGTATTTTTGGTTGACCGTTTTTCAGTTCTGACCAGTTCTCAGTCTGGGGGATCTACCAATTCGATGACCAATGGTTTTGACAACATTGGATCTGTGTAGTGTTACAAGATGAACAAGCACTGATCAGACCCATGGGATCTAGATCTAACAAGGGCTACATCATTGGAGTTAGAAAGAGAAACTTATATAGGCTAAAAGGCCAACCTATTCGAGTAATGGCAAGAAGCAGAGCAATGACAGCGAACAAGTAGCAGGAAGCTCCAAAGGTTGAGCAGATCAAAGAGAGTCAACCTTTAGGTTCAAGTGGGGAGGAGCAGCCAGAATATTCCTCCAAATCTATCAAGGTTTCTTGGTATGAGATGACCTTACAGGATGTTCGAGAGCATGAAGCTTCTAGGAACAAGGGGAGCAGGAATTTGAGGACATTTTCCAACCAAGTGGTAGGGAAGGCTTCCATTTCAGAGGGAGTAGCAACAACAGTGGATGTAGTTCCAAGATCAAAGCCACTTTTAGGGGGTAGAAGTACCTCTCTTGTTAAGAGGGAGTGCTGATGTCCGTAACTCGAGCAAATACTTCTACACAGGCCTATGTGTCTAGGCATGCAGAAGTCGCCCAAGATCTCCTTAGGACACTTGCTAATGTGTGAGCAAGTTGCTAATGTAACTTAGCTTAAGTTTAAACTTAGGAAAATCACATAATTAATTATGTTGGCTAATTGAGCTAAAGAAACTTTAGGAAAAGTAAAGTAAATTACTTTAGTGATTATGTTTTAATGTTGCATGGGTACCGCTCCTAGCCACTGGAGAGCAAGTACCCCACGCTTCGGCGCTCTTGGGAGCTTCGGAGTTGGTATGAAACGCTCCAAAACAGCCAGGAGTTTTTGCAGGTACGTTGGAGCTTTCTGGGAGTGTCGTTGTGCAGAATTTGGAGTTTCCGATACGGGTTTCGATTGGGAATGTGGCTCTAGAGCGTGTGGGAGCTTTGATCCATCGAGGACAAGCGAAAATTTGAAATAATTCCATAGCAAATTAGATTATTTCCAAACAAACGGAAACAACCTTGCTAAGAGATCATTTCAACAATCTCATAACTTTAAGTCTAAACTCTTTAATCTCCAATTCATATGACGAGCAGGAAACCAATGCACATGAAATTATTGCTACTACTTAGTGATGACACTGTATCATAGCCAGAACTTTCTTCAAAATCATGCCCAATGCTCTTTTGTAGAACACATGCTTTGACTATTGAGGCTTAAAAATATATGTCGAGTTATAATTTTGTGAATGCATGTGCTAAATATGGATGGTGATAGATATTCAATTGTAAATCTTTTGTTAATCTGTTGATAGTAGCAGAAAAGTTCACAGATGTTGTCAATCTATTTTATATTATTATGGCCTTTACTTTCCATCAAGACATTTTGTAGTGATCGAGTCATGATAGTGATGTTCAGGATGGCTACATTTTGGTCTTAAGTGAAAACATTAGGGCTTAAAGTCATTAAATTTTAGTGATGTAAACGTTGAGAATTGTTGAATGGTTTTATGGGGAAAGAATCAAGGAAAATGATCATTTATGAATCACTAAAAACAGACCTTCACTAGTCTTAGTGCTAGGGTTGAGTAGTGGTTTAGTTAAAGTTCATTTAAAGACGAGATGAGAGGGTTTTAACAGGATCTTTATATGGGACTAGAGGTGGACCACAAGTTACAAGTTTGAACATAGAAGTTTTTGTGTGAGGGTGTCGGATTGACATGTTCAAGTTATGTAATAGCTTGCAATGATAATTAAGAGATATTACCAGAGCAGGTTTCTCTGCCTATCTTAGGGTTTCTTGCTATAAATCAATGTGTTCTTATGATTATGATGTTTTAATTTGGTATGTATATTTAATCTTTATACTTTATTTATTAAAAAAAAATATTTTATTTTTATTTTTAGTATATGTTAAACTTTTATTTTTAATATATTATATTATTGTCGCTCCCAACTTGACATTCGTTGTAAATTTGGGCAAAGCTTCTAGCCATACCAAATACTTGTTCCCACGTACCTGAAGTACCCATGTATAGGAAACTCGTGCAACATAGTGTTTTAGTCTCAATTGTTGATCTCAAATGAGGTAAGATCTAATCTCGATCATCAATCAATTTGGAGATTAGGGTTAGGTATTTAGCTCAATGTCAAGTTATAAATGCAAGGTTAAGGAGATGACAAGACGCACCATACAGTTGCCACAAAATCTAACAGGTCCAATGAAATCCCTCACCAGGCGAGAGGCCAGACCTTATGGCAACAACGAGGAAGGATTGCCACTGTCACATCAGCAACCTTTCTCCTGTTTTTTTGTGGGATTTCAACCACAAGGGAGGCTTCCCTATGCCACCTATAAGGTATTCTAAATTCCTAATGCTATGGCTCAAAATGACTTATTTTGAAGGTCTAAAGATAGATAGAGGGCCTGGAAAGGCCAAGAGATGACCAAGGTATTCAAACTTAGGGTTCAAGCTCTCTAAGGTTAGACTAATGACAAGGTTGCTATAAGTTAAGGTTTCAATAATATTCAGTATTAGGGTATGCAATGTTGGAAATACTGAGAGGGGGGTGAGACAATATTTCTTTCAGTTGTTATAATATTCCAATCAAGATTTTTATCACAACTTAAACCAGAACACAAGAAATAGAACAAAAATTAATTTTACTGATGAAGACAATGAGGGCTCCAACCCAAGGCTGCTTGGAAGTGGGGAGGGACAATTTTCAGAAGCTTCTGGGCGAAGAGCGAATCGGGAGAAAATTTTATATGATATATATTTATTATTTTTATATATTTTGATGCATATATGTCAACAAAAGCATGTAGAATAATGAATTAGATATAAAAAGCATAAAAAACATGGATTAAACCATATAACATCAGTCATCTAGAAATCATAATCTTCATCAACGACATGTCCACAAGTTACATGAAACAACATATCAAGTCTCATGATTCATCAATCTTGAAGTTTCAAACTTTCAAAATTCAACATATAACATTTGCCATCACTAAAGTTGTACTTGTAACCATTACCAAACTATAACAAAGAATATCAAACATGAAATGAAATGTTTCAACTATTATGAAGCATCATATTCATAATTCATCACCAATGAGTTATAATTGCCAACTTCAAACTTATATTGTCATATATTCTTTGCAAAAAATCCCATAATAAATATGAAAGAATCAATAGTTATAAAAAGTACTAAAAACTAGAAAAGACAAGTGAATCTATTATCTACTACTTGACCCTCTTGCCATGAGAAATTTCTAATTTATTTTCTCGTGGTTTATTGGGAGTTTCCTTCCGCATAATCAGGCGGCCACGTCCAAAACTAGAAGGCACATGACCTCCACGTGAGGCTGCAGATGGAGGTGGCGGAAAAGCTGGTGGCACTCAAGCACTACTAGTGGATGATGGGGGTGGCATGGTTGTTGATGTTGTTGTTGCTTCATCATCATCTTTCGTAAGTTTTGCTTCCAATTGTTCTAAATGTAAGGCTCCATCCTCCAAATTTTCATCCAGGTTGTTGTCCCAAGTGACATATGCTCTGTCATATCAAGCCCGCTCATTATAATGTGTCAACAACCTCAAATTGTAGTGGACAACCTTTTGACCACATGTTTGTGAATATGATCATACAAGTAGGGATCTTTCAGCTCAACAATATCTTTTATTTTCCCTAGCATGCTATCCATCTGCTCATTCACCTCCCCAATCATTAGCGCATATGTATCTGCAAAATGAATAATGTTATAAATGGGCTTGGTGAACTACAAAACATTCCTCACACCTGTCCAAAACTGACCATCAAGAACGGTGTCCTCCACCTCTTGAAAATCCCCCCTGTCAGATGTCATTGCAACGTTGTCCTTTACTATCTGCCATGATGCACTTGATGCCATGGTAACCAATGTCTCTCTTACCTTCAAAAGGCACCTGAAGTTGAGGTAATAGCTAGCAAATCTAGTCTATGCTATCTTCAATAGCTCCAACCTTGAGTGAATACGGAAAAGGCCATAGGTATTACTATGATTAGTAATGAATCTTATCATTTTCTTGTCTTTCTTGTACAATGAACCAATCCATTTGTATTGAGGTTCCTTTATCTTAATAATATCATGCATCAAAAGGTTCATTGTGTGAACCAAACACCTAGACCAAAATATGTTGGGGTATCTATCCTCAATAATTGCTCCCACTACCTTATGATTAGAAGCATTATCAATGATGACTTGGATGACATTGTATGGCACAATACTTTCAATTGTTTGAATTAATGGTTCTGCAATGTTGATGTCGGTCTTAAACTTATCTGAGTAGTCATGAGATGAAAGGAAGATTGCACCAGTAGCAGACACACCAAGAACATTTATCAATGGCTTGCCTTTTACATTTGTCCAACCATCAAATACAATGGACACCCCATATTCATTCCAAGAATTTGTGAATTTACCCAAAGCACTTTTTTATTTACTTCCCAACACCATCATCATAGCAAAAAATGGAACCAACAAGATAAGGTTAAGCCATATACCCATCATGTTTGTTGAAGGTTGAGATTATTGCTTGCAATAAAATGAGGAGTGGGAAAGAGAAGGAAAAGAGAAGAAGAACATCTAGATTCTAGATTCATTGAACATTCAAACACAAATGTTACATGGAAAAAAAAAGAATGGGATTAGACCCTACTTCTTTGGCTCTCCAATTATCTCCCTTTGGTTCTCCAACAATCTCCCAAGCTTGCAAGCTCCAACAATCTCCCACAACCTCTTCAAGCTCAAACCCTCTCAAACGCTATCAATCTCTCTTTCTCACAAATGAAATTGTGATAATGAGGGAGGGAAGGAGGCTTTTTATTATTTTGCCCCTCCCTTTTCCCTCCAAAAAGTCACCCCTCCTTTGCCTTGGCCACGCGAGAAATTTTAGGGTGGGAGCCTTTTTTTCAAAGGAACGATTGCTCCCTTAGGTTAAAATTCACTCCTAGAGCAATGGGGAGCAATCACTCCCTATATCGCTCCCTAAAAACCAAGTGGGAAAATTTTTTTTACTGGGAGCGCACTACGAAATTCGCTCCCAAACGGGAGTTAATCAGGAGCATGCTCCCAAGGTCGCTCCCCTAGCTCTTCCAAGCAGAGCATGCTCTCGGGGTCGCTCCCTAGCGCTTCCGAGCGGAGCATGCTTCGTGTGCAAATTCGAGGGGGTCGCTCCCCGTAGCCTTGCTCTAATCCTCTTTTACAAAATTTCAGGCTCCAACCTTGAATGACAACTCCAATCCTCACAACAAATCCAAACACCAACTTGATCAAAAAATGAGGATTCTAATCCTCTTAGGCTCCAATCTTTCCAAATAAACTTTAAAATCAACTTCTTCAAGATGTCTTCAAGGAGGCTTTCAAAATTCAGTTCCAAATTCACTTCAAAAGAGGTCTTCCAAATCTTCTCCAAGTCTGCTCCAAGAATGCTTTAAGTCTACTTCAACAAAGGCTTCCAAGGTTGCTTCAATTGGTCTCCAAGACACTCCAAGGAATTCTTGAAAGTCTGGTTCACAATAGCTGCTCAAAAGGTTCTTCAAGAGTTAATCCAAGGTCTGCTACAATGAAGGCTACAAAGTCTGCTCAAGAGTTCTTCAAGTCTGCTCCAAGACTCTTCAAATCTGCTCTAAAAGTGTCTCAAATATTTCTCAAAGAATGTCCTCAAGTCTGCTTCAGATTGTCTTCAAAGGAAAGTCTAGAAACTTTGCTCCAAAAAGTCACCCAGGTTTGTCCAAGAAATTCCTTCAAAATAGCTCAAAGAGGTCTCCAATGAATGGTCTAGGATGCTTCCAAAATATGCTTGGAACCTGAGGTAAAAAGGGGGTTGAAAATCTGTCTCCAAGAGGCCGAATTACAGGCCTGTATTAGACCTTAGAAATCCCTGAATTGCAAGGTCTAGATTCACTTTGACCACAGGGCCAATGTCTGCACCAAATGTGTCTTGTTTACAGGGCCAAAACAACATTAGAAGGTCGAATTGCAAAGTCCTAAAATCTTGCCTCAGGGCTGAATTTCGCTAGACACAGAGAGCTCGAATTGCCTCAGACTTTAGGCAGAACCTCAGGTCTGTAATAGGCCAAAATTTGGTGCTAAAGTAGGACTGAGGTTAAGCTGAATTTAACCCTCCAAAACTGGCTGAGATCTATCTTCAAGAGTGTCCAACGAATTGATCAAGAAAACACTAGTGACCATTACCCAAGAACAGAACCAAAACCTTGAATTTCTCCTTCAATTTGCCTTTGGCTTATGAGGTATGAACCATTGTTCCTCTTTCTGACCCAGATTTCTTCTTATCTTCTCTTTTCCGAGCTGCTTGGCCGAAATGGAGAAGCAATGACTTGCATTTGTACCAGTTTAATCACACTGAACCATCATGACTGTTAAGGAGGGGGATCGACTTGTACTTGTGTAGGCCGACTTGACAGAGATCAAAAAATAGGTATTTTTCAATTTGTAAATTCAATTTCTATTCAACAAAGAGTTAGGAGGCACGCAAGCACTCATTAGAAAGGGCTTAAAGTCCTATTTAATCCCATGCAATTTTCTTCTTCAATTGGACAACCTTTGACATCAATAACAATTAATTTCTCGAACAATCCCCCCCTTTGTTATTGATGGCAACATTCCTCATATGCTACTCCCCCTAATGTCGTGTTGCTCCCCTTGTCATCACGATACTCCCCCTGTCATGTTCTCCCCTTTTGACATCAATAGCAAAGGGATGCTCTAGTGGGATGCAAGAGAGATGAGGCCCATCTTTTGACGAAGATATTCAAATGCTTCTCGAGGTAGGGGTTTTGTGAAGATGTCTGCAATCTGTTCCTTAGTGTTGACATACTCCATTTTGATGACCTTTCCATGAAGAAAGAGGTACTTGATTGGAATATGTTTTGTTTTTGAGTGCATAACCGGATTTTTTGAGAGACTAATTACACTGGTATTGTCACAGTAGATGGTGATAGGTCGATTTGTTTCTAGTTTGACATCCTTCATCCATAGAATTTGTGTACAACAATCTATTGCTACTATATACTCGGCTTTGGTTGTGGAGAGAGATATAGATGATTGTTTCTTGCTTACCTGAGATACAAGACAGTCTCTTAAGAAGAATGCATTTTCGTTGGTGCTTTTTCAATCATCAATGCTTCCTGCCCAATCTGCATCAATATATGTTGTCAAGGTAAGATTTGCGCTCCTAGGGTACCATGGTCCAAAATTAGGAGTCCCATTTAGATATATGAATATCCTTTTTACTGCTTGCATGTGGGTTTCCTTGGGGGCTAACTGGAATCTTGCCACCATACCTATTGCCTACATGATGTCTAGCCATGAAGCTATCAGATATAAAAGACCTCCAATCATTGATTTTTAGAGAGTTTCATCTACTGTAAGGGATTCATCATCCTTACTCAGCTTGCAACCTATAATCATAGGTGTGCTTACATCAACACATTCTTTCATCCCAAATCATTGAAGCATCCCCTTGACATACTTTGTGTTATGGACATTCGAGCATTGGTTTGAATTACTTGAAGTCTAGGCAAGAAAGACAATTCTCCAATCATTAACATCAAATTCTTTTGACATTTCTCAAGAAAATTTGTGACTCATCTCATCATTGTTGCTGCCAAAAATTAGATCATCCATGTATACCATTGTGATCAACAGACTGTCCTTGTCCATCTTCATGTAAAGATTGCTACATGCAACTCCTTTTTTGAATCCCAATTGTTGAAGATACTAATTTAGTCTAGCATACCAAGCTCTTGGAGCTTGTTTTAGTCCATACAACGCCTTATTCAATTTGCAAACGAAATCTTTATTTTTCTAACAAGTCAAGCGCTTTTGGTTGTTCCGTGTACACTTATTCATTTAGATCTCCATTTAGAAAGGTTGACTTCACATCCATCTAATAGACTTTGAATCCTTTTGAACAAGCAAATGCTAAAAAACATCCTTATAGCCTCTAATCTGGCAATAGTAGCGAAGGTCTCTTCAAAGTCAATTCCTTCAGTTTGAGTGTATCCCTTGCACACCAATATTGCCTTGTTTTTGATGACTTGTCCATCTTCATTAATTTTGTTCTTATACACCCACTTGGTTCCTATGACATTCTTATCCTTTAGATGAGGTACTAGTTCCCATGTTCCATTCTTTTCAATTTGGTTCATCTCCTCTTCCATTGCCTTTATCCAATGTGGATCCTTGCTTGAGTGAAATCCTTTGGTTCAACTAGGGATAGTAAGGCAATATCACTACTTGTTGGTGTGTTTGTCATCTTTCTTCGAGTCTGTACTCCTCCATCCACATCTCCAATGATTTGGTCTTCTATATGATGTTTTTGTACAAACTTTAAGGTTGTCTTTGATGATGTTTGAGATGGTTATTTTGGCTCCTTCTCTTCCTTTGCAACACCTTCCTTTGGATTTGCAAAGATAGGATGTTCTTCATTGGTTTGAACAACTTCTTTTTAAGGAAGAGCCTCATCTACATTTACATCAATGCTTTCAACAATAGCCTCATCTATCTTTACATCAATGCTTTCAACTATCTTCTGCAAATGATAGTTGAAGTATTTGTAGGCCTTGCTTCTTAACAAGTATCCAAGGAAAATTCCTTCATCAACAGATGAATCAAATTTGCCTAGCGAATCATCATTAATCTTCATAAAGCATTTGCTTCCAAATATTCTGAAGTGTTTCACAGAGGCAGGCCTTCCTTTCCATAGTTCATATGGAGTTTTATCACGATTTACTCATAGTTGAGCTCTATTCAAGATATAGATTGTTGCCCCCTCCCTCCATAATTTAGCATATAAGTCAAATTCCAACAACATTGTTCTTGCAATCTGTTGTTCAGATCTATTCTTTCTTTCTACTACATTTTGTTGTGGAGTCCTAGCAACAAAAAGTTCCTTCTTGAGTCCAATTTTTCATAGAATTCATTGAATTCTCTTGAGGTAAATTCTCCACCTCTATCTATTCTTAAGCATTTTATCTTCAACTCACTTTCATTTTCAACCGTTGCTTTGAAAGTTTTAAAACAATCTAGTGCTTCTAATTTGTATCTTATGAAAAATACCCACGTTATTCTAGTATAATCATCTATAAATAAAATAAAGTACCTTTCTCCTTTGCAGTCCTAAAATCGTGCCTCAAGGCCAAATTTACACTAGCCACAGAGGGGCCGAATTGCCTCAGACTTAAGGCAGAAACTCAGGTTTGTAATAGGCCGAAATTTTGTGCTAAAGTACGATTGAGGTTAAACCGAATTTACCCCTCCAAAACTGGCTGAGATCTCTCTCCAAGAGTGTAAAAACGAATTGATCAAGAAAACACAAGTAACCATAACCCAAGAACATAACTAAGATCTTAGGCTTCTCCTTCAATTTGCCTCAGGGTTCATGAGGAATGAACCACTATTTTTCTCTTTTTAACCCGAGCTTCTTCTTATCTTCTCTTTTCTGAGCTACTTGACCGAAATGAAGGAGGCATGACATGTATTTGAACAAGTTTAATCACATTGAACCATCACGATTGTTGAGGAGCGGGGGGGTCAACTTGTGCTTATGTAGGTCGACATGATAGAGATCAAAAAAGAGGTATTTTTCAAATTGTAAATTCAATTTCTCTACAACGAGGAGTTAGGAGGCATGCAAGTACTCATTGGAAAGGGCTCAAAGTCCTCTTTAAGCCTGTGCAATTTTCTTCTTCAATTGGACAGCATTTGACATCAATAACAATTAATTTTTCCAACATGCAATGGCATATAGCAAACTTAGAAAAACCATACAAATAATACTCAATAAGAAAGAGACAAGGGTTTCCAAGAGAGACAAGGGAAGATTCAAGCAAACAAGTTTTAGGGCTATTGGATATGTATAAATAGCAATAAATGGAGGTGGTGTTAGCCCATATAGCAAACTTAGAAAAACCATACAAATAATACTCAATAAGAAAGAGACAAGGGTTTCCAAGAGAGACAAGGGAAGATTCAAGCAAACAAGTTTTAGGGCTATTGGATATGTATAAATAGCAATAAATGGAGGTGGTGTTAGCCCTTCTAAGGCATGCAAGGCAATCTATAACGCTAGATTTTGCTTTTAGAGAGTTTATATAGATTAACCTATAATTTATAGCCATTCTCATGCAATAAAACAACACTTTGTGTAGAAGATTTGTGTCATGTAGCCCCACCTGGTTTCAAGTTGATTTACACGTCAATTTTAATGCCCAAACCTCATTGTTCATTGTTGAGATTTAAACTTGAATATAAATGCAATCAAAACAATAGAAGCTAACCCTAATTTTTCATAAATAAACTGATAAATTTCATAAGCATGAACACATCTCGACAGAAGCTTGCTTCTTCAATTTCTCCAGCAGCACCAAACTCAACCTCAGCACTTTCCAAAACATCCAATTCTTGTTCACAACTTCATCAATCATGAATAACCATCTATAGTGCTTTAGCTTTTCTCCGATCTTATTCTTTCTTCAAGGTCTTTACTATAGTTGTCACAATATGCCCTCCCTCTTAACTAGGGAGATATACACTTTCTTTATACAAACAACTCAGTCACACAAGCTCTTTCTTTCGCATCATCATATCATCGAAGAGCTTCAATCTTCCAGAACATCATTCCTTCTATCTTCACATGGCAACGGGTCATCTATTACTCAGCAATGTAAACTTCAATGCCATCAAGATTCTTACAACTCCCTCTTTTCATCATACTCATTATCATCATCAAGTATGAGGTAGGTAAGCATCTTCAACGTCTTAAAGACTATGTACCTGCAAATATTCAACAACAAGTACAACCAAGCACAAATATACAAGAGCATGAAGTTAATTTTATCAATATAGGGTTAGCATGTCATTACAATGGGAGCATCTAGGGTTATCAAAACTTTGAATAAGAAGTCAAACTTTTAGATATCCAAAACCTAAACCTGGTTAGGTTTACAATCAACAAGGGTTACACCTTTCACCTAGACTCTTACAACAAACTCTGTTATGGTTTTGTCACAAACCCTAGATTCCATCATCAAAAATAAACCTTAGATATCAACAACTAGATCAAGTTAGGATTTCAATCATAGAGAAAGCATTTTACATCTAGGATTTCATATCATACCCTAGAATCTTATATCAATCTCTATTAGGGTTTTGTCATTAAACCTTAGATACAAATATCAAAACTTTAACAACTCAGACTAGGCTAGGGTTTCAATCATACGGAAGCATATATACCTAGGGTCTCATTCCTAGGATCTTACATTAATTATTACAAGTATTTTGTCACAAACCCTAATTCATCAAACCCTAAAAAGCTAGGGTTTCATCAACAAACCCAAAACATCAAAAAGCTAGGGTTTTTTAAGTGAATTTTAAAGGTTAGGGTTTTATCAAAATAGCAAAAGATAGTAAGACGAGGATTGATTTAATCTAGAGATCAATCATCCTGACACTAAGAATCTCTCATGATTTTATAGAAAAACCCTAGAGATGAGAGAGTTAGTAATATGAAGCAAACTTTTAAAGATAAAATGATCGTACCTTCTTATATGAAGAAAACTTGCTACAACTCTTTATACATATCTTGATTTGCTTCTTTCACAAACCTTGTAGGGTTTCCTATTGAAGGACTCCCTCTGCAACAAAGCTTCTTACAAGTCTCCCTTTGAAGACTCCCTCTGAATCTAGTCACAATCCTTATTCTTTAGAATATACCTACAAGCTTAGTCCTTCCAAGGAAAATACAAGAGAAAGGATAATAACAAAGATAAAGTTAGATATATATATATATATAGAAAATCAAAGATAGTACATATCTTTTGTGAGAAGGTGGGAGCTCCCTTTGGAAGGGCTCCCTCTCACCATGAAGTATTAACTGCAACATTAACTGACAAGTACTACCAACAATATACAAGTACAAGAGTATGATTACAAACTAGGGATTTTAGATCCAAACCTTAAAATATCAATTCTAGGGTTTCAAAATCAATTCTATACATACTAGGGTTTCTTATTCCACCCTAGACTACCTACAAACCCTAAAGATCAAAAGTTAGGGTTTCTATGAGGAAATAAACTAGAATAGGGTTAGGGTTTCTCAATTAGGGATTACAAAAAAAATTAAGATGCCAACAACTTCCAACATTACAAACCCTAGAACAAAAATGAGATTTCAAAACCCTAATCTAATAAGGATTAGATCTTATATGGATCAAAACAATTATACGTACCTCATGGACGACTTACCTTAGTCCTCCATGACAGCAATAAGTTTGTTGCAATGATTTCTTCAAGATGCCATGAATACTTGAGGTCAAGGGTTGCCTTAAAAGGTATTGCAATTTTGATAAGGTGATTAACTGAAGCTTCATAATCCTTCAAACTTGATACCAATTTCTTTCATACTTTCTTCATCTATGCAACCTTCTTTTGAATTGCAATAAGAGTAACTCTTTTTGCACATGAATTAAATGACAGTCCTTTATCATAGAAAGAGATTTCGTCACATTTCTTGTTTTACCCAAGGTGAGGATAGTCGCCATACTTAGATAACTTTGCATTATATGAGCGGATAGCAGAGCATAGATCTGAATGTACCACTGTCGTATGGTCTATTGTAGTTATGCATCATAGTCTCAACTAGTCATATCATTGTCAATATATTGTTGTCACTCATGCAAGGTAACTTTCATATACCAAGGTGATTGTCACATTCATGTTGGTAACTGCCATGTTTGTCTTATCATCGAGGTTGCATCTATCTTAACAAGATTACTTAGAAGAAATTGTTGTCATAGCTCATGAACTTCCTTGTACTATTGTCGAACCTAGGAATCATAGTTGGCATAACTAGTATCTCTGTCATGTATCTTGTATCACTGAAATGTAACTTGCATTACATAAGTATTGTAGCTTGCATCACAGAGAAGTTGATGTCATTCTGTAGCTTGTATCCCAGAAGTATTGTTTGTCAAAGAGCTCACATTTTTACAAAATTATACTGTCACAGGAGGCTTACTTATGATAATGACATATGAAGTTTGCATTAATGTCTCAAACCTTCCTCAGGAACCTTCATATCTTTTTCCTTAGAATATATGTATATTTGCCTCAAAAAATTTGTACCTCTGCCTTAGATCAGTCATCTAAATTTACTGCCACAAAGCACCAAATTGATTTAAAGATATGCCAACTTTAAGAGGATAATGAGAGCCAAGAAATCTTCAAGCTACCTTTTTGTTCTTCTTCACCATAGCTCTAATACCATGTTCGAAAATAATAAAGGCAGAAAAATTTCTTATCCTTGATAATTACTTGTGATGTTCTTAAATTCTTATTAACTTCTTTATGTCTTCTTTAACTTCTAATCATCAAGCAACTATCAAAACCATAAACATGAAGATCAAGGACACAAGACGTAGGCTCTCAGCTAGGGAAAAACCCCACTTCTAGGGGAAAACCCAAAAACTTCTCTTTTTCATGAACCACATCAAATGAGACAACCAAGACAAATGACCTCCTCCAATCCACTAAGTCAGCCTCCCATGAAGACAAGTCAAACTTCCAAAATCAAGTCAAGAAAAGTATCTCAAATCAAGTCAGCTAGGGTCTCTGCCCTCTCTTCCACCTCTGCAATTTTCAATCTGTTCAGTCTGCACTTTTCAATCCTGCAATACTTCAGTAAACTCACACGTGTGGCAAAAGATGATGAATTTCAAACCTTGGCTAGGCTTCTAGTCTCCTTCGCTTGGCTTCCTTTACTTCTTGCAATAGGATAGGCTCTTCCTTATGTATTTTTCACTTCTAAAGTTGCAGATAGAATCACATGAATGAATGATTTCTCGATAGGTCAAATGCTCAACTATTTATAGTGGTTTGAAGCTCCTTTAATAGGCCGAGATGAAGAGAAGGGCAGGCCAACTTGGTGGAAGAGTATTACATGACCAAATTACATAAAATAATTTTCTTTCTCACACAATGAGCCCAAGAAGGGTGCAGGATAAGATGACATGGACAATGACTCATGACATAAACTCTAGAAGCACACAATGGGTGCTTTGACGTAGAGACAAAATGGATAAAGCATGAAACCCATGCTTATAAAATAAATTTTCTTTTATAATAATTTTTCTTTTCCTTCCTTTGAAAAATACATTACATCATGACTCAAATACAATTATGAAGACCAATACTAGTTACATTTCTCAACATAGGAAAGAGAAAATTAAAAGGATTTTTATTGAATTTGTAATCAACGCACTCATGTACCAACACCTTATCCTACAAGTGGGGATGCTCAGGGGCATCCATTTCTAAAACCTGAGCTATTGTTCTTGTGAGGGGAGAAATTAACTATAAGGTTTGAATGTATAGAGTTTCCTTATAGGCCTTGAAGAGGACAATTTTACATGCAATTATGAAGCAAAATTTTAGCAATGATAGAACATTTAGTCATGGAACAAGTGAAACCCTACTTTAAACATCAAAGCATGCAAAATATCAATAATAGACAATAAACTTACAACAATCCTCCACCAAAAGCACTTCTTTTAATCCCAAAACAAAGTCTCCAAGCAAAAATCACTTCCATTAGCAAGTCATATCGATAAACCTCACATTTTGCCCAATGTAGCAAAAAAGAGACAAGTTGCGCTCTCTTAGAGAGAAGTCAAATTACATGTGTGATGATGAAAAAGAATAAGTGGACGAGTCACAATTTATATGAGACTTAACTCCCTCGTTATTACAATAATACAACTAAAGAAGCCCTATTGACAAGTTTACTTTAAGTTCACCCTCAAAGGAACAAGAGGGGTGACATGGCACTCTATAACTCAAGTGTCGGGGCTCCAATGTGATGTACAAGCCCTCCCTTGTCATCTCAAGGATGACCATCATCATATAGGCTCTAGAACAAGTGATGTCCATCAAACAATGTCAAGGCCAGCATAGGAACATCTTCGGTCCATTGGGCACATCATCAATATCTCCAACACCAAACTTCATGGGCTCAACATTTCAACATCTAGGTGTCCCTTGCATGTCAAGCATCATGTGTGGTCATCAAATAGCTCGACACTTTGCTCTAGATAGGAAATGTTGCATCATCAAGGTCAATCTCTCTGTCCCTGCAACGGATGGTACGATCTTTGCTGCTCTGCTGAGATGGTGGGGGCAATCACCTCAAGAAGCCTTTGTTGTTGTGATGAGAACCATCTGACAAAACCTCCTCAAGATCAAGTGCAAATCAAGAATCATTTCGAAACAAAAAACATGGATGCATCATAATGGACCACACTTAATATTAGGGGTACAACAATACTTCACATAAAGATCACCTTCAAATATCTAACTAGACCAAGTCTGGTATAAGTTTTCCCTCTTTATGTTAGGGATGGCTCGATGGGTAACCCTATTAGGTGTTTCCAACACCCAAAGGGAGGTGACTAGTCACAGGTTAACCCATCAATCCATAGGTGCATGTGAAGATGGTGGCAATGGAGTGGACATGACTTCAGGGCTAGGTGCCATAGTCAAGTGACCAGCTAATGGTGGTCCAACATCTTGAGTGTATAGATGTAAGGAGGGAGAAATCATGGAGGCATAAGTTACCCTTTCCTCGGCCTGCGTTTTCCACCCCTCTAGTGCACCTTTTATTTATTTATGATAATTATTTGATTTGGATGCATAGCTCTATAACTCATGCTTGCTTTTAGAGATCTAGCATTTATTACCCCTTAAGGATGACGCAGTTTATCGCTCATTAGGATTGTGACAATAAAGTGGTTCATTTTTATGGATGGAGCATCATGTCCTCTAGGAATTAGGTGATGGCTAATTAGGGGGGTGGAGCTCATGTTAGGCTTTTTCCCATGCACTAATTTTTGTTTGAACCATCTTTTGCAGTTTATATTTTTCTTTCATTGTGGCTTTCTTTTTCTTTTACCTTTATTTTAGTTTCATCAACCTTCAAGGCAAAATTTTCCAACCCAGAATCAAGGATGAGGATGAGAGGTTGCTAATCCTCATGACCAATGACCACTAGCCTGAAGAATGGAGATGGAATAATGAGAAAAACAGAAAGTGGTAAGTATGGAATATCATGGGCACACTACTTTAATCAAAGCCTCCCAAATAGTTGTTGAGATTGGTAGCTTGGGAGATACTCCAAACCCTAGGGGACATGGTTGTGGGCGAACTAGCATCACAAATTCACTTGTGGGCTAAGAACCCAAGCGTGGGTGTTTTGCACCCAAAGGAGTGGGGCCAAAACCAAAGGGAGTTTTGATGACCTAGCACTTGGAGATTATCAAGCACCCTTAATGGGGCAAGGGGCAACAAAAAGTACCAAGAGAGCCCTTATCAAAGTTGAGATATGAATTTTTGCGTGTTTTGTGTGAGTTTGCAAGATGGTTTCATGTAGGCTCAACATGAAATAAGCCCCCAAGGGCTAGTTGTTGCACACCATAGAAAAACATATAAATAGAAGATGATCAGAAGCTCATTACACACATCCAAGAAGAAACACATCAAAGGAATAGATATTTGAACCAGCTGTAGAACTGAAAAGAGCTCAAGCGAAGGAGAGGAGGAACAAGTTTGGTGTCTTCTCAAGACTTTTTTGAGGACCGAGTAGGATAGAGTGTAGGTCGAGGCCAGGATAAGCATTTATGGGTAGATTTTGTGCATATTTAAGGTGTTTTCCTTCTCTATTTTTGGGTCACAGACCTCTTTATTGATTGCAAGTGGACAGCATATCTCTTGGGGATGGTCAAGAGGCCTAGAAGGACACCAGACACTAGGCTTGCATACACAGCAAGGGACAACGCAAGTGTGAGGGTTTAAATAGAAGGAGAATGCAAGGTTTTGGAGCAAATTTTAGGGTTGTTGTTGTGCCCTAACTAGAGCTGAGAAATTGCACAAAAGCCAAGTACAAGTTGAGCAGCAGAGGGTTGCAGAGCAAGGTATGATTGCCTCTTGTGTTGATGTTGTTTGCTAGTGGATGGTTGTCCTAGTATCGAGTAGTAGTTGGAGCAATCCAAAGGAACAGTTTTGGTAGGTTTGTAGTGGCTTGCTCCAAGCCCTAAATACAGCCTCTTGAAGAACAAAGAGCAATTGTTAGAAGGGCAGAAGAAGTGATGATCAGGGACTGATCTTAAAAGGACAAAATAAGGAAGTCAACAAAGCAGTTTGTCTAGCCCAAGTTTGTTGAAGAGAAGGACATCTTGCAATGATAGAGGGTAGCCCTCCATGCCCTAAGTTTGCCTCATTGGAGCAGCACAGGAAGGCAATAGAGGGAAGAAGTGCTTAAGAGTTGAGGAACAATAGTGGGGGCAGTTAAGGAATTGTTGACAAACGGAGTTATGAAACACTCACAAGAAGACCCTATGAGTTGGATTCATTCAAGGACTAATGATCAGCTAGAGGGAAGACTGGTGAACCGTGTTCAGTGACCTAAAGGAGCATGATTCATTGATAGAGGCATAACTCCAGATCAGGAGCAAAAGGACCAACAGATGTGTTCAAGACACATGGAATGAAAGGGTTGTGGAGTGCTACATTAGCAAATAGGTCAAGTGTTGTCTTGATTAGAGTAGATTACTTGTCATAGTTGTTGACACTAAAACCCTAGTTGTATTCCTTGTATTAGTGATTGTATGAGGGCCATGATCCCTGGTACGGGAGACCTAGACAGTTGTATTACAGTGTGTTAATATAACGAAGTTGCATTATTGAAAAATTGTAAACAGTTGTATATTTGTGCACGTCTTGATTTACTGTTGTTTATATTTTGTTGTGTAAAGTAGTTTGTTGTGGCATTTGAGTTCGTAGTGTCATAGATTCTAAGACCCTAACATAGATTACCTAGTGCAATGGAAAAACAACATGGTATCATAGATACTTTGAAGGGTCAGTGAATCAGAGTGTGCACAGGAAAGCAACTCAAAGGGAGTTGAGATTGTCTAGATCATGGGGCAGAGGTTTTAGCTGAAGACATGGAGATGTGGTCTTGATTGGTTTGGAATCAAGATATGCTGGGAGTTTTGGTGGATTAGTGGTGAACTTGGTGAACAACAATTTGTTGTAGGGCAGGTTGTTGATCATGGACTTCCTTTGACTTGCCATGGATCATTGGGACAGCTCGAAGATTGCTTTGGCATGGACGAGATTGGTATGATCGAGATTGCTTCATGTGATGTACAGCATGTTGGCGAGCTAGTTTCTTCATTGGATCGTGATGTTGCACATCTGAGATTGGAGGCATGTGCATGAGTTGTGTCAGCTTGGACTGACTTTGTAGGACATGATATCAGTAGCAAGTTGATTCAATGGAGATCGTGTACACTCAGAGGGAGTCTAGCTTCAGAGGGAGCGGCCCTATGGAAGTGTTGAGGTCTTCAGGTTCAGATGAGATGAGGCAGAGGCACTACTGAGATAGCATGGGTTCATTCTACAGAGTATTCTACGGTGATGGACGCCAGATGGGCTAGTGTTACCGATGACGAGTTACTTCCTAGTGTTGGAAATACCTCCCTCGCTAAGAGGGAGTATTGAGATTCGTAGCTTGGGAGGTACTCCAAACCCTAGGGGACAGGGTTGTGGAGGAATTGGTATCACAAAGTAACTTGTGGGCTAAGAACCCAAGCGTGGGGGTTTTGCACCCAAAGGAGTGGGACCAAAACTAAAGGGAGTTTTGATGACTTGGCAATTGGAGATTGTCGAGCACCCTTAATGGAGCAAGGGGCAACAAAAAGTACCAATCAAGCCATTATCGAAGTTGAAATATGACTTTGTATGGGGTTTGCAAGAAGGTTGCATGTAGGCTCAACAAGAAATAAACACCCAAGGGCTAGTTGTTACACACCGTAGAAAAACATATAAATAGAAGATGATTGGAGCCGGAGGTTCATTACACACATCCAAGAAGCAACACATCAGAGGAATGGATCTCTGAACTAGTCGCAGATCTGAAAGGAACTCGAGTGAATTAGAGGAGGAACAAGTTTGGTGTCTTCTCAAGACTATTTTGAGGGTCGAGTAGGATAGAGTGCAAGTTGAGGCTAGGAGAAGCATTTCTAGGCAAATTTTGTGCATATTTGAGGTGTTTTCCTTCTCTGTTTTTGGGCCGCAGACATCTTTGTTGATTGCAAGTGGACGGCATATCTCTTAGGGAGCGCCGAGAGGCCTAGAAGGACTCCAAACTCTAGGCCACATACACAGCAAGGGACAGCGCAGGTGTGAGGGTTCAAATAGAATGAGAACGTAAGGTTTTGGAGGATATTTTAGGGTTGTTGTTGTACCCTAACTAGAGCTCAAAAATTTCACAAAATCCAAGGACAAGGGGAGTAGCAAAAGGTTGCATAGCAAGGTATGTTTGCCTTTTGTGTTGATGTTGTTTTCTAGTGGATGGTTGTCCTAGTGTAGGACAATAGTTGGAGTAGTCAAAAGGAATAGTTTTGGGAGGGTTATAGTGGCTTGCTCCAAGCCCTAAGAACAATCTCTTGAAGAACAAAGAATAGTTGTTAGAAGGGCAGAATAAGTGATGCTCACGGACTATTCTTTAAAGGACAAAAGAAGGAAGTCAAGGGAGCAGTTTGTCTAGCGCAATTTTGCTGAAGAGGACATATTGTAGTGATAGAGGGCAACCCTCTAGGACCTAAGTTTGCCTCATTGGAGCAGCGCATGAAGGCAATAGAGGGAAGAAGTCCCTAAGAGATGCGGAGTAGCAATGGGCAATCAAGGAGTTGTTTACAAACGAAATTGTGAACAACTCACAAGAAGACCCTATGAGTTGGATTCATTGAAAGACTAATGATCAGCTAGACAGCGGATTGGTGAGTCGTGTTCAGTGGCCTAAAGGAGCAGGATTCATGGATAGAGGTGTTAGGGTCCTATATTTTATAGGATGAGCTGACTATTAGCTGTTATTTTTTATATATGAGAGGTTGTAAATAATCTTTCATTCTGCAAGTTATTTCCAAAAAAAAGAATAGAAAAATAAAAATAGAGAGAAAAGAAAAGGAAAGGAAAAACAAAGGGGATACAAATATATATATATATATGAAAAAATGGAAAAATATGAAAGAAATATGAAAAAATGAAAATACCCCAAAAATAAGTGAGCAAGTCTAAATGCCATTGCGTTTCAAAAATAAAAATCAAAATCAAAAAAAAAATACATGAGAAATGCCTTTAGAAAGTTTGAATAGTGTGCAGCTTGTTTAAATGCCACATTAGAGTTAAAAAATAAAAAATAAAAAGAATCAGAGGTTTAATCACACCATGTAAGCGTGATTAGACTTGGTGAATAAAATGAGTTTAGATAAGTTAATGGTTTAATCACAGAGTTTAATCGTAATTAGACTAGTCAATATAAGGTTGTTTAGGATAAATAATTTTTACCACACAATGTAATCACGATCTAAATTAGGTTTGGTTAAAATTAGTGTTAATTAGGTGTTTTATTAGTTATCGCATTAATAATCGTGATTATGTAGTATAGAATAAAGTTTTATATGATGTGATGGTTTTTGTTGCTATGTAATAAAAGGCACGCACTTTTCAATGGTCGAGATCTCACCAGCCCGGATCAATGGCAAGTGAGGAGTTTCGGACGCCCCCACCCCCTGTCCTTCCAACGGTTAACCAAGGGGTTGGGGGGGCGGGGGGTCCGAAAAGCGGTTTCCTCAACTCACCACTCTTGCGACGTGTCCTCCCTTGGTGCGTTTCAGACCCCTCGAAGATTTCTTTGGCATGGATGAGATTGGTATGATCGAGATTGCTTCATGTGATGTACAGCATGTTGGCGAGCTAGTTTCTTCATTGGATCGTGATGTTGCACATCTGAGATTGGAGGCATGTGCACGAGTTGTGTCAGCTTGGACTGACCTTGTAGGACATGATATCAGTAGCAAGTTGATTCAATGGAGATCATGTACACTCAGAGGGAGTCTAGCTTCAGAGGGAGCAGCCCTATGGAAGTGTTGAGGTCTTCAAGTTCAGATGAGATGAGGCAGAGGCACCACTGAGATAGCGTGGTTCATTCTACAAAGTATGTTGTAGTGATGGACGCCAGATGGGCTAGTGTTACCGATGACGAGTTACTTCCTAGTGTTGGAAGTACCTCCCTCGCTAAGAGGGAGTGTTGAGATTGGTAGCTTGGGAGGTACTCCAAACCCTAGGGGATAGGGTTGTGGAGGAATTGGTATCACAAAGTCACTTGTGGGCTAAGAACCCAAGCGTGGGGGTTTTGCACCCAAAGGAGTAGGGCCAAAACTAAAGGGAGTTTTGATGACTTGGCAATTGGAGATTGTCGAGCACCCTTAATGGAGCAAGGGGCAACAAAAAGAACCAAGCAAGCCTTTATCGAAGTTGAAATATGACTTTGTATGGGGTTTGCAAGAAGGTTTCATGTAGGCTCAACATGAAATAAAACCCCAAGGGCTAATTGTTGCACACCGTAGAAAAACATATAAATAGAAGATGATTGGAGGTTCATTACACACATCCAAGAAGCAACACATCAAAGGAATAGATCTTTGAACTAGTCACAGATTTGAAAGGAACTCAAGTGAATTAGAGTAGGGACAAGTTTGGTGTCTTCTCAAGACTGTTTTGAGGGTCGAGTAGGATAAAGTGCAAGTTGAGGCTAGGAGAAGCATTTATGGGCAAATTTTGTGCATATTTGAGGTGTTTTCCTTCTCTGTTTTTGGGCCGCAGACATCTTTGTTGATTGCAAGTGGACGGCATATCTCTTAGGGAGGGCCGAGATGCTTAGAAGGACTCCAGACTCTAGGCCACATACACAGCAAAGGGCAGCACATGTGTGAGGGTTCAAATAGAAGGAGAACGTAGGGTTTTGGAGGATATTTTAGGGTTGTTGTTGTACCCTAACTAGAGCTCAAAAATTGCACAAAATCCAAGGACAAGGGGAGCAGCAGAAGGTTGCAAAGCAAGGTATGTTTGCCTCTTGTGTTGATGTTGTTTGCTAGTGGATGGTTGTCCTAGTGTAGGACAATAGTTGGAGTAGTCAAAAGGAATAGTTTTGGGAGGGTTATAGTGGCTTGCTCCAAGCCCTAAGAACAACCTCTTGAAGAACAAAGAACAGTTGTTAGAAGGGCAGAAGAAGTGATGCTCACGGACTATTCTTTAAAGGACAAAAGAAGGAAGTCAAGGGAGCAGTTTGTCTAGCCCAATTTTGCTAAAGAGGACATTTTGTAGTGATAGAGGGCAACCCTCCAAGCCCTAAGTTTACCTCATTGGAGCAGCGCATGAAGGCATTAAAGGGAAGAAGTCCCTAAGAGTTGCGGAGAAGCAATGGGCAATCAAGGAGTTGTTTACAAACGGAATTGTGAACAACTCACAAGAAGACCCTATGAGTTGGATTCATTGAAGGACTAATGATCAGCTAGAGAGCAGATTGGTGAGTCGTGTTCAGTGACCTAAAGGAGCAGGATTCATTGATAGAGGTCTTAGGGTCCTATATTTTATAGGATGAGCTAACTATTAGTTGTTGATTTTTTATATATGAGACGTTGTAAATAATCTTTCATTCTGCAAGTTATTTCCAAAAATAAGAATAGAAAAATAAAAAAAATAAAAATAAAAATAAAAAATAAAAAAAATAATAATAATAATAAAAGAAAAACAAAGGAAAAACAAAGGGGATACAAAATATATATATATATATATGAAAAAATGGAAAAATATGAAAGAAATATGAAAAAATGAAAATACCCCACAAATAAGTGAGCAAGTCTAAATGCCACTGCATTTCAAAAATAAAAAATAAAAAAATATGCATGAGAAATGCCTGTAGAAAGTTTGAATAGTGTGCAGCCTGTTTAAATGCCACATTAGGGTTTAAAAAAAAAAAATCAGAGGTTTAATCACACCATTTAGGCGTGATTAGACTTGGTGAATAAAATGAGTTTAAATAAGTTAATGGTTTAATCACAGAGTCTAATCGTAGTTAGATTAGTCAAAATAAAGTTGTTTAGGAAAAATAATTTTTACCACACAATGTGATCGCGGTCTAAATTAGGTTTGGATTAAAATTAGTGTTAATTAGGTGTTTTATTAGTTATCGCATTAATAATCGTGATTATGTAGTATAGAATAAAGTTTTATATGATTTGATGGTTTTTGTCGCTATGTAATAAAAGGCACGCACTTTTCAATGGTCGAGACCTCACCAGCCCGGATCAACAACAGGTGAGGAGTTTCGGACGCCCCCCCCCCCGGTCCTTCCGACGGTTAACCAAGGGGGCCTGGTCCAAAAAGCGGTTCCCCCAATCTTGCGATGTGTACTCCCCTAGCGCGTTTCAGAACACCCCCCGGCCCCTCGGGCCTAATACCGTATACCACCCCCTTCTAAAAACCACCTTTCCACTCCGCTCCCGCCTATTTCGACCATTAACCCCCTCGCTTCCGCTCCACTCTTCTTCCGCCACCTCACATCTCTAGACCCCACTTCCCTTCTGCCAAGTGGCACCTCCCGTCCCCTCCTCGGTCCTATACCATACCACCACATGGCACCCCTATTCGCCATTTCCCATCATTGTTGCATCCTATTCCCCCCTCCACGTCAACTCATCCCCGTTTTACCCATTATCTAATCGTTCCACCATTACTTGCTCCTGCGATAACGGACCCGCTCCCTTTAACCACTAAATTGCAACGTTAAAGCCATTTTTGCCTATAATATCAACTAAAACCTGTTTTTTCGCTCTCCTTTCGTTGTTTCAAGGTAGCAAGTGATCAGAGTTGTTCCAATGCAAAGTCAACCAGAAAGAGTCTATCTCAGCGCCCAGTCAGTGATCCAGACCACCACTGTGACCCATCAGCAAGCCAACTACCTCTGCACCTCGAATACCAATCTTCGACCAAATTTTCCCGAGTAATTCAAACCTCTTGTTCATTCCTCTTTCATCACGGCTCCTAAAGGCAAATCTAAGGCCTCAGATGATAACCCCCTGCTACCCCCTATCATAGATTTAAATCATCAACCCCTGGTAGACCAGGAATATAAGATCTTGGAAACCAGTTGTGAGTTCGACCTTCATGAGCTCCACAGCTGGTTAAAGCAAAAATTTATAGACCTCAATGATGAATTGGGCCTGTGGGATTCTTTCCTACCCCAATTCATTTTCCCTCAAACCTACCACTACCCTGAATTTGTCTCATGGTGCCAATTTAGATATATTCTCAGTCAAAGGGAAATTGTGGCCCAAGACAATGATATTCTTTTCACCATCACCTCTGAATCCATCTCCCAGATGCTCCAAATTCAAAACTCTGCACCTCTGTAACCTATTACAGCAGATTCCCTCATGGAACTCTACAAGAACCTAACTTTTCCTCATAGAGCAAAGATTTTTGAAACATTCCTCTCTGAGGATGCCCAATTACCAAAGAAGAATCCCACCTATTCATCCTCCATGTTCCCTGAGATGATGAAACAAATCATCTCCAATGTTTCTTGTTTACTGGGCTACAAATCCGATCATTGGGTTGATGAGTGTTAATTTATGGTATGTTCTATGCTTATAGCAGTTTACTTCAATTTAGCAATCACATTAACATATAGTAAAATGCAGATAGAACATTAATAGATCGACAGAAAACAAGCCAAGACAAGAGACACTAGATGTGGCGGCTAGCCAGGGACAAACCCAAATGTGGGGAAACCCTTTGATCAATTCTTCTATAATCTTCAATAGTTCAGCAAAGAGAGAAATAGTACAAATACATAAATCTGTAATTTTATGACAGCAGCAGCAAACCCTAACCAGCAAAGTCAAATATGGTCAGACAAGATGAAATTGACCTTCAATATGCTTGGTCAATTTCCCGATCATCTAGGACTCCAACAGCAAGAAGAGGCAACCCATAAACAGTGCAAAAAAACAATCAACCTGCTGCCACAAACTAGGGCAGTCAACGCTGGTCAAACCAGAGGTCAGAATGCCTCAGTTTTTGTGCCAGAATTTAGGAGAGGCAGCCACACCAAAACCGCAGCCCTGAAATGCCCATGTTGGTCAACGTTGGTCAAAGAGATGACCTGCAGCTTCTGCGTCCTCCAAACTGCGTCTTTTTGCATCCTCCTTCCTTGCCCTTCTGCGTCCTCCTTCCTCCCACGTGTGAGCTGCTCCTCCTTGTGTGTAAACCCAATGCTAAGGAGAGAGAGAGAAGAATGAGTGAGATGAGATGGTGAAATAATGCCTCCACCTATCTTGTATTTATATGAGACATTGAACATGTGTGCCACACATTTCGCTGTTGGCCGACCTTGAAAATTTGTCAAGTAATTACAAATAAATTCATATCTCCATAAATACTTGTCGGAATCGGATGATCGTTAGATCAATCCTACACAATGTTACTTGGGAGCCGGAGCGGAAGCGGGGAGCGGGAGCGGGAGCGACCATTTTCAGAAGCTCCCGGTTTGGGAGCGAATCCCGGAGCGATTTTTTAAAAATATATATATTTTTTATATTTTTTAATTTTTGATACATATATGTCAACAAAAACATGTAGAATGATGAATTAGATATAAAAAACATAAAAAAGCATAGATTGAACCATATAACAACAATCATCTAGAAGTTATAATCTTCATCAACCACGTCCGCAAGTTAGTAACATAGTAACATACAACATATTGAGTCTCATGATTCATCAATCTTAAAGTTTCAAGCTTTCAAAATTCAATATATAACATTTATCATCATTGATCACCAAAGTTGTACTTGTAAGCTAAGTGTAACCATTACAACAAATAATATCTAACATGAAATGAAATGTTATAAAATGAAATGAAATGAAACAACTTTCAACTTTCATGAAGCATCATATTCATAATTCATTACTAATGAGTTATAATTGCCAACTTCAAACTTAAATTGTCATATATTGTTTAAAAAAATATCATAATAAATATGAAAGAGTCAATAGTTATAAAAGCTACTAGAAACTAGAAAAGAGAAGTAAATCTATTATCTATTTCTTATGCTTGGGCCTCTTGCCACCACGAGAAATGTCTAATTTTTTAGTCTTGTTGCAAAATCAGGATCTTTGTCATTAATATCACCCTCCAAGCATTAATATCCAGAGGTATCTTTGTCATTACCTTTGTATCTGTATAGGGATCTTTGTCATTAATATCACCCTCTAAGCATTAACATAAGATAGAAAAAGCATAGCATGTCAAGTCAAGATTTTGTTTGAGTGATGCGTACATTTTTAAAAGGGTCATGATAGAGGAGTTCGACAACCAATGTCACTAACATCAAGGTACATAGAGGGATTGGTACTCTTGATTAAATATGAGTTCCATACCCTAATACATGACAAAATTCAATGGAAACATTGCAATCCCCCAATCCTGAAATCCTGAAAAACTGATAAATCTGCTGGATTTTGAATGAAATCTAAAATTCTACTTTCTCCATATGAAATCCAATGAGGACGAAACCACTCTCAAACATCCTGAGTCATTTCATGGTAATGTTAAAAATTTAAGTAAAAGGATGAAAATGAAAATTAAAGAAAATGTCACTTTTACTTTAAGAATTTAACATTACCATGAATAGCATATCAATACTAGGGCCTAGACTTGATCATTAAGTTGCCCCACTCAAAAACTATTTGTTTCTTTCAAAAAAAATTGCATTTCGAACATTACTACAAAAAAAAAATGCAAAAAAGGCAAAACGCTCCCGAAAAGGCAGGGAGCGAAATTTTTTTTAGGGAGCGCGCTCCCGAAATCGCTCCCTTTTCGGGAGCGCGCTCCCGACCCGCTCCCGAGTCGCTCCCGCCCGGAGCGCGGATCGGGAGCGGGAGCGAGGGGGGGGGCGCTCCCCCGCAACACTGATCCTACACCTCTCGACGAGGAATCCAAGAAAAATATCAGTTGCGATAAATAAGATGACCCACATGGAGTTTGGCCCTAGTTTCCAATTTTAACAATGAGGCCATCATAGGGTTTTTGTCAATCTTCTCAACAGATGAAAAGCCCCCAATTATCTTCAACTACAGTGAGTTTCTAGCAGATGCCATCCATGAGCAGTTCTTAAAATTTTCCACAGAAGGAACCTTCAAGTATGCATCAGTTCTGGTTTATTTGTTTTTATATCATCAGGCAAATAGATTTCAATTTCCATTGCAAAGATTGGATGAACAAGGCAATGCCCAATCTATAATTCATTGGACTTCCTTGGTGAGGAAGCATTCAAATGAGTTTACTTTCAGTGACTTTGTTGACCAATTTCTATATACAGTTTGTTGCCTATTGAACAGTGAAATTGAACCTAGGATAGGACCTGAAATAAGAAGGATTTTACACCTTAGTGATCAGACCAAAACAGGTGACTGGTACTTGTACCAAAATTACACAAAAATTAGGGTGTATGGGTGTGAATTGGCACCTTACAAGTTGCCAAAGTTTGTCCCAATGAGAATTTTCTCATTAGAATACATTAGACAGATGATTCATATGGATGATCTCCATTTTGTAACAGCAAAGAGAAAATCACATTTTAAGATTAAAGCACAAATCAGTCCTTTCATTTGCAATAGTAAAGCAACAGCCAAAGAAGCAGATATCCTTCTAAAGAAAATGAATTTCACACTCAGTTTCACCTGGTCCTATGACCCCCTGGGGATTATTTCAAAATTAAGAGTAGAATAGAAGACTACTCCCTACTCACACACTCCCAGGCCAAAGATTGAGAAGTACATGAACCAGGATCAGTGACAAGAAAACACCCTACAAGAGGCAGAAGAATAGGTGATTTCGACTACTACAGAACAAACTCCTACACCACAGGAGAAGCAAGACAAGAGACCAAGGGAAGAGTTTCCCCCATAGTCACAGAAATTCCTGAAAAGGAGTTTCAAATCTACAAGAAAAGGCAGAAGACTACTCCAGCAAAAGAAGGATCCATTCAAGAAGAAAATGTACAGACAATAGTTTTGACAGGCCCTCACGCTTCAAGAAGGACTGAGGATATTTTTGTGGGATCTCCATCCTCTTCAGCCTCCCAAGATCCATTAGACACTTCTTTGTCAGGGGAATTGGTTCATGACCAAGCTAAACCAAACATATTTGCTAAGTACAGAGAAATCAAGAAGAAAAATGAACAGCTAAAAGCTACAACATATACACAGTTTTGGAAGTAGACAGCCTCTTCACAGCATAGGCTGCTCTCTGCCTTTGACAAAGAGAAAGGGAAAATGCAGATATCCTTCCTGCATGCTGAGGTCCCTTTCCCAAAGACTCATGAAGATTATAAGAAATCAATTTTTTCTTTCAATACTGATCAAATTCACCCAATTGATCAAATAGACCTTTGACAACTTCAACAATGGCAGCTTCTAGGCTGCAAGCCTCTGTAAATAACATCCAGTCTCAGCTTAGATTAGAGAAAGTCTCTTCTCTAACCAAAGATACAAAAACCAAATCATTGGAAGATGTTGTAATCAAACTAGGATATGATCCCAACAATGTGAAAGGAGCAAAAGAGATTGTCAAAAGGAAGAATGTTGATATTGCAGCACTCAAGAAGCAGCTCAAGCTTCCATCCACAGAAGACCCACAGACTACGGAAGTTGGACAACTTGAGAAGGAAAAAGAAGACATGTTCAGGATCCTTATTGAACAGAGTGCACAGATCAAAGCAATGGAGGTTGAAATGGAGAAATTGTTAAAGGAAAGAGAACAATCCACACAGTTGGCAGCCATTCCACTAACAGTAGTTCCTATTACATCTACATCAACAACAAGGCCATCCACTTCAGCAACCATTACAATTGAGGGCCAGTCAACAGATTTTTTAGAGGAACTCATTAGAGCAATGGATGACCTGTCAATCAGAGGACAGGAAATTGAGAAGTTGAAAACTCAATGGAATAACCTTCAGGAGCAGAAGCTAAAGATTGATAATGTATACTTGGCTGAGCTGCAGAAAACTCATAAATTAACATAGAAGATTGAACAATTGCAAAATGAATCAGCAATGGCACAAACATTGGCACAGGCAAAAGAAAGTATATGGGTAGAAATAAATGAGGCCATGACTGAAATATGGCCCTCAATTCAGATTATTTTTTAGCAAGAGGAGTTAATACAGAGGTCCAAAGAGGTAATTGAAGAGGTAAAAGCATATTTAGGGCAGAGCTAGGTGAAGCCACTGCTCTAATTAGAATTTTAAATTCGAAGACCAAGGAAGAATTGGAAGAATTGGAAGTTGCAGATAGGGCAGAGACAATTTTGGAGGTGAGGAGGGTCCTTACAAAAAGGAACCTTATGCTGCAATTGGAGAACAAGTGTCACAATATGGAGTCCAGCATTCAGAAGTTCCACAGAAAATTTAATGTGCTAAATCAAAAGGGACTGCCAGGTTTGATAGGGATTGGAGAAAAGCTTATCAGTTTAGAAGATTATCACCAAAAATTATATACCATCACCCGAGATAAGTCAAAGTTTTCCACCGTCAAAGGAAGTATCACAGGGAAAGCCTTCATGGAAGCTTTGGACTTTGATCTGTTGATCAAACATGAGATAAAGCACTTGTTCATTATCAAGCCTACATTTCAAAAGTATACCGAGGTAGATGAAACTTACAGGAAACTAGTCAAATTCTCCACCCCATGTGAAGACAGATGGGACAAATTGTGTGAGTTACTTGGGTAAAACAGTTTTTACTTTAAAACAACAAGGCAACACTTCTTTAGGCCGAGTCATCACTTGCATCCTCGAAAATAGTGCCAAAGCACTACAACAGTTTCAACTGCCTATTTTTATGTACCATGTTTGTAATTATTTTAGGATATTTTGTAATAAATCTTGAGATTTTTATTCAAGATATTTTTTATCATTTTTGTTTGAGTACTTCCCAATTCGAAGTACAAATGTTGGGACTTGTATCAAGAAAGCACATTTTGATGTAAAGTTGTTCACTGAGTTGAAAGTGATCATTTCATTAATACAAAATATTGTTCCAAGATTCATGTGTCAAGCTAATTGGTGATGTTTTTCCTTTTGTAAACTTGTTATATCTATGTTTTCATATGTTTTCTTATCTGAATTGTTTAAAAGAAGAAGGGTTGAACTTGTTTAATCACACTTTGTCTTGGCTTTTAAGCAATTTATATGTTTTCAAACTGAAGTTAAATATAGAATTCATGTTAAAATGCTCTATGTTTAATGGAATCTGAATCTATTCCTCCCTCTCACTCCACAAAGCTTCAAAGATCCAAATAGCCTGCCTACCTTGCCCTGTTTCAATCCTTTCTGATATTTTTGTTTTTGATCACCTTAAGACTTTGACTCCATTGCCCAATGGCCTTTCCTTGCAGTTTCAACCAAACATTTCAAAAAACCAAACTCTGAACCTAATAACTAGCCTAAAATCCCACAACAACAAATCTAAATCTAATAGAGAGATCCCTCTCTGAGTTTAGAAGGGCTAGCTTCTAAGCTTGAAAGTGGTTTTGTGGTTACCTCTAGGTTTCTTTCACAGCCTTAAGAAATTACAAAGTGCTAACAAGACGCAGAGTTGTAGATCGGGAGTGTTGCACCTATTTCGTCACAAGTCCAAGGAAACAGTTGTACAAAAATTTTCAAAGTTCAGAATCATCAGCAAATTATCTATCATGTCATTGTAAACCCAAATTCCGCAAGTTGTAATGTAAATGACTAGCATGACCGTTTAATTTTGTAACAACACCTAGGTAATCCTCTAATTTTGGCGACGAATTTCATCCTAGGAGGTTATTTAACCTCACCGATTATCTGTGTTTCTAAACATGGATAATCGGCAGAGTTTTATCCCTCCGGCTTAAACCCCAAAGCTAAGGTGGAATTTATTAACAAAGCCTTAGGTGAATCCTAGGGCTATATCGAGTCATTATAAAAATGGTTTGGGAATAATTTAAGCTATTTCGCTAAATTATTTTATTACAAATCACTTGGTCTACTAGACCATATTGTGTCGCAGAATCGAGTAAATATTATAAAGGTCTATAATGAATGGGTATCCCCCCTTTGAGGGTTGAATTTGTAATTATCTTATGTAAAAAATATGTTAATGCATGGTCCCTCATACTTAGACACCATGGCTAAAATATTTAACGGTAGAAAAATAATTAATCCCCTCTAGTGTCAATTGATTAATTTTTCTGGCAAAAATAAAATTAAATCCTAAGCCAGAAAATTAATTAATTTGGAGTCAAAAAATAATTATAGGGAAATTAATTTCTCAAAGTGTAAAAACTTGTGGGTCAAAAGAAATTAATTTTTGGAAGTCCCCCACCAAGGCAAAAATGGATATTTGGAGTCAAAAAATAATTATAGAAAAATTAATTTCTCCAAGTAGAAAAATCCGTGGGTCAAAAGAAGCTAATTTTTGGAAGCCCCCCACCAAGGCAAAAATGGACATTTTAAAAAAAATTGAGCCCATGGACCTTGGTGGTTAAGTCAGAGTCAAATTTTTGAGAAAATTAATCCAAAATATTTATTTTTGTATAAATAAAAAATGGTTTTTAAGAGATTCAAAAATTCCTCAAAAAATAAATATTTTCAACCTTGGAGATTAAAAGATGATCAAGTATTTATCGATGGTCGAGATTATTTTGACATGGATCAAGCCAATTAGCCACTATTTTCCACTTGGAGGATTGCTCTATAAATTAGAAGTCATTTGCTTCTCAAATCATGATGAAATTTATACTCTGATCTATGTAATTTTGTAACATTGGTATTGATCCGCTGATCTGTTGGGATCGTTTGAATTTCATAATCGAAAGACTTTGGGGTTCAATTCATGGTGTTCTTTGTCCGATGATCTATGGTATGTGTTGGTTATGTGTTTTCCTATATTTTGTTTCAAATTTTTATAAACTTGTTTATTCATTTGTCGGTGATAACAACAGTCTATTGGTAGATTTTGGGTCTATCTTAGGTGATTTGATTCACCATACGTTTAACAAGTTTTCTTGAAAAAATATATAGAGTTCGCAAGGGTACACTGGCCCTTGGGCTCCAAGTTCACAGACTTTGGAGGAGAGTCGACCTTGTTTGGCTCCGGGAACATTTGTTTGATTTTCTTATTTCGCTAAGGCTGTGGGCAATACTCTAACTTTCAAAACATATCTGATCTAGTGTCATATTCATCATTTAAAAAATATATTATTTTCTCAAAAATATTTTATTTCCACAAACATTGTATATTTGTATATATCTTGTAAATATTTTGTAAACTAAGTTTTTTTGTAAAATAAATTTTCTAACCCTTGTTTTGCAGCAATTAGCGTTTTGGGTTTATTTCGAATTTTGTATATATTGGGGTTTGGGGAAATTTTATTTTTCAGTTGTGCAGGGGAGCTTTCAAGAAAATTTGTTGAGGTTTTGAGCTAGATCTAGGCCCTTGAAGGTAGATCTAGTCTCCAAAAAATTTTGCAGGGCAAGCATTCAGCAATTTTGCAGTAATTTGGACAAATTGGAAGATCTGAAGCAAATAAAATATTTGGCAAGGGTTTGATAATTTTTTTAGGGCCTTCTAGGCTCAGCGTTCCCTTTAAGCCCTAGCCGCAGCCCCCTTTAGCTCAGTTGTCTCTATTTTTGTGAGCCGCTGCCCTTGCCAAGGCCTCGCCATGAGCCTTCCTTCCCCTCGGCTGCCCTTCATCTGCCTCCTAACCCTCTACCGCTGCCCCTCTTCTCCTCCTTCACTGCCCTCCTTGCCTCGGCCTGCCATTTTCTAGGCTGCAGGCCTCTCAGCCTCCCCTTCACCCTCTACTCCGACCTCTTTGTGGGAGTCGCAGGCCTCTAGGAGGCCATTTCCTTGAGCCATAGTCCCTAAGGGACTGTTTTCCCTAGGTGGCAGCCCTTGGAGGGCCTACAGCAGGCCTTTGTGGCCTTCCTTGCCTTGACTACAGGCCTACTAGGCCTTTCTCTCCTAGTCACTAGCCTATTTCGGCCTTCCTTTGCCTCTTCTCATTTCTGATTCAATTTTTGAGCTATTACTGGGTGTGTTGCAGAGATTTGGAGTTAATTTTTGTGTTTGCAGGTGACCGTCTCATTGGAGAGGTTCTGGGCAGGGTCTCCTAGTCATCTTGGCCTAAAGGCCTATTCGTTTGCTCACTCAAACCTTGAGTCACCTCACTGTTTACTTACAGCTATCTTATCATTTGATAACAGTGGTACAAAACTCATTAAAGTGGCCTAAATTTGGTTAATAAGTCATCTAAACAAATTAACAAGGCATTGCATAAATTGAGCGTCTACCATTTGGCTTATGTCATGAAAAATTGGTGACTGTCATACTCTTTAAGACTGCATCATAAAGTCTGAAATACAACAATGACATTGGCTTATAAAAGAGTCTAATCCATTGAAATCTGTGTTGGCATAGTGATCTAGCATTTGGGCTATCTCATTTGCATCCTTGCACTCATAATTTGCATCCTAAAGTGCTCTCAATAAAAGTAACTTACTGCTGTCATAACATTGGATACTAAGTGACATAAAGGCTATCATTGGCTTATGCTCTAATTGCTCATTGCGAAAAGCATTGTTTACATTAAGTTGCTAAAGTGACTTAACAATTGTGATAAGAGGAATACTAACATATTGCTGTCTTGTGTGATCTCAAAAAGTTCCAAATTTGCACTAAATAAGCTCACTCTTTAAAGCACTTAACATAATCCAACAACCTCGGTTGAACGGTTGCTTAAGTAGATAGATCTAAGAATTCATTGGATATTGGTATCTCTTGTTCTCTCACACATTGGCATTAAATATCTAAGTGTTCTTAACTTAAGGACTTGCTATCCTAATTGCATATCTTTCGAATAATTGTCATCGGCATCTCTTGAAGGCATTGAAGAATCTAATTACAAATTTGGCATTATCTAAAGCTCCTAATTGTCTAAAGAACATTAATCCTCTTGAGCAATTTTCCATACAAGTGTTGATCGTTCTAAATAACATTTTGGATAAGCACTCTAAGTGCTCTTTTACTTATCCTCACTGTCATTATTGTTTCATGGTTGTTATCTATTGTGGATCTTTGGCATATTGGTGAACTTTTCTTGAAGAGCATATATCTTGTGGTTATTTAATACTTGAGCAATTGTATCTTGGTTATCTCTTGTATCTTGTGGCACTTGTAACATTGAGCACTTTGTCTTGTGTATAAGAGGGTCTTTTCATTCATTAATTAAATACTCCTTGTCATAAGATTAATCATAACTAAGTACTTAAGATCATAAACAATCTTAACACAAGAGCACTCATCCATCTTGCACTTCATCCTAGAACTAGTCTTGCATTAATAATTTACCTCCAAGCATAAGCTTGGTTGACAGAGAGATAGGAACACCCTTTCATCTTTGCTTGAGAAGTCTAGCCCCTCTAGTATTTAAAACGGTGACCTTGCGGTTGTCAGAGCCACAGTCTCTACAGCGCCAGAGGCATCAGATATATCAGATTTCAAAGAGAGGTATTGTTAACCAAGCCTTTGCTTGCTTCACCTTGACTTCTCTCTGCCACTCACTTTAGAGACTAGGATCAAAATAGATAAAGATCAAGGGATACACTTAGCTAGGCATATAACTAAAATAAACCAAGATTTCTGCATTTTCACCTAGTTTGTAGGATTTGCATTTCATCTAGGATAGTCAAGCATTCATCAAGCAGTGGTTGTTCATCCATTCATTTGATCTTTAATTGATCTAAAGCAAGTAGTTGACTCCATAAGGCACTAGTCTCATAAGTATTTCAATCTAATCCTTTAACTTGCTGAAATCAACCAAGTGGCTAGGCCATTCAATCGTGTCTCCTGGATTTTTTGGTTGCCAGAAGTCTTGCATTCTCGCATTTCTTAGGGACTACCCCCCATAGCCAGTGGTTGGGAGACAGTTAGAATGAAGAGGTCGGAGATTAGAGTGACAGCCCCTGACCTAAGTTGTTGTTGTTGTGCCTATAAAATTTGAGTGACAACAGGGAGCAAAAGGACCAGCATATGTGTTCAAGACACGTGGGCTGAAAGGGTTGCGGAGCGCTACATCAGCAAGTAGGTCAAGTGTTGTCTTGTTCAGGGTAGATTGGTTGTCATAGTTGTTGACACCAAAACCCTAGTTATATTCCTTGTATCAATGATTGTATGAGGGCCATGATCCCTGGTAGGGGAGCCCTAAATAGTTGTATTACAGTTTGTTAATATAACGAAGTTGGGTTATTGAAAATTTGTAAAAATTTGTATATTTGTGCACGTGTTGATTTACTGTTGTTTGTATTCCGTTGTGCAAAGTAGTTTTTTGTGGCATTTGAGTTGGTGGTGTCCTTCCTATAACCCTAAGGCCTCAAAGGAGCTCCCACTGAACTAGAGTCAAAGATTAACCTCCAAGGTGAAGTGAAGGAACAAGAATACAGTCAACATCAGTCAATCATCTGGGTCACCCTTGATTTATAATAGTATGCTCGAAAACATTAAGTAGAAGCACATGATTACTAAATGGTTAAAGTGCCTACCAATGGATGACCCACCTTCCTTCAAGAAGGAATGCCAAATGGGAGAAAGAAATCTAACTGGAGCAATAAGCGGAGGATCTATGGCATCATGTCATGCGCTGATCAATAAGGCAGCTAGTTGGCTGGCTATCCAAGGAGGAGAAAAATTTCTCCTACAGGTTACCCACTTTTTGGTGGGTAACTGGACACTCAGCTGGTTCCAAGTCCAAGTCCAAGTTTTAAAACATTAACACTGCTACATTCTAACTAGAAAACAAATACAAATGTTCAAAATAGGTTCCATCACTGTCTTGGCTTCTTAGACAAGTTAACTCCATTCTATTGCAAACAGCAAATCATGTCTCTATTATATTTATGTAACTATAATAATTAGCACTGCCCCAAGAAAATGCAGCACATTCACTGAATCACTGTACAAATCCAGTGGGGACTCTATTAACATTGCTACAAAAGTGAGTGGTAAGAAATGTAAGATGCCTTGTTTTCCTCAACTAGCTGTGCCAAGGATAGTGTTCTTCTGTCCTCCAGGAAACACAAATTTAGTTTCCTGGATTAGGCATCTTAAACATGTTTCATAGTTCAAAAATCAGAACACAGTAAAAGAGAAATTTGCTCAAATTCTAAATGAGCCAAGCTTCAACTACTTTGGACCTCAACTAAAAGAGTAAATGGACTCTGTGCAGAGAGGGAAAATATGCAATTCTTATATTTGAGGGAACCCACCAAAGTCACCAGCACAAAAGAAGCACAAAATTTTCAGGTTACATCTGTGTACATCCACAACTGAGTAAAAGTATGCAGAAAAAAATTGTTTGCTCATGACAGAGATGGGAATTAAAGCATACCTTGTATCCATTGCAGATGAGCAGTGCATCTTTATTACAGCATAATTTTGAAACTGCGATAAGGAGTTCTGGCTTTGAGCCCACCTCCAACCCAAACTTGAATCGACGCCCAAATTCAATAATATCTTTTATCAAAAAAGAATCATGATTACATTTTATTGGAAAGACTCCCTGAAATGATTGCTGCACATCAAAAGAAAAAAGGCATTACTCTCTCTCTCTCTCACACACACACACACTCACACACTTACACAAATATGGTAGTGTATTATGTGCTTGGTTCCATAGGCTACTGGGTCCAATGGACATTAATCTGCTATCAACTATAACATGTGCACAATAGGTAAGTTATCACCTCTCTGGAGACAAAATCCAAGTTGCATATACTTACTACCATGCGTTAAGATTTTGGTATAGCTACTTGATTACAAATGTTAAGGTACCATTCATAGCAGGCCACATGTAGGGAAAATTATTTATATGTTTCAATGCTTAAACACCATATCTTGAGTCTACAAATTGTATTTGATTGTGCAATGCTGTATATATTATATGTACATTCATAAATTTATGTCAGGAAATTTTTTAGATGCTTCTCACTCATGAACTACAATATGTTTCAACCAGCCATCAAAATCAGCTTTATACATTTACAAAAGTCAAAATAGCATATTTATCCCACTCATTACTACTCAGCTAAAAACAACTGGTAGCAGACATTAGCACAGGATCCAATTAATTAAAACATGATACAAAAGGATGGGTGTGGACTCATGGAAGACAGGACACACGCTCCCTGCATGAGGGAAAGATGTGCATGATAATACCAAAAGTGAGGGTCAGAAAACAAGCTTTAAACAATGAAATATCATACCAATTCTCTTTCCAGAGCAGAAGAATTAAGAGAGGCATTATGCAAATTATTATTAAATCAGAAAGAAAATCAGTGACACTCTCTTGTTCCAAAACTTTTATCAAAAGGATGATGCTCTACAGTAAACAAGTTCAAAGAAGTAGGACCAGAAAGTGAAAATTATACAGAAAGAATGATTAGGAGTTTATTTTAGTATTTGAAACTTTAAAGGGGAAACAGATGCACAACCTGTCTTTCTGGAGAAACAATCATGCATCATATGAAATATATATAGAAATATAAAAGAAAATCTCAACTCCCAGTACTTGGATAAATTTCCAACCTAATTTTAAATGTTCTTTGGTTATCTCTTCTTCCAATGCTTGAGTCCAGATGTGTTTAGGATTATGGCTTCCTTTAATATGGCATCTCCAATAAGGATGGTATCACCAGCAAACTTTCAGCTTGACATTTCTAATGTATGGATTTCTTTTATGATACCTCTTATACTTGTGAGCGTAAATAATGTCAGGGATTGGGGACATCGCAGCCTTAAACCTCTTTCATTTTTTAAGAAGTTTACAAAAGTCACATTGATCAGGACTATGTTTTTAAGTTTTACAAAGGAGATGCACTCAGATGTCAAAAGTAGGATTTGTTTATCACATCCTAACCTGTACATTACTATAACAATGAATCCCAGTTTGGCATATCATGGACCTTATTAACTCCTGGTCCCTGGATTTTAACTGTTGATTAAGTTGAGATGCACTCGGATAAAGGACATCAAAGCCTTAAACCTCTTTCAAGTTTGAAGAAGTTTACAAATTCACATTGATCAGGACTATGTTTTAAGTTTTACAAAGGAGATGCGCTCAGATGCCCAAAGCAGCAGCAAGCACTTCCTCATAAGAGCTAACAGCATTGATGTAATTAATTTTGCAGTAGGAGCAAACAATTCATGATAATCAAATAGCCTAATTTTCTACATATCCTTTTGCAACTAACCTGGCTTTATATTTATCAATGGAACCATCTGATTTGAACTTTTTGCAATATACCCATTTACAGCCTATTGGTTTCTTAGTTGGGGCCTATGTCACATGGTTCGAGTTCGACAACGATTAAGTTCGATTCGAATTCGAATTTTCCGATCAGGTTCGAATGAGGTTCGGCATTAGATTCGACATTAGGTCCGAGCAGATTCCACATGGAGGATTGTAGACCCATGTCGACACCGATGATCACCAACTGGAAGAAGCTTCATGCTTCGGATTCCGAGTTGGTGGATCCCACATTGTACAAGCAGCTGATTGGTTCCTTGATGTATTTGGTCAACACTAGACCAGATATCTGTTTTGCAGTCAACACGATGAGTCAGTTTATGTGTGAGCCTAGGAAGGTTCATTGGGTGGCTGCAAAACACATTTTGCGGTACTTGCAGGGGACAGTGGATTATGGTCTGGACTACAGGCAGGGAGATGGAGTGAGATTGGCAGGATACACTGATTCTGATTGGGCAGGTTGTGCTTCTGATAGGAAGAGCACTTCAGGGTGTTGTTTTGGGTTGGGTTCAACAGTAGTGTCATGGTTCAGCCGGAAGCAGCAGTCAGTAGCACTGAGTTCAGCGGAAGCAGAGTATATGGCAGCTAGTCTAGCTAGTTGTGAGGCCATCTGGTTTCGCAAGATGTTGTTTGGCTTATTTGGTCAGCCGTTGAGACCTTCAGTGATTTACTGTGATAATCAGAGTTGCATTAAACTCACGGAGAATCCAGTATTTCATGACAGGTCAAAGCATATCGGGATCAGATATCATTTGATCAGAAACTATGTTCAGAAGGGAGTTGTGAAACTTGAGTATATTTCCACTGATGAGCAGGTTGCAAATATCCTTACCAAAGCCTTACCACGGGGCAAGCATGTCTACTTCAGAGACAAGATGGGTGTGGTGAGGAACACCTTCCTCGGTAAGAGGGAGTGTTGAAATTTGGTACCGGAGGACAGGTGGTTCCCTTAGGCTTTGATCTTTGGCCTAGGGAAAAGTGTCCAAAAGAATTTAATTTTTCTCCTAAAGTGACTTTATAATTTTATAAAGTTAAATCTAATTTAAAAGTGACTTTAAGTGATAAAGTTACTAAGTCTAATTTTAAAGTAAATGAAAAATTAGAAAGGAAAAGTGACTTTGGAAATAAATGACTAAGTGGGTCTTTATTAAAGTGGGGTGAATTAAAAAATAGAAAGTGAGATTTAAATGAGCATTTAATCTCAGCCATTGATCTAAATCTATTTCAGCCATTGGATTTAGAGATCACCCAAAAGTCACTTGGATCACCCAAAAGTCACTTGGAGTTATATTAAAGGAGGAAAAGGTCATTCATTCTTTCATGAGCAGATTGGGAGAAGGAGAGCAAGAGAGCAAGAGAGATTTCTGAGCAGGGAGGAGAAGGAGACAGCAGCTTGGCACACATTCCAAGGCAGCAGTTGAGCAGATTTGTACAGCTGATTCAGCACATAGTGAAAGGCAGATTTTTGCACAAAAATCGAGGAGCAGTTTGCTGATTTTTATGCACACAAAACGGAGGCCGTACAGCATTTATTGCTGTCCTGTTTGCTGTAATTTCCAGATTGCTGTGAGGCACGGGAAAGGAGATAAGTTGTAAATTTGCTTGCTGATTTTTTTGCTGAATAATTCTCACTGTAAAAAGGCAATTTTCAGAAATAAAGAAGAGCTCTCAAACTGGTTTTCCCCAAGAGTTGTAGGGGGTTTTTCCAGGGTCAAGTTGACCAAAAATATCAGTGTTTTAATGTGTTTTAATGGCTGTTTTTGATTGCTGATTTTTAATTCTGCAATTTCCAGCATTCTGAAAAATTTCCAGAATTTGTGTTTTCAGCAATATTTATTTTTTTCAGTCTGTTAAATGTATGGTTATGGGAATGGGCATTTAACTACATGGGAGAAATAAGGAGAAACTGAAAACCGGGGTGGGAAAACAGAAATTTCTACAAAACTCACCACCAAAGCACACTCTCAGTCAAACATAGCTGCAAACTCATCCATATCTGTTGTAGCTGTAAATCCTTATTTCTTCTTACCCTTCTTGTTGGGACACTGTACGGCATAGTGACCCATCTTCCCACAAGCAAAGAATTTCACTTTGCTCAACTCCTCCTTCGCCTTTTGCTTCCCCTTATCCTGCTTTGCTCCACTAGAAGACCCCTTCTTGATCTTCCTTGTCCTCTTGCCCTTTGCCGCAAGAGAAACATTCTCCTCTTCAACTCCCCCACCACTCTTGTTGCCACTGCGCATGCTTCTCCTGATCTCCTCCTAAAGGAAATCATCCCACATCCTCCTCCACCCAGGAAAATGCTCTCTAGCCACCAAGTTGTGGATAAAACTATCCCACTTCTCGATGAACCCCTCTAAAGCAATGTGAACCAACTATTCCTCTGGAATAGTCTCTCCAATAGCAGTCAACTCATCTTTCACCTATGAGACTCTGGTGAGGAAAGATGTAACACTGTCAGTCCTAATCATCTTGGTGTTGCGTAATTTTGTCTCAACACCATCTTCCTGTTCTCATTAGAACTTTGGTGCAAAGAGACTAAGGACTCCCACATTTGATATGCATATGTCATTCCTGAAACATGAGGGAACAGATGATCCTTGATGGCATCTAGAAGGATCCTCTTTGCCTTCACATTTTTCTTAGTAAACTCTACCAATAGAGTTGGATCAATGGGCGGTTGTACAACTGCTTGTACAATATCCCACACTTCCACCTCCTCCAGTAAAAGCATGATCCTCTCCTTCCATGGGCCAAAATTTTCAGCCCCCACCAATTTGTCCTCTACTCTCAACTCAGTAGCCATGACCCCACAACCAACCAAATGAAGCAAAATTGGAAGCTAGAACCACTCTCCCTCTGAACTGCTGAAATCTTTGGGTTTCTGGCAAAGTTTCAAAGGTATGGTTCACTGTTTGAAGACTTTGGTAGCTTGTTGCCCTCTTTATCAACTGACTGAAAATGTAGATTTGAGCCTCAACTTGGCTCAACTAAACTCTAATACCATGTACAAAATTAATGATTTGCACCCCAACCGCAGTTTACAATTTTGCAAGTGCAAGTGTTTAATTGACACAACCCACATGTTTTGTCATGCTGATATAATTTTTCAGTATGCATTCATTGTAAACATTTAATGTGTGCTTCTACTATTTTTCACATTTCCTATCAATTGTAATTAAATTAAAAATTTATGCAAGCATTCAAGCATGAGACACTTATTTTTGGTCAAGGTGACCCCGGAAAAACCCCATAGCCTTTTGGGGGAACCGGTCTTCAAAGGAAGATTTTATTGCTTGAGAAATCAGTGTAAGACTGTAAGTACATAAAAATAGCCACAGTACTTATCTCCCTTTTGCTGAAGCTTTAAATGCAATTTTTGCAAATTTGTGCCCACTGAAATAATTTCCAGATTTACAAAATTTCATGCCCAGAAATTTCTGCACTTGACCACAGCTCAGCTCCTTGATTTATGTGCTCAGAAAGCAGCCTCGAAATCTGTGTTGCAACAGCCTCAATTTCTGTGCCCAAACAACCTCAAAATCTGTGTATAAACAACCTCGAAATCTGTGTTGCAACAGCCTCGATTTCTGTGCCCAAACAACCTCAAAATTTGTGTATAAACAACCTCGATTTTTGTGTTGTCTGTCTTGATTTATGTGCCCGGACTGCCTCGAAATTCAAGCTATAGACAACCTCGAAATCTGCATTGGAAGTGACTGAAGATGCCCTCGAAATTTATCATGTCCCTTCCTAAACTAATTTGTAACAAGACTAATTATTGCATTTTGAGGCCAATTTTGGAGATAGTGGGGCCCATTTGATTTTTATTAGGAGATTAGACTTAGGATAAGTTATTTTGTTGTGGTTAAATTACACATGGGGGCCACCCACACTAGGGAAATACGCACTCCCTAGTTCAATTTGCATGGAGGTGGTTAAGTGAGGGCCCGCGATGGAGGTAAAATTGGAGGGAAAAGTGCTCCATGAAATCTATATAAGGAAGGCAACTCTCCTCATTTCAATCATCTTTGGCATATCGAATTTCTCTTTGGTTGCTCGCGCTGTTTAGCCGAGTCACTTGTTGTTTAGCAAGAGTTCTTCAAGCGAAGAACTCACCCTTTCTTTGGGGGACTTCGAGTGCCACCCTAGGAAGGTCTTTCTTCATTTCTTTAGGAGGAGGATTTCATTGTGATTTCTAGCGATTGCATTCATCTCTAGGTGGTGCATATTACTGGAGGACACAGTGAAGAGGAGGTCGATTTTGCTTGTGGTGTCTTGTAGTGGAGTTTGGGTGAGAGATTTTCCGGAGACGAGGCATCGGAGCATTGTTGGCATTTGGGAGAGTTTTGGAGCTGGAGGAGTGTGCTACCTTGCAGGGTGACTTTCGCACTTCCTGGGCCAGCATAGAGGCAGCACTGGGTGCTCACGTGGAGGGTAGAGTATCAGTCTTTGAGGCTGAACTTCACCGTGGAGGTTAAGGGAAATATTTGGAGAGGTGATTGCTGCATTTTCGGAGCTTGGAGGAAAATTTCGTTGGTGTTCCTTGCAGGTTGTATTCCTTGAGTAGTTTGGAGTGTGTAGGGCCTATTGGAGGCCGAATTTGGAAGGTCAAAATCTGGCCAAACCATTTTTGGGTTTTTCTAGGTTTTTTACAAGAATCCCAGACATAAAGTTTCAGAATTTTCTGAGCATCGAAGGTGGGGTTTTCAGCCGTATCTTTGCAACAAACAGTGTAGAATTATTGGGGATTGCACAGTATCTTTGGGAGTCGATTTTGGGAGGTCAAAATCGGGCCAAACCATTTCTAAGTTTCTGTGGGTTTTGGTCAAGGAGTTTGGGGCTGAAATTGTAGCATTTTCCGAGCAGTGGAAGTGGAGTTTATTGCAATTCCTTTCCAGCCAATAGTGTAGTTTTCTAGGTAGCGCAGAGCATTAGAGGAGTAAACATTTTCCAGTACTTGATATCATTGTCTCATCACCTAGATTTTGTCATGCTTGCCATTGAGGCAAGCCCAGGTGCATTCATCCATACTATTGTACTTGCTCCATTGATTAATAAAATGGCTCAGCTGGTTCTACTTCTGGAGTTTTTATGAGCATGTGTTGTTTGTTAAAAAAATTGTGTTGAGAATCATTTTTTCTTTATATATCATTGTTTGTTTAAGTTTGGAACATAACAAAATTCATGCCAGGTGACAGCAGAGACCCTCCTCGAAAATCATGCTAGACAAACCCTCGGAATTCGTGATGTTTGCCTCGATTTCTTCATTGTCTGTCCCTTGATTTTCATGCTCCTCTCCTTGGAAATCGTGCCTCCCTTTGGCTGCCTCCTCCTAGAAATTTGAGCTCCTCTTCTCAATCTGCAAATTCTCCTTCAAGTTCTCTTCTCCTTCTCTCAAGTGTGAAGTGAGGAATGAGCCTCCCTTTTCTCCTTTTGTCTTTTGGAAAAGATTGAATCCCTAACCCTAGGATTCAATGGTTGAGATTTAATCTCCAAATCTCAAGATGTGTGGTTGAGATCACTTTTCCCAAATGATCCCCCTCATACATTGGCCCCATTACTTAAAATCCTCCTAGTACCTTTTTCAAGTTGTATACTTTTTTCTAATTTTCTCATAAAGTGATTTTCTCAACTCACTTTAATATTAGAAAAGTGAACTATGTACTTTACACATAAAGTCACTTTATAAAATACAAGTGACTTTAATATTAGGTAAAAGTACATGGTACACCACTTTTAAGTATCTCTTCCACCCATGACATTAATATAACTCATAAATGTCACCAAGTCAAAAGTCATTAATGTGTCTACTAGGCTAAAAGGGATAAATGCCTAGTAACACCTCTCCTTGGTATTATTTTCAACAAAAATCACATTAAATATTTAATTTTAATGAAAAATCATACTTTTAAAGATTTTCATTCATGTTTCCAAACTCAAAGCATTAGAATAATAGAGAGAAGGCAACACTTGATCAAAGCATGCTCATGAATATATCTATTATATCAAAATGGCACCGAGTGCATTGTCCAATATATGTAATATATAGAGAGATCAAAACAAAAGCACATAACCGATGTTGCTCCAAACACCAACTCCTCAATGCTGCTTCAAAGATCGTCGATGAACCTCCTCGATGCTGCTCCAAAAACCAACTACAACCACTCACAAATGCTCACATAAATGTAATGAGATAGTTGTGAAGAAATATGGGGGGGTTGGGTCACCTTTATAGGAGTGGGAGAAGGGTAAAGGGGCAAGGAAATAGTTTAAATAAAACAAAAAAAAAAAAAAAATGATTTCGAGTCCGCTCAGCCCACCTTTTTTCCCGCCACCGAGACCGACTGGTTTAAGTCAAGCTCGGTCGGTCTGGCCAGTCCATTACTGAACTGGCCGAATCGATGACCAACTCGACCAGTTCAGTAACAGACCAGTCACCGAACTGGATAATTGACCTAGCCAGTCGGGGCAGGAGTATGGCTCGATCAACCAAGTCGATTCTGAGTCAGACCGGCCTAGTTTTAAAACTATGATCGGCAGTTGGTCCTGACGATTGAGTGAGTCTAACAGCCCACTCAAGTTATTGGCATGTCCTTTTTCTTTTTTCTTTTTAAACTTAGCCTTAAAAAAAATTGAATTTGGCCCCTCTTGCGACAAAAAAAATTGTGTCCATACAGTGTTACAAATCCATACTATTGAGATATGTTTGGCTCTATTTAAAAAAAATAAAAACTATTATGCTTCGTAAAATCGCGAACGAACCTGGCCCTGATGATCATGTACAAACCTAGCTTATGCATGATTTAGAGATTACTTTTTAGAATTTCTCACTCTAATACCATATTAATTTTCCTGAAACCTAGCACCCGGCAATTCATTGACCTAGCATATTACAGATATACTGAATGAAAGCACAACTAAGTTCTTAACTTAATTAGTGGACGCAAAAATCACATTAGCCAATCTCAATCATTATGACACAAATAGATTTTGTCCAATCAATAGTTCTTTGTTATCTTCATAACTACTTGGGCTCTTGTCCTCGGATAATGACACAACTAAGAAAATTATAGATTACAATGTTGTGGATCTGATCCAACTGATCAGGCCCTAGATTGATCCTTGATCCCCTTGGCTGATCTGGATCTCCAAGCTCCCCTTTGTTGATTTCTGGTAGCATTGGATGTGCTCTAAGTCTCAAATTTTGCAAGGAGGCTTAGGCACATGTATTCTAAAGAACCCAGAAAGCGTTTTGGGAAATTCCACCCAGAAACAGTTTTATTAAAATAATTAATTATTTTAATGGGACCCTAAGTCTAAACTTAGGAAAATAATAAATAATTAAAAGCTATTAATATAAATTGTGGGTGTAACTTCTAAAAGAAGACGAGGATCAAGTAGAAATGATCTTAGCCATTGGTTAGCTTCTAATATGGGTCGTTGAATGTCAACGAGGAGATTATTTAAGGAGGCTTGAGAGTCACTTGGAAAAATACACAAAGAGTTCAAAAGTTCGATTTTCTGAAGCAGCGCAGAGGAGTTGCCAAGAGAATTTCGATACTGAGCTTTTGTAGTGAGGGGCAGAGATAGTATCCGAAAGAAGGAACTTTTCCTGGGCCGAAGAGTATGAGGCAAAGAGGGCAAAACGACGTCCAGAGATAGGCATACGTTGCCCGACACAGAGCTGACGCAGTGTCAGCGCAGGCCTTAGAGGGAGATCGAATTCCTGCTGAGGAAATCGAGTTTCAGAAGCCAGGAGTTGGGGTGTGAGACCGAAAGGCAGAGATTCGTATTTTCCAGCCAGCAGAGGGTCCGGAGAAGGAGAAACGTGATACCCAACAGGGGTGACGTAGGAACTGCATGGGGCTTACGCAGTTCTGCGGAAAGGCTACATAAAGGGTATGCAGAGCCTCCAGTTCAGCGTGATCAGACTCAGATTCTCCCAATGACAGGGTGAGAGCATTTCACCATTCGTTTTGTCCAATTTCTCTCTGTGTTGGATTGCTAGTTGAGCATCCAAGGAATTGTACTCAGATTTACTATTGTATAATAATAAAACCCTCAAATCTACTACACCAGTTTTCCCGCATTGGGTTTTTCCAGAGACATGTGTCCAAAAAACACTGTCACTTGTGTGGATTTTTCTCTATTGTTCTATTCTTGTTTTGGGCAAATTAATTAATTAAGTGAAGGCTACAGTTGTATTAGCTTCGATATTTGTTGTAGGAAGCAGTAAATAATTTGTTTTAGATATTAACAAATAGGAGAAGTTTAATCAGTTGTTGTAGAGGTGATTCAGGTGGGATTCTCGAATCTTCACATGGTACCAGAGAATTGCGGGTGAAGCAAAAAGAACAGTGCCATAGAACCCAGTGTTGAGCAGAAGAGGGAGATCGAAAAGGTTGCAGGGGGCAGCAATTTGAAACCCCAGAGGGTTTGCGCAGTCCTAGCCGGAGAGCTGATTTTTGAGGCAGCCTCTCTCTGAATGAGTCGACAAAAAGGAAGGACTCCCAGTTCGAAAGTTAGCTAGGGCAGAGGGAGCAACGTTGAAGCCTCAGCGTGAGGAGAAGTTGGTGGGATGCAGTTTTTTTTGTAGGTTGTTTTGCTGGGCAGAAAGACGTCAGAAGAGAAGGAAGAAGCATGGTTGAGGGAATTTCTTCCTCAATAAGACTTCCCGCCAAGAAGTCTGTTTTCTTATTCACTGAGCAGCAGCAGCAAGAACCAGAGAGGAGATTTTCGACATTTGTGGCAGAGATGGCAATCAATGACTTGAGGGATCAAGATAGGTTGGACGGAGCATCCAACTATGTCATCTGGAAGGCTAGAATGTCATTCCTCCTAGATGAGCATGCCCTCAAGACATATGTCGACAGCGTGGTGGTTGTGCCTGCAGATGCAGATCCGTTGAAGAAGTATCGAATTGAGATGGCGAAGGTGAAAAGAATGATCCTCGACAGAGTGAGGGATCATGTGGTCTATCACATTGCTAGCAAAGGCACTGTTAAAGAATTGTCATTGTCTACGTTGTATCAGGGATCCTCTAAGCAACGGAAGATGTACTTGGAGTAGAAATTGAGACTGCGTAGATGCAGAAAGGGGAGCCCGTAGATTCGTTCCTCACGAAACTTCAAGAGACCCGGGATGAGTTATTAGTTGTGGGGTCTACACCTCAAGGTTTTGAGATGGTGAGACTAGCTCTAAACTCGGTCTCAAAAGAGTGGCAAGTCTTTGTCCAAAGCATCCTGGGCAAGGCAGCTTTGCTAGACTAGGATAGTATGTGGGTAGCTCTCAAGCAGGAAGAGCTGAGGAGAGATCAAGTCAAGTGCAAGCTTGACGGAAGCAGCAACAATGAGTCGAAGCCCAAGGAGGAGGAGGATAATGTAGCCATTGCATCGAAGGAACAGCAGGAACAACGGAGACGTAAGAAGGACATCTCGAAGATAAAGTGTTCCAGGGGTGGTGAGATGGGTCACTACGCAACTCAGTGTCCTCTTAGGAAGAAGGACAAAGATGAGAAGCACGATCTGAAGGCTGCACCTGCGAAGATCGATGAAGAGGAGTTCGCAATGACAGCCGAGATAACTCCAAGAGGGAGGTGTGCTGATTTGGAGTTGTAGTTCGAAAGAGCTACAAATGGGCAGCATCCTTGACGAGCCTCAGCGTGAGGAGAAGTTGGTGGGATGCAGTGTTTTCTGCAGGTGGTTTTGCTCGGCAGAAAGATGTCAGAAGAGAAAGAAGAAGCACAATTGAGGGAATTTCTTCCTCCATAGGACTTCCAGCCAAGAAGTGCATTTTCTTATTGGCTGAGCAGCAGCAGTAAGAACCAGAGAGGAGATTTTCGACATTTGTGGCAGAGATGGAAACCAGTGACTTGAGGAATCAAGATAGGTTGGATGGGGCATCCAACTATGTCATTTGGAAAGCTAGAATGTCATTCCTCCTAGATGAGCATGCCCTCAAGACATATGTCGACAGCGTGGTTGTTGTGCCTGCAGATGTAGATCCATTGAAGAAGTACCGAATTGAGATGGCGAAGGTGAAAAGAATGATCCTCGACATAGTGAAGGATCATGTGGTTTGTCACATCACTAGCAAAGGGACTGCTAAGGATATGTGGCACCCATTGTCTACGTTGTATCAGGTATCTTCTAAGCAACAAAAGATGTACTTGGAGCAGAAATTGAGATTTGCGCAGATGCAGAAAGGGGAGCGCGTAGATCCGTACTTCACGAAACTTCAAGAGACTCAGGACGAGTTATCAGCTATGGGGTCTACACCTCAAGGTTTCGAGATGGTGAGACTGGCTCTAAACTCAGTCTCAGAAGAGTGGCAAGTCTTTGTCCAAAGCATCCTGGGCAAGGCAGCTTTGCCAGACTAGGATAGTATGTGGGCAGCTCTCAAGCAGGAAGAGCTGAGGAGAGATCTAGTCAAGTGCAAAATTGACGGAAGCAACAGCAGTGGGTCGAAGCCCAAGGAGGAGCAGGATAATACAGCCCTTGCATCAAAGCGACAACAGGAGCAGCGGAGACGTAAGAAGCGCGTCTCGAAGATAAAGTGTTTCAGGTGTGGTGAGATGGGTCACTACGCAACTCAGAGTCCTCTCAGGAAGAAGGACCAAGATGAGAAGCACGATTCAAAGGCTACACCCGCAAAGATCGAGGAAGAGGAGTTCGCCATGACAGCCGAGATACCTCCAGGAGGGAGGTGGGCTGAATTGGAGTTGTAGTTCGAAAGAGCTATAGATGGGCAGGATCCTTGAGGAGCCCACCTCTTGGATCATTATCTTGCTACGGGAGCCCAAATCAAAAGTAGCAAGATGGATTAGTGTCGAATGGTGCCGAGTGTTGGAGAGATAGTTGCAATGGCTAGGAGCGCCAAAGACTGAGCAGCGCAGAGCAGAGTTGGCAGTAGTGCAGATGACACAGAGCAGAGGTCAACAGCAACACAGTAGATTCAAAGGGTCAGTGCAGAGACTAACAGCAGTTAGGTTCCAGCATTCACATAGTATCATACTGAACATAGTTAGTTCAGTAATTTGGGATGTCTTTCCGTTGTTGATGCAATAGCAGCAGGAGTTTGCAGTGCAAACGTAGTTGGCAATGGCAGTGCCAACAGCAGCACGGACGCAGAAATTCAAAGGGAGTTGTAGTACGGATGTAGTGTTGACAGTTGCAAGGTCAACAGCAATACAGATGCAACATTTGCGCGGTGGTTGGTGGACAGCATCTCAAACATCAGCAACACAGAGGGAGATGTTACAAAACAGAGTGATGTTTCAGCAAGTTGCATTACTAGAGCACATTCCTCGCTAAGAGGGAGTGTTGATTTCTGGTAGCATCGTATGTGCTCTAAGTCTCAAATTTTGCAGGGAGGCTTAGACACATGTATTCCAAAGAACCCTGAAAGTGTTTTGGGAAATTCCACCCAGTAATAGTTTTATTAAAATAATTAATTTTTTTAATGGGACCCTAAGTCTAAACTTAGGAAAATAAAATAATTGAAGGGTATTAATATAAACTGTGGGTGTAACTTCTAGAAGAAGATGAGGATCAAGCAGAAATGATCTTAGCCATTGATTAGCTTCTAATCTGGATCGTTGCATGTCGACAAGGAGATTATTTAAGGAGGCTTGAGGGTCACTTGGAAAAACACAAAGAGAGTTCAAAAGTTCGATTTTCTGAAGCAGAGCAAGGGAGCTCCTTGGAGATTTTCGATAGTGATCTTTTGCAGTGAGGGGCAGAGATAGTATTCGGAAGAAGGAAGTTTTCCTGGTTCGGAGAGTACGAGGCAAAGAGGGCAGAACGACGTCCAGAGAGAGGCAAACGCTAGCCCACACAGAGTTGATGCAATGGTGGCACAGGCCTTAGAGGGAGATCAAATTCCTGCTGAAGAAATTGAGTTTTAGAAGCTGGGAGCTGTGTGTGAGACCGGGAGGCAGAGATTCGGATTTTCCAACCAGCAGAGGGTCCGGAGAAGGAACAACATGATACCCGGCAGGGGTGACGCAAGAACTGCATGGAGCTTATGCAATTCTGCGCAGAGGCTACGCAGTGGGTACACAAAGGCTCGAGTTCAAAGTGATCAGACTCAGATTCTCCCAGTGACAAGGTGAGAGCATTTCACCATTCGTTTTGTCCAATTTCTCTCTGTATCGGTTTGCCAGTTAAGCATCCAAGGAATTGTACTCAGATTTCCTAATGCATAATAATAAAACCCTCAGATCTATTGCACCGATTTTCCCGCATTGGATTTTTCCAGGGACATTTGTCCAAAAAATACTGTCACTTGTGTGGATTTTTCTCTATTGTTTTGTTCTTGTTCTGGGCAGATTAATTAATTAAGTGAAGGTTGCAGTGGTATTAGCGTCGATATTTGTTGTAGGAAGCAATAAATAATTTGTTTCAGTGATTGACAAATAGGAGAAGTTTAATCATTTGTTGCAGTAGGTGATTCAGGTGGCATTCTCGAATATTCACACCCTTTTATACTTCCTCAGACCCAACACACTAGGGTATCGCACTCCTCACTATAATGTCTCTCTCAAGCTTGTGTTGTTGTATGTTGTGTCTTCTCCTTCTTCTTAGCCTTGCATTTATAGCTTTACATTGAACTAAATTGTAGAAAATCCACGAAAGTTTGATCTGCTAATATGAACAATCTGCAAAAAAAAAAAAAAAAAAAATAATAATAACACTTTCTTTTCATATAGACAAAGAATTTCTTTACTAAACTTTGCAGCGGAATAGGGACAAAAATAATTCACGGTCACACAATTTTTAACTAGCAAAACCTTCTACTTGATTATTGATAAAAACTGAGCATTAGATCTCTTAAAAATACAGCTTATTTCAATCTAAAAACAAACTTGTTTTCCTGCCTTGAACCAAGCTTGAAACCCTTGCAAGATTGTTGATCCCTATTTGCTCTCTATCAAACTCACACAAGCACTAACCTGTGCTCTCTACCACCTTGTCTCACCAACTCGTGCTCACAAGAAAATGATCAAATTGTGCCTTCGTTCCTCCTTATAAGCACTTCAATTAGGCTATTACTGGCAAGTTCTATTTGAGGAAAGTCGAATTGTTGATTGACTAGTTAACAAAAGCTCATTGGTCGTGTTAAATTGTCCTTCCTATAATTTAGGATACTGACTCAATCAACTCGACCTTTACTCAAAATCACTCACACTAGAAGGCAATAAACTCGGCTTTCCACTAATTAGCACTAATCAACTGCTTCTTGCACTCTTGAGTCCTAACTTTTAGGAATTTGTCCTACGTTTTACAAATTTGTCCTATGTTTTAGGAATTAGCTCCTAACTCATAGGAACTCTCAAGGAAAAACTCGTTGTGGTTCCTTTGATTAAGGCACAAATCAAGGAGCCCTTTTTTGCAATTATTTTCAACACTCCCTCTTAGCGAGTAAGTTGTTCTTGGAAGAACCTCGTCCACCGGGATCTGTCTCCAACATTACCATGTTCTCCACTACTGCAGCTACTCCCTCTGAACTAGAAGACTTTCTTTCTTTCTTCTACAGAACCTACTATGAAGACTTGTTTTTTTCCCACCATGCTCTGCAAGTCCACCACTTTAGTCATAAGTGCCATGTACCCTATGTACCTTTGTGGCTGCTTCATGATGCTGGGAGACTCAACTCTCTTCTGCACTCCGTTAACCAAATCCTCTGCCCACTTGGCTTGAACTTTACCTATACTAGGAATCTTTGACTGCTGGAGAGTCGAGTTCCAGAGCCAGAAGTCGAGGTGTGAGACCGAAAGGGCAGAGAGTCGAAGTTCCAAAGGCAAATTGACCAGCAAGAAGGGTGACGCAAAGCCTAGTAGTTGTGACACTGGACTGCATAGGCTGACGCAGAGGCAGTGTGGGGCTTGTGATTCAGTCGCTAGATCAGTGTCGGATCTCCAGTGATAGTGTGAGGTATTTCTCACTAATTTCTCTACCAATCAGATTCTCTGTATCGGATAGCCCGTAAGGCATCCAATGATTGTATTCAGAAACTATTGCATAATAATACAAACCCTTAGTTGTTGCACCGGTTTCCCCGCATTAGGTTTTTTTGAGGACATTTGTCCAATTACAACGGTGTCACTTGTGTGTGTGTTATTTCTTCTTGCTCAGTTCTTGTTTCCGCATATCGTTTATGTTGTGAAGGTTGCAGTGGTATTTATTTCGATGTTTACTGTGTAATATTGTAAATAACTTGTAAGAGAATTAGCAAGTAGGACAAATAACATCATATTGTTGCAGTAGGGATTTGGGTCACCAGATTTTCACATGGTATAGAGCGTAGGTGAAGCAAGAGAGTAGACCGGAAGAGCCCAACGGTGCAGAGAAGGAGGTAGATTGAAGTGCTCCATAGGCAACAGATCGAATCCACAGAGGGATTGCACAGTGCAGGCAAAGGGAAAGATTCTCGAGAAAAATCTCTCTATGAGTGAGTTGACAAAGAGGTAAGATTTCTAATTCGTGATTTGGCAATGGCAGAGGGAGCAGCGCAGCAGCAAATCTAGCATTGAGCAGTCTTCAGGTGAGACGCAGTTTTCTGCAGCCATCGCTAGGGCAGGAAAACATCAGAAGAAGGAAGAAGACAACTTTTGAAGGAATTTCTTTCTCAATGAATTTCGAGGCAAGGAATTCTATTTCTCAGTTGTTGAGCAACAGTAGCGAGGAGCAGATCTACTAACTCCAATAGGGAGTGTGTAGGCCAGCCTAGCAGTTGCGCAAAGGAGAGAGGGAGCAGTTCGACTTTTTTGTTGGCAGTGATGGCAGCCAATGGGCTAAGAGATCAAGATCAATTGGACGGAGCATTGAACTATGTGATCTAGAAGGCTAGGATCTCCTGCCTTCTAGATGAGCATGATCTCAAAGCCTATGTCGATAGTGTGGTAGTTAAACCTGCCGATGCCAACTCGCTCAAGAAGTATAAGGTTGAGATGGCGAAGGCCAAGCGGTTGATCCTCGATGGAGTGAGGGATCACATTGTATGTCATATTATTGGCAAAGGAACGACCAAAGAGATGTGGAATGCCTTGGCTACATTGTATCAAGGATCTTCCGAACAACGGAAGATGTACTTGGAGGAGAAAATGAGATCTGCGAAGATGCAAAAGGGGGAACGCATTGATCTGTTCCTATCGAAGCTTTAGGAAGTCCGAGATCAGTTGGAAGTTGTAGGATCATCACCTCAGCCTACAGAGATGGTGAGGTTGGCCCTGAATTCAGTCTCAGAAGAATGGCAAGTATTTGTCCAGAGTATCCTGGGCAGAGAGAAATTGTCGAATTGGGAAGGGATGTGGGTCGCTCTTCAACAAGAAGAGATGAGGCGAGACTTAGTCAAGTGCAAACTTGATGGCAGCAGCAGCAGTGGGACGAAGCCCAAGGAGGAGGAGGAGAATGCAACCCTTGCATCAAAGGGGCAGCAGGAGCAGCAAAGGCGGAAGAAGGACGTCTCAAAGATCAAATGTTTCCGGTGTGGTGAATTTGGTCACTACGCTACACAGTGTCCTCTCAAGAAGAAGGACAAGGACAAGAAACATGATTTGCAGGCTGCAACCGCAAAGATCGAGGAGGAGGAGGTTGCCATGATCACCCAAATACCTCCAAGGGAGAGTGGGGGTGATCTAGTACTGTAGTTCGAAAGAACCACAGATGGGAAGGATCCTTGAGGAGTCCACCTCTTGGATCAAGACCTTGCTACAGGAGCCCATAGTCAGCAGTAGCAGGATGGACCAGTGTCAGGTGGTGCAGTCAGGTGCCAGAGTGACAGATGCAGTGGCTAGTAGCAGTCAGATACTGAGCAACACAGAGCTAGTGTTGGTAGCAGTGCAGTTGGCATAGAGCAGAGTCAGCAGCAACGTAGAGACTTCAGTGACAGCGCAGAGGCTAGCAGCAGTCAGAACTCGGACAACGGATGCATCATACTAAACACAGTTGGTTCAGTATTTTGGATGTTTTTCCGTTGCAGTTGTTGCAGAAGGCAGCAGCAGCAGTTGGAGCAGAATTGCAGTGAAGATGCAGTTGACAGCAGCGTGCAGAGTCAGAAGCAGCACAAATACAGCATTTGCGCAGTAGTTGGTGAGCAGTGATGTCATACATCAGCAACGCAAAGGGAGATGTTACAGAGTCGAGGTGATGCTTCAGCAGGTTGCATTACTAGAGCACATTCCTCGCAAAGAGGGAGTGTTGATTTCTAGTAGCATCGGATGTGCTCTAAGCCTCAAAATTTGCAGGGAGGCTAGGACACATGTATTCCAGAATACCCAAAAATCATTTTGAGAAATTCCAACTGGAGACAGTGTTACTGGTAAAATAATTAATTATTTTAAATGGATGTCTAAGTCTAAACTTAGGAAATTAAAATAATTAAAGGGTATTAATTAAACTAGGGGTGAAACTTCTAGAAGAAGACGAGGATAAAGTCAAAATGATCTGAGCCATTGATTAGAATCTAATTTGGGTCGTTGATTGATCAACGAGAGGACTATAAGAAGAGGCTTGAGGGGCATTTGGAAAACACATCAAGTGAGAGATCAGAGATCGATTTTCTTAAGAGAGCAGCACAGCAGTTGCCAAAGAGGTCATCGAGGAGATTTCTGTGAAAATTCCTCCATCTAACAATCTCAGGAATCCTACTGCAACCAGCTGAATCTACTTCTCCTAGATAAATTAAGTTACAAACTTATTTCAGATTTCTTCATGAAATATCGAAGCAAATCACTGAAGCAGCCTACACCAATTAAATATGATTCTGAAACATAGAAACTGAGCAAGGAAATAGAAACACGTAGGACACAGTAATTTTTGGACAAAATGTCCCCGGAAAAACCCAATGTGGGAAAACGGTGCAGCAGTGTTGAGGGTTTATTATTATTAAGCAGTAGCAAAATCTGAATACATCACTGAATACCTCGCAGGGTGATTCAGTTACAAAGAGAAACACTACCAGAAGCTTTGTGAGTTTTACCCCACACGATCACTGAGAAATCCTGGTTGATCCAGCTGCTGGATGAAGTGCCCCTTGCAGGCACTACACTATCTCTGTGTTGCCTCTACGATGTCCTGACTCCTAGCATCAACCCTTCCAGGCAATGCGTCACCCAGCTGGGGATTCAATCAGTAGCCCAGAGTCACTGCTCTCAGCCTCCCGGTCTGAAACCCCGTCTTCCGGTTGCTGAAGCTGACCCTCTGCTTTGATTTTTGACTCTCTCTCTGCCTCTGCATCACTTTTGCGTGGCCCTGCGTCAAGGCTTCTGGATCACTTATTGCCTCTCTCTGTTGATGTATCTCTGACTAAGAATCTCTCTCTTCGAAAGCTGCTATCCCTGCCCCAACTACAAGAAATTTCCTCAATCGATTTTTCCTCCTGAGAACTTATCACTTCAAAAAATCGATTTTCTCTATCTCTTTGTGTTTTCCGAATGACCCTCAAGCCCCTTCTTATAACTTCCTACTGGACAACCAATAGCCTAGATTAAAACATTATCAATGGCTCAGATCGTTTTGGCTTGATCCGTGGCTTTTTCTAGAAGTTTCACCCCTGATTAGATTAATACTCATTAATATTTTAATTTTCCTAGGTTTAGACTTAGGCACTCCACTAAAAATATTAATTATTTTAATAAAATCACTTCTGGGTGGAATTTCCCAAAACGATTTCGGGTTCTTTGGAATACTTGTGCCTAAGCCTCCCTCCAAAGTTTGAGGGTTAGAGCACATCTGATGCTACCCCAAATCAACACTCCCTCTTAGCGAGGAATGTGCTCTAGCAATACATTGCTACTGCATATTGCTCTTACTTTGAAGCATCGTCCCTGCGTTGTTGATGTCTGACATACTGTCCACCAACCATAGCGTTGTTGCTGCTACTGTATTGTTGCCTTTGACACTGCCACTGCCAATGCTACATTTGTACTATAGCTCCCTCTCAAACGCTGCATCTGCTATGTTGCTAGCACTACCACAGCTAACACTACATCCGTAGTGCAACTCAGTTGCTGAGAGAAGCCACTAAAAACACCCAAAATTGGACAAATATCCATTGGATACTCCTCGGTGTTGAAATCCTGACTATTGCTAGTCCCACGCTCTCTTCTGAAGCCACTGCGCTGCTGAGGCTCTGCACTGTGCCTCCTCGCACTACTGCCTCTCTGCTCTACGTTGCTCACATTCTAGCACTACTAACCACTGCATCTGTCGAATCAACACTCCATGGCACCAACTGAAACTCCACCATCCTGCTACTACTGATCATGGGCTCTCGTAGCAAGGTGATGATCCAAGAGGTGGGCTCCTCAAGGATCCTACCCATCTGTAGCTCTATCAAACTACAGTTCTATATCAGCCCACCTCCCTCCTAGAGGTATCTTGGTTGTCATGGCGAACTCCTCCTCCTATTCGATCTTTGCAGCTGCAACCTTAGGATCATGCTTCTCATCCTTGTCCTTTTTCTTCAAAGGACACTGGGATGCATAGTGGCCCATCTCACCACATCTGAAACACTTCACCTTGGAGATGTCCTTCTTTCATCTCTGTTGCCCCTGCTATCCCTTCGATGCAAGGGTTGTGTTATCCTCCTCCTCTACTTTGGGCTTCGACCCAATGCTATTGCTGCTCCCATCAAGTTTGACCTAGAGCAGGTCCCTCCTCAGCTCTTCTTGTTTCAGAGTTGCCCGCATCTCGTCCCAATTTGGCAATGCTGCTCTACCCAGGATACTCTGGACAAAGAATTGCCACTCATCCGAGACAGAATTTAGAGCCAGTCTCACTAACTCTAAATCTTGAGGTGTATGTCCCGCAGCTGACAGCTCATCATTGGTCTCCTTTAGTTTCGCGAGGAACAGATCCACACATTCTCCCTTCTGCATCTAAGCAGATCTCAGCTTCTGCTCTAAGTACATCTTTCGCTGCTTGGAAGATCCTTGATACAATGTGGCCAAGGCATCCCACATCTCCTTAGCGGTTCCTTTGCTTGCAACATGGCACACCACATGATCCTTGACTCCATCCAGGATCACCCTCTTCACCTTAGCCATCTCAACTCTATACTTCTTGAGCGGATCTGCATCCGCTGGGACAGCTACCACATTATCAACATACATATTGAGGGCATGCTCATCTAGAAGGAAAGTCATCCTAGCCTTCCAAATGGCATAGTTGGAAGCCCCGTCCAACCTGTCTTGATCCCTCAAGCCACTGGTTGCCATATCCTCCGAAAACTGTCGAACAGCTCCCTCTTTCTCCCTATTGCATAGCTCCTAGGCTGCCTTACGCACTCCCTGATGGAGCTGGTAAGTTGTTGCTCCTCTACTACTCAACAATTGAGAAATGTTGATTTCCTCGGCAAGAAATCATTAAGGAAGTATTCCCTCACTATGCGATCTGCTTCTTCCTTCTGACAACTTTTCTGCCCAGCACTTAGCTTGCAGAAAACTGTGTCCCTCTAGCTCGTAGCTCCCTCTACCTTGGCAAGTTTTTCGATCTGGCAATCTTACCTCTCTGTCAGCTCAGTCAGAGAGAGACACCCATGAAAATATAGCCCTCCTGGCTAGAACTACGCAATCCCTTAGGGGATTCGAACTGCTGCAACTAGTTGGCCCTTGCTTCAGTGCTAGATCTGCTCTTCCCTGTTTCACATCAACAACTTTGATACCATGTGAAAGTTACTGGATCTAACAATCTCAGGAATCCTACCGCAACCAGCTAAATCTACTTCCCCTAGATTGTAAATTAAGTTACAAACTTATTTCAAATTTCTTCATGAAATATCAAAGCAAATTACTGAAGCAACCTACACCAATAAAATATGATTCTGAAACATAGAAACTGAGCAAGAAAATAGAAACACATAGGACACAGTTATTTTTGGACAAAAAGTCCCTGAAAAAACCAATGCGGGAAAACCAGTGCAGCAACTTTGAGGGTTTATTATTATTTAGTAGCAAAATCTGAATACATCACCGAATACCTCACAAGATGATTCAGTTACAGAGAGAAATACTAGCAGAAGCTTTGTGAGTTTTACCTCACACAATCACTAAGAAATCTTGGTTGATCCGGCTGTTGGATGAAGTGCCCCTGGCAGGCACTGTGCTATCTCTGCGTTGCCTCTATGTTGTCCCAGCTTCAACACTTCCAGGCACTGCGTCACCCAGCTGGGGATTCGATTAGTAGCCCAGAGTCACTACTCTCAGCCTCCCAGTCTCACACCCCAGCTTCCGGCTGCTGAAGCCAACCCTCTGCTCTCATTTTCAACTTTCTCCCTTTGCCTCTGCGTCACTTCTGCGTGGCCCTTCTGGCCCTGCATCAGCCTTTGCGTCAAGGCTTTTGGATCACTTACTGCCTCTCTCTATTGATGTATCTCTGGCTGAGAATCTCTCTGAACACTATTATCCCTGCCCCTCAGCTGCAAGAGATTCCCTCAATCGATTTTTCCTCTTGAGAACTCACTTCAGAAAATCGATTTTCTCTATCTCTCTGTGTTTTCCAAATGACCCTCAAGCCCCTTCTTATATCTTCTTGTTGGACAACCAATGACCTAGATTAAAACATAATCAAAAGCTCAAATCGTTTTGGCTTGATCTGTGGCTTTTTCTAGAAGTTTCACCCCTGATTAGATTAATACCCATTAATATTCCTAAGTTTAGACTTAGGAACTCCATTAAAAATATTAATTATTTTAATAAAATCACTTATGGGTGGAATTTCCCAAAACGCTTTCTGGGTTCTTTGGAATACTTGTGCCCAAGCCTCCATGCAAAATTTGAGGGTTAGAGCACATTTGATGCTACCCCAAATCAACAATTTCTTGCAGTGAGGGGCAGAGATAGTTTTTTCATTTGAGAGTTTCTTGATCCGGGGATACATTGCAGAGGAGGCAGAGAGAGATCCAAAAGAGGCAGTGCAGAGCCACGCTAGGCAACATAAAGCCACGCTGAGGCAACGCAGAGCCACGCTAAGGCAAACAGAGCCACGCTAAGGCAGCGCAAAGCCTGAGAAGAGATTCAAAATTTGTTGTAGAGTTGAGTTCCAAAGCCAGAAGCCGGGGTGTGAGACTGGAAGGGCAAAAAATCGAAGTTCCAGAGGCAAATCGACCAACAAGATGGGTGACGCAGAGCCTAGTAGCTGTGATGCTGGACTGCGTAGGATGACGCAGACGTAGTGTGGGGCTTTCCATTTAGTGGTCGGATCAGCGTCAGATGTCCAATGATAGTGTGAGTATTTCTCACTAATTTCTCTGCCAGTCAGATTCTCTGTATTGGATAGCCAGTAAGGCATCCAAAGATTGTATTCAGAAACTACTGCATAATAATACAAACCTTCAGATGCTTCACCAGTTTTCCCGCATTAGGTTTTTCCGCGGACATTTGTCCAAAAGCAACGGTGTCACTTGTGTGTGTGTTATTTCTTCTTGCTCAGTTCTTGTTTCCGCATATTATTTATGTTGTGAAGCTTGCAGTTGTATTTATTTCGATGTTTATTGTGTAATATTGTAAATAACTTGTAAGAGAATTAGCAAGTAGGAGAAATAACATCATATCGCTGCAGTAGGGATTTGGGTCACCAGATTTTCACACGCCTTACCTCTATTAAAGATGATATCATATCCCTTGTCTTCAAGAGCAGCTATCGAAACAAGATTTTGCCTCATCCTGGAACATAGAGGACATCTCTAAGATGAAGAGAATTACCTAACACACTCTGAAAGCTAACAATGCCAACTCCTCTAGCTACATACATGCCATCATCTCCTAGCTCGATCTAAAACTGCATGTCCTTCTCCTTCAAGTGGCTGAAACTCTTCTTATTCCCGGTCATTTGGAAGGATGCTCCTAAATCAATATACCAATATTGTTATCTATTGAGCTTGCCATGCAAGCAATCAATGAGAAATTTTTCTCAAACTGGGCAGAAAATGCGTCTACCTCCGTTGATTCAACAATATGATCCTTACTGGACTCCTTCTTCTTCTGATTAGGACACTTAGAAGCATAGTGTCCAAACTCATGGCAATGGAAGCACTTGATCTTGCTTAGATCCTTCTTCTTTCCCTTCTGACTACACTCGGCCTCTCCTCTTGGCCCTTCTTGCTCTTGGCCTTGCTACTCTTACCTGCCAGGGCACCATTCTCCTCGTCCTCTGTCATCCAATTTTCCCTAAGATTCACATTAATATGCCCATAATATTATATGAAAGCACATGATTGCTAGAATGGTTAGAGTACCTACTGATAGATAACCCACCTTGCTTCAAGAAGCATGCTAGATGGGACTCGGGAGAGAGCATTGACCAAAACAATAGGCAAAGAACTATAGCATAATGTTATCTGAAGACCATCATATGGTTGTTGGCTGGCTAGTTGTCCAATGAGGAGAAAAAAAAAATCTCTTATGGCTTACTCACTTTTGGTGTCTAACAGGTACCATTAAACAAAAGCTTTTGAAATAGATGGGGAGGTAAGAGAGGGATTATATAAATGCATTAAGTTCATGGTCCTTTATACCAAGACTCAAGACAAGACACATAGTTGGCTCCTGAATTTCAATGAGTACTAGTATTTGGTAAAACTTCGTAGTCTTCAATTCTTATTGCAACCTGTTGGTGGCAACAGTTTGGTAACCAATACCCTAATATGCAAAAAATTGCAATTTGGATATTGAGCCAAACACATAGGCTTCAAGGTGTGAATGGAATTAGAGAGTTTTTGAGCGTATACACACCAAGAAGTGAAATTGTTTGGAGAAAAAACAATTGAATGACATGGTTTATGTTCATTACAATCTTAGGTTAAGGTGTATCCAATAGGTGAACAAGACCCTTGAATCAAGCAATAGTCTTGGATGACTTTTATCCCTCATCAGAGTAGGTTGTGGAGAGTCGAGCACTAGCATTTGACAATGAGAACCTTTCTTCGATGGACTTGGACCCACTTCCACAACGAGAGGTATCACTACATTCAAGTCCGAGGAATCAAGCCAAGATGCCACTATAGTGTCTACTGATTCTAAGCCTAAGGATGAGGAGGAGGATGATTCTAATGATTCCACCTAGTAATAGTTCCAAATATGGGACTCAGAATCCTCATCATCCTCATCCTCGGGCTCAAAATGAGTAGAATCTACAGTGGGATTTTGACTTGATTCCCCTATCCCTAAAGATTGTGATATCTCTCACTATGGAAATGGATCCAAGTCTACCCAAGAAAGGTCTTCATTATCAAATGTTGGTTCTTGACTCTCCACGACCCACTCTAATGAGGGATCAAATTCATTCAAGACTATGTTGCTTGATTAAGGGGTCATGTTCAACAATTGTTTATGCTGCATGCCTCAACCTAAGGTTATATTGAACATAAACCATATCAATCAACTGTTTTTTCTCCAAATGGTTTCATTTGTTGGTGTGTATACACTCAAAAACTCTCTAATTCCTTTCACATCCAAAGCACCGCATGTTCGACTCAATATCCAAATTGCCCTGATTTTTTGCAAATCAGGGCAATGGCTACCAAACTTTTGCCACCAATAGGATGCAATATAAATTAAAGGCAAGAATTTTTAGCAAATGACTTTGAAACATGGACTCAACTCTTGCAATGAATAATATAGTTTAAAAACTTTGGAAATTCTTACCAGGTTGATCCCTTGTTCTACTTGTTATAGCCATAGTGTTAAATTTGGCAACTAGGGCCAAACATCACTTTGGACAACTCTTATGAGGCAGTTGATATTTTTCTTGAATTCCTCTTTCCGAGAGGTGTAGGATTGATCTAAAGATCATCCCATTCTAACATGTACAGATGAAGTTATGAATTTATTTTGATTATGGACAAATTGTCAAGGTCGGCCAGCCATCAAATTAGCCTCCTCCAGCCTTCAACATTGCATATAAATACAAGGTGCCTCCTCCTCATTTTGGCATCTCATCTCATTCATCTTTCTCTCTCTCATCTTGATTGGGTACGATTTCTGGGCCTCTCTCTCTCCACACGTGCAAAAGGAAGACTGTCTTTTCTAGCTGTTGCGTTGACCAAATTTGACCGAAATTTTAGGAGGCCAAAATTTCAAGAGACCAAAATTTCAGGAGGCCGAAATTTTAGGAGGTTGACTTTGACCATCATTGAACTTGTTTGACTTCAGTTTTGTGAGGGAGACTTCTGTTTGGGTTGCCCGTCGTTTTGGGCACAAAAATCGAGGCAGCTTGACCCTTGCGTTGACCAATGTTGATTGCCCTAATTCAGGGTGTTGCGTTGACTTTTGTTGACCAAATTTGACTGGTTATTTTTGGACTGTTTTGGGCTGCATTATCTTGCTGTTGGAGGCCTAGTTGACCAAGATTGACCGAGCTGTTTTGGAGTTCAATTTCAACCATGTTGACCAGCATTGACTTTCTAGTTAGGGCTTTTTGTTTCTATTGTTTTGACTAATCAGTTTAGGGAAGTGAATATTGTAAATTGTACTCTCTCTGCTGAACTTTTGAAGAATTATAAGAAGAATTGATCAAGGGTTTCCCACATTGGGGTTTGTCCCTCGCTGGTGCCATATCTTGTGTCCTCTTGTGTTGGCTTGTCTTCTACTGTTATTGTTTATGTTCTATCTGCATTTTACTATCATGTTGATGTGATTACCATACTAGATATGATATTGGGCTAATAAAGAAAATTGAAGCAAAATTGCTCTAAGCATAGAACATACCATTGTTATCCTAAAATTAACAAAGGTACTAGTAATATCACAGAAATTTAAGAGCTTACCATGTATCACGTATTGAGCCTTGGGATCAAGGACCATGCGCTCAATGCATCTATACAATCCCTCTTTTACCTCCCCGTATACTTTAAGATATTTTGTGTAATGGTATCTTCAAAGTTCAGAAGACAAGATATTCATCAATTTATTTTACAATTTTGGCTAAGCTTTCATAATAAATAACAGAAATTTGAAACCTTGAAATTACATATCTTGGATTTAAGTAATAGCCAATTGCATGTAAAAGCCTATGGAGTTGTTTGTTCCATATTTCGTTAATGGTTCTACATAGAGGAAGATACTTCAGTGTTTTATTCCCATATGCTAACTTTATTGCCTCTTTGGACTAATCCATGGCCTCATAAACAAAACTCGCGGCATTAACACTGCCTCTTCCGCCTTTTTCCAAAATTAAAATAAAAAATAAAAAAAAAAACCATACACTTTGTCAACCACCAGTTTCCATTCAACGTTTTTGCTCCACTAAGATGCATTTCATTCATCACAAGAAAACATCTTTTGCAAGTTCGCTTTTCAATGAACACGGAATTGCAACGAAAGAAAATTTGTTGCAAATTGAGTAATGGTTGATTGAACAAGTTGTCTACACCCATTATTTTTAGTCATAAGATTGTAAATGACTGGTTGTAGATGTTCCTATTTATGGATTCGGCTTCTTTCACACACTTCTTCACCCACTCAATTCTACCAATATCCATGAGGTCCAAACAATGGATTGTGTTACTAGTGCAACCCAACTTTTACATAAGTGATGAAAGCCCTAATCCGCAACATACAATCTAAGGGAACCTCTAGGAAGGTCACTCACTGTCACCTAAACAACCTATCCTCTCACTTTATGCCGAATCTCCTCCAACTCGAGCAATGAAGCACAACATAATTACTAATATCAACGATCGCCTCACTAAAACAGGGTTTTGGAGATTTTTTGGACTTTCGAAATAAGTGGTCGAGGGACATGAAGATTAGTGCCCATATCCAACCAAGGCAATGAAGTCAAGAGGAATCAAATGGCAAGATGAGATCAAGAAGGAGCCCTCTTAAGGATGATTTCTCAGTTTGTGGATTAGTGCAAGAGGCTAGAACACTAGAAGATAAATTAACCCCTTGTCTAATCAAGGCAAATTGTGAAATCAAAGCCCCACTAGAAAAGATCCCTCTGAGGGGAAAGGCCTTCAACCACGAGATCAACTATGGCATGAAACAAGATCAAAACCCATGCTAAGGAACTTTAGTGTATTGCCTAGCAAGGAGGATTAATGCTTACCCCAAACCAACAAAGGAGAGATTATGAGACAAGTCCTCGACATCCCCCTTTCAAATGACAATATTGCCCTTCAATGAATCAATCTAAATAGCCTTGTGGTAGTCTTGAACAATCACAATAATGCCTTTCAAAATATAGTAGAAATAACCAAGAAAGAAAAGCTTCTAATGTCGAAAGCATTCACCACATAGATAAAGATCTTAACACCAAAAATGCTCCAATAAAGATATTTCCATTAAGCTCCAAGGAGAGGAATGCTCTCACAATCCAACCATAACTAAAAATAAGAGAGTGCGTCTCTTTATATAGGTGATACCTCTCTCCCTTTACAATAAAATAATAATTCTTTAAATTTAGCTAAGTAAATCAAAATTCCCACTAGCTAAGTTATCACAACAATAAAATAAAAGTGGTCAAGCCACATGTACAATGATAAGATGGGTTGAAGCCCCATAAGGGGGTCCATCCACCAAAAAGAGCACAAATTGTCCAAGTTGCTAATCTTTGGCCTCCAAATGGCCCAAGGCTGTTGAAGATAGCCAATGCTCCATGGAAAATAGTGTCCAACTATCCATAAACAACCTCCATAATGCAACGGGAAGTGTGATCAATGCCTCGAAATATATGAAGTGACTCAAACAATGTGAATTACCTTTGGAAAAGTGAAAATGCCCAGAATTTAGGATGCAACCAAACCAACAAAGAGGATTATGCCATGCCTCGAAACTATTGTGCTCACCAAAATTTACTAGCGTACCCTTGCTGAAAGAAGAGGTAATAGGCTAGAAATATAGTCCACCAAATGATGGGGTGTTTTTCCTCCAACATCCTTCCAATTGCAACGTAGTTGGAGAAATTGTCTATGATCACCTGTACAACATTCTCTACCCCCATTGCCTCAACCACTTCATCCAAAAGACAAAATAATAATTGTGCATCATTCGCAAAATTCAATGCATCTACAGAATTGAGAAACATGGTTCCTTTTGGGCAAGCAATTAATAAATTGAAAATGGTGTGGGATCTTCCATCAGTCCTTCCATCAAACATAAATGTGCACCCTATTTTAGACCGAGATTGCTTGAACACTATGAGGTATTCAACTATTATTTATACCTCATTTTGTAAAAGTGGCACCCTGATATCATGAAAACTAGGGCCTTTGAATCTTAAACCACATGAAGCTATAGCATCTATCATATGTTGATAATATGTAGAATTAGTGGCACTAAAATGTATGTCTGCATCACACCACCATCTAGCAACGCATTGCCAAGAAACCTCCTAGATGCGGGGTACAAAGAAAGAGCCAAGCCCTCCATGTGCCCTCTTCAAATTGGATGAATTAGGTCCATAAACATGTTCATCTCATCCAAGTCTAACAAGAAAACCAGAAGATTCTTCAAAACTAGTTATATGCTATTCAACTTCAGAGTCATTGCAAAAAGTATCATCCTTTTGACTTTTCCCTGTTTTTTTTTAATCTTCTTGGTTTTGCCTTTGTCTGCTTGGCCAGATTCAAGAAAACCTTAAATCTCTTTTTTTAGAGCAATAAAGAGTCAAGACTTTGGCACAAGATTCTACTTGGCCTCTTTCATGTGCCAAGTGTTCTTTAATGCTATGGATACCCTAACATTTAACTCTCTTTTCACAATAGTTGCATATCTTTATCCTCTACTCATCCAAATGGCAATGAATCCATGCCAGATCCCTCTTGTTTTTAGGGCCGCGGCAATTTTTACACCAACAAATAAAAATATGTAAATAAAACCCCAAGAAATTTTAATTACTAGGAAAAAATAGCAATTTTAAAAAGAAAAACATAAGAAGAGAAGCCTTGACACACTTTCATAAGCCTTCCAAATATAGAGAAGAAGAGCAACTCCTGGCAATAGAAAAAACAACTCTCTAACAGTCTTCAAAAATTTAGAAATGAACCCTTCAATCACCTACAAAGACGGCCCAAGATATTGGAAAAAAAATCCCTAAAGCTATAGAAATTCTGACTGTAGATTAAACTAATTATGCAATGTACTAAAGCAAAATACTTAATCTACTTCTACAATCAAACTTGCAGAAGCTTAATCGATTTTGAGCAAGATCAAATAGAACACATATAACAGAGAATGAGAAATCAATCACACATGAACACAAAAGAATACTCTGGGGAAAGCCTTAGCTAAAAACCCCGCTATCTGTATTATCATACAAGTGGAAATATCTCAGGATTACACAAGCTTTAGCTCTCACACAGCTATCCTGCTCTCAGTAAAATCCCTCACTGCTGCTCATAGACAGACTAGACAACACATATGCCTTCCTTCAGTCCTCTAAGCCTCCTATTTCCTTGTGCAGTTTCTCCTGGGTCCTCCAACTGCCACCTGCGTGATTCTCACCTCACACACTGCTCTGACCTCTGTAGTAACTACGCAATCCTGAAGGAGATCATTCCTTCTGCATGGATGAGTTTCCTATATAGGAAAACTCCTCCGACTTATAGTACATTGTCCCTTCCTTTGATTTCAACTGGGTCTCTATCTGAACTGACGTGCATGAGTTATTTATGAGAGAATATTCAGTTATCTAAAGTACACTAGTTACATGCATGCATGCATTAACTAACTGAACTCACAATCAGTTCCACAAACTGTTGGAACTAATCTAACTGGACTTAACTCAGTTAACTGAGCTAACTAATTACAACTCAAAGTACAACTCATCCTGATCTCCTTAATTAAGGGATAACTTCATCAATCAAAGGGATAATTGTTGCATGTCTTCACATAGACTTCATGTTTGATTTTCTCTAACTAACTAACTCAAGATGAATTAATTAATTAATTTTCAAACAGCTGCTAAGATCAAATTCAAATTTTAATTCTCAATTTTAGTTCAAGGATTAACTAAAATTGGAATCTATCCCGAAATGCTATTTTTAGCATTTCTATTTTATCATTCGTTGTTGCTATTACCAACACTGGTACCTGAAATTCTATTTATAGCAATGCTATTTATAGCATTTCTTGTTGCTATTTTCAACACTCCCTCTCAACAAGAAAGGCATTCAACTCAAACTCGATCCTGAACCTTTGGAATGTTCTGCATGCAACACTTCTCCCTAGTGTTGTTACTCCAGCAACTCTGGAAACAAAAAAAATATCCAACCTGAATCAGAATGATGCCTGTCATCAAAGTCTCTGACTGTTATTACCTCTGTCGACTGAAAACTCTGCACCTCTGTGCTCTTTACTATCTGACTGCTCTAGCCTCTGTCACTTTGATCTCTGACTACATCAATCACACTGATTCCTCCTGCTGCATCCGTGTTGTTGCTGGTACTGTCTCCCAGCACTGCACCTCCTCTCATCATGTTGCATCGTGCTGCCCACTGTTGCACTGCTACTCAGTCACTGAGAAGTAAGTAACTAATCTCCCAACTGACCTCCTTGTTGGGCTAGAAACATCCTCTGATGTTGAAGCTTCCTCTGCCGCTCCATCCGCATCTGTCTCTACCCACTCAGCTAGTCTTGCTACTCCTCGTCGGGGCTCCCGTAGCAAGGTTTAATCAAAGAGGCTGGGTACCTCAAGGATCCTACCCCTATTTCAGCCTTCTTGGGACTATTACTCCACATCGCCCCACCTCCCACCTGGAGGTATGGATGCATGTGATCCCTCTGCCCACCTGGCTCGAAATTTCCCCCTAATGGAGGTTTCTGCATGAGTGGATGCCTCCACTCGGTCTCCTCTTGGCTTCTCCACTTGTGGCTACTCCACAACCTCCTGAAGTTGCTTCACCAATTGTGGCTCCTTCACAATTGTTTGAGACTTCTTCTGGCGCTGCATGTTGAGAGGTAATTTACTCTCCCTCTCAACCACCAAGTCTCCAATAGTTGCCTTGCTCCTCAAGGCTTTGCATGCATCTTGAACCTCAAGAGCATACAGGTTCTTGACTCGTGAACCGATCTTCTTCACCTGTCTCATGGTGATGTGTCTAAGGAAAACCTTTCCCTTACTGAAGACTACATCATAGCCTTTGTCCTCCAGCATCGCAATCAATACCAAGTTCTTCTTCAGTCCTGGCACATACTTCACATCTGTCAAGGTAATGCGAGCTCCATGCTCCCTCTAGAAAACAACCGTGCCTACTCCTGAGACACTATACTTTTCATCATTACCCATCTCTATGAGTATCTTGAGGTCTTTCTCCTCCAAGGTACTGAACAGACTCTTATTGTCGGTCATGTGGAATGTGTTGAAATTTGGTACCGGAGGACAGGTGGTTCCCTTAGGCTTTGATCTTTGGCCTACGGAAAAGTGTCCAAAAGAATTTAATTTTTCTCCTAAAGTAACTTTATAATTTTTATAAAGTTAAATCTAATTTAAAAGTGACTTTAAGTGATAAAGTTACTAAGTCTAATTTTAAAGTGATTTTTATAAAGTCAATGAAAAATTAGAAAGGAAAAGTGACTTTGGAAATAAATGACTAAGTGGGTCTTTATTAAAGTGGGGTGAATTAAAAAATAAAAAGTTAGATTTAAATGAGCATTTAATCTCAGCCTTAGATCTCAATCTATTTCAGCCATTGGATTTAGGGATCACCCAAAAGTCACTTGGGGTTAGATTAAAGGAGGAAAAGGTCATTCATTCTTTCATGAGCATATTGAGAGAAGGAGAGCAAGAGAGATTTCTGAGCAGGGAGGAGAAGGAGACAGCAGTTTGGCACACATTCCAAGGAAGCAGTTGAGTAGATTTGTACAGCCGATTCAGCACACAGTGAAAGGCAGATTTTGGCACGATTTTCGAGGAGTGGTTTGCACAAAAATCGAGGGGCAGTTTGCTGATTTTTCTGCACGCAAAACGAGGGCTATACAGCGCATTTATTACATTCCGTACAGCGCATTTAATGTTGGTCGTACAACAGCATTTAATGCTGAAAGTGGGCACGAAAATCGAGGAGGTCGTACAGCATTTATTGTTGTCCTGTTTGCTGTAATTTCCAGTTTGCTGTGAGGCATGGGAAAAGAGATAAGTTGTAAATTTGCTTGCTGATTTTTTGCTGAATATTTCTCACTGTAAAAATGCAATTTTCAGAAATAAAGAAGAGCTCTCGAACTGGTTTTCCCCAAGAGTTGTAGGGGGTTTTTCCAGGGTCAAGTTGACCAAAAATCTCAGTGTTTAAATGTGTTTTAATGGTTGTTTATTACTGCTGATTTTTATTTCTGCAATTTCCAGCATTCTGTAAAATTTCCAGAATTTGTGTTTTCAGCAATATTTATTTTTTTCAGCTTGTTAAATGTATGGTTATGGGAAAGGGCATTTAACTACATGGGAGAAATAAGGTGAAACTGAAAACCGGGGTGGAAAAACAGAAATTTCTACATGGTATCGGAGCTTGAGTGCTGAAGGGCAGTTTGGGACAACAAAAGGAAAAATTACAGCTGCTGATTTTTCACTCAGAAAATTCCAGCAAGCTGATTTTTTTCATAAACAGCAGTTTTATCTTTACTACAGCAGTGCTATTTTTCAGTTTTAGGACAGCAGGATGTCATTGGGATTGAGGGTGGAGGATAGGCTGGATGGGCATATAAATTACAGCGTTTGGAATGAGAGAATGCAGAGTATCTTTGAGGAGGCAGAAGTCTGGGATATCATGGTGCATACCACACAGAACCCTGTTGTTGTGCCTACTGATGCTACTCAGTTGATAGCTTATAATAAAAAGAACAACAAGGGTAAGAGGTTGATTCTAGACGGAATCAAAGACCATTGCATTCCTCATGTGAGAGGAAAGAGCAATGCCCATGAGATGTGGACAGCATTGTCCAATCTCTACCAGAGTACCAATGAAAACCGGAAGATGGTCCTGAAGGAGAAGCTGAGGAACATTAAGATGGGTAATGATAGTGCAGCTGGATATCTCACAAAGATTACTAATGTGAGAGATGAGTTGGCAGAGATTGGAGAGGCCATTCCACCCACTGAGTTGGTGCGGATTGCAGTGAATGGCCTCCCCCGTTCATGGTTGAACTTTGCTGATGGGGTTTGTGCACGTGAGACCCTTCCCACATGGGAGAGGTTTTAGGATGATTGCATTCAGACAGAGATCAGGAAAGGTCAGCTTGGGGCAGCCAAGCCAGTTGAGCAAGATGAGGATGTAGCACTGGTGGCAGGAGGCAAGAAAGGCAAAGGGAAGAAGCAGGCTTCCACAAGCAGTGGTGGGGGCAAAGGCAAAGGTAAAGGTAAACAGGGGAACACACAGAAGGACTATTCCAAGGTGAAGTGTTGGAATTGTCAAAAGATGGGACACTATGCAGTTGTGTGTCCGGAGAAGAAGAAGAAGAAGGGGAAGAACCAGGACGTGGCAGCTTCAGCAGAGATTGAGGACTTTGCAGGTCGTTTTGACCGGGAGTTTGTGTTCACTAAGTGTGAGTCCTCTAATGCAGGATCACCTGCCACACAGGTTCAGAGGGAGCATGCTTTTCCCTCGATTAGCGGAGCATCTTCAGGTATCTGGTATGTGGACTGTGGGGCTTCACGTCATATGATAGGAGTCCGTGAGTACTTCTCAGAGCTTTCAGAGAGTGGCACTGATATAGAGGTAGTACTCGGTGATGACAGAGTTGTTAGAGCAGTCGGGGTGGGGACACTGACATTTCAGAGGGAGTCCAAACCTCCCTTGAAAGTGTCAGATGTTCTTTATGTGCCAGGGATGAGGAAGAACCTCATATCCGTCTCAGCTTTGGAGGACAGAGGATATGAGGTACTGTTCAGGGGAGGACAGGTGTTGATGTATCCCAGGGGCACTCCAGCTGATTCAGCTAGAGTGATAGGTGTACGCCATGCAAAGGTGTACAAGTTTGCATTCCAGCCCCTTTTGGCATTGAGCAGTAGTACCGACAGCAGAGCTAGCAGTTCTGAGCTGTGTGAGATTTGGCACCGCAAGATGGGACATATGTATCATGGAGCCTTGAGGACATTGCGGGAGATCACTACAGGTGTGCCAAATTTCAGTATTGATCACTTTGATACTTGCAGAGGTTGTGCGATGGGCAAGTTTGCCAAATCCCCTTTTCCCAGCAGTGACAGCAGAGCGACTGGGATACTTGATTTGATTCATTCTGATGTGAGCGGTCGGATGTCTCATGTTTCCTTGAGTGGATATGAGTACTATGTTTTATTCATTGATGATCACTCCAGGAGGACCTGGATTTATTTCTTGAAGACCAAGAGTGAGGTCTTCAAGCGGTTTCAGGAGTTCAGAGCTCTTGTGGAGACACAGACAGGTCGGAAGATCAAGTCCCTGAGGTCGGACAATGGAGGAGAGTACACCCTTGGAGAGTTTGTTGATTATTGTGCGGAGGCAGGCATTAGGAGGGAGTTCACTATTCCTTACAACCCCCAGCAGAACGGGGTTGCGGAGAGAAAGAACAGATCCATCATAGGGGCTACCAAAGCCATGTTACATGATCAGGGGTTGCCATTGTTCTTGTGGGTAGAGGCCTACAACACAGTTGTTTACTTGCAGAACAGGAGTTTGCATCGTGCCTTAGGGCACATGACTCTGGAGGAGGCTTTCTCTGGGAAGAAGCCCGATATTGGTCATCTTCACATCTTTGGATGCATTACATACTCCTATATACCCAAGGAGAAGAGGACCAAACTAAAGCCCACCGAAGAGAAGGGTATCTTTGTGGGCTACAGTGAGACCTCAAAGGCCTTTCGGATTTACATTCCTGCACAGAGGAGAGTTGTTGTCAGACGGGATGTGAAGTTCGAGGAGGACAGGGCCTTTAGGAGGTCACGGGAGTTAGAGTATCTGGATCAGCCAGACCCTCAGCAGCAGTTGAGTCAGTCGCAGGGATCCAGTGGGCAGGGATCAGGAGGATCCGGAGGTACATCTATGAGGATGTCAGGTCCGTCAATGAGCAGTGGCTCGCCGAGCTAGAGGGGTGGTGCTCCGGGCAGCATGCAGAGCAGTTCACTAGGGAGTCCACAGATGGATAGTTCACACGGTACCTCAGCTTCTACAGGTTCAGGTGCAGGCAGGAGGACAGCAGACAGACAGTCAGGAGTTCAGGCTACTGATGGTGATGAGGAGGAGGAGTTTCATTCTCCTACGGGAGAAGCATGCTCAGGGAAGAGAAAGCCCAAGTGGCTTCAGGACACCTTGAGAGATGCCACTTCTGTTGCTGAGCCGAAGAGGCCGGTCAAAGAGAGTAGACCACCTGAGAGGTTTTGTAGCTATATGGCGATGGTTACCAGCATCCTTGACTCTGAGCCTTCTAGCTATGAGGAGGCAGCTAGCCAGCAGGTCTGGAGAGAGGCCATGCAGGAGGAGTATTCTTCTATCATGAAGAATGATGTTTGGGAGGTGGTGCCGAGGCCTGAGGGCAAATCCGTAGTTACTTCCAGATGGCTTTACAAGGTAAAGCATGCTGCAGATGGCAGCATTGAGAAATTCAAAGCAAGGTTTGTGGCTAGAGGGTTCTCCCAGGTAGAGGGAGTTGATTATGAGGAGACCTTCGCTCCCGTGGCTCGATATACTTCGATCCGCTCCATTATATCGATAGCAGCAGAGATGGGTTGGAAGATCCACCAGATGGATGTGAAGACCGCATTTCTCAATGGCTTCATACAAGAGGAGGTGTACATTGAGCAGCCACAGGGCTTTGAGGTGCATGGGAAGGAGTCCCATGTGTGCAGACTGAAGAAGGCCCTTTATGGCCTGAAGCAAGCTCCCAGAGCTTGGTACTCCAGGATAGATACATATTTGCAGGGGATGGGTTTCACAAAGAGTGAGGCAGATCCGAACCTTTACTTTATTGTGATTGGTGAGGAGCCTCTCATTCTGGTGCTGTATGTGGATGACTTGGTCATTACAAGTGCAGAGAGACTCATAGAGCACTGCAAGAGAGATCTTGCGACGGAGTTTGAGATGAAGGACATCGGCTTGATGCATTACTTTTTGGGCTTGGAGGTGTGGCAGGAGGAGGGGCATTTCTTCTTGGGGCAGGGGAAGTATATTGTGGACATCCTTAGCAGATTCCACATGGAGGATTGTAGACCCATGTCGACACCGATGATCACCAACTGGAAGAAGCTTCATGCTTCGGATTCCGAGTTGGTGGATCCCACATTGTACAGGCAGCTGATTGGTTCCTTGATGTATTTGGTCAACACTAGACCATATATCTGTTTTGCAGTCAACACGATGAGTCAGTTTATGTGTGAGCCTAGGAAGGTTCACTGGGTGGCTGCAAAACACATTTTGCGGTACTTGCAGGGGACAGTGGATTATGGTCTGGACTACAGGCAGGGAGATGGAGTGAGATTGGCAGGATACACTGATTCTGATTGGGCAGGTTGTGCTTCTGATAGGAAGAGCACTTCAGGGTGTTGTTTTGGGTTGGGTTCAGCAGTAGTGTCATTGTTCAACCGAAAGCAGCAGTTAGTAGCACTGAGTTCAGCGGAAGCAGAGTATATGGCAGCCAGTCTAGCTAGTTGTGAGGCTATCTGGCTTCGCAAGATGTTGTTTGGCTTATTTGGTCAGCCGTTGAGACCTTCAGTGATTTACTGTGATAATCAGAGTTGCATTAAACTCACGGAGAATCCAGTATTTCATGACAGGTCAAAGCATATCGGGATCAGATATCATTTCATCAGAGACTATGTTCAGAGGGGAGTTGTGAAGCTTGAGTATATTTCCACTGATGAGCAGGTTGCAGATATTCTTACCAAAGCCTTACCACGGGGCAAGCATGTCTACTTCAGAGACAAGATGGGTGTGGTGAGGAACACCTTCCTCGGTAAGAGGGAGTGTTGAAATTTGGTACCGGAGGACAGGTGGTTCCCTTAGGCTTTGATCTTTGGCCTAGGGAAAAGTGTCCAAAAGTATTTAATTTTTCTCCTAAAGTAACTTTATAATTTTTATAAAGTTAAATCTAATTTAAAAGTGACTTTAAGTGATAAAGTTACTAAGTCTAATTTTAAAGTGATTTTTATAAAGTCAATGAAAAATTAGAAAGGAAAAGTGACTTTGGAAATAAATGACTAATTGGATCTTTATTAAAGTGGGGTGAATTAAAAAATAAAAAGTAAGATTTAAATGAGCATTTAATCTCAGCCTTAGATCTCAATCTATTTCAGCCATTGGATTTAGGGATCACCCAGAAGTCACTTGGGGTTAGATTAAAGGAGGAAAAGGAGGAAAAGGTCATTCATTCTTTCATGAGCATATTGAGAGAAGGAGAGCAAGAGAGCAAGAGAGATTTCTGAGCAGGGAGGAGAAGGAGACAGCAGCTTGGCACACATTCCAAGGCAGCAGTTGAGCAGATTTGTACAGCTGATTCAGCACACAGTGAAAGGCAGATTTTGGCACGATTTTCGAGGAGTGGTTTGCACAAAAATCGAGGAGCAGTTTGCTGATTTTTCTGCACGCAAAACGAGGGCCGTACAGCGCATTTATTGCAGTTCGTACAGTGCATTTAATGTTGGCCGTACAGCAGCATTTAATGCTGAAAGTGGGCACGAAAATCGAGGAGGCCGTACAGCATTTATTGCTGTCCTGTTTGCTGTAATTTCCAGTTTGCTGTGAGACATGGGAAAAGAGATAAGTTGTAAATTTTCTTGCTGATTTTTTGCTGAATATTTCTCACTGTAAAAATGCAATTTTCAGAAATAAAGAAGAGCTCTCGAACTGGTTTTCCCCAAGAGTTGTAGGGGGTTTTTCCAGGGTCAAGTTGACCAAAAATCTCAGTATTTAAATGTGTTTTAATGGTTGTTTATTACTGCTGATTTTTATTTCTGCAATTTCCAGCATTCTGTAAAATTTCCAGAATTTGTGTTTTCAGCAATATTTATTTTTTTCAGCTTGTTAAATGTATGGTTATGGGAAAGGGCATTTAATTACATGGGAGAAATAAGGTGAAACTGAAAACCGGGGTGGAAAAACAGAAATTTCTACAGAATGAGGCTCCACTATCAAGAAACCAACCACAACCTATCATCGATGAAACCATGCATGCGATGAGGGTAAAATCCAATTCGAACTGAGAGGCCAATGCCTCACCTTCAGATCCTTCCTTGGATCCCTTCTTGGATTTCTTCAATGGAAAATTAGTTGCATAATGGCCCACCTCATGACAATTAAAGCATCGCACTTTAGAATTTTCAATCTTCTTCCCTCCATGGGAAGAACTCGATTTGGAATGAGAATCCTTCTCCTTCCCTTGCCTTACTAGCCAAGGCTAGATTTTCTTCATCATCATGCTTTGATGAAGTACCATCTCTGGTGCTTCTCCTTATCTCCTCCTACATCAGATCCGACCACAGTCGTTCCCAATCCGATAGTTTCTCTCTTCCATTTACTGAGTCTTGGTAGCTATGCCAGCTCTTAAGAAGACCGAGGAGAGCAAGACTCACCATGTCATCATCGACTGTCGTGATTCCTACACTTCCAAGCTCATCCCTGTAGGTGTTGAGCTTGTTTAGATATGTAGAGATCGTGTTGCCCTTTTCACACTTGATTTTCCGAAGCTTGTCTTTCAGCGCCAGTGTCCTGTGATCGTTGTTATTTTGATATAGATCCTTCAATGTTTTCCACATTGAAAACAATGTCTCCTTCCCATGGATACTCGAGACAATGTGGTCTCGAACTCCCTCCAGAAGGATCCTCCTTGCTTTAGCCACACATTTCTTCCATTCTGCCAATTCTTGGGCAATCGCTGTTGCTGGCTTGGGGACTTCTTGATCAATGAAGTCCTTCAAACCGTAGTCCTCTAATACCACTTCCATGAGATCCTTTTAGGCTATATAATTCGAGCTGCCATCCAGGGCATACTCGAGTCTCAAACCATTGAACGCCATTGGTGAAATTTGAGATGTGATAAGAATTTGATTTCTATAATTAAGAACTTCAAACTTCGAACTTCTCCCTTCTTTCTATATTGTTCTCCGCTTTGATCAACTTTGCTCTGATACCATGTAGAAATTCTGACTGTAGATTAAACTGATTATGCAATGTACTAAAGCAAAATACTTAATCTACTTCTACAATCAAACTTGTGGAAGCTTAATCGATTTTGAGCAAGATCAAATAGAACACATATAACAGAGAATGAGAAATCAATCACACATGACCACAAAAGAATACTCTAGGGAAAGCCTCAGCTAAAAACCCCACTATCTGTATTATCATACAAGTGGAAATATCACAGGATTACACAAGCTTTAGCTCTCACACAGCTATCCAACTCTCAGTACAATCCCTCACTGCTGCTCATAGACAGAATAGACAACACATATGCCTTCCTTCAGTCCTCCAAGCCTCCTATTTCCTTGCGCAGTTTCTCCTGGGTCCTCCAGCTTCTCACCTCACACACTACTTTGACCTCTGTAGTAACTGCGCAATCCTGAAAGAGATCATTCCTTCTGCATGGATGAGTTTCCTATATAGGAAAATTCCTCCAACTGATAGTACATTGTCCCTTCCTTTGATCTCAACTGGGTCTTTGTCTGAACTGACATGCAAGAGTTATTTATGAGAGAATATTCAGTTATCTAAAGTACACTAGTTACATGCATGCATGCATTAACTAACTGAACTCACAATCAGTTCCACAAACTATTGGAACTAATCTAATTGGACTTAACTCAGTTAACTGAGCTAACTAATTACAACTCAAAGTACAACTCATCCTGATCTCCTTAATTAAAGGATAACTTCCTCAATCAAAGGGATAATTGTTGCATGTCTTCACATAGACTTCATGTTTGATTTTCTCCAACTAATTAACTCAAGATGAATTAATTAATTAATTTTCAAACAGCTGCTAAGATCAAATTCGAATTTTAATTCTCAATTTTAGTTCAGGGACTAACTAAAATTGGAATCTATCTCGAAATGCTATTTATAGCAATGCTATTTTTAGCATTTCTATTTTATCATTCCTTCTTGTTATTTCCAACACTAGTACCTGAAATGCTATTTATAGCATTTCTATTTTTAGCATTTATTGTTGCTATTTTCAAGTTTCAACAAAATCAACACCAAATATCCCTAAGAAAATCAGCCCAAAAGCTCTCCAGCTCTGCTCTTCAACCAAGTCTCCAAAGCTACCCAAGAACTTCTTCAAAACAACCCTGCAAACATCTCTCCATAACCACTCAAGAAACTCAGCATAAAATTTAAAATCGTTGGTAAAAAGATCACACCATATGACGTCGTACAAAACCGGTCAATTCGGTACCAAACTAATCTCAAACGGTCCATAGTAGCAAAATGAACCAATTTTGCCTCCAAACCGGTCGGACAGGCCAATTCCACCATTTCTGATAACATTGGTCTGGCATATGCCTCCTTTCGAGAAATATATTTGTTGTTCAATTTAAGTTCTTTGGATCTCATGCATGGACCATATTCCCAAGAATAAATGCAACAAGCTACAATCTACAAACCAACACATATTCTAGTGGGCTGGAGTAAAACTTCCAAGGCGTATCACTTGTATGATCCTTCCAACAATAAGGTGATTGAAAGGAGGGATACTGTCTTTAAAGAGGTTCTATCCCATGGTCCACTAGGATCTTACCCCACTCTTATTACAGATGATTGACATTCAACTATCTCAACAAACCTCTTTTTTAAGACCTGATGATCCTCCTCTTTTGGGTGCTTCTTCCAGCACCTCCTCTATAGTGACTTGTCTGATACTACTAGCAATGAAGTCTCTTCTACTCGAGTGGCTCACTCTAATTTCTTATTAGTAGAGCTAAGTCATCACAATGTTACTACAAAACTCTATGTTTCTACTTCTCCACTTGCTAGGTTATGACCAATGCCTAAGTGGGCTACATCTTCTATTTTGTACACAATATATTACACTCCTCCCCCCCTAAAAAATAACTAGAACATCGACGACTACCCCTCATTTCACAGGCTCTTGTTTGCAAGGATTATGCTAATATTACTACTTTCAATATGTTGTTCTAATGAAAAATCAAACCTAGGACCTAATCCCCTTGCCCAAGGGTAAGAATCTGGTTGGTTGAAAATAGGTGTATAAAACTAAGTTCGATGCAAATGGAACACTGGAGATCTATGTTGCATGGGTTCCCGAACCCGGGGGTGGGGTTCTCGAACCCGTCCCGAGTTCTCATCCCCAAGTACCGGATTCGGGTTCGAGTGCTTTTGAGAAGAACCCATAAGAACCGGGTTCTTCATTAAAAAAAATTGTGCTCTTTTGTCTTGACGGGTATGGAGAACCTTGATGATGGGTACTTGGAACCCCAAAATCAGGTTCTTTTGGGTTCTTTGGGGTTCATTTTAGCTTTTATATTTTATTTTTTAATTAATCTAATGGGCTTCCCCTAATATTATGGGTAGCTAGTTCTTCATCTTGCGAGAGGAATTGGAGTACTTATGCCTTTATCCATTTAGTAAAAAGAAATATGTTGGGCTCAAAGAAGGTAGAGAACTTAGTGTACCTTCATAGCACTCTTTGTCTCATATCTCGAAAAGACCCTGGATACGAGGGTCCTTTCAAGAGATGGGACCAATACACAAACGATGCTATGTGTGTGGATGAGGAGATACAACCAGATGGCCTTATTGAGCTACCTCCAATTGCTATGGATGAGCAAGAGCCTCAAGATGAGAGTGATCCCTACCAGGAGAGCATGCTAACTAAAGATCTGAGTGATGTTGATGACATCGCTTGAGGAAGCCATTGTTCACTATTAGATATTTTTATTTCAGTATTTTAAAATTTCCCAGTTCTTGTTTGGAGATGCCTTAAGACAAAGTTTGAATGTAGTATGACAATGGACATATATCATGATTCTTATTAATATGTAAACTCCAATTTGCACTTGATATCAAACTAAAAATTTTGAAATTTCATTACGAATGTTGAATGTTCAATGATGTGCATGTTTAAATATTTAAAGTTTAAATCATAAATATTTTAGTTTTCTTGTTTAAAGTTGAAAAATATACAAATTCATATATATTATAATTTATAAAATTATATATATATATATAACCCCGACGAACCCACGCACCCTGTTTCGAAAAATGATGTACCTGTCCCCGTCCCCGCACCCGTACCCGTCCCCGAACCCACGTTTCCTGGCAACATAGCTGGAGATATATAAAGCATGTATCATTGCTAAAAGTTTCTCTAAGGAAGAAGGCGTTGACCATTTAGAGACTTTTGCTCCAGTGGGGACTCCATTTAGATGATTTTATCTATAACCCATTTATAACCACTTCATTGAATTAGGAGGTTCATCATATGGATGTCAATAGTGCTTTTCTCCATGGAGTTCTTTAAGGAGAGATTTATAAGTGGTAGCCAGAAGGGTTTGCATAGAATAGACATGTTCCCTTGCTCTGTCAACTTAAGAAATCTCTCTATGACCTTAAACAAGCACCTTGCTTAGTATGAGAAGATCATCAGTTAAGCTTTATGTCCCTGAAGACGGATGAAGTGTTCACCCGAAACGTCGGGCATCTCATTGAGAATAACACAGTATACCAGAAGCTTTCATCATCAACAATTGTGGCTTGACTCACTGTGAAGTTGAGCATGATCTCTGTTACCATTCAAGCTCACAACAAAGATCACAAAATCCCAAGTCACTAAATGCGAACCCAAGGGCAACTTGGAGTGGTCATCCACTCTCGCCTCAATAACACACTCCCACACTTTGACTTGAGATGATCATTGATAATGTAGGGCTTCCCTAAATGTCTAAGTCTCAAATAATGATAAGACATTAAGTGGGATGTAATGACAACTCGAGAGATGGCGTGCTCGGCTAGGTTATCCCTGCTTTCTAAAGCTTCCCTGGACGACGCAGCCCGGGCAAGACACAACTCCATCGCGTTTGGAATCCCTGGCTCCAGTCATGAGGTGGCCCTGTTCACCCTTCTGGACCCGCTCAGCTCCGGTGCAAATGAGGTCATTTTTGGCAGGAGAGCAGATTTTGGAATCGACGATTTATTCCAGGTCTGCTCAACGAATGAAGGTGTTTCCCAAAAACCCCACAGGACCATATTCGACGGCACAAATGGATACGCCTTCTTGTTAGAGGAGGAGCAATGGCCTCCACTGCTTGAGATATCATTTTCAAAGTCTGTGGATACCCTCTGCTCTCTCCCAAACTGTTTATGGGCGGGGAGATGGGTTATAAAATATGCATGTTTTCCTTTGGAACAATCTACGTCCCTGCGGTATTCCAGGATGTGCGGAGTGGAGACAAAAACCATTCTGGGAAACCTTGGTTTCAAAATATATGCAAAATGCCAAAGCAGGGAGGATGCACGGCAAATGTTTGACAAAAGGCCTCACCGAGATTTGGTCTCAAGGAGGGGCCTGATCTCAAGCCACACGCAGAATGGATTTTCTGGAGAGGCTTTGAGAAACCTTCGTGAGTTGCAGTGTTCAGCCACCGTCTGGCCTCTGCTCGACCTGCAGAAAATGGCGCCGCGAAGAAAAACAGGAAACAGGCACAGGCTGGGCTCTCAGCAAGCTGTGCATGCACCAGTTTCCTCTCATCTCAGATTTGCAGAGGAAAGCAGAAACAGGATATCTCTGCATCGTTCCAGATCCTGATCGTGCTCCTCACAGGCAAAACTCTGCTACAGTGGGTGAGCTCTTCGGATCTAGTGCAGGACCTCAAGCAAATCCTGGAATTTAAGTTGGGGATTCCCTATGCATCTCAACGACTCCTCTACAAAGGTAAACAACTGAGGATCTCTATCCCCTTTCCTTTTACAGCATTCAAAGAAATGCCTCCATCATTTTTACCCTTCGCTTGAGAGGGGGAGCTGTTGGACAGTCATCTTCAGCTGCGGCTTTTTCATATAAAGATGTTGTCCATGCTCAGATGCCCAAGAATACAGCTCCACCAGCTCAGGCTCCAAAACCTTTTTTGGTGGACAAACTGGAGGAAACCCCCTCCATTGAAATAATGGATCCTTCGCTGGATGGGCAATTCCATATGTATGCAGAGCTTGGCATTATTTGCAGGTTCAATGGGCTATGGCCACGCACAGCAGATCTCTACCAATGGATTCACTCTAAATGGACCAACAATTGCAAGGTTTTTTTCTACTCAAAAGGTTTCTTCATTGTAGTGTTTGCTTTCAGTGAGGACTACCAAAAAGCATTAACTGAAGGCCCATGGTTTGGACTCAGCAGGCTTATTCCTAACCCCTTGGTTCCCAGATTTCGATCCCTCCACAGCAGTCATTACCAAAATCCCCATCTGGGTCAAACTTCCTAATCTCCCGGGGCCTTTATGGCACTTTGCTGTGTTTCAAGGAATCGGCAATACTCTAGGCCACTTTCTAGCCACAGACACCTCTAGAGGGGAAAAGGGCATATATACCTTCGCCAGAATATGTGCAGAAATAGACGTGAGCAAAGGTCTACCTGATCAGATTATTCTCAAAATCAGAGACTTCCATTGGACTCAGACCCTGGATTACGAGAACACAGCGTTTCGCTGCCGAAATTGCCATCTCACAGGGCACCTTCAGAGCTCATGTCCATCGATGCCTGCCCAAAAGAAGAAAGCCAATTCTAAGCCGAAATCCAAAAGCTGGAAACCTCATGATCCTCCCCCCATGGATGTATTTGATTCCAGCTCAGATGAAGAGGAAGGGGATGAGGAAGGTATGGATGCAACGCTGGCACAGGATCCGCCCTCGACTGGTCCTGAGGAATCCACTGCCCCACCTAACTCACAGAAAAGGACTCATGAATCCTCTCCATCGGAATCAGACAAGGAGCTCTCTCCATCAGCCCAGCTCAGTCTGCAAATCTTACCAGCCCAGCAGAGTCAGCTTGGTTGGATCAAAGTTGGTAAAAAGAAAGGAAAAAAAGGCCGAACAGTTGATTCTACCCACGTTGGGTAGAATTCTTTGTTCTGCTCTTGTTTCTCTGTTCTTCTGGTTACTTCTTGCTTAGCACTGCTCTCTTCTTGTCTTCTCTTCGGGGCCAAGGTGGATAGTCTATCCTTTCCGGCTTTTCTAAAGGAGGTCCTTTTGTTCAAGCTGTTGTGTTCGCGAAGTAGCGCTTTAGGCTTCTTTCGGCACAAGCAGACCTTTTGTAATAACGTTTGGTTGTCTTAATATAAAAAGCTGATTTACACGAAAAAAAGATAAGACATTAAGTGAATTAGAGGACTTAGAGTAGATTTGGTTTGTTTAAAAGATACAGTTTTATTTTCTCAATTTGAGGTGAGTTGAAAAAGAACCTGTGGATGAAAACGTGTCATGTTTAATAGGTTCTATGGAAAACTGAAAAGTAAACGTAGAGTTTAAGGCACCTACCAGCTCTTGTGTGTTTCTCAGAGAAATCTGTAATTTTGAGTTTGTGAGAGTGATTTGGAGCAAAATATATTCGGATATTCAATTTTCTATGTTTCTAGTTCATGGTTTTTTAATATATCATTTCCCCCTGTTCAGTCCCTGCATTTTCAAAGATCCAGCAGATCTGTATCCAGATCTGCATCCAAATCCGTTTCCATAAGACTTACGTCTATCACTGTCCTCTTTTTAACTCATGGACACACGGAATGTTAGCAAAGAAGAAGGAATGCAGTTACTAAGTAACTAATAAGCATGGATAGAACACTAGTAAACCAGCTTCTGTGGTATAAGTTGAAGCAAAATTGTTTAATATTGATGCTTTGGTTTGTTATTGAAAGCCAGTTTGCAAGGAGGTAGAGAATTTGCAAGGACATGTACCTTAATTTTCAACTACAGTGAGACAGGTTTTAAATGCAGACAGCTATGGGATATTCTTTCTTTGGTTAGAAACTTGTTCTTAATGACAGGCTAATAGAGTTGTGGAATATTGTGGACAAGGTAAAGCAGCCCGAGAGTGAACCTTCGATGGTGCTATAAGCACTCATAAAGATGCGGGATTTTAGTTTAAAGACTGTATTGTTAGCTCAACCGTATGGACAACATGGCAATGAAACTATTGGTTGGGATAGGATCAATGCTAGGAGGGAGACGACTGACAAAGATAGGAAGTCTACAAGTTATCTGGGTGGATTGCTATGAACAATTTCTGGTTTTAAATACATACATTGCAATGCTTAGCCTCTAGGTCTTTTGTATGCTCTGTTACAGAGTTGATCTGAGTGGTTCAACCGCAATTCCTTTTCAAAAAGTAATAGGATTTTATCTTCACAGTAAAACAATGTTCTAATTTCTTCATTAAAAGTCCAAGTGTCCAAGCTTTGAGCCTTGTTAACTCATTCAACTTCCCTTCACTCTAGACCTATGCTATTTTAGCATAGGTCCTAGTCTTTTTCCCTCAATGTTATGAATTACTAATGTCAGTGCAATCCAACCATGTGATAACTATTCATCACAAGTTTTCAGTCAACGCAAGTTCTCAGTGCGAATTTTTTGTTTATCACTTAGAGGATCATATCAACTTGTATCAACAAAGATGACAGTTCCGAGATGAGAAGACATTCGAAACAGAAAAAGGGATCAAGCCTTTTCATCAGAGAGCTTTGAGGACAAAGCTTGCTGAAGGGGAAGGCAACGTTATCAATAAAATATATATAAATAATGATGATAATTGTAATAATGATTAGTTTATTAGTAATTAACACTAAAGAGGCATGTCTAAATCGGACATGACCTTCTATGAAGAGGCACCCACCTAGGGTATATACGCAGGCCCTCACTCTCATTTGTACATCATTATCATTCATACATTTTTAATATATATTCGTGTATCTTCAATGGAGATCTACATATTCCAAGTCTTATGGAGTATTTAACTTGAAGTACGAACTTTGTTCACTACACTCAAGTTTGAGATCCAACAATTATAAGAGCAAAGACAGATGTTAGAACTTCAATAGAAAGTTGATAAACTTCCTATTTCCCTAATATGGCCATATATAAGGCTTGGGCAAGTTGATGAAATGCAGAGAGACAAATATATTGCACATTGTTAAAATTGGCAACTAGGGCCAACTCCATATGGGTCACCTTATTTATGACAGCTGATATTTTTCTTGGATTCCACTCTCCGAGAGGTGTGGGATTGATCTAAAGATCATCCAATTCCGACATGTAAAAATGAAGATATGAATTTATTTGTATTATTGACAAATTGTCAAGGTCGGCCAGCAAGCAAAACAGGGATTTTAACCCCCAACTCATCCTCAACGTTGCATATAAAAAGAGGATACCATCAATTCATTAATTCATCATATCATCTCATGATCTCTCTCTCCACTTGTTTGGGTATGTCCTCTCCAAAGGAGGACTTGGTGGAAAGAAAGATCTCAAGCCCTAGCAACAGCAAAGAAAGGAGTCTTGGACAGCGTGAGAAGAAGGGTCTGAAACCTGTGCTAGAGGCCGAGTTAGCTAAGGTACAAGGGTCTGTTTTTGGGCTGATATATTGTTGTTCCTAAGGCCGAGGTTCATGGCAGCTAGGTCGAGTTCATGAGGGAGATAAACGCTGTTGTTTGGGATTGTTTGGGTGACATTTGTGAAGGCTGAAAGCTACAGCAAGTTGTTGTGCTAGGCCGCAGGCCATAGCACACAGCTGGAGGTTGTGTTAAGGGCTGTCAAGGGTGGATAACACCTTTAAGAGGCAGCGTGGCATGAGTAGAGGGTCTCCAAGGTGAACCGCAGCCATACAAGGGTTTGTTTGCTGACTGTATGGTGGAACTAGGGCTACAGGACGTGCCCTAACCAGGAGTGCAGCAAACAGTGTTGCAGCAGTGTTTTGTGGAGGGCTGATGGTATTTGGGCATTGTTTTGGGGAGCCATTTGCTACAGGGGTTGCTATGTGCTAGGCCGCAAGCCAAAGCACCACAGCAAGGGCTGCATAGGGCAGTCAAGGGTTGGCATATGCCCTAAGGCAGCATCGTAGCAAGGGAGGAGCTCCTCAAGGGTGTGTCGCAGCTCTCTAAGGGACTGTTCGGAGACTGTCAAGGGAATTTAGTGCTGCAGCAAGTGCCCTAACCAGAACAGCAACCAACAGCGGAATGTAAACAGAATTATGAGCAGTGTTTTGGGCTGACTGTTGGAGGGTGAAGTTGACTGAGTTTGACCGAGCTACTTCGAGGAAGAATTATGCCCAGTGTTGCACGAAGCGCCCCCCCCCCCCCCCGTTCCAAGCCCCGAAGCGCGTCCCGTACGGAAGCGCCTAGGAAGCTTGGCCGGAAGCGCGCTTCCGAAATTTTTAGACGCTTCCTGGAAATTTGGAAGCGCTGGCGCTTCCGAAGCGCCGAAGCGCGCTTCGTACGGCGCTTCCCAGACGCTTCCCAGGCGCTTCCCAGACGCTTCCCAGACGCTTCCGTACGCTTCCAGAAAAGCTTTCGGAAAAGCATTTAGAAAATCGTTTTTTTTTTTCAATTTTTTTTTAAATTTTAGGTGAGTTTGCTTGTTGGGGGTGGGTCCACCTTGGGTTAGGGTGACAAATGAAAGCAAAAAAAAATATAAATATAGCAGATGCTCCCTCATGGTAATGTTAAATTCTTAAAGTAAAAGTGACATTCTCCTTTATTTTTCATTTTCATCATTTTACTTAAATTTTTAACATTACCATGAAATGACTCAGAATGTTTGAGAGTGGTTCCAGCCTCATTGGACTTCATATGGAGAAAATAGAATTTCATATCCTATTCAAAATTCAGCAGACTTAACAGTTTTCAGGTATTCAGGATCAATGGGATTGTGGCATTTCATTAGATTATATCAAGTATGAAGGTATGCGATTAGCATTTAATCAAGAGCACCAAGCCCTATATGTACCCTGGTGTTGGTGGCGTTAATTGTTGAACTCCTTTGTCACGCGGCACGCCCTTAGCAAAAAATTACCTTTCAATCAAGTCAAAATCATCGATCAAACATGTTAAGCTTTTTCTACCATATTTTAAGTCTTGAATTAGGTAGTTTGATCAAAATTGGGCAATGTTGACTAATATCCCTAGACAATCGAGGTAGAGGCAAAGGCTAGACAAGAGGAGAAGAATCTAGATTCTAGATCATTAATGTACAATGGATGTTATATCTATCTTGATTTATGCAAAAATATGCATGTTTTCATGTCTTCTACAATTAATTTGGTATTTGGGATGTTTGTTTTGAGTATAAATGCAAAAAAATATAAAATATATATATATATATAGCAGACGCTTCCGCGGACGCTTCGCTTCCTAGATTTTTGGAAAATGACGGTTCGGCGTCCCCGCTTCCAAAAAACGCTTCCGCTTCGCTCCCACTTCGTGCAACGTTGATTCTGCCCTGTTTGACCAGCATTGACTTTTCTGGTCAGGGCTTATCTGCTGCTGTCATAAATTATCAGATTTGTAAATTTGTACTATCTCTCTCTGCTGAACTATTGAAGAATATAAGAAGAATTGATCAAGGGTTTCCCCACATTGGGGTTTGTCCCTGGCTGGCGCCACATCTTGTGTCATCTTGTCTTGGCTTGTCTTCTACTGTTTATGTTTATGTTCTATCTGCATTTTACTATCATGTTGATGTGATCGCTAAACTGGATATTGATATTGAGCTAATAAAGAAATTGAAGTAAATTGCTCTTAAGCATAGAACATACCAGAAATTAACACACACATAAAAAATTTGCTCAAGTGGAATAAAGGCAGTAATTTTCCATCGTTATATGAGCAATTTTTCAACATTTACTTGTTCGATATTTATTTAACTTTTCTCTCCACCCACTTGGCTCCCCTCTCACCAACTCATGGTTAGCCAATGAACATTCAAAGCCCCAAATAGATCTCTAGCAATATGGCCAGTTACCTTTAATTAGTCGACTTCTAACCATTACATCATATAATAGACTTATAACCCCCTTTCTGCAGGAAGCTCAGGGATTATGATATTTGCACGATAATTGTGTGCATCCCATACCTAATGAGACATTTGCACCTAAGCTCCTGTTTTAGAATTTTGGGATGTTTTACAAATGTGCATACATTATATGCCAGGAGGCTTTGCAGATTATTGACAGCATACACAAAATTCAGAATCTCAAAATTGGGCTGTTAAACCAATCATTTTTTGCAGCTCTAAACAAGGAAGAATTTTTACCTGTTGTATTGATATTGTCATTTTAGGCTCTCCCTATCAGAAATTTTTCATGCAACAACTTGGCTCACTAAACTGCCTTTGTATTGCCTTAATATTTTCCAAAACGACAAACTTGGTTTGCTCTACAAAACCTTACAGCTACATGTTTCCTTAGAAGTAATCTACCTATTGTAAGGACGAATATAACCTTGCTTTTCACATTTATTGTAGTTGTAAGATAAGATAACTATATTAATGTCCAATGAATGACCAAAAGATAGGTCAATTGGATTGAAGGGAAAAAGTACAATCAATTATAAGCATCTGCAGAACTGCCTAAGTATACCTCCAAAAACATAAAGTAAGCTAAACTAACAAATATGTGATAAAGCCATGAAGCAGTGACCAAATAATGTCACAAAGAAATAAGGAACGAGGGAGGTGATCGATAAAAATGTCAACAGAGTGGAAGAGCAAATAGGTCTTAGAGAAAACAACATCGTCATCGTCCAATGGGGGAGCCCAACAGATCTCCTCTGGGGAGTAAAGTGTTAGGAAGAGGTGGTGCTTTCATCCCAAGGTTGAGTCGCCTAGAGACCATAACCTGTAGAGTTGGGAGACCAATCTGAAAGTAGTCTCGAGGCACAAAGGATGTGCACCAAACTCGGCTTCAAATTTGAATATGCCATGAGGAACCCTCTATTTATGGATCATATGTCCTAGCATGGGGTCTAGACTTTCTTAGTCCTAGCCCAGTCGGCTCTCGCCAATTTAGATCCCCAAACCTCAGAGCCATAAAGGATAGTGAATCTGATGAGTGTGTCCAAGAGGTGCATCTTAGACTGGAAGTGTAGTTGAAAGCAATGTCTCTCGAGCTGGGCAAGAGAACCATATCCCTTGCATTGTCAGCGCTAGATAACATGCCTCAAGCTGAACCACAGAGTTGAAAACTGAAACTAACCTTGTTCTCCGCATCTGTTGTGGATATCAGCATTTATGTTCTTTTTAGATTTGAGACAAACTTTATTATTGCTTATAGTATTTAGCACTTTTATCGGGGGTTTGTTGCTACATATCTTCTTCTTGATATTTGAGTAAATGTGATGACTCGTGTCTGTTTGACATAATGTTGATGACTAGCTATTTTATTTTTGCAAGTTGGTTCAAGAAACATGGCCTAAGGCTCTAGAGCTGCAACACATAACACAAGCTTCCTTTGGCAACTTAGGTGCCAGGTCTGCCAAAATTCTGTCCCGGAGTCGCACCCAACCTCAATACTTTAGGGGGATGGCATCCAGGTGGTACAGACCACAACAAAAACGGAACCCTAGTGGATACTCAATACTTCATCAACCTCACCAGTGAACCAATGCCCCATTGACAAGCTGAGATGTTACTATGAAAACAGTTATATTATTATTCCTATGTTGTATTTGTATGTTGGTTGCAGAAACCTAAACCCTAGGTTGTCAGTAAAGTTGTAAAGATAAAATGTATGAGATGGGGACAAGATGGCCATTGTGGGAACATGGTTGTCAGAACTCTTATTTGGAATACACAGTTTAATGTCAGGTGACTTAAGCTATTTCTTAAATTATAATGTTGCAGGCATGTCCCGAGGTTGATTGCATAGGAATCGTAAATCACCAAAAACTTTGCCTCCAGTCTTCTAATTAATGGTTCTTGGTTGGATTTTACATTCAAGGTTTGGAAAATTTAGAAAATCAAATGAAATGGAAGAAATCTCCAGGGGCTTACTTGGTAGCCATATCTAACAATAGCCATTTCAAAACAGTCCTGCAATTTCTGTATCCTGTGTAGTACTATGTCGGGGAACCTGATAACCACGGGCAGCTTTATATTCGATCTTTGTAGAGATTCAATCAAGCCCATGATATCAATTTCATCTGAACCTGTTCAATCAGTCCAATCCAATACAAGAAGTCACATTGCATTGCCACCAAAAGGTGAGATTATTGATGTCACAATATAGGCATATGATAGATAGCAATCATAGCTGACCCACGAGGCATGACACCGAAGCCAAGATTAGGAGAGGGTAAAAGGAATTGCATCTACCATCGGAACTGCCCCATGGTCGGACGCAGACATTCCCATCGCTGTTGATGGAGAAATAGGGAGCTCCCCAACGTTCTATTCTGTATAGTTTAGCACTGTCATTTACATCCCAATTAGCCCTGTCTGTGCATGTGCCTGTGACTGTGACTCTGCCCCTGCTGCAACTTGATTCGTTCGTCTTCGTCGAGGACCGCACATTATTGTTATCATGGACAATTTTGCAACTCCCCTTCTTCGCTCCCTTGAATGCTGGGGAAAAACTCCTCGACGGAAATTGAATCAATGCGTTCAGAGAACCACAGAACGCCATTTAGGCAGAAGAGGCAAAGGATACTGTCAAAGGCGCAAGCCTTTCAACTACATTGGCATCTCATAATCAGCCCAATCGTGCACGCCCATCATCCATGCCTTGCTTGAACCTATATCCTCGTCGAGGGCTGTCCCTATCACTGTGGTTGGGATCTGCGGTTAAAGCCGTGCAATCGACGTGACAAACAATGGGACCCGTCGTATTCTTAGAAATCTTTCCACGTCGACATCTTCCTTTAATAAAATATCAAAAATCAGCCACATGTGGATATCTTCCTGTAACTAAAATATCATAAATCTGATCGTCACCCAGCTTAAACCTTCCACAAAGTATGCCTTTCCTCAGCGTATTTGGCAGAAATACAGGCTTACATTGAATGACCGACCAAAAGATAGGTCATTCATTCCAGCCTTGGGGATTGAAGCCTTTCCTCAGGGTATTGGGCAGAAATACAGGTTTATATTGAATGAATTGTCTATCGGTCTTGAATAGAATAGAAGTGATGGTGGGTTGTAAAAGCACTCATAAATGTTTAAGTTATTAGTTCAATTTTCAGTGTTATTTTTGGATATAGATGTTAAGCTATTAATTTAATTTTTAGTGTTATTTTTGAATATGATCATGATGTACTTACAAAAAATATCATCCTTGTTATAATGTATTTATCATCATTGTCCAATTTACAAAAAATAAAAACATGTTGAATGAATTGAAATTGTAAAAAATAAAATTATTAAAATAATGTTGAATGAAGGGGAAATAGGGAACTTTGCAGAAAAAAATAAAATAAAAATAAAACATGTTGAATGAATTGAAATTATAATTTTTTGTCTGTTAAAATAATGTTAGATGAAGTGGAACTAGGGATCTTTGCATAAAACTTATCCAATATATGATTTTCATTTTTAATGGGATTAGGATGTGCAATCAATAATCAAATAGAATGTTGGTGTTTATATATATATACACCAAGCAAATTACAAAGCTCTTCAAAAGTTTAAAGGCTATAATTAAAACAATGTTAGATTACAAATTAAATACTTATATACAGAAGTCGGCTAGAAATTATGCAAGGATCCAACAAGAACTTGACAAATTTGATAATGTTTAATTTTTGCACATCTTAATGAAACACAATGGTTGTCTTGAAACCTTGGCAAAAAAACTACCATTTCACTAGGCAATTGGTCACTTCGTATGGGAACTATGAATTCCAAATTTCTTAACCTTTTAGTTATGATTCATAAATATAAAACCATAGTTATGATTCATAAATATAAAAAATGGTTTTATATACGTTATCACCCACTTTCAAGAATCACTAGATTCCCTTATCACCAACAGGACAATTGTCACTTCACGTCATAGCTTATCTTCTTGTCTTTGCATATAGGGTACCTTCCCTTGTCTAATTTTTACCTCTCCATTCATGTTCTCCCTATTCACCGTGATTATTTCAAGTGGGATCAATCCATTGTGTGCTAAGTTATTTGATTTTGTTGCAGGGTTATCATGCTTAGCTCCATTAGAAATATTTACATGTTCTTCTACTAGTCATTAGGTCCCTTCTGACGGTTAAAGAGTGGGTTAAACAACCAGAGCCACACCCTCAACACTTTTTATCATCATTTTGGTAAACTCAAGGTCCTAGTCTCCAAAATTATAATTTTGTTTTTCACTATGCCTTGCTTTTATCTAGTGTTTGGTAATAGAGGGTTTCCTGCTCTCAAAACAATGTGGTTTTCTCGATGAATTGGTAATTCGGAGCCCTCCCCTCTAATATTTCAACTTATTTGTAACACACTCCTCCCACATTTGCCCAAGCTAATTGGCCAACCAGGGTAAACATGTGACGAAGAGTTACTATGATATGATTCAACTCCCCATGTACATTTAAGGAAGTAGAACCGATAAGACAAGACCAATCTGACCTTCCTCAAGAGCTACAGAACCTTCAGGAGACAACCAACCCTTCCAGGTGCCTAACCCTTGAGACAACTTGATGTTTTGCTAAAATAGACCCACAGTCGCTCCAATGAAAAGCCTTCCATGTGACTAAGACCCTCCAGTCGCTCCCACAACAAGGAATCCATGCGACTGTGCCTTTTTCAGGCAGTTCTATGCCAGCAACCCCAAACTCTGAGCCACTTTTTTAGGGCTAGGACTCAGGCCTCTCCCCAAAACTGTCGAAGAAAATGTAACTAGGTTTGGTATTTAAAAATGTAATTTTGATCTTTGTACTTGTCAAGAAAAAGAAAATAGTAATTTTGTAAATTATGAGAATGAGTTTCTTGCTTATTCCTTAGGTCTAGGAAAGTTAAAGAGTCAAAGACATGTGTAAAGAGCTCTTCTCGAGCATATATGTAAATGAGTCTACCTAGTGACTAGTTTAGCCTTGGTTTAGCTTTCCAAGACAAGCACAATCCTCCAAGATGAGCACAAAAGAAGTTTGCAAGCAAAGTGAGGCAAAAGACAGTCATGTCAGCTTAAAAGAATTAAATTAACTCATGTCGGCTCAATTTTAGTAGACACGTCTACTCATACTATCATGCCAGCTTAATAGGTGGACGAATTACTATAAATACCCTACTGAAATTTTCGTATAAGCATAGCTCAGGATCTCGAATGTCTCTAAAGTTTCAGATGGAGTGCAGGGGTACAATATTTTGGATGAGCACAGGAGTACAATATTTCGGATGGGTACTCAAGAAGGAGAAAACACAGTCTACCTCTCTCTCAGTATACATGTCTCAGATCACTATCTCAGATTAATTATGATCCAACAGTGATATACTCTCAGCATAACTAAACACAATGGCAACCATGGAATCAAGGTCACGATGAAGATCCAAGTGAAGACAAGGTGATGATCTCAGTGAGAGTGCAGGTTATGATCTTGGTGACGATATATCTATAGTAAGACAACCATGATCTCGAACGATCTAGGTGCAAATCTCCTATGTATATATATATATATATATATATATATATATATATATATATATATATATATATATATATATATATATATATATATATATGGAGAACTCGTTCAAGAAGACCCTGGTGAAGGTGCAGAAATGGTGTTGCAGCAGTAATGAAGATTTCGGTAGTGTAGTAGTGATGGCCTTAGTGGTGCAGCAATGATGATGATCTCAGCAGTGACAAAGAAGAGGATTGGTGTCTTGGTCTTGGAGTGGCTAAATAGGTCAAGGGTCTTGGTCTTGGTGTTTGTCCATTAGAATCTCTATAAGAAGAATTATGTGTGGGTTTTCCTCTCCAAGAGGGAGGTTTTGGCCCTGGCAAAATGCCAACTTCTTGTTTTCTTGTCTCTTTGTTTTGGTAGCAGTTTGATGAAGTAAACACACACACTCATAATAAGAAGAAGATCAAGATAATATAAATAGTAAAAGCATTTCACAAATTGTTATCAAGTATAGAATATTCTATCTAATGCTAATTGTCCTAGATTCTTCAACATGGTATCAGAGCTAAGGTGCTAAAGTCAAATGAAGGGCAGCAAAAGAGACATACAAGGATCTGTCTTCAAGGACAACAAAGGCAAGTTGAAAGGATTAAAGGAGCAAGTATAAGCAAGTCTACAACAGTCATAGAGTATCAACTTCAGTAATTACAGTCGTGCACTCAACTCATGCTCAGGTTGATGGAGCATATCAGTGATCCTCACTTCTTGATAACTAAACTTTCTCCATGCCATAAAAGACAGTCTCAAGTATATATATATTGCAGAAGTAATCTAAGGAATACCTCTCACAATCCATGATTACATCACTGTCTCAGTATAGTTATTACATCAAGGCAGTTTCGGTGATGAGACAGTCTATCTATATAGTGCCACCCTCAGTTTAGTTATGTTATTCATTGGCAATTTTGAGCTCTCAATACATTGTCTCTCTACACAACACACATAGACATCACTATGCAGTGCCATATCAATGTACTTGTCACAGTCTCAAATTTTATCTATGATTATGATCTCAATAGCATGGTGCTCGGATCATAACATAGTATCACTAACATGTCAACCATATGTTGAAGTCAAAATTACCTCAAAATGAATTGGGAAGGTCATGAAGCAGTCTCGGTGATGTCAAGACCACTAATGTCATGGTGCTAGAAGACCTCCAAGGAAGTCATGATGAAAGGATACTAATGATGGGTAGCTCAAGCAAAAGAAGCATCAAGGTGAAGATCTCACCTTCACACACCAAGTAAGTATCTTTCAATTTTATAATCAGATTTGGTTAAATGATTTAATGATTGCAAGGGGATTTATAAATCAATTAGATAATCGATAGTCCTTGCATAGAATAAGGAGGATTGTCATAATCCTCTTTGAAAAGAGAAATCAATGATATCTATGAAAAGGTATAAGAAAGTCAAGCATTGTTTGAGTCCATCAAAACATTCATAGGATTCATATGATATCACTCAAAAGTCCTCTCATACCTAAACAGCAGAAGAGGAGACATAAAGAGAGATATATACCAGATATACTCTCGGAAATTAAAGTAAAGAAGGTCACTTGGACCTACACAATAGTAAAGGTATCAAATAATGAAGGGATAACTTCATGGAGATCTAGAAAAGATGATAAGAAGGAAGTCATCATTGATGGGCAAGGTAAAAAATATCAATGAACAAAGAAGGTTACCTCGCCCGAAAATTTGTGGTCTTTATGCTAGATAAAGACAGACAAGTTGTAGTCTATAGTAGTAAAGGATAAAAGAATTCAACCATGTGCAGAAAAGGAAGGAAAGGTTGGTCCTCAAGCAAAGACAAAATAAGTATAGTTAAGATTCAATGCTATAGAAATATTTTGGAAGTACATATCACTAAAAGATGAAGGAAGCTAAAGGAAAGGGCCAAGGAAAGAGGGAGTATCAAATATCTCCTATGAGTAAGATAGTATCCCTCACAAAAGGGTCATATCATAAGCTCCTAAATCTTGAGTTATAAGATATGACAGTGATAATAAGATGCATCATGGAATCATGGAAGCATTAGAAACAAGAGCTCGTAACATCTCCATAAGGATCATGAAGGACAAAAATCCATGGCAGACAACATGTAGGATATATAGGTCTTGGGAACCTCAGTGGACATTGAAGGAGAAAGGAATCATCTAAGGCTCATCATACATCAAATCAAAAAGGAAACATCTGCTAGTTGGGGATATACAAGATCCTCAAAATTCTCCGATGGAATCCTCATCGTAAGGTTCACTAATCTAGAGAGGAAGCAAATGTTTCCACAAGAACTCCAATGTATGGAATCCATGAGATGATGATATTACATGAAGTAGATCAAGGGATTGAAGATCTTTTCAATCAAGAAAGTTGTTGGAAGAAGTCTCAATGACCTGAAGGTAACATGGATCATTGCTTCTATTTTAAGAAGCATGATCAAGAGAAAAAGGATCTACTCCTCTGAAAGGATGCAGGAAGGCATAAGTCACACTAGATGAAATCAACATAATATGTCATCATATGAAGTATGAGGTGATTGACTACAATGTAGAAACTCTGATTGAAAGCTGCTATGAATGGAATGCGTGAGGAAGGAAGAAATCGTGAGATATGCAACCATGATGAAGGCAATCAACATCCAAAAGACCAAGATGATTTGAATAAGAAATATCTTGGAAAGATATGAAGACTCTAGTGAAAGTTTGAAAAGGATGAAGACCCTTGACAATGGATATCTTCGGGAGACATGTCAATATGTGTGCAGGATGTTGATACCTACATAAAGATGTCGTGATGAAGAGCCACCTAGTAAGGTATGTTTTGATTTAATGATATATTTGATTTCTTGAATAATATCTGAAAAAGTTCATGCAGGGCTATTTACAAGTACAGCTAGCATTCATGTAATGAATGGAAGAAGCGTGATGAGAAAGAAGTAGTCATATGATGAAGGTTCCAGGTATGAATAAGGCCACTTTCCATGAAGAAAGGAATGACATGACTAACTAAGGAGGAAAGTGATCGATGACTATTACCCTACAAAAAATAAGCTCAACTAACTTTCATGACATCAAGAAGAGAAGTTGATCAAGCAATTGAAGGACCCACGAAGAAGAATTTGTTGATGTATAGAAGAGTCCCTAGCTAAGAGGAATCTTTGACAAGTCTTTGATCAAGAGGGAGATTGAATTAGATCACCCTCGATTACAAAGGAGTGACAATTGCGTTTTTCTATTTCATGTGTCATGCACTAGACCAGGACTAACAGTCATAAGTCTAGGTGAAGGCCATAAATGGAAAGGTAGACACATGATAGACACAACATTCTTGTCTTCACTTTGGAAGAAAGAATGGAGGATTGGGTAATCATCTAGCATCCGATACTCTTTGAGGATGTGTAGGGCATCCAACACAAGAGTAGGCAAGAGGACCGATATTCTTTTAGGGTTGAGAAGGGTAGATAGCCTGCATCTGATAGACCATCTCTCATGTAGCTTCATCGGGTCCATAGTGCTTCCATTGCACTTTAACTTGCTCGATTGCTCGATTCCGGAGCACGAGCATCTTTCTCTGCAAAATGCACTAAGGTTCCGGCTATAATTCTCCTTCTAGGTCCGCTTGTAATACAAACCAGTCAATCACATGATCAACATCTCTAACATACTTTTTAATCAGTGACACATGGAAAACCTCATGGACTTTCATTGTTGGAGATTGTGCAAGTTGGTAGGCTACTGGTCCAATCATCTCAAGAATATTGCAAGGTCCACAAAACATAGGTGCAGCTTGGCACATGATCCAATCCGCAAGGAGCTCTTCTTGGAATTGATGTGCAAGCACACATGTTTTCCAACCTGAAAGTCCTTAAACATCCTATTTTGATTTGCATAACTTTTGTCTATCCTATGTTTCCTTTATATTCTTCTTGATTACAGCCATTTCTTATTCCATCTCTGCCAACATATCCGGTCCTATCAATACCTTGTTCACTTGATCACTCCAACTGGTAGGAGTACAACAACTCCGCCTATACAATGCCTCAGACGGACTCATCCTTAGTGACTCCTAATACCCATGGTTGTAAGCAAACTCTACCAGTGGCAGATACTCTTCCCACTTTCGTTGTTGATGCATCATATACATTCTCAACATGTCCTCCAAAATCTTGTTGACCTTCTCTGCCTATCCATCTATCTACGGATGATAAGTTGTACTGAAGGCCAAATCTATACCCAAACCTACAAATAACTATTTCCATAACCTAGAAGTGAACTTGGCATCCCTGTCTGACACAATCTTCTTTAGTACACCATGCAACATTACTATATCTTTGATGAAGACCTATGCTACATCATTAGCTGAATAAGTATACTTCACTGGAATGAAGTGTGCTACCTTTGTCAACCTTTCCACCACAACCATGATAGAATCATGTTGTCTAGATGTCCTCGACAAATCTGTAATGAAATCCATGGAAATGACCTCCAATTTCCACTCTAGAATCAGAATCAACTATGGCAAACCACCTGGATGCTTACACTTTGCTTTTACATGTTGATAATCCAAACATCTCGCCATAAACTCTGCCACCTCTTTCTTCAAGTTTTGCCAATGGTAGAACTTCTTAATCGTTGTCAATGTCTTATGATCTCTTGGGCGACTTGAATACGGCTTGACATGAAATTCCCTCAAGATAAGCTTCTTGAGCTTACTGTTGTCTGGCACGTAGATCATGTCCCTAAATCTAATCAAACCATCTACCGTGAGACGCTAGTCCACATCCTGATCACTTGTATCCTATTGTAACCTATGCCTAAGCTCCCTATACATGTCATCCTGCTGACCTGCCTGTAAGATCTGATCCTGTAAATTCGTCCCATATGAACTCATTGCTGCTATATGATTCATCCGCACTCTCCCGTTAAGAGCATCTGCCACCTTGTTTTCTTTCCCTTTAATGACCCCAAATTCAAACTCACTGATCGTGACCAATCATCTAGCTTGTTTAGCATTCAGATTCAGTTGGTCAAATAGATATCTCAATCCACTGTGATCACTCATCAATACAAACCTCCTACCAATAAGATAGTGCCTCCACATCTTCAATGTGTGGATGATCGTTGCCAACCCAAGATCATTTGACATAATTATGTTTGTGCTCATTCAATTTCCTTGATTCATATCACACTACATGTCCTTCTTGCATCAGGACTCCACCAAGTCCTCTCTTGCAAGCATTTATACATACCACAAACTCTTTGTCTGGATTTGCACTCTTCAGAACTTGAGCATTTGTCAGCAACTGCTTCAACTACTCAAAAATGGTTGCACATTCCTTTGTCCATTCAAATTTCTTATCTTTCCTCTGCAATGATGTAATGGGATAGGAAATCCGAAAGAATTTCATGATGAACGTCCTACAATAACCTATTAGTCCCATGAATGATCTTACCTCATCCACATTTCTAGGAGCCTCCCATTCCATGATAGATTTGATATTTTCTGGATCTACTGCTATACCTTCCTCTGAAACTACTTGCCCCAAGCAATGTACCTTTGTCTAAGAGAAATTGCATTTACTGAGCTTGGCATACAACTGATGCTCTCTCAACAATCTCAATATTGCTAGTAAGTGTTCGACACGTTCTTCCTCATTCTTGGAATATATCAATATATCATCAATAAATACAATAACAAACTTGTCCAAATAAGGATGCAATACACTATTCATGAAGCACATAAAAGTAGTTGGAGCATTAGTCAAACCAAATGGAACTACAACAAACTCATAATGCCCATACTTGGTCTGGAAAGTAGTCTTATAGATGTCCCCTTCTTTAATGTATACCTAGCGATATTTGGATCTCAAATCAATCTTCGAGAACATTGCAGCTCCCTGATGAGCCTAGGTATTGCAGCAAGAATGCTGCAACTCCCAGGACTACCAGCTTTACGTATCAACCCGAGGTTCATACAAACTTGGAGGTGACTGTGCTATATACACAAGTAGAAGTGAAGGTACTGCCTGTTGTCACCGCTCATCTGGCAAGAGACCCCAAGGGTTCCAAGCCAGACTTTTATAGGGTCGGAAGAAGCTTGATTTTGATGGAAGGAGAGCAAACCTATTCTAGGGGAGAGCTATTCTGCTACAGAAATGAAGAAAACAACATGCAAACCTAAATCACCATAACCTAATTAATCATGAAAACAACTATAGTAAGTAGAATTTCTAAGAAACATTAATTTAATGCTAACTATCTAAGTTGCAGGAGTAAAGCAACAAAACTAGACTAAGGGGTCAGAAATGGAACTATGTGAAGTCTGTGTATAAGCGGAAGAAGTGGTCAGAGGTTAAAATGGTGAAAAGATGATGTAATGAGCAACAGCACACGAGGACTGTTGGATCAGGCGGGTGAAGGGTAAATGAATGGTTGAGATGGGACAGTAGGAGGTTACATAGGCAAATGGGTGGACATGGTGGACTAACAAGATGTATCACTGGGATTATATCACAGAGGCGATCGACAGATGAACAGCAGAGATCGGCCAAGCCAGTTGGCGATCGGGTGAAGTGACAACCATCAGATCAAGAGATAGATCGATGGCGGGGAGTTAAAGGCGATAAAGCAATCGGGTGATGCAACAACCGTCAGATCTGGCAAGGCAGATCGATGGTGGAGATTGGAGCGTGAAAAGAAATGTGCGGAAATGACAAGCGGGTTTGGAGGGCGGTAAGTTGTATCTCGCGCGTCCTCAAAGCCGTAAATTGTTTTGTAGAATTTTGCGTGATTAGCCTCCCCATCCAACACGTAGCATGGGGAAATCGCCCATATCACATGCCCTCAGCCTGATAACGGTCGGACGGAAATCCACGCGATATCATGTGATGGCCGTCGGATCTAGCAAGGTAGATCTACGGCGAGGATGTGACCGAGCAGGTTGGTGAGCAGGTGTGCGACAGCCATCAGATCTGACAAGGCAGATCAAAGTCAAATGCGAAAAGTGGATTTGGGCGATGATTGGATGATCTGGCTTGTGAAAAGCGTTTTGCCGGTAAAACCGTTTAAACATAAATTATCAGCTCCCGCGCAAGCATTTCGGGTCGAAGGAGAATGACAGTATGAGTGAGGTCTTAGGTAGAGGCTGAAGGGACAGATGACCAGGAAATGAATGAATGATCATGGAACGAACCAAGCAACGATATGATGAATCACGTGATTGCATTAAACGAAAAACCCTGTGAAACCCAAAGCCCTGTGTTTTGGGGGTTGTTGTAGGGTTTCTTCCTCACATCATGGTCCCGAAGGGAGGAGGTGAGACCAAGACACCTATGAGCATCATTATGGATCTTTTCTTTGCCATCCTACTGATTAAATGAAAGCATAAATGGAACAAAATGAAACACAATTATTTTGTTCTACCCTGTTGTAATGGACTGCAACTATTCAAGCAACTGAACAAGAAACATGAAACTACTTAAGTCAATGAGCAGGGAACCAGATATCTATGCTAAACCAATGTAATGAAATTGAATCTTTTAGTAGGGAGGATGCTAGTACTTCCACTTGCTTGGTTGTCTTTTAGTACTCTTGATTTGGATGTGTGTACTTTTAGCTGATGGAGGGATATTCGAATGGATGGGTAGTAAATGAGGAGGATTTACCTCCTGTAATTCCTCCCTCTTGTCCCATCCGAGTTTTTACCAAGGTCCTTTACCATCGTTCCTTGCTTTTACCTTTTATCCCTCCATTCCCTTTGCTTTTATCCTTTATTCCTGCATTACATGCACATTAGACCACAAAGCAAAATATCCAACTCTAACTCAACCCATAAGAAAAATATAATCAAAAGTATGCAATAAGTTGTGAAAATAGTTGGTTTGACTAAGACAGGAGGTGAATTAAGGCCAATTAAGGCCCATATAATTACTCAATGATGAGACTCATCATCACCCCCCTACTGAAAGTGTTGCTTATCCTGTGAGCAACTCAGTGGCTCTAGTAGCCTCTCTGACATCACATGCTTCTGTTGTGGTATTTTTTTATTGTTTATAACAGTCTGCGTTCCTTTCTCCTTCTTCCCGCTGATATTTTATGATCTTTAAGCTATGTGGCAGTGTTTTCTAGCTCCTTTAGCAAGCATGTATATTATAATTTCTTTAGCAGTCTATACATATCCTCATAATTAGTGTTTTAATCTGAAATTGCAACCATTGTTCTCTGAGGTAAGGAGCTTAAGGTTTAGTTGGCATTCTATACTGGATGGCCTTCGAGGAGAGGCTGGTTGTACATGCTACATGGTTTTTCTGATCTTCCCCTTTTGTTTCAATGCCTTTTGCCTCTTTGTTTTTTCTTAATTTCTTCTCTTTGTTGTTCTTGCTCATCTCCATTGGTTTCTTTTTTCGTTCCTCCTCTGTTTCAGCATCATCCTCCTTGTGTTCTTCTTCATCATGTCCCTCTAAGGAAAGAAAAGAGTCACCTAAGGCTCATCATACATCAAATCAAAAAGGAAACATCTGCCAGTTGGGGATATACAAGATCCTCAAAATTGTCTGATGGAATCCTCATCATAGGGTTCACTAATCTAGAGAGGAAGTAAGTGTTTCCACAAGAACTCCAATGTATGGAATCCATGAGATGATGATATTACATGAAGCAGATCAAGGGATTGAAGATCTTTTCAATCAAGAAAGTTGTTGGAAGAAGTCTCAATGACCTGAAGGTAACATGGATCATTGCTTCTATTTTAAGAAGCATGATCAAGAGAAAAAGGATCTACTCCTCTGAAAGGATGCAGGAAGGCATAAGTCACACTAGATGAAATCAACATAATATGTCATCATATGAAGTATGAGGTGATTGTACTTCCACTTGCTTCATTGTCTTTTAGTAGGGAGGCTGCTTGTACTTCCACTTGCTTGGTTGTCTTTTAGTACTCTTGATTTGACTGTGTGTACTTTTAGCTAATGGAGGGATATTCGAATGGATGGGCAGTAAATGAGGAGGATTTACCTCCTGTAATTCCTCTCTCTTGTCCCATCTGAGTTTTTACTAAGGTCTTTTACCATCAT